>CM038147.1:94082842-95282842 GCA_021437245.1 Aegilops speltoides
AATATGCATTTTCATTTTATGCTTCCAACTAGCAAAGTTTGAACCATCAAAGTAAGGACCTCTATGAAAATTACCCTCACTAGACGCCATACTCTCCTAGGTTGTGAAACCAAGCTTATGGAGTCCAATGCAATGGAAACCAATACAATGGAGACCAAAGCTCTGATACCACTTGTAGGATCGAAAGTATGTCTAGAGGGGTGGTGATTAGACTACTTGACAATATAAAAATTCAGCCTTTTGATAAAGACAAGTTTTTGGCAGATTCACAATGATGATCAAGTCAAGTATCACCCTACACATGCAATTCTAGAGTATAGGCAGCGGAAAGTAAATTGCACATGTAGTAAAGAGAGGTGGAGAAGAGCAAACGCAATTTGGAGACACGGAGATTTTTTTCTCATGGTTCCGATAGGTGGTGCTATCGTCAATCCACGTTGATGGAGACTTCAACCCACGGAGGGTAACCGCTGCAAGAGTCCACGGAGGGCTCCACCCACGAAGGGTCCACGAAGAAGCAACCTTGTCTATGCCATCATGGCATACGCCCACGGAGGACTAGCCTTACTCGGGGTAGATCTTCACGAAGTAGGCGATCTCCTTGCCCTTACAAACTTCTTGGTTCAACTCCACATCTCGACGGAGGCTCCCAAGCGACACCTAACCAATCTAGGAGGCACCACCCTCCAAAAGGTAATAGATGGTGTTGGTGATGATGAACTCCTTGCTCTTGTGCTTCAAATGATAATCTCCCCAACACTCAACTCTCCTCACTGATTTGGCTGTGGTGGAAGAAAGGATTGAGTGGAAAGCAACTTGGGAAGGCTAGAGATCAAGCTTCATATGGTGGGAGTGGAGCAACTTGATCTCAACACAAGGGTAGGTAGTTTCTTCTCGAAATGTAAGGTAGGAGTGGTAGTTCTTTCGATGGCTCTCTCCACGAATGAAGAGGGGGTGGAGGGGTATTTATAGCCTCCACACGAAATCCAACCGTTACACATTTGACCAATCTCGGTCAGACCGAAGTTGACAACTCGGTGAGACCGAAAGTTCAAAACATGTGAACGTTGGGATTTTCGGTGGGACCGAAAATACAATCTTGGTGAGTCCGATTCGTGTAAAGACTAGGGTTTGCCAATCTCGGTGGGACCGACTTCATCATCTCGGTGACACCGATTTGATGATGTATTCTGAAGCTTGGCAACTCGGTTCGGTGAGACCGAGTTGAATCGGAAAATCCGAGATTTCTAGGGTTTGGCTGTATGGCTGAGGTGGTTCATCTCGGTGTGGTGAGTTTATGGAATCGGTGGGACCGAGATTACTTATGAGTGTATATTTGTAGTGAGAGTTGCTTGATAGTTTAGGAGATGTATCACTAAGCACTTTGAGCAACCAGATCATTATCATAACCTCATCCCTTTTAATAGTATTGGCTTTCCTATGGACTCAATGTGATCTTGGATCACTAAACCAAAAATGGAGTCTTGAGCTTTTGCCAATGCTTGCCTTAGCATTTTGAGGGTCCACTCTTGATCCTTGCCATACCCATATCACTTGAACTTTCTGAAATGATTCTCAAGAAACTATTAGTTCAATGATATATATGTTGTTATTAATTACCAAAACCACCCGGGGATTAGTTGCACTTTCAGCGGTGATTAGTACTAATCTCGCGGCCACGACAGCACGCCGGAATTTGGCCGGCGGCGACCATCCAGCGCGGCGGAGGCGCGCCGGAATCGCGCTACGGACGTCGGCTGCACCAGCCGAGGGCACCAGGGCGTAGCCCTTGCTTGCCCGCATCAAGGAGCAGGGAAGTTGGACGCGGGGGTCGCCGGAATCGTGCCGGCGACGAGCTTTCGCGGCGGCCGGAGTTCGGGCGGGGTCGGGTTTGACGCTACGGTGCACGGGAGTAGGAGCTGGTGGTGGCTACGGGCTCCCGTTGCTGCTGGCGCTGAGAGGTTGGCTTCGAGCCATTGTGGCTCTAGCCACGACGGCGCCATGGCCGGCAGCGGGGAGTTTTCGGGTGAGGTGGAAACGGCGGCTACGGAGGCCAAACGAGCACGGAACCTAGGGGGAGAGGAAGAGGAGCTCACAGCGAGTTAAACGGAGGCCTTGGCGTGCTCGGGGAGGAGCTGGTGACGACGGGAGGTCGCCGGCGATCTCGGTGGCCCGAGGAGGAAGAAGATGGCGTGGTCAGCGTTCGAGGGCGCCCGGCGTCGCGTGAATCAAGGAGGTGGCGTGAGCAGCGAAGGCGGAGCTCATGGGCGCGGCGAGGGTCGAGGGGGAGGAGTGGCCGCGGCTATTGCGAACGGCGGCGACGGACCCGTTCGGACATGAGAGGGGAGAGGACGAGGGGGAGAGCAGAGGAGGAGAGTGGTGTCAGGGGTCGGGCGGTGCCGCAGAGGCGCTTGAGGCGTCAATGTTTGGCGGGCGGCAGCAGCGGCAGGTGGTGGCGTGGCGAGCTCGGCGGTGTCGCGGTGTCCCTCCTCTGCCTACTGGCAGAGGTAGGCGATGACTGGCACCGCGCTAGTGGGCTGGGCTGGCCAGGTGGGCTGGTGGGCTGCAGAGGTAAGTCCAGGTAAGGTTTCTCTCCTCTGTCTTTTATTTCTGATTTCTATTATTTCTGTAACAGGGCTTTATTAAAATACTTAGACTCTTTCAAAAATCATAAAACTACTCATGATCACTGTTGGGAATATATCCTACAGTAAACATTTTAGTTTATGATTATTTGAGCATTTAAAATATTTAATAGCATTTAAATGCCCAAATGCAAATAGAGTATGATTTAATTCAGAGCCCAATATGTCCTGCAAAAATATAAACCATTTTTGGTAGATGCTTTCACCTCAAACCAAAAATGTTGAACATTTTTAGGGGGCATTTTGAGTCCAATGAAAAAGATTTTAGTTTGACCCTAGTTGAATTCATTTGGTGCTAGGGTTTAGTCAATCCCCATTTCAAGTTTCATGAAATTTAAACATGATGCAACACATGACTAGCTATCTCAGTGCATACCAGAACTAGGGGTGTGACATATTTGTTCGACCGGGGTGAAGAATAAGAATGGGTCTTAAATTCCCTGTATGTTTATTTAAAAAAAAGTTAATGGTCTTAGAAAATAATGTTCTTGTTTTACCCCCAAACAAGAGAGTATTTCGCACCTAGATATATCATCATATGCTTTTAGAAGGTTCTTCTATTTGCTCAAGAAAAAAGAGAAAAATAATTGGATTTTCAATTTTAGTGTAAGGAGGTCGCACCTGCTCGCCTCCTTAAACCGCCTCAGATCCTGGGTGGGGGTCTTGAGGTACGTTAGGTAGACGACCCTGCATGGCGCCTGGAGCTTGGTCCTCGCCAAGCTCGCCGCCTCACAGGCGGCCTCGTGGAGCCTCCCAGTGGAGACGTAGACAACGACTAGCAGGTCGAAGGCATGGAGGTGCCCAGCGTGCTTGCCGCCCATGCCCCTGATGCTCCTCATGTGGCTGGCCATCTCCTTGGAGATGACACAGCGATTTGTGGTGTCGCCCAAGTCGTCGCCTCTTGCGCCGTGCAACGCCAAAACGACGTTGGTCTTGACGACGAGGCGCCGAAGGCGGAGCACACCATGTCAATGGTCGGGGCTAGGAGCTCGGCGCATGAGACGGGCAAAACCTTCATCTCGATGTGCTCCATCCATGTGTGCAGGATCCGGCGGGTCTCATCGCCGTGGACAAGGAGGACGCAGTGTCCGCCCTTGAAGCATGTGGGCTTCCTGAACAAAGACGGCGCCGCCCTCCCTTCCTCGAGGCCGTCTTCAACCTCTAGACTCTTGCTGGCCTTTAGGAACACGTTGAACCAAAAGTACGTTCCCGCTTCTCCTGGCTCCTTGTCCTCGATGCTTATCTCCCCTCCTATCAAGACGAACCTATATATACCAACAGAACCAACAAACAAAATCAAGAGTAAATAAGTAATAACAGACACATGAGTGAACAATATAGTTTTCAAAGATAGAGAGTTAATAACCTTTTAGAGTGTCATCCTCACAATTTACAAAGTAGCATAAGTTGCTTGGAATTCTATTAAGTGCTTACATGCAAAATAGTAATTGCCAGAATTTCTGGCAAATCAAATCAAATTTCTACGCATCTAGGTTAACATATAGCCATCTTCATCTCAAGTCACACTTAATTTATATATAACCTCCAATTGATACAGTTTTAGACTTTGGAGGGTGTAAATTTTAGGAAGTAGGAATTCAAAAGCGTAAAAAAACATTGATGCACTTGAGAGCATTTTAACATCCACTATACGTTTGGCATCAGGCTGGGCGAAACAACTGTCGAAGCGTTCTGGAGGAGATATGGGGTGCGACTATGTGCCACCTATAGCGAGCCCTATGGGTGGGTCGCCTACAGGGAGCAGGTACTGGCCGGCCAGTGACGACATGGTCTCATCATGCTGTTCTCACATGTGTTTAAAAAAATAGTAAACACATATATTAAGAAAACAAATAAGTTAATTTTTCAAAATGTGTTCAACACACATTAAAAAATATAAATGTTTTGTCAAAATGTCTGCACAACCTTTAAAAAATGTTTGCACCATTCAGAAAAAATGTATGTGACATAACACAAAATTCCAATGATTAAAAATTGTATGTGACATTTTAAAAACAAAAACTATACAATGTAAACATAGTGATTGTATGAATGATTAAAATAATTGGAAAAATAGTGTGAAAAATAAAAATATTCGCATACAGAATATAAATGGTTGTACGAATAAAAAATAATATTCATGTCATGTATTAAGATATTTGATCGACCGGGGTGAAGAATAAGCACGGGTCTAAAATTCCATGTATGTTTATTAAAAAAATTTAATGGTCTTAGAAAATAATGTTCTTGTTTTACCCCGAAACAAGAGAATATTTTTAGAAGTAGTTCATGCACCTAGATAAATCATCATATGCTTTAAAAAGGTTCTTCTATTTGCTCTACAAAAAAGAGAAAAATAATCGGATTTTCAATTTTAATTAAAGGAGGTCGCAGCTGCTCGCCTCCTTAAACCTCCTCAGATCATGGGTGGGGGGTCTTGAGGTCCGTTAGGCAGACGACCCTGCACGGCGCCTGGAGCTTGGTACTCGCCAAGCTCGCCGCCTCGCATGCGGCCTCGTGGAGCCTCCCAGTGGAGATGTAGACAACGACTAGCAGGCCGATGGCGTGGAGATGCCCAGCATGGTTGCCGCCCATGCCCCTGATTCTCCTCATGTGGCTGGCCATCTCCTTGGAGATGACACAGCGATATGTGGTGTGGCCCAAGTCGTCGCCTCTTGCACCGTGCAACGACAAAACGACGCCGGTCTTGACGACGAGGCGCCGAAAGAGGAGCACACCTCGTTGATGGTCGGGGCTAGGAGCTCGGCGCACGAGATGGGCAAGACCTTCATCCCAACGCCCTCCATCCATGTGTGCAGGATCGGGCGGGTCTCATCGCCGTGGACGAGGAGGACGCAGTGTCCGCCCTTGAAGCATGTGGGCATCCTGAAAAGAGACGGCACCGCCCTCCCTTGCTCGAGACCGTCTTCAACCTCTAGACTCTCGTTGGCCTTCAAAAGCACGTTGAAGCAAAAGTAGGTTTCCGCTTCTCCTCGCACCTTGTCCTCGATGCTTATCTCCCCTCCCATCAACACGAACCAATATATACCAACAGAACCAACAAACAAAATCAAGAGTAAATAAGTAATATCAGACACATGAGTGAACAATATAGTTTTCAAAGATAGAGAGTTAATAACCTTTTAGAGTGTCATCCTCACAAGTTACAAAGTGGCATAAGTTGCTTGGAATTCTATTAAGTGCTTACATGCAAAATAGTAATTGCCAGAATCTCTGGTAAATCAAATCAAATTTCTACGCATCTGGTTTAACATATAGCCATCTTCATCTCAAGTCACACATAATTTATATATAACCTCCAACTGATACAGTTTTAGACTGTGGAGGGTGTAAATTTAGAAAAAAATTTAGGAAGTAGCAATTCAAAAGCGTAAAAAAAACATTGATGCGGTTGAGAGCATTTTAACATCCACTTTACGCTTGGCATCAGACTGGGCGAAACAACTGTCGAAGCATTCTAGAGGAGATATGGGGTGCGACTATGTACCACCCATAGCGAGCCCTATGGGTGGGTCGCCTACAGGGAGCCGGTACTGGCCGGGCCAGTAACGACATGGTCTCATCGTGCTGTTCTCACATGTGTTTAAAAAAATAGTAAACACATATATTACAAAAACAAATAAGTTAATATTTCAAAATGTGTTCAACACACATTAAAAAATGTAAATGTTGTGTCAAAATGTGTGCACAACCGTTAAAAAATGTTTGCACCATTCAGAAAAAATGTATGTGACATGACACAAAATTCTAACGTTTAAAAATGTACGTGACATTTTAAAAACAAAATTATACAATGTAAACATAGTGATTGTATGAATGATTAAAATAATAGGAAATATAGTGAGAAAAATAAAAATGTTGACATACAAATTAGAAATGGTTGTATGAATTAAAAATAATCTTCATCTCATGTATTAAGATATTTGTTCGACCAGGGTGAAGAATAAGCACAGGCCTTAAATTCCATGTATGTTTATTTATAAAAGTTAATGGTCTTGGAAAATAATGTTCTTGTTTTACCCCCAACAAGAGAGTATTTTTAGAAGTAGTTCATGCACCTAGATATATCATCATATGCTTTAAAAAGTTTCTTCTATTTTCTCTAGAAAAAAGAGAAAAATAATCGGATTTTCAATTTTAGTGTAAGGAGGTCACAGCTGCTCGCCTCCTTAAACCTCCTCAGATACAGGGTGGGGGGTCTTGTGGTCCGTTAGGCAGACGACCCTGCACGGCGCCTAGAGCTTGGTCCTTGCCAAGCTCGCCGCCTCGCAGGAGGCCTCGTGGAGCCTCCCAGTGGAGACGTAGACAACGACTAGCAGGCCGAAGGCGTGGTGGTGCCCGGCGTGGTTGCCGCCCATGCCCCTGATGCTTCTCATGTGGCTGGCCATCTCCTTGGAGATGACACAACGATCTGTGGTGTCGCCCAAGTCGTCGCATCTTGCACCGTGCAACGACAAAACGACGCCGATCTTGAGGGCGAGGCGCCGAAGGGGAGCACACCTTGTCGATAGTCGGGGATACGAGCTCGGCGCACGAGACGGGCAAGACCATCATCCCGACGCGCTCCATCCATGTGTGCAGGATCCGGCAGGTCTTATCACCGTGGACGAGGAGGACGCAGTGTCCGCCCTTGAAGCATGTGGGCTTCCTGAACAGAGACGGCGCCGCCCTCCCTTCCCCGAGACCGTCTTCAACCTCTAGACTCTCGCTGGCCTTCAGGAACACGTTGAAGCAAAAGTATGTTCCCGCTTCTCCTGGCTCCTTGTCCTCAATGCTTATCTCCCCTCCCATCAAGATGAACCAATATGTACCAACAGAACCAACAAACAAAATCCAGAGTAAATAAGTAATAACAGACACATGAGTGAACAACATAGTTCTCAAAGATAGAGAGTTAATAACCTTTTTAGAGTGTCATCCTCACAAGTTACAAAGTAGCATAAGTTGCTTGGAATTCTATTAAGTGCTTACATGCAAAATAGTAATTGCCAGAATTTCTGGTAAATCAAATCAAATTGCTACGCATCTGGGTTAACATATAGCCATCTTCATCTCAAGTCACACTTAATTTATATATAACCTCCAATTGATACCGTTTTAGACTTTGGAGGGTGTAAATTTAGAGAAAATTTTAGGAAGTAGCAATTCAAAAGCGTAGAGAAAACATTGATGCGTAATCGGATTTTCAATTTTAGTGTAAGGAGGTCGCACCTGCTCGCCTCCTTAAACCGCCTCAGATCCTGGGTCGGGGGTCTTGAGGTCCGTTAGGCAGACGACCCTACACGGCGCCTGGAGCTTGGTCCTTGCCAACCTCGCCACCTCGAAGGCGGCCTCGTGGAGCCTCCTAGTGGAGACATCGACAACGACTAGCAGGCCGAAGGCGTGGAGGTGCCCGACGTGGTTGCCGCCCATGCCCCTTATGCTCCTCATGTGGCTGGCCATCTCCTTGGAGGTGACACAGTGATCTGTGGTGTCGCCCAAGTCGTCGCCTCTTGCGCCGTGCAACGACAAAACGATGTCGGTCTTCACGGCGAGGCACCGAAGGCGGAGCACACCTTGCCGATGGTCGGGGCTAGGAGCTCGGCGCACGAGACGGGCAAGACCTTCATCCTGACGCCCTCCATCCATGTGTGCAGGATCCGGCGGGTCTTATCGCCGTGGACGAGGAGGACGCAGTGTCCGCCCTTGAAGCATGTGGGCTTCCTGAAAAGAGACGGCGTCGCCCTCCCTTCCTCGAGACCGTCTTCAACCTCTAGACTCTCGCTGACCTTCAGGAACATGTTGAAGCAAAAGTACGTTCCCGCTTCTCCTGGCTCCTTGTCCTCGATGCTTATCTCCCCTCCCATCAAGACCAACCAATATATACCAACAGAACCAACAAACAAAATCAAGAGTAAATAAGTAATAACAGACACATGAGTGAACAATATAGTTTTCAAAGATAGAGAGTTAATAACCTTTTAAGAGTGTCATCCTCACAAGTTACAAAGTAGCATAAGTTGCTTGGAATTCTATTAAGTGCTTACATGCAAAATAGTAATTGCCAGAATTTCTGGTAAATCAAATCAAATTTCTAAGCATCTGGGTTAACATATAGCCATTTTCATCTCGAGTCACACTTAATTTATATATAACCTCGAACTGATACCGTTTTAGACTTTGGAGGGTGTAAATTTAGAGAAAATTTTAGGAAGTAGCAATTCAAAAGCGTAAAAAACATTGGTGCGCTTGAGAGCATTTTAACATCCACTATACGTTTGGCATCAGGCTGGGCGAAACAACTGTCGAAGCATTCTCGAGGAGATATGGGGTGCGACTATGGGCCACCCATAGCGAGCCCTATGGGTGGGTCGCCTACAGGGAGCAGGTACTGGCCGGCCCAGTAATGACATGGTCTCATCGTGCTGTTCTCACATGTGTTTAAAAAATATAGTAAACACATATATTACAAAAACAAATAAGTTAATTTTTCAAAATGTGTTCAACACACATTAAAAAATGTAAATGTTGTGTCAAAATGTGTGCACAACCTTTAAAAAATGGTTGCACCATTCAGAAAAAGTGTATGTGACATGACACAAAATTCCAACGTTTAAAAAGTATACGTGACATTTTAAATACAAAATTTTACAATGTAAACATAGTGATTGTATGAATGATTAAAATAATAGGAAATATAGTGAGAAAAATAAAAATGTTCACATACAAATTAGAAATGGTTGTATGAATTAAAAATAATCTTCATCTCATGTATTAAGATATTTGTTCGACCAGGGTGAAGAATAAGCACAGGCCTTAAATTCCATGTATGTTTATTTATAAAAAGTTAATGGTCTTGGAAAAAAATGTTCTTGTTTTACCCCCAACAAGAGAGTATTTTTAGAAGTAGTTCATGCACCTAGATATATCATCATATGCTTTAAAAACGTTCTTCTATTTTCTCTAAAAAAAGAGAAAAAGAATTGGATTTTCAATTTTAGTGTAAGGAGGTCGCAGCTGCTCACCTCCTTAATCCTCCTCAGATCCAGGGTGGGGGGTCTTGTGGTCCGTTAGGCAGACGACCCTGCACGACGCCTGGAGCCTGGTCCTCGCCAAGCTCGCCGCCTCGCAGGCGGCCTCGTGGAGCCTCCCAATGGAGACGTAGACAACGACTAGCAGGCCGAAGGCGTGGTGGTGCCCGGCGTGGTTGCCGCCCATGCCCCTCATACTCCTCATGTGGCTGGCCCTCTCCTTGGAGATGACAACGATCTGTGGCGTCGCCCAGGTCGTTGCCTCTTGCACCGTGCAACGACAAAACAAAGCCGGTCTTGACGGCGAGGCGCCGAAGGCGGAGCACACCTTGTCGATGGTCGGGGCTAGGAGCTCGGCGCACGAGACGAGCAAGACCTTCATCCCGACGCGCTCCATCCATGTTTATAGGATCTGGCGGGTCTTATCGCCGTGGACGAGGAGGACGCAGTGTCCGCCCTTGAAGCATGTGGGCTTCCTGAACAGAGACGGCGCCGCCCTCCCTTCCTCGAGACCGTCTTCAACCTCTAGACTCTCGCTGGCCTTCAGGAACACATTGAAGCAAAACTACATTCCCGCTTCTCCTGGCTCCTTGTCCTCGATGCTTATCTCCCCTCCCATCAAGACCAACCAATATATACCAACAGAACCAACAAACAAAATCAAGAGTAAATAAGTAATAACAGACACATGAGTGAACAATATAGTTTTCAAAGATAGAGAGTTAATAACCTTTTTCGAGTGTCATCCTCACAAGTTACCAAGTAGCATAAGTTGCTTGGAATTCTATTAAGTGCTTACATGCAAAATAGTAATTGCCAGAATTTCTGGTAAATCAGATCAAATTTCTACGCATCTGGGTTAACATATAGCCATCTTCATCTCAAGTCACATTTAATTTATATATAACCTCCAATTGATACAGTTTTAGACTTTGGAGGGTGTAAATTTAGAGAAAATTTTAGGAAGTAGCAATTCAAAAGCGTAAAAAAAACATTGATGCGCTTGAGAGCATTTTAACATCCACTATACATTTGGCATCAGGCTGGGCGAAACAACTGTCAAAGCGTTCTAGAGGAGATATGGGGTGCGACTATGTGCCACCCATAGCGAGCCCTATAGGTGGGTCGTCTACAGG
The DNA here is from genome assembly GCA_021437245.1 of Aegilops speltoides. Classification (NCBI taxonomy): domain Eukaryota; kingdom Viridiplantae; phylum Streptophyta; class Magnoliopsida; order Poales; family Poaceae; genus Aegilops; species Aegilops speltoides. The sequence goes on from CM038147.1 coordinate 94,093,655, forward strand.
GAGCAGGTACTGGCTGGCCCAGTGACATGGTCTCATCGTGCTGTTCTCACATGTCTTTAAAAAAGTAGTAAACACATATATTACGAAAACAAATAAGTTAATTTTTCAAAATGTGTTCAACACACATTAAAAAAATGTAAATGTAGTGTCAAAATGTTGTACAACCTTTAAAAAATGTTTGCACCATTCAGAAAAAATGTATGTGACTTGACACAAAATTCTAACGTTTAAAAAATGTACGTGACATTTTAAAAACAAAATTATACAATGTAAACATAGTGGTTGTATGAATGATTAAAATAATAGGAAAAATAGTGTGAAAAATAAAAATGTTGATATACAAAATAGAAATGGTTGTATGAATTAAAAATAATCTCCATCTCATGTACTAAGATATTTCTTCGACCAGGGTGAAGAATAAGCACGGGTCTTAAAATTCCATGTATGTTTAATTTAAAAAATTAATGGTCTTAGAAAATAATGTTCTTGTTTTACCCCCAAACAAGAGAGTATTTTTAGAAGTAGTTCATGCACCTAGATATATCATCATATGCTTTTAAAGGTTCTTCTATTTGCTCAAGAAAAGAGAAAAATAATCGGATTTTCAATTTTAGTGTAAGGAGGTCGCACCTGCTCGCCTCCTTAAACCGCCTCAGATCCTGGGTCGGGGTCTTGAAGTCCGTTAGGCAGACGACCCTGCACGGCGCCTGGAGCTTGGTCCTCGCCAAGCTCGCCGCCTCGCATGCGACCTCGTGGAGCCTCACAGTGGAGACGTAGACAACGACTAGCAGGCCGAAGGCGTGGAGGTGCCCGGCGTGGTTGCCGCCCATGCCCCTGATGCTCCTTATGTGGCTGGCCATCTCCTTGGAGATGACACAGCGATCTGTGCTGTCGCCCAAGTCGTCGCCACTTGCGCCGTGCAACGACAAAACGACGCCGGTCTTGACGACGAGGCGCTGAAGGTGGAGCACACCTTGTCGATGGTCGGGGCTAGGAGCTAGGCGCAAGAGACGGGCAAGACCTTCATCCCGACGCGCTCCATCCATGTGTGCAGGATCCGGCGGGTCTCATCGCCGTGGACGAGGAGGACGCAGTGTCCGCCCTTGAAGCATGTGGGCTTCCTAAACAGAGACGGCGCCACCCTCCCTTCCCCGAGACCATCTTCAACCCCCTAGACTCTCGCTGGCCTTCAGGAATACGTTGAAGCAAAAGTACATTCCCGCTTCTCCTGGCTCCTTGTCCTCGATGCTTATCTCCCCTTCCATCAAGACGAACCAATATATACCAACAGAACCAACAAACAAAATCAAGAGTAAATAAGTAATAACAGACACATGAGTGAACAATATAGTTTTCAAAGATAGAGAGTTAATAACCTTTTTAGAGTGTCATCCTCACAAGTTACAAAGTAGCATAAGTTGCTTCGAATTCTATTAAGTGCTTACATGCAAAATAGTAATTCCAGAATTTCTGGTAAATCAAATCAAATTTCTACGTATCTGGGTTAACATATAGCCATCTTCATCTCAAGTCACACTTAATTTATATATAACCTCCAGTTGATACAGTTTTAGACTTTGGAGGGTGTAAATTTAGAGAAAATTTTAGGAAGTAGCAATGCAGAAGCGTAAAAAAACATTGATGCGCTTGAGAGCATTTTAACATCCACTATACATTTGGCATCAGGCTGGGCAAAACAACTGTCGAAGCGTTCTAGAGGAGATATGGGGTGTGACTATGTGCCACCCATAGCGAGCCCTATGGGTGGGTCGCCTACAGGGAGCAGGTACTTGTCGGTGTTCTGGGAACGGGGGTCCCCAGACTTGCCTGCCTGCAGCCTGTGGCGTGGCTCAAGTGGTGGCCCAGTACGGCCCATCTTAATCAGCTCAAGACTCAAGACCCTCGCGAGGGGCTAAGCCTCGCAGGGTGGACGACACAAGGCCTCCTCAGGAACGGCCTCGCCAGGCAGGCTCGCGAGGAGGTGGAGAGATCAAGGCAGGGCACCTCGCGAGGTTCTCGTGACGCAAGCCATGACGATCGAGGCCAGGCGAGCGCCAGGTGGGCGCCGGCCTGCCCAGTGTCCTTGTTTCCTCTTTGGTGCAAAGGGGGCAAGCACAAGCGTGGAGTATCGAGGCATCAGACAAATGTTGCCATTTTAGTGCAACGAGACCAAGACCAGCAGAGCGGCAGGACGGAGGTCACCTTGGAGCCCAAGACAGCGTCATCGCCAGTGCCTTTGGCAGCCGAAGACCAACTTTCGTCGGGATAACTTGTACTAGATGTTCCCCTTCAAAATGGCCGTTGTTGGTGCCCTTCACGCTCAATATTTGGCAAGAGGACCAGGGCCTCTATAAATAGGACTAGCCACCCCAGTTGGAGGCATCTGATCAGCATCCGAGAGGCGACCAAACTCACCCAATCAGTTCATTGCACCAGCTCAAGAACACCTCTCGCGAGGTTGTTCTTCCCTTGTACTGTTCATCATCAGTCCCTGAGGCAATCCACCACACCACACACTGGAGTAGGGTATTACACCACAACGGTGGCCCGAACCAGTATAAATCCTGTGTCCCTTGTGTTGTTCATCGTTCTAACTTAGATTCTCACGAGGAGATCGGACGTGGAGTGGTAGGGGGAAGATCTTCGTGCGCACCCCAGAGTTCGAACCTTAAGGGTCTGCCCGAACCCAACATCCAACATTTGGTGCGCCAGGTAGGGGTGCGCCGGAATCTTTCTTCCGCTGTTTCGCGTTTGATCTTCCGTCGTGTCCATGGCTGACGCTCGTCGGGCTCGCGCCGAGCGTCGGGCTGCTCTCGCCTCCTGTGTCGCCCAGACGGCTCCCGTCGGTGGGTATCCCCGTCGTTCCCCGTCGCCTGCCGCCAATGCCGCCACCGGCCCGGCGGGGAACGAGCAGCAGGCCTCGTCGCTGCATCCTTCGGTGTGGCGGGAAGGCCGCACCGCCACCCCGTCGCTGACTCCAGCTGGTTCGTCGTCCCACGCCCGTCGCGCCCCCGCGGACACGCACGCCGCGTTGCTCCTGGTGCGTGAGCTCCTGCACTACCGTCTCGTCGATGACCTCTACGAGGAGTGGCTCGCTTGCATCACCGAGCTCGTCAGCGCCGCAGGGGGCTCCCCATCACCGTCCCTCTCGCTGCCTCGCCCTCCGTCCTGCGCAGGAGGCGCAGATCAGGAGGTGCCTCCGCCACCTCCTCCCCAAGATAGCGCCCTGGCTCCAAGGCGCGCGGCCCGAGGACGAGATCCACCTTGTTCGGCGCCCGCGCGACAAGAACGGAGCTGCCAAGAAATCCCTCGTCCTTAAGAAGGTGCTCGCGTGCTCCCGGCACCGGTGCGCCACGACCGCATCCCTGCGCCAGCATGTCAAGATCCTGCGCTTCTCCAGGCAGTGGTGCGCGGGAACCCCCAGGAGCAAGCCCTGCATCAGCAGAGAGCTCCGGTGGCCACCGCAGGCTGCCGTGCCTTCACCACCGAGCTACGCAGTGTCGCCTGGCCGGGCAAGTTCAAGCCTGACCTGCCTCCTCGCTACGACGGCACTGCCGACCCCGCGGAGTTCCTGCAGCTCTACGAGCTGGGCATAGAAGCCGCCAACGGGGACGAAAAGGTCATGGCGAGCTGGTTTCCCATGGCGCTCAAGGACGGCGCCCGCTCTTGGCTCCTGAACCTGCCTCCTGGCACGATCTCCTCCTGGGACGAGATGCACACTCGCTTCATCGCCAACTTCCAGGGCACTCGCGACCGTCCGCCGGCCATGGGTGACCTGCACCGCATCAAGCAGCAGCCTGGAGAGACCTTGCAGAAGTACATCCAGCGCTTCAACAGCGCTCGCCTCAAGATTCCCAGGGTAACTGAGGAGGCCATCATCTCGGCGTTCTCTGATGGCGTCCGCAACGTCAAGATGAAGGAGGAGCCGGCGATCCACAAATATCTGTGTACGTCTCTAGAGCTGTTCAACCTGGCGACCAAGTGCGCAAGGGCTGAGGAAGGACGCCTCTCCCTTCTCGAGCTCCCAGTAGTGGACCCAGAAGAGAAGAAAGCCAAGGCCAAGGATGTGAAGCGCAAGGGAGCAGCTGTGCTCGCAGTAGAGCCGGACTCGAAGCACGGCAGGGACCAGTCGGAGTCGTCCAAGGGCAGCCGGTACTGCGTGTACCACGATCTCCATACCCACAACACCAACGAATGCCAAGAGCTCGCCGTGCAATAAGGCCATGTCAGTTGACGCCTCGAGCGCAACGATCGGGGCTACGGCCGAGGCGGAGCAAGAGGTGGAGGACGATGGGACAATCGTGGCCCTCACCAAGGGTGGCGTGACCGGTCTCGCGACGACCGCTGGCAGGACCAGCCTCGCGAGGGGGCTTGGAGAGATCAGCCTTGTGAGGATCGCCCGCAAGGCAACGCAGGACTTCCTCCTCTGCCATCACCGCCAAGGAGGAATGACGACCATCATCAGGACAAGGGGACTGGGGGCTTCCAGGAACCGCGTGCGATCGCTTGCATCTTGGGCGGCGCTCAGGCCCAAGCTTCTCAGCGCATCTTCAAGCAGTTTGCTCGCGAAGTGAATGCAGTCCTCCCCAAGCTTGAGGCCACGCACCCTCTCAGGTGGTCCACGTGCCCCATCACGTTCATCTCAGTAGATCAGCTCAAGTGCGCGGTAATGGCCGGTGTCCTCCCGATGCTCTGCTCCCCAGTCATCAGCAATGTGCAAGTTATCAGGACCCTCATCGACGGCGGAGCAGGGCTCAACGTCCTGTCCGTCGAGACATTCAACAATCTTCAAATGCCATACGATTAGCTTCAACCAACCAAGCCATTCTCAGGAGTCACTGATGGTTCCACTGTCCCGATAGGGCAGGTCCGCCTCCCTGTCACCTTCGGATAGCGCAAGAACTACCGTACCGAGCTCATTGACTTCGACGTCGCCCACATTCGCCTGCCATACAATGCCATCCTCAGGTATCCAGCCCTGGCTAAGTTCATGGCAGTGATTCACCATGGTTACAATGTCCTCAAGATGCCAAGAAGTGGCGGAGTCATCACGGTCCCCTGTGAAGAGAAGGATGCGGTGTGCTCCCTCGAGCGCGCCATCCAAGCCGCGTCAATCGAGGACCCAGACAGCAAGAGTGGAAACCTTCCTGAAGCAGCTCCCAAGAAGAAGAAGACATCACCTGGCTCAGGGCCTCAGGAGGCAGGCACCTCCGGAGGCGCCACATCGGGATCCGTGCCCACCCAAGGGGTGCCACCCTCCGCTGCATAGGAAGTCGCGCCCGGTGCCCTCCTTGGGCAAGGCTCGAGGGCTCTCTCCTGGGGAGCCACTGACTTTGCCAAGGTCGCGAGGGAGGTGCTCGGGCACCACTTGGAGGCGTGATTCACGACATGTTTCCCTCAGGAAGGTGTAAGGAAAGGAGGGCCCAACCCTCAGGAGTTCATCACCAAGGTCGCTCAGGAGTTAGAAGAATCAAGAGTCATGCGCGGCAATTGCCGCCTGCCCAGCGTAGCTCCCCTCCAGGCAAGGATGGCGGGCTGCACGTCTGCATCGACTACCTAGGGCTCAATCGAGTCACGTCTCAGGAGCGCTTATGGCCTTCGCGCGTGGGACATTGCGAGGGTCCACCGCACAGCTACGTCTGCATGCCCTTCGGCCTATCGAATGCGGCTGCTACTCATCAGCTCCTGATGAGGAGCATTCTGGAAGCTCAGCATCGTGCACTCCTGGAGGAAATGAAGATGGACTTCGTCGAGCCGCCCGGACCTCGCGAGCCTCCCGAGGCTCGGAGCTCCTAGGGCTTGTGAGGATTGGCTTCTTCACCACGCACCGTCAGCTACTCCGACACTCGCTCTGCAATGGTATCAGGTGACTCCTTTCAAGTTTCGTTTTAGCTGGGAGCGCCCTCAGGGCTGCATCATTCCCAGGTCGCGTGGGTCCGTCCCCGCGGCATGTACCCATTTTTCTTTCGTCTTCAGCTTACCTTGTTGGGGGCGCCCCTTGGGCTGCATCATCCCCATGCCGCTCGGGCCTGACCCAGTGGTGTTTGCCTTCTCTGCATCTATCTAACTTGATTTGCTTCTTCATGCTTAACCTGCTTATGATTATCGTCTGCTACCTACCACGGGCCTCTCCTCTCTCATGCAAAGCGCTTGCACGTTAAAAGGGGGCGCCTGAGCATCATGACTCAGGAACTCTTACTGGCTCTCCAGCCCTCACCCCCTGGCGTTGACCCACGGCATCGCGACCTGTCATACCAGCGGCGGCTGAACTTGCTCAAGGGCCGGGACCTGAGGACGTAGAGCATTTGCATTTTAACCACCTTGGAGGAACGTACCACCGACAAAGGCCCAGAGCCAGGCGCAACCCGCCTTGAGGTAGGGCCCCGTGAGTCCCGCGCTGGCTCACGGGTTCCCAGATACACCTCCCATAGCCCTACCGTGCCGGCCACGTGTCAGGGCGGGGCTGTACACGCCCCGGGGGCTCCTCCCGGAGGGGAGCCCCCCTCTCACGTACCAGCGGAAGCACCATGCTCAGCGCTGGCTGACGACACTGCCGAGGAGTGGCTATCCCGGACACTCCGTGCTGGTGATAAACAACTGAGGGCAGCCCATGGCTGTATCAACCTCAGGGAGCCCAGAGCTCAGTGTCTGGCCTCATCGCAACGCCTCCCCTCGGGAGCGCCGCGCGAGGGGGCTAGACACGGGGGCCGTGCCTGTTGGGGAACGTAGTAATTTCAAAAAAAATTCTACGCACATGCAAGATCATGGTGAGGCATAGCAACGAGAGGGGGAGTGTATCTTCATACCCTTGAAGATCGCTAAGCGGAAGCGTTTATCAACACGGTTGATGTAGTCGTACGTCTTGATGATCCGACCGATCCAAGTACCGAACGCACGGCACCTCCGAGTTCTGCACACGTTCAGCTCGATGACGTCCTTGCCTTCTCGATCCAGCAAGATGGGCGAAGTAGTAGATGAGTTCCGGCAGCACGACGGCATGGTGACGGTGTTGGTGAAGAACAATCTCCGCAGGGCTTCGCCTAAGCGCTATGAAAACTATGACGGAGGATAAACTAGAGGGGACAGGGTTGCCGGCACACGGCTTGGTGTTTCTTGATGTGTCTTTGGTGCTAGCCCTGCCCCTCTATTTATATGTTGAGCCTTGGGGTCGAAACTTGGAGTAAAAGCCTCCACAAAGTCGGTTTCACCCGAAAGGCAGGAGTCCTTCTCGGACTCAGGGCGACGCCGGGAGTTCCCGGCGTCGGACCCGACGCCGAGGACCTGGCGTCTAGCCCTCGACTCATAAAACTTCCTTTTGCGCTTTCCAAAAACCTTGTGGGCTTTCCCCTTTGGCCCAAATAACGTGTTCTCGTACTCAAACATTTCGGGAAACATCCGGAACCCCTTTCGATGAATTCCGGAACCCTTCCGAAGATTAAACACTATTATCCCATATATTAAACTTTATCTCCGGACCATAGAGTTCCTCGTCATGTCCATGATCTCATCCGGAACTCCGAACATCATTCGGTCACCAACATACATAACTCATATAATACTATATCGTCAACGAAACGTTAAGCGCGCAGACCCTACGGGTTCGAGAACTATGTAGACATGACCAAGACACGTCTCCGGTCAATAACCAATAGCGGGACCTGGATGCCCATATTGGCTCCCACATATTCTACGAAGATCTTTATCGGTCAAACCGCATAACAACATATGTTGTTCACTTTGTCATCGGTATGTTACTTGCCCGAGATTCGATCGTTGGTATCTCAATACCTAGTTCAATCTCGTTACCGGCAAGTATCTTTACTCGTTCCAAAATACATCATCCCGCAACTAACTCATTAGTTGCAATGCTTGCAAGGATTTTAAGTGATGTGCATTACCGAGTGGGCCTAGAGATACCTCTCCGACAATCGGAGTGACAAATCCTAATCTCGAAATACGCCAACCCGACAAGTACCTTCGGAGACACCTATAGAGCACCTTTATAATCACTGTCGGAGTAATGGGCCATGGATAGGCTCACCCGAATCCCTGGATTTATCAAGACTTTGGGCCAGCTCCGCCTAGCTGGGCCCCAAGCTGAAGCTCCGCCCTCTGGGGCCGGCTGCTAGAGGGCGGCCGTCCCAAGACTGCGGCGCTCCGGGTGGCCGGCTCCTAGCGGCCGCCCTCCAGAGAGGGCGGCAATGGGCAAGCGGCCACCACACGACTACGGGGCGGCCGAGCTCCCATCGAGAGTACAAGACTAAGCATGGCTACAGTGGGGAACGACGCCACTCACGCTCGAGACGAGCGTGGATACAGTGCTCCGTACAGACAGAGATCTCCACACGATGGAGAACTGTGCCGTATCTACCCTGACGTCGCTCCGGGCAAGCGGAGCCCTGTTCCCCACGACGGCCTGTCGGTACGGCCAGCCAGAGGCGGGCCCTATCGGGTAGTGACCCCAAGGAAGACGGCGGAAGCTCAACCAGGCGGACTAGAGAGGGGCCGGCCTCCAGCAGGCAGCCGTCCCTTGTCCCGAGGCGAGCACGCCATTAAGCTGATAAGACCAAGTGTGGCTACAGTGTCCTCCCACTAGGCGGCGGGACTATAGCCACGCTAGGATGACCAAGCCCCCGTCACCAATGGCGCGGCTACAGTGAGCAGCCGCCAACCAGTCGGCGGGCCCCAGCGGTCGGCGGAGGAGCCGGAGGCTGGAGACACTGACAGCCGGGCCCAGCAGTCGGCCAGATTACCATTCTACCCCAGGGGGTAGGCCTATATAAACCCCCCAGGCCACCCATGCAAAGGGTTCCCACCACATTAGAACTAGCCACCCCCTAGAGCAGGAAGGGAGCTAGCCTTGCCTCCTTCTGCCTCTAGCATACAGCTCGAGGAGCACCATTGTACCACCTCGTCATACGACATATACATGGTGGACACCCCAAAAGATGGGGACGGCGAAGAAGCAGCGGAGGCAGATTCTTCTAAGAAACAGCCCAAGCGCCGACGTCAGCGGCGCCGCTCTAAATCCCGCCATAGTAAGAATGGAGATTCCGGCACCGGAGATAATAACACCCCAGAGAGTGCCGAAGACAACCCCCTCCAGCAAGATTCAGCACAGGAGGACGGGGAAGCCAACCTTCGAGAGAGAGCGGCAGACGAGGAGGATGAAAACTACATGCCTCCCTCCGGAGACAAGGCAAGCCTCAACGACGACGAATTCATCATGCCAGAGGATCCCGTCGAACAAGAGCGTTTTAAACGCAGGCTTATAGCCACGACAAATAGCCTAAAGAAAAAGCAGCAACAACTTCAAGCTGATCAAGACCTGCTGGCCGACAGATGGACCGAGGTCCTCGCGGCCGAAGAGTATGAACTCGAACGCCCCTCCAAGAGCTACCAAAATGCAAGTTGCTCCCCGACTAGAGGAGGAAGCATACAAACCTTCATCACCAACACACAATACGGCAGATCGACCACCACGTGGACGCGACAGAGAGGCATCTAGGCCCTCCATCAGGACCATACCCCGGCACCGCTCGAAAAGTACGAAGCCACGAGGGAATGCGTCGGACTTGCGGGATATATTGGAGGACAAGGCAAGACAATCAAGATCTATCTACGGATCACGTGGGCGCCCCACGACCCACGACGACCACCGTTGCGCTGGATACAGCAACTCCGGTCGGGCCGAACACAGCAGACAACGCTCTCTTGAGCTACGTCGTGATATTGCTCAATATAGAGGCGCCTCACACCCACTATGCTTCACTGACGAAGTAATGGATCATCAAATCCCTGAAGGGTTTAAACCCGTAAACGTTGAATTCTACGATGGCACAACAGACCCCGCGGTTTGGATCGAAGATTATCTCCTTCATATCCATATGGTCCGCAGCAATGATCTCCACGCCATCAAGTATCTCCCACTCAAGCTTAAAGGACCAGCTCGGCATTGGCTTAACAGCTTGCCCGCAGAGTCAATTGGGTGTTGGGAGGACCTGGAAGCCGCATTCCTCGACAACTTCCAGGGCACATATGTGCGACCACCAGACGCCGATGACCTAAGACACATAATTCAGCAGCCAGACGAATCGGCTAGACAGTTCTGGACACGGTTCTTAACAAAGAAAAATCAAATCGTTGACTGTCCGGATGTAGAGGCCCTCGCAGCCTTCAAACATAACATCCGCGATGAGTGGCTGGCCTGGCACCTAGGACAGGAAAAGCCGAAATCCATGGCAGCCCTCACATCACTCATGACCCGCTTCTGTGCGGGAGAGGACAGCTGGCTAGCTCGCAGCAACTACCTCAGCAAAAATGCTGGCAGTCCGGATACTAAGGACCACAATGGTAGGTCGCGTCGAAACAAAAACAAACGCCGCGTTAACGGCGATAACAATGAGGACACGGCAGTCAACGCCGGATTCAGAGGCTCTAAACCCAGTCAGTGGAAGAAGCCATTCAAAAGAACTATTCCGGGTCCGTCCAACTTGGACCGAATACTCGACCGCTTTTGCCAGATACATGGCACCTCCGAAAAGCCAGCCAATCACACCAACAGAGATTGTTGGGTATTCAAGCAGGCAGGAAAGTTAATTGCCGAAAACAATGACAAGGGGTTGCACAGCGATGACGAGGAAGATACTCGGCCGCCGAACCGTAGAGGACAAAAAGGTTTTCCCCCACAAGTGCGGACGGTAAACATGATATATGCAACCCATATACCCAAGAGGGAGCGGAAGCGTGCACTTAGGGACGTATACGCGATGGAGCCAGTCGCCCCAAAGTTCAATCCATGGTCCTCTTGCCCGATCACCTTCGATCGAAGGGACCAACCTACCAGTATCCGTCATGGTGGGTTCGCCGCATTGGTCTTAGACCCAATCGTCAATGGATTTCACCTCACTAGAGTCCTGATGGACGGCGGCAGCAGCCTGAACCTGCTTTATCAGGATACGGTCGCAAGATGGGCATAGACCCTCAAGGATTAAACCTACAAAGGCGACCTTTAAAGGCGTCATACCGGTGTTGAGGCCAATTGTGCAGGCTCGGTCACACGGAAGTGGTCTTCGGATCCCGGATAATTTCGAAGCGAGGAATTAATCTTCGACATAGTCCCGTTCGCGGTGGCTATCACGCCCTGCTTTCAGACGAACGCGTTTGCAAAGTTCAACGCGGTGCCGCATTATGCATACCTTAAGCTCAAGATGCGGGACCTCGTGGAGTCATCACGGTCAGCGCAAACATCAACGCTCCCTCCGAGCGGAGGAACACACAGCGGCTCTCGTGGCGGAAATGCGAGCAGCCTTTTAAGGCAATTTTGAGTCCGGCCGTTAAACAACCGGACATGGCCAAACACGCCCGGAGTAACATCAACCAAGACCACACGCACGCCCGAGCATCGCCAGCGTGGCAATGCGGCCCCAACCCCAGCCCTTGCATGATTGCAAGACCAGCTCTTCGCGTACATCATTACGCTCTAGAGATACCATGGGCATAGGGGGAGGGGCACGACCACGACAGGCCCAAAATGCGGCTTAACCACACCAGGGGCTCCCAAGTGTGTTGCTCTTTTTATTTTTTATTTTTTCCTTTTTATCCACAGGACTCCGTTCGCCAGAGAACCTGTCCGGCAGTAGATCCACCGAACTCACGATGCAACAGCCAGAGAGGGACAAAGGCTTCGACGAACACTCAGGTGGTCTCCATTATGAGCATTAAATTTGTTAAATACACCAGTTCGCAGCCTACCCCTGGAGGGGGATATGTTTAATTAGTCCAATCCCTTGCCTACCGCACTATTTGTATCGTTTTGCACTCATAGCAGAATTCCTTGAATAAACAATGCAGCACTTTTTGCCTATAAATTGCATTACCTTTTTACATATATGTTCATTAATGACATCTTGAACCCGTACATTTTGGTACGGCAGAATACACCAGGGGCTTGTGTTCCCCGCATTATGGTGTGATAAGTCCGAACTTTCACAAGTGCGGCACCCCGAACTTATAGCATTATATGCATCAGCTCCGAATCATGTCTTGGGTCAATAGTTGGGTTTGCCCGGCTCCCATGTTTTGGTACTTTACGTTCCGTTCTGTCGGCTAAGGTAGCACTGGGAGAACCACTGCGATTGCGCCCGGTTGAGCTGGGCGAGCGCCTTAGTGGAGAAAGCTAAAACTGACTGTCATGATAAGGCGAGAGACTGGTCGTTGTTCGAGAGGTCTTTTCGAGTCCCTAAAGACTTATGCCGCTTCGAGCGAGGAACCGGTTGTGTCCGGCCCAGGCATGGATAGCGCCCCGAATTCGGTCTTCCGAATACTAGGGGCTTCGCCGAAATTTAAAATTATAGAATTCTATGGCTAAGTGAGAGTGTTCAAGCATTATAAGTCCGGTTGCCTTGTTCGTTGTGTTGAGCGCCTCCCTAGATGGACCCAAAAATGGGAACAAGAGTGCTCAAGTTTATCCCGAACACCCCAGCACTCGTGGCATGGGGGCTGAAGCCGACGACTTGCCATCTCTCAGATTTTATAAATGGCCGCACAGAAGGTAATATTTTATATCAATAAGCGTTGCTTAGCACATATGAACAAAGTTTTCAGCGCAAAGGATAACACACTGCGAGTTTACTCAATAATTACATCTTTGGGGCACTCATCCGCAATCTTGTGGGCACCCTTCAGGACACTCTTATAGTACATTTCAGGCGTACGATACTCCTCGCCCGCCCGGCGGCTGCGTCGTGATAAGCCTCTCAAACATCCAGCCTGCCCAGTGCACCTTTGCGGGCAAGGCCCGACAGGCACCTTCAATGCAAAGCGGAGCACTTGATGACTTCCACCCAGTGGCGCGCATCCACCAGCCGCCGCACGAGGCCGAAGTAGCTCCCAGGCATGGCCTCTCCAGGCCACAGCCGGACTATGAGGCCCTTGATGGCCTGCTCGACTACCTTGTGGAGCTCGACCAGCTGCTTCAGCTTGTCGCTAGGGGCACGGGTGTCCGGCCTCTCATCTTGAGACCAGAAGACCTTCTCCGTTGAGCTCCCCTCCTCGGCCCGGTAGAATGCGGCGGCATCGGACACGCTGCGAGGCAGATCTGCAAACGCCCCTGGATAGCTCCAAATTCGGGTAAGTAACAGGTAATTTACATTCACATGCTTGCTTTGCATGAAAAATGCCTTACCCGCCGCTATTTTCTTCACCGCCTCAATCTCCTGGAGGGCCTTATGGGCCTCGGCCTTAGCGGCTTTGGCACTTTCAAGAGCCGAGGCAAGCTCGGACTCTCGAGTCTTCGAGTCACGCTCAAAACTCTCATGCTTTTCCATGAGAGCCTGGAGCTCTTGCCGCACCTCCGCCACCCGTGCCTCCTGCTTCTCTCGCTCCGCCCGTTCCGCGGCCGCATTGCGTTCGGCCACGGACACGGCCTCCTTCAGGGCTGCCACCTCGTTCGTGCCCCCTACAGTACCCATGTTATCCTTGTTATTTCTATTGCAACCAAAATCCTTTTCTGTAAGGTACAAACTTCAAAGTGGTGTCACTCACCTTATTTATCCTCGAGCTGCTTCTTGGCAAGGCCGAGCTCTTGCTCGTACCGCTCGAGGTTCTGCTTCAAAGCACCAACCTCCGCAGTCAGTGCGGCAGAGGTCAGCAGTGCAGCCTGCAAACCCATATTGACATCATTTTTAGCACTCCTGTGTATATCTTTTTAGACCTCAGTTCGGTTTTTCTTTCCGAACACCGAACCAAGTATCAGGGGCTACTGTCTATGCGGTATTACATTACATATTTTAAACTTCTTACATCAAAGCCTGTTAGAAGGCTACTGCAGGCTTTGGTCAGCCTGCTCTTAGCGAGCTAAACCTTCTGAATCACCGCACTCATGATAGTGTGGTGTTCTTCCTTGATGGAAGCGTCGTTAAGCGCCTCCAACAAGTTGTCCGGCGCCTCCGGTTGGGCGGAGGCTGCCAGCGTCACGGTCTTGCCCTTCTTACGAAGGGGCCGCCTGCCGGACTCCGGAACCACTGCGGGTTCCGGCATGGAGTCCGGCACAAAGTCCGGGAGGCCGCCTTGCGGCACCTCCGGAGCCTCCTCCCGATGAGTCCCCTCCTGGGATCCCACCTCGGCGTCGTCAGCACGAGGGGTGGAGGCGGTCGGAATGGAATCCACGTCCGACGGAGCCAAGGACCCGCTCGACGAGGCGGGAAGATCATCATCGGTCGGACTACAGGTAGTGTGCGGCATTAGAAGGACACTATGTGACACAAAGGAGATATTATAAACCATTCAGGAATCCGGATACTTACGATCTTGCCGGAGGCCTGGCCCTTGAGGGCCACTCTTCCTCGCCAACGTTGGCGTTGGAGGAGCTGTCCGGGGGAAGCGTCCTTCCCTTCTTGGACCCTTCGGCCTCCCCCGTTGGGGAAGCCTTCCTCTTCCTCTCTCCCTCCTCCGGGAGAGAGTCCTCTTTGTCCTCCTCGTCTTCGGGGGAGGAGTCCGCCTCGGAGCCATCGGACGATGAGTCCGATATCACCTGGCGTCGGGAACTTCTTTGAGTTCCCGTGGCCTTCTTCTTGGCCTCCTTCTCTGGCACCACATAGAGTGCTGGGACTAGCAGCCCCGTTAAACGGGCGTCCGCTAGGTCTTCGGGAAGGGGAGCCGGACAGTCTACCTGTCCGGACGTCCTCTGCCAGTCCTGTCAAAGGCATCGGGAGTGTTAGATCCCAGATAGAATTAAACTATGAAAGAAAATATCTGTCCCATAGAGGATAACAAAGCTTACCTCGCCGGGCGGGTAGCAGTGCTGAATCCGCGATCTTGATCGCGGATCGGGGCTTCTCCGCCCTTGAACAGCACCCTCCGGGCAGCTTCAGTGCGTCGTGTTGAAGAGCCCGCTCAGAGTGCAGTCTTTGTGCGGATCAAATTCCCACAAAGTGAAGGCCCGCTGTTGGCGGGGAGAATCCGTGGACGAGCATGACTGGATTACATTGACAAGCCTAAGCTTCTTGTTCACTAGGTGCGAAGGCAGGACTGGAGTCTGTCGGCTCCTCGAACTGCCCCATAGCAAGCCCTTCTCTTTCCGGAGGTGAGCTGCATGGGGATACCAGATCTGAACTCGGGGCGCTGCCCATTTAGGGTCACGCGGCTCGGTGATGTAGAACCACCCGATTGCCATCCCTTGATGGACTCCACGAAGGCCCCTCGAGCGCAGTCACGTTGGGCATTTTGCCCACCATGGCGCCTCCGACTCCGCTTGGCGCCCTTCACCACCTTGGCTTGACATTGAAGGTCTTGAGACACAAGCGAAGTGAGGCGGATGCGAAGGAAGGCCTCGCACACCACGATAAACGCCGAGATATTGAGGATGAAGTTGGCGCGGATCGTGAAAATCCAGGCCATAGTAGTACATGAGCCCCGGACAAAGGGATGAAGTGGGAAGCCCAGTCCGCGGAGGAAGTGGGGAAGGAATCGACCCTATCATGGGGCACAGGGGTGGGGATGAGCTGCCCTCGTCGGGCGGCCGGTCGTGATGTCATTTGGAAAGATATCGGCGCCGCAGCTTTCGATGTGCTCCTCGTGATGGAGGAGGCCAACCACTGCCTCCGCTCCGAACATGGTGGAGAAGGTTGAGACGAGATGTGCGGACTTGGGCGCTGGAGCTGGAGTGCGCGGAGATGGATAAGCAAAGGAGAAAGAAGGCATAGGTAAAAAGGTGGATCCTTATCCCCTTATATATAGGCGGACGAAGACTATGCGTCCCCACCGGCCTGGTAAAACTCGCTTATCTCCCAAGCGCCACCATCAATGGTGCGGTTGGGTTACCCACGTCCGCATTGATGGGAATCCCGGAATAAGGGGAAAACAATCTCTGCTTCGACAAGACGTGCCAAGGAAACCGCTTCGCTAAACGCGCTGAGGTGGTATAATAAAAAACAATTCAAGTAAAGCTTGGTAGTGGTGTGACGTCATGCCACAAAATACGTCAGCAGATTGAACCTGTGTACATATTATTCTCTCTACGGTGGAATGTGGAATTTATTTTGCGAGCGGACACTATCTGGTGTTCACAATCTTCTATGAATTATTCGGAGGAGGAATCCGCCTTGCAATGCCGAACAATATGCGCGCGGACTCATCGTCATTGAAGCCTGGTTCGAGGAGCTCTTGAGGAGTCTGGACTAGGGGTGTCGGACAGCGGACTATCATCGTCGGCCGGACTCCAAGGCTGTGAAGATACAAGATTGAAGACTTCGTCCGTGTCCGGATGGGACTTTCCTTGGCATGGAAGGCAAGCTTGGCGTCTGGATATGTAGATCTCCTACCATTGTAACCGACTACTGTGTAACCCTAGCCCTCTCCGGTGTCTATATAAACCGGAGGGTTTTAGTCCGTAGGACAACACAACCATTACAACAATCATACCATAGGCTAGCTTCTAGGGTTTAGCCTCCATGATCTCGTGGTAGATCCACTCTTGTACTACCCATATCATCAATATCAATCAAGCAGGAGTAGGGTTTTACCTCCATCGAGAGGGCCCGAACCTGGGTAAAAACATCGTGTCCCTTGTCTCCTGTTACCATCCGCCTAGACGCACAGTTCGGGACCCCCTACCCGAGATCCGCCAGTTTTGACACCGACAAGGGGTGTTATCTCCTAGGAGAGCCCCGAACCTGGGTAAAGTACACTGGCGTTCGTGTCTATGCCATATCCCGCTTCCAGGCACCGGCAATGTTCTACTCGCTCCCACCATGATAAGCCATCCATTGGCATATGTCGCACCCAACCCCCGACATTTGGCGCCCACCGTGGGGCGAGGTGCACCGTCTCCGAGAAGCGCTGCGGGCGGGAACCCTGTTCCTTCTGGCGGCGAAGCGGTAGCAGAGCGCGCTGACGGCGTCAGCCTCGACGTGCTGCATCTCGCGGAGATCGCCTGCGCGGCGAGTTGCCTCGCTGACCTCGTCAGCGAGATCGACCTCTCCGACGAACCGGCCTCCAACGCGGGCACAAGCTGCCATGACAGCCGCCTCGTCAGCCTCCTCGACCAGCTCCATGTCACCAGCGAGCCTGCTGTGGACCTGGAGTCCGTCGGCTCGACCGATCCGATGATCGTCGACTCCGACACGGTGTCGCTCGACGCGTTTCCCACCAACGTGGTGGTCTACGATGAGCCGCCTCCTCGCAAGCACAGCGGCGGGAGCACCATCACAGAGGTACTCGTCATCAACAGCGAGGAGCACTCGGACGGGCGTGCTCAAGATCCCCTCGAGGCCACCTGCGACGACGGCGGCGCCCATTCCGGCGCGGATCTTTGAGTCTTTGGAGGCACGCCGCCTTCAGCTTATTGAGAGTGCTGGCCGCCTGGCCAGCATGCGCCAGCTGTCGGACGCCTACGCCACGCCTGCAGAGAACATCCGGGCTGCCCAGGTGGTAACGGATGAGCTGAACAAGTACAACGGTGACGAGCTCCGCCACATGATGGAGCGAGTCCAACAGCTCCTTGACACGGCTGCCGCCCAGCATGAGGCCGCCTGCCGCGCTGAAGTCCCAGCCGGACGAAACAATGAGCCGCCCCCACGCCGAGATCACGGGGCAACCTCCCAGACGCCGACTGGTGGTGGCCGCGGAGGAAAGGGCAACGAGCCGGCTGCTAGCCGCAGTCGGACGTGCCTCTCCATCGAGCGGGACGTGGACGGCCGCCCTCGTGCAGTAGAGCGACAAGGCGACCTGCCGCCTCCCCCGCCTCGTGGAGCGAGGTACCCCACTCCGCCTCCTATCACGTATCCGACACTCGGCGACCGCCTTGGCCGTCGTCGAGAGTCGAGAAAATTATGCTCGCCATCGGATCGATCGTATCAACGATCCTGGCACTTGAAGAAGAAGGATCTTGCTGGGCCGCCCTACTTGACCCCGAATCCGTGATGAGCCCTTCCCCAAGGGGTTCACCCTCCCACGAGACACGCCCAAATAAGCCGGCTCCGTGAAGCCGGAGGACTGGCTGGTCGACTACTCCACAGCCATCAGCATAGCGAACGACAACAAGCGCGTTGCCGTAAATTACGTCCCGCTCATGCTTCAAGACACTGCCCGGACGTGGCTCAACAGCCTGAAGCCCCGCAACATCAACAGCTGGGTCGAGTTCACTGAGGTCTTCATCCGCAACTTTACCAGCACCTACAAACGGGCTCCCAAGCCCCGACAGCTCTCCCTGTGCGTCCAAGGGCCCATAGAGTCAACTCGCGACTACCTCACGCGCTGGACCGAGTTGCGCAATTCCTGCGAGGGCGTGCACGAGGTGCAGGTGATCGAGTACTTCACTGCCGGGTGCCGAGAGGGCACCCTCCTCAAGCACCGCCTCCTCTGTGACGAGCGCGAGACACTCGACGAGCTGCTGGTCCTTGCCGACAAGCACGCCACGGCCGACTCCTCCATGAAGGCGGAAATCCTGATAGACGCGTCCGGCAAGGTGGCACCTCAGGCACCTCGGACTCCGGCTAGTGACACCAGTCAGCGATAGCAACCAGGTGATAACAAGCGGAAGGCCACCCAGCCGGCTTCCACCAGCCAGCAGGTGGCAACGGTCGAGGACCAGCAGCCAGAAGGGCAGCCAGCCCCCAAGCGGCAGATGGGCGGCAAGTCCAATTGGTTGCCCGCCTTCTCTTACTAGCAGACCTTGGATGCACCCTGCAAGTTCCATAGCGGCGCGAAGCCGTCCAACCACACCACTCGGAAGTGTCATTAGCTCACCAGAATTGCCAAGGGAGATGGACTCTTGCCCCCTCCACCTGTCGGACCGCCGCCTCCTCGGCCCGATGGCAGTGGCCCGACGGTCAGCGCCATCCAAGGCAGTACCGGAAGAACAGGGGCCTATGTTGTGTTTACGGTGTGGCCGGCAGCGAGGGCGCGTGACGGCAACACCAACAAGAAGTGCAAGCGGTGGCCTCCGACACTCCGAGTTCATGCATTGGTCAGAAGCCTGCTCGGTTGGAGCAGGGCCGACCACCGGAAGTGATGCCTTCCCCTGGTTCATACGCCCTGGTCCTAGAAGCAACCCTTGCAACGGACAGGCGAGCAGCCCGCTTCTCCAGAGTCTTGATAGATGGCGTCAGCAGCATCAATATCCTGTACCATGACACAATGGAGAAGTTGGGAATCAAGCAGAAGGAGCTCGTCCCCAGTCGGACTGTATTCCATGGCATAGTCCCTGGCCTTTCCTGCTCACCAATCGGCAAGACCCAGATTGATGTCCTCTTCGGAGACAAGAATCACTTCCGCCAAGAGCCAGTTTGGTTTGAAGTGGTGGACCTTCAGAGCCCTTACCATGCACTGCTTGGCCAGCCTGCTCTTGCCAAGTTCATGGCAGTCCCCCACTATGCCTACCTCAAGATGAAGATGCCAAGTACCAAGGGGATCCTAACGGTGATCGGAGACTACAAGAAGTCGATAAATGCCCTTGATAGCAACCCGGCTGGGCGAGTCCCTCGTGATTGTGGCGAAGCGGCTCCTTGACGGGTGGTGGCGTTGGCGGGCAAGCGGAAATTTCACCCACCCCGAGTCGGAGGTTGAGGCTCGTTCAAGCCGGCCAAGGAAACAAAGAAAATACCCTTGGACCCGGAGCATCGAGAGAGGCATCGCTATCAGAGGCCGAGCCTTGACGGCAAATAGGAAGCGAGCTCGTCGATTTCCTCTATGAAATCGGGACATCTTTGCATGGTCTCCCAAGGACATGCCGGTGTTCAAGCCAGTTCGCCGAGCACAAGCTACATGTCCGACCTGCGCCAAGCGGTCTGGCAGCCCTTACACCTTTGTCGGAGAGAAGAAGAGTTGTCGGAGAAGAGATGGCCCGGCTCCTAGCGGCGGATTCATCATGGAAGTATTCTTTCCAGAATGGCTGGCCAACCCAGTCGTAGTGTTGAAGAAGAACAAGCAGTGGCGCATGTGCATTGACTACACCAGCCTCAACAAAGCCTGCCCCAAAGATCCCTTCGCTCTACCAAGAATAGATCAAGTGATAGACTCCACAGCCGGATGCGAGCTGTTGAGTTTCTTGGATGCATACTCAGGTTATCACCAGATAAAGCTGAACCCAGCCGACAGGCTGAAGACCGCCTTCATCACACCGTTTGGAGCCTTCTGCTACCTGACCATGACGTTTGGCTTGAGGAATGCCGGTGCCACATTTCAACGTTGCATGCAGAAGTGCCTCCTCAAGTAACTCGGCAGAAATGCCCATGTATATGTGGATGATGTGGTGGTGAAGACGGAGAAGCGTGGCACCCTGCTGGAGGACCTCAAGGAGACCTTTGAGAATTTGCGCCGATTCCAGATCAAACTCAACCCAGAGAAATGTGTCTTTGGAGTACCAGCCGGCCAGCTTCTTGGCTTCCTGGTCTCAGAGCGCGGCATAGAGTGCAATCCCATGAAGATCAAGGCAATTGAGATGAAGAAAGTGCCCACCCGACTGCTGGACGTGCAGAAATTCACCGGCTGCCTGGCGTCAGTCAGTCGTTTCATCAGTCGGCTGGGAGAGAAGGCTCTTCCCCTGTACCAACTCATGAAGAAGACCACTTTTTTCGAGTGGAACGACAAGGCGGACGAGGCATTCCTCCAACTCAAGAAGATGTTGGCAACTCCGCCTGTCCTGGCGGCTCTGACTGAGAAGGAGCCCATGCTCCTCTACATTGGAGCCACCAGTCGGGTTGTCAGCATAGTCATGGTCGTAGAGCGCAAGGAGAAGGACAAAGCATTGCCAGTCCAGAGACCGGTTTATTACTTGAGTGAAGTATTGTCCGCCTCCAAGCAAAACTACCCTCACTACCAGAAGATGTGTTACGGCGTGCATTTTGCCGCCAAGAAGCTGAAGCCTTACTTTCAAGAGCACCCAATAGCGTAAATGCACTGGCCCGCTTTCTGAGATCATTGGAAGCCGGGATGCTTCTGGCCGAGTGGCCAAATGGGCTATTGATCTGGCCCCTTATACCATCTACTACCAGCCTCGCACCGCCATCAAATCACAAGTGTTGGCCGACTTCCTCATCGATTGGGCTGAGACCCAATATTTGTCACCTGCACCAGACTCCACTCATTGGCGGATGCATTTTGATGGTTAAAAAATGCACAGTGGTCTGGGAGCTGGCGTCGTCCTCACCTCTCCCAAGGGTGACAAGCTCAAATACGTGTTGCAAGTCCACTTCTCTGCCTCCAACAATGTAGCAGAATATGAGGCACTCATACACGGGCTCCGGCTTGCCAAGGAACTCGGAATTCGCCGGATCCTGTGCTATGGTGACTCCGACTTGGTGGTCCAGCAGTCGTCCGGCGACTGGGATGCCAAGGATGCAAACATGGCAACCTACTGCTTCCTCGTGCAGCAACTCAGCGGATACTTTGATGGGTGTGAGTTCCTTCACGTGCCAAGGAATGACAACGAGCAAGCAGATGCCCTGGCATAGATTGGCTCCACCCGACAAGCAATACCAGCCGGCGTCGCCCTACGCCGCCTTCTAAAACTGTCTGTCAAGCCGTCCCCTGATTCAGACTCCATCTTTCTGCCGCCCCCCCGAAGCAGTCGGATCCGACTTGGCGACCTCAGAGGCTGGCATGGGGGTTTCGACAGGCGGCCCGGGGACTGCTACAGCCGCGCCCGGACCAGGGACTTCAGAACCCGGCCTAGAGACTTCAGAGCCCGGTCCAGGGACTTCACCGATCAGCGGGGACTTCTTGACCTGCATCGTAAGAAGCTGCCAACCCACCGCCTCCCGGCCCAACCGCCCTCGTACAAGTTGCAGAGGTCGCAGTCGAAGAAATTGCGGCGCCCTCATGGGCTCAGCCGATCCTCAAGTTCCTGGTGAATAAAGAGCTGCCAACCGATGAAATCTTAGCCCGACAAGTACAGAGGCGAGCTGCAGCTTACACCATAGTCAACAAAGAGCTGGTACGGCAAAGTGTCACAGGAGTTTATTAGCGGTGTGTGGAGTCAGACCAAGGCCAAGCAATACTCAGAGATATCCACCAGGGCAAGTGCGGCCACCACGCGGCTTCAAGATCACTTGTGGCCAAGGCTTTCCGCCACGGGTTCTTCTGACCAACTGCCCTGGAAGAGGCCAAACTAGTTCAGAAGTGTCAAGGGTGCCAGAGGTTCCGCTCCAAGTCACACCTGCCGGCTTCTGCACTCAAGACCATCCCCATAGCTTTGGCCCTTTCTTTGTTTGGGGTGCGGATATGGTAGGGCCGTTCAAGGCGGCCAGCGGTGTATAAACTCACTTGCTTGTTGTTGTGGACAAGTTTACCAAGTGGATACAGGCAAAACCAATCAAGAAGCTGAATGGGCCAACTACCGTGACCTTCATCGCCGACATCACCACGCGATATGGCATCCCACACAGCATCATCACCGACAACGGCACCAACTTCGCCAAGGGAGCCTTGGCTCGTTTCTGTGCAACACAGGGCATCCGCCTGGACTTAGCATCTGTTGCCCACCCATAGTCAAACGGCCAGGTGGAGCGTGCAAACGGCCTCATTTTGTCCGGCCTCAAGCCCCGACTGGTCGAGCCTCTAGAGCGTTCGGCCGGCTGCTGGCTCGACGAGCTGCCAGCCATACTCTGGAGCCTGCGCACAACTCCAAACAAGTCAACGGGCTTCATGCCCTTCTTCCTCGTCTACGGTGCCGAAGCCGTCATCCCAACGGATATTGAATTCGACTCCCCAAGAGTCACCATGTACACCGAGGCGGGCGCCAAGGAAGCCGAGAAGGCGGCGTCGACTTCTTTGGAGGAAGGCGGTTGTTGGCACTCGGCTGGTCGGCCATCTACCGGCGAGTCTGCGCCGATACTACAACGCAAGGTGGAACCAAGATCCTTCCTGGAGGGAGACCTTGTGCTCCGGCTGATCCAACGAACAGCCGGACAACACAAGCTCTTGGAACCTTGGGAAGGCCCTTTCATCATCAGTAAGGTACTAGGCAACGATGCCTACTATTTGATCGATGCCCAGAAGCCCGAGCGCGTAAGAGGGATGATTGAGCAAAGAGCGGAGAGGCCATGGAACGCAGACCTCCTTCGAAGGTTTTACAGTTTAAAGCAGTATGTATCGTGCTACGTTTTGTACTATGTATAAAGACTCCGGGTCCCCCGAGAAGAGCTCGGGGACTGCCCTCTTTCTATCTATATGATAAGTATCATGCCTATGAGAATGTATACTCTATTTTCTTTCGCCTGGCACCGGGTTCGACCAATCAGCCCAGAGCCTCGCCGCCTTCTACAATATGCCACCTCCTGCAGCCGGACAAGTAGTGTGCCGGCACCAAAAACTTCCTTTGTCAGAAGCCACATCTTGCAGAGCGACTGTATGGCGGGCAAAGGTTGCAAAGAAGTGCCCCACACGAAAAAACGACTAAGGAAGAAGCACATATAGTAGAAGGCGGCATCACACCTAGTCGTCTGGCCGCTTGGCAGCCAGACGGCCGGCCTCCACCTTACTACCCAAAGCTCCGAATGGCCAAGTCCTAGCCCCAATTCACAAACGGCTAGAATGCTCAAACCAGCCACGGTCTGCAGAGCGGCCGCCTGGCTGGTGAAAGCAAAGCCAATGGGTCGGTGGCAAAGGAAAAACACAAGGAGAAAAAGGAAAAAAGATTGGAGGTCGGCACAGCAAGCATAAGCAATGATAAAATATTTACATGGATAAAAGGCCTCTGACCAGCATTCAAACAGAGTTTGAGATACACCCCGAGGGTGGAATTGCGTGAATTTAACAAAATGTTTAGAGTAGCAAACAGAAAGCAGATAAAACCCTAAGGAGCAGCAGAAGACTTATTGGCGGTGCGGTTGGCGCATGAAGGCTCGGTTGGCGGTGCCAGTTAATTAGCTATGAAGGATCCGGTGGGCGGGGCGGATAAGCGTGGCCAAGACTCGGCTGAATCTTTGAGTCGGCTGCACCACTGGCGCAGCCAGCGGCTCCGTCTGAGCAGAAGATCGCCCGGCGGCGGGGCGGCGGAGGCCGGAGGGCAGTCGATGGCGTCTGTCGGAGGAGCAGAGGCGGGTCCGCCCCCTTGGCGCCTCGATGGCAGGCGGCACCTCGGTCGTGGCTCGTTGCTTGAGGTCGGTCAAGCTGAGGTGACCGTCCATACTGTCACATCCTAACCACGGTATTGCACTAGGCTAGCTTCATGTGTGCATCATGTTTAAATTTTGCTTAAATTTGAAATGGGGACTGTTGAAACCCTAGCACAGATGAATCCAACTAGGTTCAAATAAAAAATCATTTTCAATGAACCCAAAATTCCTTTGGAAAAGTTCATCATTTTTGAATTGGTATAGAACCTCTGCCAAAAATGGTGCACATTTTCCTAGCTCACTTTGGATTTTTGAAATGAAGTCATAAAGTATTTGAATTGGAGCATTTAATTGCTATAAATATTATTAAATGCTCCAACAATTCTGAAAATAGCTAAGGGCCTCTGAGATAATTCAGTAATTGCCCATAATTAATTTTAGGATTTATAAAAGTGATTTGGTGTTTTACCAAATCAAAAACAAACTTGCAAATTTGAAAACCGAACAAAAGTAGAAATTAGAGAGAGAGAGAGTACCTGGGCCACTTACCTGGCCTTACGTGTAGCCAGCCCATTAGGCAGCCCAACCCACCAGGCAGCCGTGCCATCTTCAACCTCTGCCAGTAGGCAGAGGTGATGACTCACGCGCTCGCTGGGAGGCCTCCACCTCCTGCTTCCACCGAGGCGTTCCCGAGCCTCCCCCTGGCGCCACCGCGATGCCACGAACCCTCTGGAGCCCCTCTCACTCTCTCCCTCGAGCGCCCTCCCCCTCCCCTGCTCTCACCACCGAACACACCGGCCGCCGCCGACGAGCACCATCACGGCCACCGGCCTCCACCGGCCTCCCCGACGCGCCAAGAAGCTCCGACGTCGACCTCTACGCCGTCCCCGCCAAGCCACGCGAGCGGAAGCGCCCTGCAGCGTCATCCCCGACCTCGTCTTCAACCTCCGGCCGCCGGCAACCTCGCCGTGGATTCGCGAGCTCCAGACCCTCCCCGACCTCGCCGTTGCCTCTGCTGGTTTCGCTGTGAACTCTGCCGCATCTCTCCTCTCTCCATTTGCTCGCCCCCATATTGTAGTGTCATTCCCTGCCGTCACGAAGCTTCTTGGCCTCGTCCGTCATCACCGTCGTAGCAGCCCCTTTGGCTAACCCGAGCACTTGGCGTGCTCGAGAGCTCCAGAGCCCATGCGCGCCATCGGCTCGCTTCGCTAGTGCTGCGATCCTCGCGCCCATGGAGCCGTAGCTCGGGCGGCCGCCTTGCTCGCCGCCGGCGCTGCTCCCGGCCACCCCGCGGCCTCCCGTCCGGTCCTTTGGATGCGGACGAGCAAGAGCTATTCCTTGGTGCCCTCAGCTCGCCAAATCACCATCCGTAGCTCGAATCCGAGCTGAGCCGCCGTCGTTTTGGTCACCGCCGGCAAGGCTCCGGCGAAGCCGACGTGGGACCGTCATTAACACTAATTATGGGGCTAACCACCCACCTCTTTCACTGACTACTGGGCCCTGCGGCCCAAATTAACCCTGCTTAGCTCCTGTTTAGACTAAACTAACCCCACGGGCCCCACAGGTCAGTTTGACCTGGCCAAGTCACCTGTTGACCGGCCCCTGCGTCGTGGCCGACTTGGCGACATGGTACATTGACCGATCCCACCTCTCAACGACACTAACCAGCACTGGCTCACTGACTAGTGGACCCCGCTGGTCAGTTTGACCTGGACCGTGCCCCGTTGACTCGCCTACGTCATGCTGACGTTATGTTGACGCGTTAAATCATTTACTGGATTTTGTTTAATTCTAAATAATCCAGGAAAATCCAGAAAATGATTTAAACTTCAAAAATTCATAGTAATTCAACCGTAACTCCAAATGAGAAGTTTTTTATATGAAAAATTATCAGAAAAATCCAATCTATCCATTTATACTACTTTCATTCATGTTTAACCAACTTATACCCCCTGTATAAGTGAACACATGATAATGGCATTTTAAATACCCCTTATGGAGTTTGCATATGAACCCTTGGTTCATATGGACCTCATTTAAATTGTTGCTAGATGCATTAGTACAAATCACAGCATATTGCCATGTCATGATCATGCATCATATTGTTGCATTGCATTGATTGTGTTTCTTCTTTGTTTGTCGGTGTTTGTCCCCTCTCAATAGACGTGTTCCGACGATGAGTTTGATGACACCGATGAAGAACTATATTATCTTCAGAAGTGCCAGGCAAGCAAAAACCCCTTGTTCATTCCGATACAATCCCACTCTCTCGCTCCTGCTCTCTTTTACTGCATTAGAACAAAAACGATTCAACTGTTACATGATGCGGTAGTTGAACCCCTTTCCTCTGCATGACCTGTCATTGCCACAGTAAATAGATGAAACCCACTAGCATGAGTAGGAGTTGTTTGAGCCCTGATGTGCCTACTCATTCATGCTTGTTACTGCTTAGAGTTGAGTCAGGTCTAATTCATCGGGGATGAATTGGAATGTGGTGAACATGTCCTACTGTTGAGAGCTAAGTGTGTGAACATGATTTGGTAAAGGTAGTGGTGAGAGGCCATGTAGGAGTACATGCTGGGTTGTCTCATTGCAGCCGTCCTCAGGAACCGAGTTCTGTGTTTGTGATCCATGAACAGTTACTACCACGCATTGGAATGCTTAAGTGCCCCTCTCGACTTATTAGTCAACCTGATCTCTGTCTAGGAGTTGCAACTAGTTTCTGGTGTTTGTAGGTAGTGTTAGTAGTCTACCAAGTGGCACCCGGTACAGGTGGGCTTGGGACAGACTAGGCACAGTGGCTACGTGTACCAAGTGGCACCCGGATGGTGGGCTTGGGAACCCTGCACACATTGTTTGGGGCCGTGAGCGACACCCCAGCCGGATCTCTTTGCGGATGGAACCCGAATAGGCGATAAACCTGGACTAGAGACTTGTGTGGTTAGTCAGGTCGTGGCCGACTCCGTCGCCAGGCTTACGCTTGAAGGTTGCCGAGATACATGACGTGTACATGCCGGTAAGTGGCGAGAGCGTGTGTGAAGAAGTACACCCCTGCAGGGTTAATATGATCTATTCGAATAGTCGTGTCCGCGGTAAAGGACTTCTTGGTTGCCTGTACAGTTCATAGAAAAGTGAAAGTGGATACTTTAAAATGTGCAAGATAAGCGTGAGTGCTATGGATGGCGTTCTCGTAGGGAGACGGGACCGGATCCATAGTGGTGTATTGATATGGTGAATATGTGGACTCGTGTGTGCCACCTCAAAAGAGTTACTTGCATTAAGTAGTGCAGGGATAGCCCGAGTCAAAGCTGGCTTGCTGCAGTTAAACCCCACCATCCCTTTTGTTGATAATGATGCATATGTAGTTAGTTCTAATGTAAGTCTTGCTGGGTACATTTGTACTCACGTTTGCCTATTTTATGTGTTTGCTGAGAGACTTCAGTCTCACTAGTAATTTCACGTGGACTTCGACGTTTAGCTTGTTACCTCAGCTACGATCTTGTGCCCTCAGCAGGATCTGGTAGATAGTCAGGCTTCTCAGCCTTTTTCATTTGTAGATGTCTGTACTCAGACATGATAAGCTTCCGCTTGTGCTTTGACTTGTATGCTCTGAGTGTTGGGTCATGAGACCTATGTTTGTAATATCTCACTCCTCGGAGCCTATTGAATAAAATACTTGAGTCATAGAGTCATGTTGTGATGCCATGTTGTATTTGCACATATCGAGCATATTGTGTGTATGTTATTGAAATGCTTGGTATGTATGGGATCTGACAACCTAGTTGTTTATCCTTGGTAGCCTCTCTTACTGGAAATGTCTCCTAGTGCTTCCTTTGAGCCATGGTAGCTTGCTACTGCTCGGAATACTTAGCCCGGCGGCATGTGTCCTTCTTCGTTCTGTATACATCCCCAGGAAATGTCACGCGGTGTTTACCGAGTCTGTTAGCCGCTATAGCCGGTTTACGAGTCTGCTAGCCAGTTGCTACAGCCGGATTCACTCGCGATGGCCAAACCGTTCGTTCTTTGGGTCATGTATGCATGTCCCTGTAAGTTAGCGCCACTTTGGGTTCACGACTAGTCATGTCAGCCCGGGTTCTTTGTCATATGGATGCTAGCGACACTATCATATACGTGAGCCAAAAGGCGCAAAAGGTCCCGGGCTTGGTAAGGCGACACCCGTGGGAATACCGTGCGTGAGGCCGCAAATTGATATGGGGTGTTACATGCTAGATCGGTGTGGCATTGGATCGGGGTCCTGACAGTTTTGGTATCAGAGCTTGACTACCTGTAGGATTACCAAGCCAAACTGGTCGAAGTTGAGTCTAGAAATGCTTTAGTTATATGTATGGGAATTGATTGTGGGATGGAACGTAAGGCTCTTTTTACTCCTTTACCTTATGCCCTTCTGATCCGAGTCAACCTCTTCTCTTCTACGGGGATTAATAACTAGGCTTCTCATCTTTCTATCAGGATCACGCGTTACTAATTCGTAGACTTATATGATTGATGGTTCTAAGCTTCAAATCGGTTCCTACCAGTTTCGTGTATTAATAGCTAGCCTCAGATTCCTGATACTTTGATGATCGAGTGGTTAAGCCACCATTTTGTAGCTTGTCTCCAATCTTTTTGAGCATTTACAGCCGTTATGCTGTACGAGTCATTCCAGGTTTCTAAACAATCTGATGCATTTGCAAAATCCTTTCCCTCTGGTTTCGATGTTCCTTTAGGCCAGGTTAATCACACTAATTGCTGAGTTGAGGTATTCTATTGCCTCGACGTATATGTTGGAGCTATTATTATGACCTTAGATGTCTTAGGGGATCATCTAGTAATCTGGCCTTGATTTGTGTTCCCAGTGTGATGATTCTGGCGTCATTCTCAAAAGCATCCCGTGATGCCATTTAGTTAGTAGGCATTCTAATCCTGGGTTTCTGAACCCGAGATTTCCCTACTTACTTCATGTTCTTGGTGTTTGCTAGTTCCTTTAGGATATTAGTAACCTTTGCTATAGTCCTCGAGATTCATGGTATATCCTTCTTCCAATACCATGAACCAATATGGCAGAAGTTCAGGAACCAAAAGATCACAACAAGAGTGCTCTCGATGAGTTCTCCATTCTATATTGTGACTCTGCCAGTTCAACCTTTCTGCATGTGTTATCTGGAAGAAATATGTTGAACTCGTTTGACATGCTAGTCCATGCATCCACAACTCAGAAAACCATATGTTCTGTTGGGTTGTCCCTCTTTAGTTGTCTTCTGACTTCGTCCATCAATTGATAGTCAAGAGTATGTGTGCATTCGTTCATCGATGCCATTACTCTTGTGGTCCGTCAAGCCATTCTATCGCGGAATGACTAGGAGAAACAAACTCCAGTACCTCTTCCATATCCGGGATTGGGTCAAAGTAGTTGTATTCCGCGGATCAAAATACCAGTCCAGCTTTTGATTTTGTTCTACCCTGGAGTTTTACCCCCTTTATGTTAGGATTTTCATGAGAATTGCACCAGCTCTTCTGAATCATTGACGCAGTGATACTTCTCGCCATCATTTTTCATTTCTCGGTTCCCGTGTTGTTGCAACCGGAACGCTGACAGGTGAACTATGATGTGTGAAATCAATAATCCTAGCAACCATGTTGCTTGGTAGTAAATGGACAATAATCTCATTCTTAGCATGTTGGTTATTGAATTATCATTCTAAGAGTGATTGTGCTACCTAGTCCATATTTTCGGTGCACTCTTCGATCAATGAGTTAGGAATGTGTCAATCCTTGCTTATTTGATCATATCGCCTTTCCCTGAAAAGCAAGATTGATCTCGAGCTTAGAAACATACCGGTGGTTCATGATTTTCCTAATTTCTTCTCGGAGGTATCACCAGGTTGACACCTGACCGCTATGTTGAGCTCGTGATAAAGTTGGTTTCTTGTAAACCACCCATTTCTCCAAGATTCTGTGTTGGATACCCTGAACTAGTTGGTTAAGCCAAACAACAACTTGGAGAGTTGGAAGATAAAAGCTTGCCTAAATTAGTTCATTTCAAGGGATATCTTTGTGTGTGTGTGTGTGTGTTGAAGAAAGATGACATCTCTATTGATTGGTCCTCATGATCAGTTGTTGGAGCTACTATCTTATCCAATCTTTGATTTGAGCATGGGCTATCATCAAATCAAGTTAGAACCAACGGTATTCGTAATGTTGTCTTACTCGTGGTTGATTCCTCGAGCACACACCATTACATCTTTTGGTCTGACCAATACTATCACATTGTCACATAATGGTGGAAGTCCAGTGATATGGAAATTCCGATGAGTTTCTGTTGAGCCCATCAGCAGCATCTTGTCTCCTCCATGACTCATGTTGAACACCAAGCTAGTATTGGAAACTTTTGTAAGCATTATCTTCATGTCCCCTTCATGAAATACATGTTTGGTGTAAGAAGTGACTTTCTCCAAGTTCACGTGCATTAGGTGCAAGTAGCCACCGTGAATTGAGAAAGATTGTTTTTGCTTTCTCCGGAATCATCCCAAGTCAGTCATGCATGTGCAAAGTATTCCATGGTTTGATAGGCTCGCTACCTCCACTCCATGTGTAATCCCTAGCACACCAAGCCACTGATTGATTTGTTCAAGGAAAAGAAGTTCTTAAGTGCTAATCCTTAAGGACCCAAAGGTACATGCGCAGGACTTCGCTCTCTGCAATGATGGTTCCCAATCGGAACTCGGTAGTGTTGCATTGTAAGACTACTATGTGGTCATGCTTGTCTTGGACAACATGTTCACATGTATGCAGCAGAACCAGCTCATGTTTTTGAGCTTGCTATCGTAGTTCTTCTCCCGAGAATCTCGCAACGCCATCTCGTCGATTTGTGTTGCAATCTTTCATTTTTCTCTCTAGACTGGATGAGTCTGGAATATCCTGACACCAACCAGATCTGAATCTCAGGCAGATATGATGGTTGGAACATTCCCAACATCTACATTTTGTTCCCAGTTTGCACCGCCATTGTGCCAATTCCCATGGGCTGCCCTCTCAGTAATTGTTGTTTAGGATCATCTTCAGAAGTGGTCTTACCATGGCTCCCATCCACTTCCGATGATAAGCAAAATCATCCATCGCGTTGTCTTCAACAAGGTAGTCCACATCATCCATTTGAATCCGGATATGCCATTCCGTTGAACTCCGCCAAACGATCGGTGGTGATTGCCTTAGGCTGGTATAAAGAGTTTCAATGATCTAGATATCAAAACTAATTCTTTTTGCCACTTAAGGAGATATTTCTACGAGTCACCTTCCCCAAGGTGCCCCGTTGTGGAATCATGGCAATCAATCTCCTCGCTACTTTGAAACCATGCACCATCCTACTCCAGCGTGGAATTGTTGCCTACCAAATTGAACCTCCGTCATCTGTTTCTTCCATCCCTCCTGATGTGTGTCTTGTGTCTCAGCTCAAGAAATGCTGCTATGTCTCATCCCATGAGTTGATCCTGAGTTGTTCGGTCTTTGAGAAGATCAATTCTTCTAGAGTTTTCCTTTCCTCTTCTTGTCATGTTAGTTGGAGTTCTCAGAGGAATACATCGTGTCAAAGATGGCGATCGAATCAACGCCCCTATGAAGTGCAACCTAGATCGTGAAGATTGTGTTAGTTTGCGTTCCCCCTTCATCTTACCCTGCGCTTGAATCTCGGGACGAGATTTTTTGCTTAGTGGGGGCGAGTTGTCACATCCCTAGCTTCTGGTATTGCACTAGGCTAGCTTCATGTGTGCATCATGTTTGAATTTTGCTTAAATTTGAAATGGGGACTGTTGAAACCCTAGCACAGATGAATCCAACTAGGTTCAAATAAAAAATCATTTTCAATGAACCCAAAATTCCTTTGGAAAAGTTCATCATTTTTGAATTGGTATAGAACCTCTGCCAAAAATGGTGCATATTTTCCTAGGTCACTTTGGATTTTTGAAATGAAGTCATAAAGTATTTGAATTGGAGCATTTAATTGCTATAAATATTATTAAATGCTCCAACAATTCTGAAAATAGCTAAGGGCCTCTGAGATAATTCAGTAATTGCCCATAATTAATTTCAGGATTTATAGAAGTGATTTGGTGTTTTACTAAATCAAAAACAAACTTGCAAATTAGAAAACCGAACAAAAGTAGAAATTAGAGAGAGAGAGACAGAGAGAGAGAGAGAGAGTACCTGGGCCACTTACCTGGCCTTACCTGTAGCCGGCCCATTAGGTAGCCCAACCCACCAGGCAGCCGTGCCATCTTCAACCTCTACCAGTAGGCAGAGGCGATGACTCACGCGCTCACAGGGAGGCCTCCACCTCCTGCTTCCACCGAGGCGTTCCCGAGCCTCCCCCTCACGCCACCGCGATGCCACGAACCCTCTGGACCCCTCTCACTCTCTCCCTCGAGCGCCCTCCCCCCCCTGCTCTCACCACGGAACACACCCGCCGCCGCCGCCGAGCACCATCACAGTCACCGGCCTCCACCGGCCTCTCCGACGCGCCAAGAAGCTTCGACGTCGACCTCTATGCCGTCCCCACCAAGCCACGCGAGCGGAAGTGCCCTGCAGCATCGTCCCCGACCTCGTCTTCAACCTTCGGCCACCGGCAACCTCGTCGTGGATTCGCGAGCTCCAGACCCTCCCCGACCTCGCCGTTGCCTCTTCTGGTTTTGCTGTGAGCTCTGCCGCATCTCTCCTCTCTCCATTTGCTCGCCCCCATGCCATAGCGTCGTTCCCCGCCGTCACCGAAGCTCGCCGGCGCTGCGTCCATCATCACCATCGGTAGCAGCCCCGCCTAGCTAACCCGAGCTCGCAGGCGTGCTTAGGGAGCTCCCAGGAGCCCAACATGGCCATCAGCTCGCTCGCTAGCGTGCTGCAGTCCTCGCGCCCATGGAGCCGTAGCTCGACGCCGCTTGCTGCTTCGCCGCCCGGCTGCTCCAGCCACCCGCGGCCTCCCGTCCGGTCCTTTGGATGCGGACGAGCAAGAGCTATTCCCTGGTGCCCTCAGCTCGCCAAACCACCACCCGTAGCTCAAATCTGAGCCGAGCCGCCGTCGTTTTGGTCGCCGACGGCAAGGTTCCGGCGAAGCCGATGTGGCATCGTCATTAACACTAATTACGGGGCTAACCACCCACCTCTTTCACTGACTACTGGGCCCTGCGGCCCAAATTAAACCTGCTTAGCTCTTGTTTAGACTAAACTAACCCCACGGGCCCCACAGGTCATTTTGACCTGGCCACGTCACCTGTTGACTGGCCCCACACGTCAGTGCTGACTTGCTGACATGGCTGTTGACCCGATCCCACATCGGCGACACTAACAACAACGGCTCAGCGACTAGTGGACCCCTTTGGTCGATTTGACTGAACCGTGCCCGTTGACTCGCCTCGTCATCTTGGCGTTATCTTGTGCGTTAAATCATTTACTGGATTTTGTTTAATTCTAAATAATCCAGGAAAATCGAGAAAATGATTTAAACTTCAAAAATTCATAGTAATTCAACGTAACTCCAAATGAAAAGTTTTGTATATGAAAAATTATCAGAAAAATCCAATCTATCCATTTATGCAACTTTCATGCATGTTTAACCAACTTATACCCCCTGTATAAGTGAAAACATGATAATGGAATTTTAAATACCCCTTATGGAGTTTGCATATGAACCCTTGGTTCATATGGACCTCATTTAAATTGTTGCTAGATGCGTTTGTACACATCACAGCATATTGCCATGTCATGATCATGCATCATATTGTTGCATTGCATTGATTGTGTTTCTTCTTTGTTTGTCGGTGTTTGTCCCCTCTCAGTAGACGTGTTCCAACGATGAGTTTGATGACACCGATGAAGAACTATATTATCTTCAGAAGTTCCAGGCAAGCAAAACCCCCTTGTTCATTCCGATACAATCCCACTCTCTCGCTCCTGCTCTCTTTTACTGCATTAGGACAACAACGATTCAACTGTTACATGCTGCGGTAGTTGAACCCCTTTCCTCTGCATGACCTGTCATTGCCACAGTAAATAGATGAAACCCACTAGCATGAGTAGGAGTTGTTTGAGCCTTGATGTGCCTACTCATTCATGCTTTTTTGGCATGCCTGCTACTGCTTAGAGTTGAGTCAGGTCTAATTCATCGGGGATGAATTGGAATGTGGTGAACATGTCCTACTGTTGAGAGCTAAGTGTGTGAACATGATTTGGTAAAGGTAGCGGTGAGAGGCCATGTAGGAGTACATGGTGGGTTGTCTCATTGCAGCCGTCCTTAGGAACTGAGTTCTGTGTTTGTGATCCATGAACAGTTACTACTACGCATTGGAATGCTTAAGTGCCCCTCTCGACTTATTAATCAACCTGATCTCTGTCCAAGAGTTGCAACTAGTTTCTAGTGTTTGTAGGTAGTGTTAATAGTCTACCAAGTGGCACCCGGTACAGGTGGGCTTGGGACAGACTAGGCACAGTGGCCTGGTGTACCAAGTAGCACCCGGATGGTGGGCTTGGGAACCCTGCACACATCGTTTGGGGCCGTGGCGACACCCGGCGGATCTCCTTGCGGATGGAACCCGAATAGGCAATAAACCTGGACTAGAGACTTGTGTGGTTAGTCAGGTCGTGGCCGACTCCCTCGCCAGGCTTCCACTTGAAGGTTGCTGAGATACATGACGAGAGCGTGTGTGAAGAAGTACACCCCTGCAAGGTTAATATGATCTATTCGAATAGCCGTGTCCACGGTAAAGGACTTCTGGGTTGCCTGTACAGTTCATAGACAAGTGAAAGTGGATACTTTAAGATAAGCGTGAGTGCTATTGATGGCGTTCTCGTAGGGAGACGGGACCGGATCCGTAGTGGTGTATTGATATGGTGAATATGTGGACTCGTGTGTGCCACCTCAAAAGAGTTACTTGCATTCGTAGTACAGGATAGCCACTGAGTCAAAGCTGGCTTGCTGCAGTTAAACCCCACCATCCCTTTTGTTGATAATGATGCATATGTAGTTAGTTCTAATGTAAGTCTTGCTGGGTACATTTGTACTCACGTTTGCCTATTTTATGTGTTCTTTGAGAGACTTGATCTCACTAGTAATTCACGTGGACTTGACGTTTAGCTTGTTACCTCAGCTACGATCTTGTGCCCTCGGCGGGATCTGGTAGATAGTCGGGCTTCTCGGCCTTTTCATTTGTAGATGTCGTACTTTCGGACATGATAAGCTTCCGCTTGTGCTTTGACTTGTATGCTCTGAGTGTTGGGTCTTGAGACCTATGTTTGTAATATCTCGCTCCTCGAAGGCTATTGAATAAAATACTTGAGTCATAGAGTCATGTTGTGATGCCATGTTGTATTTGCACATATCGAGCATATTGTGTGTATGTTATTGAAATGCTTGGTATGTGTGGGATCTGACAACCTAGTTGTTTATCCTTGGTAGCCTCTCTTACCGGGAAATGTCTCCTAGTGCTTCCACTGAGCCATGGTAGCTTACTCTTTGCTCAAAACACTTAGCTTAGCGGCATGTGTGCATCTTCGTTCTGTATACATCCCTTGAAATGTCACGCGGTGTTTACTGAGTCATGTTAGCCGCTACAGCCCGATTGCGAGTCTGCTAGCCTAGTTGCTACAGCCGGTTTACATCTTGATGACCGACACGTTCGTTCTTTGGGTCATGTATACTGTCCTGTAAGTTAAGCGCCACTTTGGGTTCCACGACTAGTCATGTCAGCCGGGTTCTTTGTCATATGGATGCTAGCGACACTATCATATACGTGAGCCAAAAGGCGCAAACGGTCCCGGGCCTGGTAAGCCGACACCCGTGGGAATACCGTGCATGAGGCTGCAAAGTGATATGGGGTGTTACATGCTAGATCGGTGTGGCATTGGATCGGGGTCCTGACACGCCCCGACCTCCGGCATGTCGACGTCGCTCTCCTCGTCTTCCTCCTCCTTCCTCCTCCCCGTCTTCCCCTTCGTCGCTGGAGTCGATGACTTCA
The DNA here is from genome assembly GCA_021437245.1 of Aegilops speltoides. Lineage (NCBI taxonomy): Eukaryota > Viridiplantae > Streptophyta > Magnoliopsida > Poales > Poaceae > Aegilops > Aegilops speltoides. The sequence goes on from CM038147.1 coordinate 94,129,707, forward strand.
GTAGAATCTTCGTTGTCCTCCGGGTTCAGCCTGACCCACTCGTGCGGAGCTTCACCGCCTTCCTCGACCACCTCCGCTACAAAGACACTGGTGTCGGTGAAGTCGGCATCGCCGCCGCCCTGTTGACAAGCTCAGCTTCCACCGCCGCCAGCTCCTCCTGCGCCTCCAGCTGGAACGTGGCTAACTGGGCTAGATCTAGCCCAGGGTACCACACCTTGACGAATTCCAAGGCTTAGCGTGCTCCTGCCCGGGCTGCTGAGCCCTTCCAAGCCTGCAGGCGGCCGGCCGCCACCTCCAGCCAGTCGGCAGTCCGACTTGGGGTGCGTGGAGCCGGCAGGCCTGGCCAGAGGGTGGAGACCGCCTGGGCTCCGACGCGCTGGAGGCGGCACAGCAGGCGGTGGGCAGGCCGAAGCCGGGCCTGAATACTGAGGACCTATTCGCCAAGAGTCCGCGGGGCGTCTGCGGCGATCTGCGCGCCTTCCGCCCTTCGCTCCTCGCGCTGGGCCTCGATCATCTGGATCGCGGCTACGGAATGGCCCGGGAAGAAGTCTGTGCGGGCAGAAGAAGAAAAAAGGCCAAGACCATAAGCAAGGGCCGGCAGCTCAAAGCAAGAAACTAGGGGAGCAAGGCTTACCATCGACCAAGTCTTCGATGCTGCTGAAGCATGCCGTCACCTGGGCCTCCTTGTCGGCCCACGCAGAGCGCTCAAGCTCAAACTCGGCAAGGAGGCTGGTCTCCGCCATCTCCGCCTTTAGCTGGGCCGCCTTGAGGGTTTCCGCCTATTCGGCAAGCTGGGTGACCAGGCGGTCCCGCTCCTCCGTCAGCTTGCTGCACTCCGCCTCCTTGCCATGCGGGGCGGTCTTGGCTTCGCCCAGCTGCTGCTGCAAGGTGGCATTAGCCTCTGAAGAAAGAAAGAGAAGAGAAGGCATCAGTCAAGCAGACAAGACAAAGGAAAGAAACGACCGAGGAGATTCAGCCCGACTGCTCAGCAGTCGGCCCGAACCTCGGGGACTACAGCCCGCGGGCGCGCCAGCGCGCCCCTGCGGAAAAGAAGTAGTTGACAAGGAAAAAAAGAACAACTGAGGAGATTCGGCCTAACTGCTCAGCAGTCGGCCCAAACCTCGGGGACTACAGCCCGCGGGTGCGCCAGCGCGCCCCCGCGAAGAAAGAAGACTTACTCCGGCTTTCGGCGAGATGGGTCGTCTGCCTCCAGCTCCCGAACCTTAGAGTTGTAGGCGGTCGCGCGAAGGTTGTGATAATCCTGCAGAAGAAACATCATAATGAAATCAGCAATCGACACTTGCAAGTTAAAGTTCCGACCCGCCTGCTCAGCAGCCGGCCCGAAACTTGGGGACTACACCTAGTGGGTGCGCTTCCGCGCCCCCACGAGATAAGCAAAGAAGATCATTCGAAGAAGAAACCAAAAGGCAATTTACCCGGATGGCGGTGCGCCACTCCAAGTAGGCCTCGTTGCAGCGCTTGAGTGCCACTGCCTCCGCCCGGAGCTTGGCCTAGACGTCAAGAGACGCCTCGTTCAGGGCGCCTTTCCTGCCCCCGTGTACCCAACCCACGGGCGCGGCGCTGGTCGCCTCGGTATCAAGGGCCGACAAGCTCGTGGCGCCGATCTCCTGCGGCCGTGGTGCTGAGGCCGCCTTCTCCAGATAGCGGCGCGTGGGAATGTGGACCACAGGAACCAGGACCGTTGCCACCGTAGTTTCGACCGGTGGCACCGGCGGCGCCACTGGCTGTTCGTCCCGCGGCTCGCTGGCTGGCGGAGGTGGCGGGGGCGGGGGCGGCGGCACAAAAACGTCCGGCATGGCTACGTCGCCGCCCCCTGCTCCCGGATCGGGTAGTCGCCGCCGGCTCCTTCGGCAGTCGCCTCGAAATCAGGTGGAGGCGGCGCAGTGTTCAGGGGGGCCACAAGTAGCGGCTCTTGGCGGCGGGCAGCCTCCGCGAGCCGCTCCTTCTCTGCGGCCTGGGCTTCCGCCTGCGCCAGCGCCCTCTCGGCAGACGCGGCAGACAAGGCCGCCTGCTCCTTGGCCAGGCGGTCGGCCTCCGCCTCATCACGCGCCTCCCGCGCATTCCGCTCTGTCGCCTCCCGGAGGTCGGCGGTCGGGTCAATGCGCCAGCTGGTCGAGGAGGTCACTGCCGACCTGAGGACCGAGCCGGCACCCGATTTCTCGAGGGTTAGCGGGGCTCTGAAAGAATAAGACAAGTCAGAAGACTTTCACGCCAGATTGATGAAAAGACAAGGAGTAAGGGAATGATGCTTACGCCGACACCATGACAGGCACCTTCGGCTGCCTCTGATACTGGGCCGCCTTGGCTGCGGTCTCTCTCTGCCTGGTCACCGCGGCCGGGTTCTTGGGCTTCTTTGGAGCGCTGCCGAACAGGATCGAGCCCTGTTTCCGCTTGCGCTTACCGCCTGGGGCGGCCAGCCCAGAAGAGGGGCTGGCGCCGGTGGTGGCGGAGCTCCGGGCGGGGCGCGGCTTGTCTTCGTCTTCGTCATCGTCAAGCCAAGCCTCCACACCGCCGCCTCCCGCGGAGCTGCCTGCTCCACCACCGCCGTCCGCTTTGCCATCGCCGCCTGTCGCGTCGTCGACCAGGGCGGCCGCCCCCAAGTTGGGGTCGTCCAAATCACTCTCTGCCCTGTCCGCCTGGAGGTTATCACCCGGCCCTAGGAGGGCGGCCGTGGCCTCGGACATATAAATCTGCAACCAAGAAGGAATTGAGTCATGAAGAGAAACGAAGCAAAGGAAACAGTTTGAAGGACAAAAAGAAGAAACTTACAGCGGGAGGCGGGTTGTGGCGAGAGTATGGCCGCTTCCCATACCGCCACTCCTTCGCCGACATCTTGAGGTCGGAGATCTCATTTACCATCCGTGAGACTTCAGCAGACGGAATCCCCTTCGTGCACAGCCGGCATGGATCGCGGTGTCCGCCCATCCGGAAGATCGGATGAGGGCAGCTCTGGAGTGGGAGGACCCGGTGCTCCACGAAGGCGACAAGGAGGTCGGAGGCCATGAGGCCCTCCGACTCCTGGAGCACTCGGAGTCTGCCGATGGCGGCCGCCGTGTCCGCCGACACCGGCTTCGGCTTGTACTTCCAGGAGAGCGAGCTCTGGTGGGGGGGCCGGCCTCGTAGGCCGGAAGGTTGATGAAGTCGGTAGCAGGGTCCACGTTCTCGATGTAGAAATAGGACTGCTGCCACATCTTCACCGACTGCGCCAGCTTAATGAAGGGGAAGGCGTTTCGCTGCGCCGGCCGGTGCACGGCGACGAAGCCCCCGCACTCGGCCGCCGTCTCCTTGGCGGAGGTGCCGAGCTTCCCATAGAAGAAGGCTCCCCACAGTTCGATTGTGGGGAGGATGCCGAGGTAGCCCTCGCACGCCGTGAGGAAGGAGGAGAGCAGGGTCATGGCGTTGGGCGTGAGGTGTTGAGGTTGAAGGTTGTAGAAGTTGAGGAAGGTGCGGAAGAAGTTGCTCGCTGGGAGGCCAAAGCTACACAGGAAATGCGAGCGGAAGACGACCCGCTCGCCTTCCTGCGGCGCCGGCGATATCTCCTTCTCCGACGGCACCCGCGCCTTGACGAAGGCCGCGCTGGGCATCCGGCGCCTATCGCAGAGGAAAGTGATGTGATCCTCGATCACAGTCGATCCACCCCAGTCGCCCATGGCCTCGGCTGGCGGCGCGGAGAGGAGGAACGCGCTGGTGGTAGGCAACGGCGGCAGCGTTGCGGCAGCGGTAGCGGTGGAGGACGAGAAGAGGAAGAAGAAGAGTGGGAGGGGGCGCAGGAGCTTTGCCGCACCTCTCCCCTCCCTACTTATAGCGCCCGGGCTATGTTGCCGAGGGGGCGGGACGTGGGGTCGTGGGATTAACTGTGCCCACGCCCCCACGACTCCCCGTTTCCCGCACGCATTTACCATGTCGTAAGTAATCGTGGATAATGGCAACCGTCCCCTTCGGCGCAGTGGATCTGCCCGGTTGCCGTGGCATGGTAGTGGCGGGCCCGGCCCAGTGTCACGTCCCGTCCAAACGTGGGGTGGCAAGCCGACCGGGCTAACGTGCGCCGCGTGGCGCGTCCGTGGTGGGCGGCGGTCTGGGAAGCTTAGCAGGCACGCCACCTATCTCCCGCCTTGAAGATTCAAAAACCAACGGTGCAAAGCTCCGCCTGGAAGAGGTCGGCCTCAGCAGCCGGCCGACCGCACGACGGACCGGCGCCTTCCCGGAGCCCGGTGAGGAGGGAAGTTGCTGAGGCTTCGCAACCCCTTGACCGCGGTGCCTCACCGGCTTCGGGGACTACTGTTGGAGTAATGGGCCATGGGTAGGCTCACCCGAATCCCTGGATTTATCAAGACTTTGGGCCAGCTCCGCCTAGCTGGGCCCCAAGCTGAAGCTCCGCCCTCTCAGGGCGGTGGCTCGTGACGGCTGCTGCGAGGCGACCGTTCAAACTGCGGCGCTCGGGTGGCGGCTCTGGCGGCCGTCCTCGAAGAGGCGGCAGGCAGCGGCCACCACACGACTACGGGGCGGCCGAGCTCCCATCGAGAGTACAAGACAAAGCATGCCTACAGTGGGGAATGACGCCACCCACGCTCGAGAAGAGCGTGGCTACAGTGCTCCGTGCAGACGGGGATCTCCACACGACGGAGCACTATGCCGTATCTACCTTGACATCGCTCCGGGAAGGAGGAGCCCTGTTCCCCACGACGGCCTGTCGGTACGGCCAGCCAGAGGCGGGCCCTATCGGGCAGTGACCCCAAGGAAGATGGTGGAAGCTCGACCAGGCGGACTAGAGAGGGGTCGGCCTCCAGCAGGCGATCGTCCCTTGTCCCAAGGCGAGCATGCCATTAAGCTAATAAGACCAGGTGTGGCTACAGTGTCCTCCCACCAGGCGGCGAGACTGTAGCCATGCTAGGATGACCAAGCCCCCGTCACCAATGGCGCGGCAACAGTGAGCAGCCGCCAACCAGTCGGCGGGGCCCACCAGGCGGCGGGCCCCAGCGGTCGGCGGAGGAGCCAGAGGCTGGAGACACTGACAGCCGGGCCCAACAGCCGGCGAGATTAGCATTGTACCCTTGGGGGTAGGCCTATATAAACCCCCCAGGCCACCCATGCAAAGGGTTCCCACCCCATTAGAACTAGCCACCCCCTAGAGCGGGAAGAGAGCTACCCTTGCCTCCTTCTGCCTCTAGCATACAGCTCGAAGAGCACCATAGTATCACTTGTGCCTTAGTGATCATGCGGAGACCCCGCAGAGCAGGACTAGGGGTGTTATCTCCTAGGAGAGCCCCGAACCTGGGTAAAGTACGCCGGCATTCGTGTCTACGCCTTATCCCGCTTCCAGGCACCGGCGACGTTCTACTCGCTCCCACCATGATTACCCATCCATTGGCTCGCACCATGATTACCCATCCATTGGCATATGTCGCACCCAACCCCCGACAATCACCCAGTTACGTTGTGACATTTGGTAGCACACAAAGTGTTCCTCCGGTAAACGGGAGTTGCATAATCTCATAGTGATAGGAACATGTATAAGTCATGAAGAAAGCAATAGCAACATACTAAATGATCGAGTGCTAAGCTAACGGAATGGGTCAAGTCAATCACATCATTCTCCTAATGATGTGATCTCGTTAATCAAATGACAACTCATGTCTATGGTTAGGAAACTTAACCATCTTTGATTCACGAGCTAGTCAAGTAGAGGCATACTAGTGACACTCTGTTTGTCTATGTATTCACACATGTATTATGTTTCTGGTTAATAAAATTCTAGCATGAATAATAAACATTTATCATGATATAAGGAAATAAATAATAACTTTATTATTGCCTCTAGGGCATATTTCCTTCAGTCTCCCATTTGCACTAGAGTCAATAATCTAGTTCACATTATGTTATGTAACACTAATATTCACATATGTATGTGATTAACACCCATAGTTCACATCGTCATGTGATCAACACCCAAAGGGTTTACTAGAGTCAATAATCTAGTTCACATCGCTATGTGATTAACACCCAAAGCGTACTAAGGTGTGATCATGTTTTGCTTGTGAGAGAAGTTTAGTCAGCAGATTACATCACATTGAGCCGTATGTATTTTGCAAAATATTCTATGTCTACAATGCTCTGCACGGAGCTACTCTAGCTAATTGCTCCCACTTTCAATATGTATCCAGATTAAGACTTAGAGTCATCTGGATCAGTGCCAAAACTTGCATCGATGTAACCTTTTACGACGAACCTCTTGTCACCTCCATAATCGAGAAACATATCCTTATTCCACTAAGGATAATTTTGACCAATGTCCAGTGATCTACTCCTAGATCACTATTGTACTCCTTTGCCAAACCAGGGCAGAGTATACAATAGGTCTGGTCCATAGCATGGCATACTTTTATAGAACCTATGGCTGATGCATAGGGAATGACTTTCATTCTCTTTCTATTTTCTGCCGTGGTCGGGATTTGAGTCTTACTCAATTTCACACCTTTTGATCTGAGGCAAGAACTCTTTCTTTGTATGTTCCATTTTGAACTACTTCAAAATCTTATCAAGGTATGTACTCATTGAAAATCTTATCAAGTGTATTGATCTATGTCAATAGATCTTGATGCTCAATATGTAAGTAGCTTTACTGAGGTCTTTCTTTTAAAGAACTCCTTTTAAACACTTCTTTATGCTTTCCAGAAAAATTCTACATCATTTACGATCAACAATATGTCACTCACATATACTTATCGGAGAAAGGCTGTAGTGCTCCCACTCACTTTATTGTAAATCTGAGGCTTCACGCAAGTCCGTATAAAACTATATGCTTTGATCAACTTATCAAGCGTATATTCTAACTCGAGATGTTTGCACAGTCCATAGATGGATCATTTGGAGCTTGCACATTTTGTTAGCACCTTTAGGATTGACAAAACCTTACGGTTGCATCATATACAACTCTTCTTTAAGAAAACCATTAAGGAATGCAATTTTGACATCCATTTGCCAGATTTCATAAAATGTGGCAATTGCTAACATGATTCGGACAGACTTAAGCATCGCTACAGTTGAGAAAATATCATTGTAGTCAACACCTTGAACTTGTCGAAAACCTTTTTGCGGCAAGTCGAGCTTTGTAGATAGTAACACTACTATCAACGTCCGTCTTCCTCTTGAAGATCCATTTATTTTCTATGGCTTGCCGATCATCGGGCAAGTCCACCAAAGTCCACACTTTGTTCTCATACATGGATCCTATCTCAGATTTCATGGCCTCCAGCCATTCAGCAGAATCTGGGCTCATCATCGCTTCCTCATAGTTCATAGGTTTATCATGGTCTAGTAACATGACTTCCACAACAGGATTACCATACCACTTTGTTGCGGACCGTACTCTAGAAGACCTACGAGGTTCTGTAGCAACTTGATCTGAAGTTTCATGATCATCATCATTAGCTTCCTCACTAATTGGTGTAGAAATCACTGGAACTAATTTCTGTGATGAACTACTTTCCAATTCGGTAGAAGGTACAATTACCTTATCAAGCTCTACTTTCCTCCCACTCACTTCTTTCGAGAGAAACTCCTTCTCTAGAAAGGATCCACCTTAGCAACGAATATCTTGCCTTCGGATCTGTGATAGAAGGTGTACCCAATAGTTTCCTTTGGGTATTCTATGAAGATGCACTTCTCCGATTTGGGTTCGAGCTTTATCAGGTTGAAACTTTTTCACATAAGCATTGCAACTCCAAACTTTAAGAAACGACAGCTTAGGTTTATTGCTAAACCATAGTTTATATGGTGTCGTCTCAACGGATTTTGATGGTGCCCTATTTAAAGTGAATGCAGCTATCTCTAATGCGTAACCCCAAAACGATAGTGGTAAATCGGTAAGATACATCATAGATCGCACCATATCTAGTAAAGTACGATTACGACGTTCGGACACACCATTATGCTGTGGTGTTACGGGTGGCGTGAGTTGCGAAACTATTCCGCATTGTTTCAAATGTAGACCAAATTCGTAACTCAAATATTCTCCTCAACGATCAGATCGTAGAAACTTTATTTTCTTGTTATGATGATTTTCAACTTCACTCTGAAATTCTTTGAACTTTTCAAACGTTTCAGACTTATGTTTCATTAAGTAGATATACCCATATCTGCTCAAATCATCTGTGAAGGTCAGAAAATAACGATACTTGCCACGAGCATCAACACTCATTGGATTGCATACATCGGTATGTATTATTTCCAATAAGTCAAGTAGCTTGTTCCATTGTTCCGGAGAACGGAGTTTTTTTCATCTTGCCCAAAAGGCACGGTTTGCAAGCATCAAATGATTCATAACCAAGTGATTCCGAAAATCCATCTTTATGGAGTTTCTTCATGCGCTTTACGATATGACCCAAGCGGCGATTGCCACAAATAAGTTGCACTATCATTATTAACTTTGCATCTTTTGGCATCAATATTATGAATATGTGTATCACTACGATCGATATCCAACAAACTATTTTCATTGGGTGTATGACCATTGAAGGTTTTATTCATGTAAACAGAACAACAATTATTCTCTGATTTTAAATGAATGACTGTATTGCAATAAACATGATCAAATCATATTCATGCTCAATGCAAACACCAAATAACATTTATTTATGTTTAACACTAATCCCGAAAGTATAGGGAGTGTGTGATGATGATCATATCAATCTTGGAACTACTTCCAACACTCATCGTCACTTCCCCTCAACTAGTCTCTGTTTATTATGTAACTCCTGTTTCGAGTTACTAATCTTAGCAACTAAACAAGTATCAAATACTCAGGGGCTACTATAAACACTAGTAAGGTACACATCAATAACCTGTATATCAAATATACCCTTGTTCACTTTGCCATCTTTCTTATCCACCAAATATTCAGGGCATTTCCGCTTCCAGTGACCATTTCCTTTGGAGTGTAAGCACTCAGTTCCAGGCTTTGGTCCAGCTTTGGGATTCTTTGCGGGAGTGACAACTTGCTTGTCATTCTACTTGAAGTTCCCTTTCTATCCATTTGCCCTTTTCTTGAAACTAGTGGTCTTGTCAATCATCAACACTTGATGCTCTTTCTTGATTTCTACCTTCGTCGATTTCAACATCAGGAAGAGCTCGGGAATCGTTTTTGTCATCCCTTGCATACTATAGTTCATCACGAAGTTCCAGTAACTTGGTGATGGTGACTAGAGAACTCTGCCAATCACAATCTTATCTGGAAGATTAACTCCCACTTGATTCAAGCGATTGTAGTACCCAGACAATCTGAGCACATGCTCACTAGTTGAGCAATTCTCCTCCATCTTTTAGCTATAGAACTTGTTGGAGACTTCATATCTCTCAACTCGGGTATTTGCTTGAAATATTAACTTCAACTCCTAGAACATCTCATATGACCCATGACATTCAAAATGTCTTTGAAGTCCCGATTCTAAGACGTTAAGCATGGCGCACTAAACTATCAAGTAGTCATCATATTGAGCTAGCCAAACGTTCATAACGTCTGCATCTGCTCCTGCAATAGGCCTGTCACCTAGCGGTGCATCAAGGACATAATTCTTCTGTGCAGCAATGAGGATAAACCTCAGATCACGGATCCAATCCGCATCGTTGCTACTAACATTTTTCAACATAGTTTTTCTCTAGGAACATATCAAAAATAAACATAGGGAAGCAACAACGCGAGCTATTGATCTACAACATAATTTGCAAAATACTACCAGGACTAAGTTCATGATAAATTTAAATTCAATTAATCATATTGCTTAAGAACTCCCACTTAGATATACATCTCTCTAATCATCTAAGTGATCACGTGATCCAAATCAACTAAACCATAACCGATCATCACGTGAAATGGAGTAGTTTTCAATGGTGAACATCACTATGTTGATCATATCTACTATATGATTCACGCTCGACCTTTCGGTCTCCAGTGTTCCGAGGCCATATCTGCATATGCTAGGCTCGTCAAGTTTAACCTGAGTATTCCACGTGTGCAAAACTGGCTTGCACCCGTTGTAGAAGGACATAGAGCTTATCACACCCGATCATCACATGGTGTCTGGGCACGACAAACCTTGGCAACGGTGCATACTCAGGGAGAACACTTTTATCTTGAAATTTTAGTGAGAGATCATCTTATAATGCTACCGTCAATCAAAGCAAGATAAGATGTATAAAAGATAAACATCATATGCAATCAAAAATATGTGACATGATATGGCCAACATCATCTTGTGACTTTGATCTCCATCTCCAAAGCATTGTCATGATCTCCATCGTCACCGGCATGACACCATGATCTCCATCTTCTTGATCTATATCAAGGTGTCGTCACATGGTCGTCTCACCAACTATTACTCTTGCAACTATTGCTATCTCATAGTGATAAAGTAAAGCAATTATTTGGTGCTTGCATCTTATGCAATAAAGAGACAACCATAAGGCTTCTGCCAGTTGCTGATAACTTCAACAAAACATGATCATCTCATACAACAACTTATATCTCATCACGTCTTGACCATATCACATCACAACATGCCCTGCAAAAACAAGTTAGATGTCCTCTACTTTATTGTTGCAAGTTTTACGTGGCTGCTACGGGCTGAGCAAGAACCGTTCTTACCTACGCATCAAAACCAAAATGATAGTTCGTCAAGTTAGTGCTGTTTTAACCTTCTCAAGGATCGGGCGTAGCCATACTCGGTTCAACTAAAGTTGGAGAAACTGACACCCGCCAGCCACCTGTGCAAAGCACGTCGGTAGAACCAGTCTCGCGTAAGCGTCTGGCGTAATGTCGGTCGGGCGCTTCATCCAACAATACCGCCCGAACCAAAGTATGACATCTTTGGTAGCGGTATGACTTATATCGCCCACAACTCACTTGTGTTCTACTCGTGCATATAACATCTCGCATAAAACCTAGGCTCGAATGCCGCGATGGGGAGCGTAGTAATTTCAAAAAATTCCTATGCACCGCAAGATGGTGATGCATAGCAGCGAGAGGAGTGTATCTTCATACCCTTGAAGATCGCTAAGCGAGCGTTTATCAGCGCGGTTGATGTAGTCGTGCGTCTTCACGATCCGACCGATCCAAGTACCGAGCGCGACGTCACCTCCGAGTTACGCACGTTCAGCTCGATGGCGTCCTTGCCTTCTCGATCCAGCAAGGCGGGCGAAGTAGTAGATGAGTTCCGGCAACAACGGCGTGGTAGCGGTGTTAGTGAAGAACAATCTCGCGGGGCCTCGCCTAAGCGCACGGAAACTATGATGGAGGATAAACTAGAGGGGCGGGGTTGCCAGACACGGCTTGGTGTTTCTTGATGTGTCTTTGGTGCTAGCCCTGCCCTCTATTTATATGTTGAGCCTTGGGGTGAAACTTGGAGTAAAGCCTCCGAAAAGTCGGTTTCAGCGAAAGGCAGAGTCCTTCTCGGACTCGGGGCGAGCGCCATGGTTCTGGCGTCTGGACCCGACGCCGAGACCACGGCATCGGCCCTGGACTCATAAAACTTCCTTTTGCACTTTCCAAAAACCTTGTGGGCTTTCCCTTTGGCCCAAATAACGTGTTCTCGTACCCAAACATTTGAAACATCGGAACCCCTTCGGTGAATTCAGAACCCTTAGGAGGTTAAACACTATTATCCCATATATTAAACTTTATCTCCGGACCATTCCGGAGTTCCTCGTCATGTCCATGATCTCATCCGGAACTCCGAACATCATTCGGTCACCAACATACATAACTCATATAATACTATATCGTCAATGAAACGTTAAGCGTGCGGACCCTACGGGTTCGAGAACTATGTAGACATGACCGAGACACGTCTCCGATCAATAACCAATAGCGGGACCTGGATGCCCATATTGGCTCCCACATATTCTACAAAGATCTTTATCCGTCAAACCGCATAACACCATACGTTGTTCCCTTTGTCATCGGTATGTTACTTGCCCGAGATTCGATCGTCGGTATCTCAATACCTAGTTCAATCTCGTTACCGGCAAGTCTCTTTACTCGTTCCATAATACATCATCCCGCAACTAACTCTTTAGTTGCAATGCTTGCAAGGCTTTTAAGTGATGTGCATTACCGAGTGGGCCCAGAGATACCTCTCCAACAATCGGAGTGACAAATCCTAATCTCGAAATACGCCAACCCAACAAGTACCTTTGGAGACACCTATAGAGCACCTTTATAATCACCCAGTTATGTTGTGGCGTTTGGTAGCACACAAAGTGTTCCTCCGTGGCACGGAGTTGCATAATCTCATAGTCATAGGAACATGTATAAGTCATGAAGAAAGCAATAGCAACATACTAAACGATCGAGTGCTAAGCTAACAGAATGGGTCAAGTCAATCACATCATTCTCCTAATGATGTGATCCCATTAATCAAATGACAACTCGTGTCTATGGTTAGGAAACTTAACCATCTTTGATTCACGAGTGAGTCAAGTAGAGGCATACTAGTGACACTCTGTTTGTCTATGTATTCACACATGTATTATGTTTCCAGTTAATACAATTCTAGCATGAATAATAAACATTTATCATGATATAAGGAAGTAAATAATAACTTTATTATTGCCTCTAGGGCATATTTCCTTCAGCGCTCGGGCCACGCCCGGGCGCACGCCACGCATCCAGGTCCCTCGGACCTGGTCGTGGCACGCCCCTCCCTGAGCGGAGCCAAGGTATGCAGACCCGTTTGAGCGTCAAGGGGGACTCCTGAGCATCGCGACTCAGGAGCCTAACTGGTCACGTAGCCCCTCACTCCTTAGTTTCGAAAGGCTAACGGTGGTTGGGGTATGCGCGGGGCCGGGCCCTGCCGACGTAGAACGACAAATCCTCTCTTTCACCCCCTCCATGTTTGTTGTTTGCGCGTCAAGGGGGACTCCTGAGCATTGCGACTCAGGAGCCTAACTTGTCACGTAGCCCCTCACCCCTTAGTCCCATCCTGGTGATCCAGTCGGGGCTAATGGCGGCTGAGGTAGGCACGGGGCTGGGCCCTGTCGACGTAGAACACAAGCAAATAGGAAGGAAATCGCAAAATCTAGCAAATCCAGAAGCAAATATTACAAACCATAGATTGTTCTCACAATACCAGACACAAATTTAAAAGCCTCCACGAGGCATGGTGCATGTTGCAGGAATCAAAGCAGGAGAAAGGCCGCGAGAAGATCACCTGGGCGTGCCACATCGTGGTGGTCGCGCTTCAGCCCCACCTCACGGGCTGCGGAGCCGCCGGCGCCTCGCTTAGGCGTGGTGTTGAAAGCGGGACTTTGGCAACAAGGCCTCCTTTCGACCCTTGGCAACCGGCGGCGGCGGGCGCTTGGCGTTCACGGGCTCCAGCAGGTCATTGAGGTTAGCGTCGGGGTTGTGGAGGTAGACGTGGCTGAGGATCCGCGTCAGCGCTGCGGAGGAAAGGACGCGAGCCTCGACTTCAGCCATGGGGCCGATGCCAATCACGACTTCCTCAAGCGCCTCGACGAGGAAGGGAACCAGCTTAGTGGGGCCTTCCTTGGCTCCGGCCAGCGGTTTTTCCAGGCCCCCGTCGTAGAGCATTTTCAGCGCTATGCGAGCCCTCTCCTCATAGCGCGCGAAGGCCGCACGGTCCTCGGCCAAGACCTTCACCTCGGCATCCAGTTCGACCCTCTTCATCTTCAGCGCCTGCTCCAGCGACTTCAGTCGGTCGCGGTCGGCTGAGAGTTCGGTGTCGCGGTCCTTGACAGCAGCCTCCCGAGCCTTCATCTCCTCCTCCTTCACCTGGCGGTCGTGAATCTCCTTGGCGAGCTCATCACGCAGCCCTTGCAGCTCGCCCTCCAGCGTCTCGTAGCGGCCCTTGACGGTTGAAGCATCCTTCAGCGCCGCGTCGCGAGCGGCCATGGCCTGGGAGGTGGCCTGCTTTCCCTCCTCGAAAGCCGTCACAGCCTGGCTCAGCGCCGCTCGGACGGAGGCGTCAGAGCAAGCCTAGCTGGAGACCAACTCCAGGCGCCCGGCCACCAGGCGGGGATCTGCGCTCCAGAGATCCTCCCGCAGCCGACTCAGCTCGTCGGCAGCACGGTCCAAGGCGACGGAAGAGGCAGAGGAGATGGGAGCCAGCGGAGTAGGAGGAGAAGACGGCAGCGTGATCACGGCCTGGAAGGCAGGAACCTCCTGTGTCGTGGTTCTAAGTCTGACAGTAGAGTGGGGGGTAGGTATGGAGAGGCAAGGTCCTAGCTATGGAGAGGTTGTGAACACAAGCAATGTACGAGTTCAGGCCCTTCGCGGAGGAAGTAAAAGCCCTACGTCTCGGAGCCCTGAGGCGGTCGAGTGGTTTATGTGTGTAAGTATTACAAGAGTGCGAACCCCTCTCGCTGTGGAGGGGTGGCTTATATAGAGTCTTGCCAGGACCCACCAGCCCACATAATGGAGAGGTTAAAGTACATTAAGCACTGGGCGTTTACAGTGCGCCCTCATAAAGTGCCTTAACTATCATTAAGTCTATTCAATTACAGGCCGTTGCGTTGCGGAGTGCTCTTGACCTTCGGTGGTCGAGTCTATCTTCATGGTCGAGTGAGTCTCCATGGTGAGTCCTTCTAGCCCGGTCAGTGGGTTCTTCGTTGGTCGACTGGAAGGTGACTTCTTCTAAGGGTATCCTTGGGTTGGACATTTAGGTCAGGCCTATGACCCTACCCTAGGTACATGAATCCGTCATTAGCCCCCGAATGGGTCGAGGTTTGAATGAGGAAGGAGTTGATCTGTTTCGATTGAACTTTGGCATGCTGGTTATCGTCTTCTTTGACCAAGATTTTCTTTGTTGATAACGAGCAACTTTTCTTGATCGACTCGATCCATTCTTGTTCTTTCGTCGAGTGATTTTTATACTTTACGGCTCGGCGGCGTATCACGAAATCTACTTTGGCGGACCGGTCCGCCGTTCATGATTCTGCGGGATCTGAAATTTGGGAAGCGCATAAGCGGAATGAACCATGGCCTTCGGACGGGACAGGACATAGATGCCTCGATCTCGCGCCGCTTTTCCGCCCGTATCGTGTCAATGCAACTGTTTGGGATATGATTGGATCGCCGGGTCCACTGTCATCCACTCGGAAGGATGTTATAAATCACGATTTGTGAGGGTTTACGACGATACCCATTCTTCCTCCCCGCTCTCTTCGTCTCCGCCTAGCGCAGCTGCCGTCGCCCGCGACGCTCTCTCGCGCATTTACGTGACCATGGGCAAGGAGAAGACATGTCTTTGGAAGCTTGAAGAAGCGTCGGCGGTGGAGAAAGGCGTCGGCGGTGAGAAAGCGAAGGGAAGATCCACCAGCCGTAGCGGGTCTTCGTCGAGATCCCGCCTGCCGAAGGGCTGGGTCCAGGGAGATTGGATCCAGTCGACTATCAGGGAGAAGGATCTCCTTGACATGGCCGACGACGGGCTGATCCCCCGGCGCCGCAAGACTTCTGGTAAAGAGTGGCAGCCTCGGTAGGAGGAGGGTGAGTGTGTGCTCCTGGCCACCCATGTCGTCGAGGATTTTCCCTGCCGTCGGCGTTTTCTTTCGTGGCTTTTGAACTTCTTTGGAGCCCAGCTCCACCATTTTACTCAAACTCCATCAGCGTACCTTGCTGCATTTGTATCCATGTGAAAACTTCACGGGCTGTCGACCGCCTGGGGCTTGTTCAAGCACATCTTCACATGTCGTTCTCGGTACCGTGAAGAAAGCGAGTCAGTGATGAGAAAACCCAAGTGGTCCAGATGTGCGGGGCCTAGGAATCAAGTGAGGAATAAGAGCGGTTTCAGCTATGTCTTTTCCCGAGTCGGTCGAGGGTGGCGATCGACACGGTTCTCTTGCGAGCAGTGACGCAGCGGAGACGATCAGTGGACTTCCTCCATTCACCATGAGTCGAGTGAACAAACCCTCCTCTCGAAGGTGGTTCGGAGAGAGAGCTGATGTGAAGATGTTGATGGATCGCGTGGTGCAGCTGGTTCGGGACGGTGTGGTGGCATGGACCTCTTGGAGGTTTTCCTTGGCGAATCCAGCCTCTTGAGTTCGAACCCTTGCATGTGGCTGTCTTTGAGCGAAGGCGAGACTCAAGTCCACCGGAGGCGATCGGCAGCGCCATAGTGGAAAGGTGGATGGCCGTGATCACTTTGGGAACAAGGACAACCCTCGTGGATCGGGAGGATTTCTCCACTCGACCATCATAGCGTTCGGAAAAGGTATATTTGCTCTGCTTTCCATTGTATGTCATTGAATGTGTTTACGTATGTCTTGCAATTTGGTCGATTGAGCTCTGTCTTGGCGTTTTCCGAGGCCCTTACCGAGCTGTACTTAATGCCCAGACTCGGGCTCAAGCGAGGAGGAGAAGCCAGCGGGGTGAGAGCCGGAAGAGTGGGATTGAGGCGCTCTTGAGGATGATGATGGCGGCGGCAGCGATGATGAGGATGAAGTAGAGGAGGAGGAGGAGGAGGTTGCACCACCGCGCTCGGAAAGGCGGTCGAAACTTGTTCATGACCCTTGATTGAGCAGCGGTAAGGGAGTTCTGTTATCTCTTGATCGACCAAGCATCCCTCGGACCGCTTCTCCGGTGCCGGCGAGAAGGCGCCGAAGCGATCGAAGGTAGCTCCGTCGAGGCCAACCAAGCCTCTGCCAAAAATGAAGGTGTCCATCCCCACCATATCGGGGTAAACATATTACTTAAGTCTTCTGTTACGTACAAGCTTTATCTCTGGTTGATACTTGAATTAATCGGTGATTCTTTGGAACTTGGTCTGCGACCACGAAACCTCGGGCAAGGTGAGGACCATGAGATGGAGGGCGGCAACCTCAAATCCTGGTACTATATCCTTAATTCCGTTCTTAGTCGGTGACTCATAGTTTCTAACTTTGATTCTTTTACGAAGCTCCAACCAATGACATTATCACCCTTCGATGATGATGATGAGGATGAAGAACCATTGAGGCATAGGAGGAGCAGAAGGCGCCCGCCCAGCAAAGCAGCCCAAGATGTGGCGCCGAGGCTGTTACAGCGGAGGAGACCACCACTCGACATACCGTGTCCTTGGCGGAGCCATTGGCGAGTGCTCGACCCACTTCGTCGAGTCTGGGCAACCTTCGCTCTTCACCACGCACCACGTCCGGAGGACCAAGCTAGTCTTGCTAAGGAGGCGTCGCCGAGCGGGGATCATGATGGAGCGGTGAAGATCGTCGGGATGCAAGCCAAGCAGCTTATGATGCCAGCTCCGCTCTTCAAAGCAATGTTGGTCGATCGACCACCGCTTTGTTACTGTTAGGATATGCTATCAAAACTTCTTTTCTTTACGAAATCCATAGCAATCACCTGCTGGGTGTGTTGATAAAAACTCCGTGTTAGCGAGGCACGCTGAGTGCACCCGTGGGTGTAATCCCCAAGGCTAAGGTCATTGCTGGCGATCGGCCTTAAACTTTATAAGTAAAGATTGATCATCATTAGACTAGGGCGAATGGGTTTACGAAACCGTGGGGGCACGCTGAGTGCACCCTGGAGGTGTAATCCCGAGGCGTGGTCGACTGGCTGGCGATTGATTACGATCTGAAGACCTTTTTTTTGGTCGGTGGTGATTTCTGTCTTGAATAGGACCCGGTGGGGGCGCGCTGAGTGCACCCAGGTGTAATCCCGAGACTACGGTGAATGCTTGCATTCGATCGTAGTCTTAAAACATATGATTTTCTCTATTCACTCGGAAGTGAATCATCTTTGACATTTTGTCGATTGGTTCTTGGTAGAAATCACTGTGATCTTGCGGCGCTATCTTTGAGCTGGGGCAGAAGCACATTCAGCTCGAGCTGGATTTGAAGCTAGTGCGGGAGAATCGGCGAAGGCGAAGGTGGAGACCAAAGGTATGTTCGGTGAGACTTGACGACTCCTTTCTCCTCCCATTTGTTTCAAATCTGACTTATTTGTAATTCGTAGGCAAGGTGAAGGAGGCCCGAGAGGAGAAGGATCTTGAGCTATCTCGAGAAGACCAAGCTTGCGGCGAGAAGTTAGCTTCCGGTCCTAAGCTCGAGCAGGACAACACCAATCGAAGGCTGCTCGGCAATTGCCACCAAAGATGTTGACCGACTAAAAGTGACAAGACCACTCGACCGAGAAGATCAACGGTTGGTAGGGAAGAAGAAGAACCTGGAAGGCTTCCTGGGTGGTCTTGCTAAGAAATTGTTCCTTATGCTCGAAGGTAATCTTTTACACTCGACCAACATTTCCAACTGTGAAGCTCACATTCGACCATTATCTTGACTCGGAGTTTTATCTTTGCAGAATTCTATCGAAACTTTGAAGAAGAAACCAGCCAGTTGGAGCCGAACCTTGACCCTGTCAATTCTCCGGTGAATGATGAAGTTGCCATGAATGTCTTCCGACTGGAGTCTCGTGTTGCAGCCGTCGTGGACTCCCTCGCAAGGCTGAAGGTTGCTACGTCTCGCATCGACTCGATGCTCTGGCCCGGGGCGACACTCCAAAATGACCTCGAGTCACTGATGGCTCGATTGAACGCCGTCCCTGACCGAGTGCAGGAGTGGAAGAAGTCCTTGGCTCGGTGTGGCGCAGATGTAGCCTCGCATGCTGGCGCGAGTCCTTTGCAAGGATGCACGAGAAGATAAGTGGCGGCTCTCGAGTGGCCAACACCAAGAAACACGACTTCAGGTCCTTCATGGAGACTTTCATCGCTGCTGCTACGGATCGCAGATGGGATCGACCTCGATGAGTTCGTTGCTCCTTCCAGCCCTCCACGGGAGGGTAAAAACTTCCTTTAAGTCTGACACTTTAAATTTGCCTCGGTATGCCGAGTGGAATTGTAACCGATAAAACCTTAACAGGCTTAGTGCCTGAGCACTCTCGGTTCCTTTAGGTATCAACCTAAACTTGGATTTGATGTTTGGATATGATTGCTTTTGGCTCGAATTGCCCTTTGTAGGTTCACAGCAAGATGCCCATTGCAGTCGACTTATTCCTTAGGCGAGCACTAGGCTGCAGCTAAGCCTTCGAGTGAAAGGTTTGCTCTTTACTCGGTAGGATTTCTTATACCTTAAGCGAGCGCTGGGATGCAGCTAAGCCCCCAAGTGAGAGGTTTGCTCTTCACTCGGTAGGATTTTTTATACCTTAGGCGAGCACTGGGCTGCAGCTAAGCCCCCGAGTGAGAGGTTTGCTCTTCACTCGGTAGGATTTTTTATACCTTAGGCGAGCACTGGGCTGCAGCTAAGCCCCCGAGTGAGAGGTTTGCTCTTCACTCGGTAGGATTTTTTATACCTTAGGCGAGCACTGGGCTACAGCTAAGCCTCCGAGTGAGAGGTTTGCTCTTCACTCGGTAGGATTGTTTATACCTTAGGCGAGCACTGGGCTGCAGCTAAGCCTCCGAGTGAGAGGTTTGCTCTTCACTCGGTAGGATTTTTTATATCTTAGGCGAGCACTGGGCTGCAGCTAAGCCTCCGAGTGAGAGGTTTGCTCTTCACTCGGTAGGATTTCTGTTGTATTTGTGGCGAAGCTCGGAGGAGAGGGTCGCAGTCGACCTGCACCTCGTCTTCCTTGCGAGCACACATTATACTTATGGTGTAGCTCGAAGGAGAGGGTCGCAGTCGACCTGCACCTCGTCCTCTTTGTAAGCCCACACGTTATACTTATGGTGTAGCTCGGAGGAGAGGGTCATGATCGACCTGCGCCTCGTCTTCCTTCTTGACGTCACGTTGTACTTAGGCGAGTACTTGGACTGCAGCTAAGCCCCAGTGAAAGTCGGCTTACCACTTGGTAGGATTTTTAGTTACTTAGGCGAGCTTGGGCTGCAGCTAAGCCCCAGTGGAAGTCGGCTTACCACTCGGTAGGATTTTTAGTTACTTAGGCGAGCACGGGCTGCAGCTAAGCCCCAGTGGAAGTCTGGCTTACCACTCGGTAGGATTTTTATAACTTAGGTGAAGCGGATTCGCGGCTAAGCCTCCGAGTGGAAGTCTGGCTTACCACTCGGTAGGATTTGTACAAACTTAGGCGAAACGGATTCGCGGCTAAGCCACCCGCTGGCGGGGGGGGCTCTTCGATATTGTGTTCGACGTTGTAGAGACGATATGCCCCGTTGTGGAGAACCTTGGTGACGATGAAGGGCCCTTCCCAGGAGGGAGCGAGCTTATGTTGTTTCTGCTGATCCACTCGGAGAACTAGATCCCCTTCCTGGAAGGCTCGACCTCTCACATTTACGGCGTGAAGTCGGCGCAAGTCTTCTTTGGTAGATGGTCGGCGGATCGAGCCATCTCCCTTTCCTCCTCTAGAAGGTCATTGCGTCTGATCGCTTGCTCAGCTTACGCCCGTTGTAAAGTTCAATTCGGGAGTGTTGTGAAGAAGATCCCTCGGCAGGACTGCTTCAGCTCCATAGACCAAGAAGAATGGAGTTCTTCCAGTCGACCGATTTGGCGTGGTCCGCAATCCCCAAAGCACTGAAGGGAGTTCGTTGACCCATGCTCTAGCCGCATGCTTGAGATCTCGCATCAGTCGGGGTTTCAGACCCTTGAGGATTAAGCCATTGGCCCGTTCTGCCTGTCCATTCGATTGTGGATGGGCGACTGAAGCGTAGTTGACTCGCGTGCCTTGAGCGTTGTAGAAATCCTTGAATTCTTCTGAGTCAAAATTTGACCCATTATCTGTGATAATGCTATGCGGGACTCCATATCGGAACGTCAGCTCTCTGATGAAGGAAACAGCAGTACCGGCGTCAAGATTCTTGATTGGTTTAGCTTCAATCCACTTGGTGAACTTGTCGACTGCTACCAGCACATGCGTGAAACCGCTCCAACCCGTTAAATAAGGGACCGACCATGTCTAACCCCCATCTGCGAGCGGCCAAACAAGTGGAATGGTCTTGAGTGGCGGGCTTGTGTGACATATTGGAGTAGAATTGACATCCCGCACTTGTCCACTATTTCTTCGCCATCTCATTCGCCCTCGGCGATAAAATCCAGCTCGGTATGCTTTGGCTACAATGGTCAGGAAGGGCGCATGGTGACCACAGGTCCCAGTGGATATCATTGAGAATGACTCGACCTTCTTATGGCGTTATGCATTTCTGACCAACTCTAGTCGAGCTTTCCCTATACAGCTGTCCTTTGATAACGGTAAAGGCTTTGGATCGACGGACGATCTGCCGGGCCTCTTCCTCATCCTCTGGGAGCTCTTTTCTGAGGATATATGTGATATAGGGAATTGTCCAATCGGGAGTGACCACTAAAACCTCCATGACCAAGTCGACCCTGCGGGACCTCAACCTCGGTCGGATCTGTGGCACTCTTGGGCTGTGGAGCTTCCTCTGTGAAGGATCTTCTTTAGCGGCGGAGTGTGTATATGTTCCAAAAACACACCACTCGGAATGGCTTCTCTTTTGGAACCTATCTTTGCGAGTCATCTGCTGCTTGATTTTTCGATCGGGGATGTGATGGAGCTCAATCCCTCAATTTCTTTTCCAGCTTCCTCCTTTGCATTGCAGTATCCGATCATGGCTGGGCTTCTCCGTCCTCCTTCATCACTGGTTGACCACTAAATCTGAATCGCCATAAACCATCGGTGACGGACGCCGAGTGAGATGGCCATGCATAATCCATATAAAAGGGCCTCATACTCTGCCTCATTGTTGGAGGAATCAAAGTGAATCTGGAGCACATATCTAAGTTTATCTCCTGCAGAAACCAGAACCACTGACACGAGAACCATTCAGCATCTTAGAGCCATCGAAGAACATGGTCCAATGCTTGAGTGAACTTGATCGGCTCTTTGTTGTTCAATCCACTCGGCGGCGAAATCTGCTATTGCTTGGGACTTAATGGCTTTCTTTGCCTCAAATTTGATATCAAGGGAAGAAGTTCAATCGCCCATTTAAGCCACTCGACCGGTTGCGTCTCTGTTGTGCGAGAATCTACGATAAAGGGCGTCGGCGGCGTGATAGAATGATCGGAGAAATAATGAGCAACCTTCTTCGTGGTCATGTATATGCCATACACAAGCTTCGATAATGAGGATATCTCTGCTTGGATGGAGTCAAGACTTGGACAAATAATACACCGGGCGCTGAACTTTGAAGGCCTTTCCTTCCTCTTCCGCTCGTAGTAAGCAGCATCTTGACGACTTGTCCTGTGGCTGCAATATAAAGCAACAGAGGCTCTTTGCTGATTGGAGCAGCAAACACCGGCTGGGTGGAGAGCGAGCTTTTAGCTAAACAAGCGCTGCATCGACTTCGGAGTCCCTCAAACATGCGCCTTCTTCATCGATCGGTAAAGAGGCAATGCCTTTTCACCGAGTCGTGAAATGAATCGACTTAAAGCGGCCAAGCATCCGATAAGCTTCGGACGCCGTGCACTTTCGCCGCAGGCGTTTCATTAGGAGAATAGTGCCGATCTTCTCGGATTAGCATCGATCCTCGTTAGGAAGCGAAAACCGAGTAATTTTCCACGGGAACTCCAAATGTGCACTTTGGCGCGAGCTTGATATCGTACCTTACGAGGTTGGCAAATGTTTGGCGAGGTCAGCAAGCAGGTCGGAACCTTTTCGCGACTTAACGGCGATATCATCCATATCGCTTCCACATTCCGACTGATTTGGTGAGAAGACACTTCGAATCATTCGCATAAATGTGGCTCCGGCATTCTTGAGGCGAATGGCATGGTGATATAGCGAAGCACCGAATGGAGTGATGAAAGTTGTTTTATTTCGTCGGGTCCATACTGAGCGGATCGATGATACCGGAATATGCATCTAGAAAAGGCAATCTCTCACATCCCGCGGTCGAGTCAACAATTTGATCTATGCGAGGGAGAGGAAAATGATCCTTCGGGCAGGCCCGATTGATGTGCTTAAAGTCAATGCACATGCGGAGTGAGTTGTCCTTCTTGGGAACCATGACGACATTAGCGAGCCACTCGGAGTGGTATCTCTCGGATAAATCCTGCCGCCAACAGTCGAGCCACTTCTTCACCAATAGCCTTTCTCTTACGGGCGGCGGACCGCCAAGATGCTCTTTGTTGGTTTTCTTGACTTGTCGACTCGGAGGCGATGCTCGGCCCGATCCCACAGGAACACTTGGCATGTCGGTGGCTTCCATGCGAAAATGTCGATTCTCACGGAGGAACTGGATGGCGCTTCTTCCTATTTCAGGTCGAGTGTCGTGGAGATGTGGGTCGGGGCTGCATTGGGGTCGATCGGGTGAATATGAACTAACCGTCTCACAGAACGGTGAAATGCGATTCTGTGGCGGCTTCTTGGATCGCAACAAATCACTTTCGGATCTGCATTTTGCTTGTATTCTTGAATTCGACCATTGTCACTTGGGAGTCGACAATCTTTGAGCCCTTTTGAAAGCACTCTTCCGCCTTTTTCCGATCGCCGGTGACAGTGATCACCCCCTTGGGGCCGGCATTTTCAGTTTGAGGTACACATAACATGGTCGAGCCATGAATCGTGCGTAGGCTGGCCTCCCCAAAATGGCGTGGTATGCACTCTGAAAATCCACAACCTCAAAGGTCAATTTCTCCTTGCGAAAATGCTTGGAATCACCAAAAACCACGTCCAGAGCTATTTGGCCGAGTGAGTTGGCCTTCTTCCCTGGTATGACTCCGTGGAAACTCATGTTGCTGGTGCTCAGTCGGGACATCGGAATGCCCATCCCTTTCAATGTGTCTGCATATAACAAGTTCAGCCCACTACCACCATCCATCAGCACTTTCGTCAATCGAGTGCCTTCGACAATTGGATCGACCACCAAAGCTTGCCGCCCAGGGGTGGCAATATGAGTCGGATGATCAGATTGGTCGAATGTGATGGGTGTTTGGGACCACTTCACATAACTTGGTTTTACTGGGGCAACCATGTTCACCTCACGGTTAATGACTTTCAGTCGACTTTTGCTTTCCACATCTGCGAAGATCATTAGAGTGGAGTTGACATGTGGATATTCTTCCACACTTGTCCTCTTTGTCTCCGGCCTTGTCGGCTCCTTCTCCTTGTCCTTAGACTGTTTTCCTGGCTTCTGGATCGGGAGTCGACCTTTGGCAGTGGTGTGTTTTGGGTAAATGATGTTGCCCTCTTCATCTTTCTTCGTGTGAATATGGCATGGCATATCCATCATGTCATTTCCTTCTTTATCCTTTACTTTCTTAGGATTCCAGGATCCTTTTGGCTTCCCCTTGAACTTCCCCTGAGTGACAGCCAGGGCCTCTCCAGGAGCTGCTGGCTCGGCTTTCCGCTTCTGTTTCCGACTGGAATTTCCCTTCTCTGACTGACTTGGCTTGTACTTGCCACTTCGGAGTCGGTCTTCTTCCTCGCCGTTAGCGTGCCAGTAACAATCTCCATCATTCGACTCAAGGTCATGTCGCGGTTCGACAAAACTTGAGACTCAATTCTCTGTTCTTGGCGCCATCTTTGAAGGCAAAGCGCTGATGGTCCGACACATTTTCCACAGTATGGTGCAGAGTGATCCACCTCTGAATGTACTCTCGGAGAGTCTCATTGGTCTTCTGCACACAGACTTGCAGCTCTGTCAAGCCAGCCGGTCGCTTGCAGGTTCCTTCAAAAGTTCTGACGAACACTCGGGACAAATCTTCCCAAGTGTATATACTGCTTGGAGGTAACTGATTCAGCCATGCCCTGGCAGAACCTTCCAACATGAGGGGCAAATCTTTCATGGCCACCTCGTCATTCCCACCGCCAATCTGGACAGCCACTCGGTAATCTTCAAGCCAAGTTTCAGGCTTGGACTCCCCGATGAATTCTTGACTCTGTTGCCAACCTGAAATTGGGGGAATCATTTGTGGCTCGATAGCCCTGCTAAAACACTCCGGACCAGAAACATGCACTCGACTGCTTGTGGGTGCATCCCTCTCGGGTCCGCCTCGATGGGCTCTGTTCCGGTCGACCAAGCCTTGCATGATAATGGATCGCGTCGAAGCTCGGTTCCACAGGGTCATTGGAACTCTCCGCCCGTCTTGAAGCGGCGTCTGTCATCCTGCCGCCGAGGCGTAAGACCCTTCCTCGGAGAAGCGGGCACTCAACGCTGTCATCCGGTCGTGTCGGTCTCCATCTGATCTCGCGGTTGTCGCGCCCTTCCCGCCGTGAGGCGTCTGGGATCTGTGAGCCGTGATAAAGATTCGCAGCGACGGATCGATGTGAATTCTGTTCTTGCGATCGCGACACGGCTGAGTTCGGTCTCCTGCTGCTCGGAGTAAATCTCGATTTGCATCAAGCCCTCGACTTCCGGCGAGAAGGCTGGATGGACTCTGCTATACGGGTTCTGTTGCTAAATTCTGAATTGGTGTGCGGTATACGAGTCGGCGGGAAGAGTCGACTTCGATTGTCTTCGAGAACTTCGTTGCAGCGCGTTTCGTCGAGTGCTCGCTGAAGGTTCTCAAGCGGCGCGTTGGCGACATTGGCCAACGTGCCTCCTCCAAAGCGCGAGCCTCGGGGTTTCTCCGCGATGGGAGTATCGTGGCATCCATGTTCTGCGGTGACTCCTCTCTCTGAGAGTCGAGTGTTTCGGGCTGGTACTCTTCGTGGTCTTGCTGGGTCACCTCCCGTCTGCTCCGCCCCATGGGCGGCCGGGAGGGCTGCGGGGACCGTCGACCATGAGGATTTCCGCTTGTTGGATCATTGCTATCGCATTCGGATCACGATCTCTCACGGAGCCGGTCGGCAGTCGAACAGGCCGTAGAGGGACTCGTCGGGCTCAATTGCCGCGACGTGGGCGATGGCTGTCTGGCGAGCCACCGCGTGCTTCACCCACCGCTGGAGTCTCGACGGACCAGAGCGCTTGCGCTGGCCGGAGACCGGGCGAGCGACCGATAAAAGAGTCGACCGATACGGGGTCGACGGTTGCCGCAGCAGAACGCCGCGGACACATGCGCAAAAGTGCATCGCACCGCGGACGAGGAGCGCCTCGATGTCGAGTGGAGCCTCCTGGAGCCACGCGGAGTCGTCGGCGACAAAGGTGAGAGCACCGAGACGGATCTTGCGCCCCTCAACCAAAACTCCAGCAGTCATCATGATGAAAGTACTCGGAAGTACCGCAACTTCTCCACAAATCGCTAAAACACCTGCCCCACGGTGGGCGCCAACTGTCGTGGTTCTAAGTCTGACAGTAGAGTGGGGGTAGGTATGGAGAGGCAAGGTCCTAGCTATGGAGAGGTTGTGAACACAAGCGATGTCGAGTTCGAGCCCTTCTCGGAGGAAGTAAAGCCCTACGTCTCGAAGCCTGAGGCGGTCGAGTGGTTTATGTGTGTAAGTATTACAAGAGTGCGAACCCCTCTTGCTGTGGAGGGGGTGGCTTATATAAGTCGCCAGGACCCCAGCCAGCCCACATAATGGAGAGGTTAAAGTACATTAAGCACCGGGCGTTTACAGTGCGCCCTCATAAAGTGCCTTAACTATCATTAAGTCTATTCAATTACAGGCTGTTGCGTTATGGAGTGCCTGTGACCTTCTGGTGGTCGAGTGTATCTTCATGGTCGAGTGAGTCTCCATGGTCGAGTCCTTCTAGCCAGTCGAGTGGGTTCTTCGTTGGTCGACTGGAAGGTGACTTCTTCTAAGGGTATCCTTGGGTAGGACGTTTAGGTCAGGCCTATGACCCTACCCTAGGTACATGAATCCGTCATCCTGGGCCCTGGCAACGTCGGCGACAACATCAAGCACGGGCACCTCCAGAGTCAGCGGGGTCACAGGGGCTGACTCCTCGCCGGAGCGCCCCTGCTGGCCTCGCGTGGATAATCGGGCAGGGGACGTTCGGGCCCCGTCGCCTCCCTTCCCCGTGAGTGAAGACACGACCGACGAGCCCGCACCAGGCGGGGTTGCCGCGCCACCCTTCGGCCTCTTCGCTGCAGGTAGCAGCCTACCCAATGGAAGATGCTAGGACTCGACAGCGAAAAGACAGGAGCAAGGCAAAGTTCGAGTACTTACTGGTTGACTGTCGCGGGATCCCACGGAATCCGGCCAAGCTTGAAGCCCGAAAGCCTCTTGCGGGGCTCAGCCTCGGGAGGACCGGCCGCAGAGGAAGGCGCACCTGAAGGGCTAGAGTTGGCTTCGGCCGATGCGGGGGCTGGGGAAGACCCTCGGGAGATCAGCCCAGACCTGTCCTTCCTTGAGACCAGGGGCGCGTCCTCCCCTCCTCGCCTGGCGCCGGCCTCATTGTTGTCAGGCATGGAGCGGAGGGTGCTAGACCTGCGCCAGGGGGAAGTCTCCCCCGTCCCCTCGAAGGTCGCCTCCGAGTCACGCTCCTTGTCCTTGTTGTCATCTCCCTCCTCTTCTCCACTGGATTCACCAGAGGACATGTTCACCACCGTCGTCGCCGCCTGGCCCTCAGGATCCTCCGCTGGCACCAGACCGACCCCGTTGAAGGTGGGCATGGTGTCCACCACCAGCTTCCAGTCATCATGAAGGAACAGAGGGACCAGAGCATCCGCCGGGCCTGCCACTTCCTCTCCAACCAAGAAGCGGAGGGCTGCAGTCAGATCCTTGTCGTTCAGGGCGTCCAAGCTCAGGCAGAGGATGACATCCACGACCGCGAGCCTCCACAGCAGGCGCGAGTGCGCCTGAAGAGGGGCCACCGGGTGCGACAAGAACTCCCTTAGGAGCGAGGCCCCGGTCAGCTTCGCCGCCCTCTGACTGCCCGGCCTCAAGTCGGCGTTCATCTACTCTAGCACTAGCTTCGCCCGCCGATCATCAAGCTTCGCGCGGGACCATGCCTCAACAACCTCAGGCTGCTTTGTGGGCATCTCCAGCAGGGGGTTGTGGCACCTGGCGTCCACCATGACCCACTTGCTCCGGAAGTCCTCAGCCCTCTTCCCGGCCTTCGAGATGGCGTTGGACTTGGAGTACGCGACAAAGCTCGCGCACGCCGAGATATTGCCGCCGGAGACCCGGAGGGAGAAGAAGTGGCGCAGCCAGGCCACGGAGGGCACCACCCCGACGTGCGCCTCATAGTAATAGGGGAAGATCAACAGGAGAAGGATGGAGTTGGGATGGATATGCAGAGCATGCAACTGATACTGGCGAAGGATGGCAAGGAAGAACTCGGAGAAAGGAGGGACCAGACCAGCGAAACGACGCTCATGAAGAAGGGGTAGAAGGTGCTCCCCTTGTCCTCCGGCCGGGCGGAGCCAAGCTGGAGCGCAGTCCCCCCATCTTGTTGATCTGCGACGCCGCCATCTGGCGCGTGAGGGCGAGATTCTTCTCCGTCATGTTGGGAGAGACCAGGGCCGGTGAGTACCAGGCTGATGCAGCCCAGCCGGGGTCTTGCAGGGAGCTATCATTCGCCGGAGGAGAAAGAATGTGGCAAATCTGGATATTTTGGAGGCAGGAGGGCGAAGAGCAAGAAAGGGGATCTGGAGCAAGGAGGAGGAGAGTAATGAAGGTAAGGCTAACCCCGGGCCAGCCTTTTGTCAGTCAAGCAGTTGCCGAGGCAGCGTGGGGAAGCGGAGAGGCCCACGTCCAATCAACCGCCCAAGGCCGCAGGCTGATGGGGCCCGCGGCGCTCCGCACTTGCCCCTTCGCTTCTCTGCTAAGACAAGTCCGAGTGCGCCTTGGGCCCGGGGGCTACTGTCAGCGTTCTGGGAACGGGGGTCCCCAGACTTGCCTGCTTGTGGCATGCGGCGTGGCTCAAGTGATGGACCAGTACGGCCCATCTTCATCAGCTCAAGACTCAAGACCCTCACGAGGGGCCAAGCCTCGCGGGGCGGACGACACAAGGCCTCCTCAGGAACGGCCTCGCCAGGCAGGCTCGCGAGGAGGCGGAGAGATCAAGGACGGGTACCTCACGAGGTACTCGTGACGCAAGCCATGACGATCGAGACCAGGCGAACGCCAGCCTGCGCAGTGTCCTTGTTTCCTCTTTGGTGCAAAGGGGGCAAGCACAGGCGTGGAGTACTGAGGCATCAGATAAAGGTTGCCATTTCAATGCAACGAGACCAAGACCAGCAGAGTGGTAGGATGGAGGTCACCGTGGAGCCCAAGACAGTGTCATCGCCTGTGCCTTTGGCAGCCGAAGACCAACTTTCATCAGGATAACTTGTACTAGATGTTCCCCTTCAAAATGGCCGTTGTTGGCGCCCTTCCCGCTCAATATTTGGGAAGAGGACCAGGGCCTCTATAAATAGGACTAACCACCACAGTAGGAGGCATCTGATTAGCATCCGAGAGGCGATCGAACTCACCCAAGCAGTTCATCGCACCAGCTCAAGAACACCTCTCGCGAGGCTGTTCTTCCCTTGTACTGTTCATCATCAGCCCCTGAGGCAATCCACCACACCACACACTGGAGTAGGGTATTACACCACAACGGTGGCCCGAACCAGTATAAATCCCGTGTCCCTTGTGTTGTTCATCGTTCTAGCTTAGATTCTCACGAGGAGATCGGACGTGGAGTGGTAGGGGGAGGATCTTCGTGCGCAACCCAGAGTTCGAACCTTAAGGGTCTGCCAGAACCCAACATCCGACAGTACTGGCTGGCCCAGTGACAACATGGTCTCATCGTGCTGTTCTCACCTGTGTTTAAAAAAATAGTAAACACATATATTACGAAAACAAATAAATTAAATTTTTAAAATGTGTTCAACACACATTAAAAAAATGTAAATGTAGTGTCAAAATGTGTGTACAACCTTTAAAAAATGTTTGCACCATTCAGAAAAAATATATGTGACCTGACACAAAATTCCAATGTTTAAAAAATGTACGTGACATTTTAAAAACAGAATTATACAATGTAAACATAGTGATTGTGTGAATGATTAAAATAATAGGAAAAATAGTGTGAAAAATAAAAATGTTCACATACAAAATAGAAATGGTTTTATGAATTAAAAAAAATCTTCATCTCATGTATTAAGATATTTGTTCGACCGGGTGAAGAATACGCACGGGTTTTAAATTCCATGTATGTTTATTTAAAAAAAGTTAATGGTCTTAGAAAATAATGCTCTTGTTTTACCCCCAACCAAGAGAGTGTTTTTAGAAGTAGTTCATGCACCTAGATATATCATCATATGCTTTAAAAAGGTTCTTCTATTGGCTCAAGAAAAAAGAGAAAAATAATAGGATTTTCAATTTTAGTGTAAGGAGGTCGCACCTGCTCGCCTCCTTAAACCGCCTCAGATCCTGGGTCGGGGGTCTTGAGGTCCGTTGGGCAGACGACCCTACACGGCGCAAGGAGCTTGGTCCTCGCCAAGCGCGCCGCCTCGCAGGCAACCTCGTGGAGCCTCCCGGTGGAGACGTAGACAACGACTAGCAGGCCCGAAGGCGTGGAGGTGCCCGGTGTGGTTGCCGCCCATGCCCCTGATGCTCCTCATGTGGCTGGCCATCTCCTTGGGCGACACGAGACGGGCAAGACCTTCATCCCAACGCGCTCCATCCATGTGTGCAGGATCCGGCGAGTCTCATCGCCGTGGACGAGGAGGATGCAGTGTCCGCCCTTGAAGCATGTGGACTTCCTGAACAGAGACGACGCCGCCCTCCCTTCCTCTAGACCATCTTCAACCTCTAGACTCTCGTTGGCCATCAGGAACACGTTGAAGCAAAAGTACGTTCCCGCTTCTACTAGCTCCTTGTCCTTGATGCTTATCTCCCCTCCCATCAAGACGAACCAATATATACCAACAGAACCAACAAACAAAATCAAGAGTAAGTAAGTAATAACAGACACATGAGTGAACAATATAGTTTTCAAAGATAGAGAGTTAATAACCTTTTTAGAGTGCCATCCTCACAATTTACAAAGTAGCATAAGTTGCTTGGAATTCTATTAAGTGCTTCCATACAAAATAGTTGTTGCCAGAATTTCTGGTAAATCAAATCAAATTTCGACGCATCTAGGTTAACATATAGCCATCTTCATCTCAAGTCACTCTTAATTTATATATAACCTCCAATAGATACAGTTTTAGACTTTGGAGGGCGTAAATTTAGAGAAAATTTTAGGAAGTAGCAATTCAAAAGCGTAAAAAAACATTGATGCACTTGAGAGCATTTTAACATCCACTATACGTTTGGCATCAGGCTGGGCGAAATAACTGTCAAAGCGTTCTAGAGGAGATATGGGGTGCGACTATGTGCCACCCATAGCGAGCCCTATGGGTGGGTCGCCTACAGGGAGCAGGTACTGGACGGCTCAGTGACGACATGGTCTCATCATGTTGTTCTCACATGCGTTTAAAAAATAGTAAACACATACATTAAGAAAACAAATAAGTTAATTTTTCAAAATGTGTTCAACACACATTAAAAAATGTAAATGTAGTGTCAAAATGTGTGCACAACCTTTAAAAAATGTTTGCAAGATTCAGAAAAAATGTATGTCACATGACACAAAATTCCAACGTTTAAAAAATGTATGTGACATTTTAAAAACAAAATTATACAATGTAAACATAGTGATTGTATGAATGATTAAAATAATAGGTAAAATAGTGTGAAAAATAAAAATGTTCACATACGAACTGGAAATGGTTGTATGAATTAAAAAAATCTATATCTCATGTATTAAGATATTTGTTCGACCGGGGTGAAGAATAAGCACGGGTCTTAAATTACATGTATGTTTATTTAAAAAAAGTTAATGGTCTTAGAAAATAATGTTCTTGTTTTACCCCGAAACAAGAGAGTACTTTTAGAAGTAGTTCATGCACCTAGATAAATCATCATCTGCTTTAAAAAGGTTCTTCTATTTTCTCTAGAAAAAAGAGAAAAATAATCGGTTTTTCAATTTTAATTAAAGGAGGTCGCAGCTACTCTCCTCCTTAAACCTCCTCAGATCATGGGTGGGGGGTCTTGAGGTCTGTTAGGCAGATGACCCTGCACGGCGCCTGGAGCTTGGTCCTCGCCAAGCTCGCCGCCTCTCATGCAGCCTCGTGGAGCCTCCGAGTGGAGACATAGACAACGACTAGCAGGCCGAAGGCGTGGAGGTGCCGGGCGTGGTTGCCGCCCATGCCCCTGATGCTCCTCATGTGGCTGGCCATCTCCTTGGAGATGACACAGCGATCTGTTGTGTCGCCCAAGTCGTCGCCTCTTGCGCCGTGCAACGACAAAACAACGCCGGTCTTCACGGCGAGGCGCCGAAGGCGGAGCACACCTTGTGGATGGTCGGGGATAGGAGCTCGGCGCACGAGATGGGCAAGACCTTCATCCCGACGCCCTCCATCCATGTGTGCAGGATCCAGCGGGTCTTATCGCCGTGGACGAGGATGACGCAGTGTCCGCCCTTGAAGCATGTGGGCTTCCTGAACAGAGATGGCGCCGCCTTCCCTTCCTCGAGACCGTCTTTAACCTCTAGACTCTCGCTGGCCTTCAGGAACAAGTCGAAGCAAAAGTACGTTCCAGCTTCTCCTGGCTCCTTGTCCTCGATGCTTATCTCCCCTCCCATCAAGACGAACCAATATATACCAACAGAACCAACAAACAAAATCAAGAGTAAATAAGTAATAACAGACATATGAGTGAACAATATAGTTTTGAAACATAGAGAGTTAATAACCGTTTTAGAGTGTCATCCTCACAAGTTACAAAGGAGCATAAGTAGCTTGGAATTCTATTAAGTGCTTACATACAAAATATATGTTGCCAGAATTTCTGGTAAATCAAATCAAATTTCTACCCATCTGGGTTAACATATAGCCATCTTCATCTCAAGTCACTATTAATTTATATATAATCTCCAATTGATACAGTTTTAGACTCTAGAGGGTGTAAATTTAGATAAAATTTAAGGACATAGCAATTCAAAAGCGTAAAAAAACATTGATGCACTTGAGAGCATTTTAACATCCACTATACGTTTGGCATCTGGCTGGGCGAAACAACTCTCGAAGCGTCCTAGAGGAGATATGGGGTGCGACTATGTGCCACTCATAGCGAGCCCTATGGGTGGGTTGCCTACGGGAAGCAGGTACTGGCCGGCCCAGTGACAACATGGTCTCATCATGTTGTTCTCACATGTGTTTAAAAAAATAGTAAATACATATATTACGAAAACAAATAAGTTAATTTTTCAAAATGTGTTCAACGCACATTAAACAATGTAAATGTAATGTCAAAATGTGTGCACAACTCTTAAAAAATGTTTGCACCATTCAGAAAAAATGTATGTGACATGACACAAAATTCCTGTATTTCAAAAATGTACGTGACATTTTAAAAACAAAGTTATACAATGTAAACATAGTGATTGTATGAATGATTAAAATAATAGGAAAAATAGTGAGAAAAATAAAAATGTTCTTCACATACAAAATAGAAATGGTTGTATGAATTAAAAATAATTTTCATCTCATGTATTAAGATATTTGTTCGACCGGGGTGAAGAATAAGCACGGGTCTTAAATTCCATGTGTGTTTATTTAAAAAAAAGTTAATGGTCTTGGAAAATAATGTTCTTGTTTTACCCCCATACAAGATAGTATTTAAGAAGTAGTTCATGCATCTAGATATATCATCATATGCTTTAAAAAAGGTTCTTCTATTTCCTCTAGAAAAAAGAGAAAAACAATCGGATTTTCAATTTTAATGTAAGGAGGTCGCAGTTGCTCGCCTCCATAAACCTCTTCAGATCCTGGTTGGGGGGTCTTGAGGTCCGTTATGTTGAAAATATGCCCTAGAGGCAATAATAAAATGGTTATTATTATATTTCCTTATTCATGATAATTGTCTATTGTTCATGCTATAATTGTATTAACTGGAAACCGTAATACATGTGTGAATGCATACACCACAACTTGTCCCTAGTTAGCCTCTAGTTGACTAGCTCGTTGATCAATAGATGGTCATGGTTTCCTGACCATGGACATTAGATGTCATTGATAGCGGGATCACATCGTTAGGAGAATGATGTGATGGACAAGACTCAATCCTAAGCATAGCACAATATCGTATAGTTCGTTTGCTAAAGAGCTTTTCTAATGTCAAGTATCATTTCCTTAGACCATGAGATTGTGCAACTCCCGGATACAGTAGGAATGCTTTGGGTGTACCAAATGTCACAACGTAACTGGGTGGCTATAAAGGTGCACTATAGGTATCTCCGAAAGTGTCTGTTGGGTTGGCACAAATCGAGACTGGGATTTGTCACTCCGTATGAAGGAGAGGTATCTCTGGGCCCACTCGGTAATGCATCATCATAATGAGCTCAATGTGACTAAGTAGTTAGTCACGGGATCATGCATTACGGAACGAGTAAAGTGACTTGCTGGTAACGAGATTGTGAACGAGGTATTGGGATAACGACGATCGAATCTCGGGCAAGTAACATACCGATTGACAAAGGGAATTGTATACGGGATTGATTGAATCCCCGACATCGTGGTTCATCCGTTGAGATCATTGTGGAACATGTGGGAGCCAACATGGGTATCCAGATCCCGCTGTCGGTTATTGGCCGGAGAACGTCTCGGTCATGTCTGCATGGTTCCCGAACCCGTAGGGTCTACACACTTAAGGTTCGGTGATGCTAGAGTTGTTATGGGAAATCGTATGTGGTTATCGAAGGTTGTTCGGAGTCCTGGATGAGATCCCAGATGTCACGAGGAGTTCTGGAATGGTCCGGAGGTGAAGATTATATATGGGAAGTCCAGTTTCAGTCGCCAGAATGGTTTCGGGGGTTATCGGTATTGTACCGGGACCACCGAAAGGTGTCCGGAGGTCCGCCGGGTGGGGCCACCTGCCCCGGGGGACTTAATGGGCTGAATATGGGAGGGAACCAGCCCCTAGTGGGCTGATGTGCCCCTCCCCAAAGGCCCAAGGCGCCTAGGGTTGGAAACCCTAGGGGAAGGGGGCGCCTCCACCTTACTTGGGGGGCAAGCCTCCCCTCCTGGCTGCCCCCCCCCCCTCTAGATGAGATCTAGAGGGGCCGGCCCCCTCTCCCCTTCACCCTATAAATAGAGGGGGTGGGAGGGCTGTATTACCCCTTCCCTGGCGCAGCCCCTCCCTCCTCCAACTCTTCCTCCTCCTCCGTAGTGCTTAGCGAAGCCCTGCAGGAATACCACAAGCTCCACCACCTCGCCGTCATGCTACCGGAGTTCTCCCTCAACTTCTCCTCTCCCCTTGCTGGATCAAGAAGGAGGAGACATCCCCGGGCTGTACGTGTGTTGAACGCGGAGGCACCATTGTTCGGCGCTTAGATCGGAATCCACCGCGATCTGAATCGCTACGAGTATGACTCCCTCATCCGCGTTCTTGTAACGCTTCCGTTTCACGATCTTCAAGGGTATGAAGATGCACTCCCCACTCTCTCGTTGCTAGTCTCTCCATAGATTGATCTTGGTGATGCGTAGAAAATTTTGAATTTCTGCTACGTTCCCCATCAGTGGCATCATGAGCTAGGTCTATTGCGTAGATTCTATGCACGAGTAGAACACAAGTAGTTGTGGGCGTTGGTTTGTTCAATATGCTTACCGTTACTAGTCTTATCTTGATTTGGCGGCATCGTGGGATGAAGTGGCCCGGACAGACCTTACACGTACGCTTACGTGAGACAGGTTCCACTGACTAACATGCACTTGTTGCATAAGGTGGCTAGCGGGTGCCAGTCTCTCTCACTTTAGTCGGATCAGATTCGATGAAAAGGGTACTTATGAAGGGTAAATAGCAATTGGCATATCACCGTTGTGGCTTTTGCGTAGGTAAGAAACGTTCTTGCTAGAAACCAATAGCAGCCACGTAAAACATGCAACAACAATTAGAGGACGTCTAACTTGTTTTTGCAGGGTATGCTATGTGATGTGATATGGCCAAAAGAATGTGATGAATGATATATGTGATGTATGAGATTGATCATGTTCTTGTAATAGGAATCACGACTTGCATGTCGATGAGTATGACAACCTGCAGGAGCCATAGGAGTTGTCTTAATTTATTGTATGACCTGCTTGTCATTGAAAACGCCATGTAATTACTTTACTTTATTGCTAACCGTTAGCCATAGTAGTAGAAGTAATAGTTGGTGAGACAACTTCATGAAGACACAATGATGGAAATCATGATGATGGATATCATGGTGTCATGCCGGTGACGAAGAGGATCATGCCGCGCCTCAAAGATGAAGACCAAAGGTGCGAGATGACATTGGCCATATCATGTCAGTCTATGATTTGCATGTGATGTTTGTCATGTTTACATCTTATTTTGCTTAGAACGATGATAGCATAAATAAGATGATCCCTCATAAAATTTCAAGAAAGTGTTCCCCCTAATTGTGCACCGTTGCGAAGGTTCGTTGTTTTGAAGCACCACGTGATGATCGGGTGTGATAGATTCTAATGTTCGCATACAACGGGAGTAAGCCAGATTTTCACATGCAAAACACTTAGGTTGACTTGACGAGCCTAGCATGTACAGACATGGCCTCGGAACACAAGAGACCGAAAGGTCAAACATAAGTCGTATAGCAGATACGATCAACATGAAGATGTTCACCAATGATGACTAGTCCGTCTCACGTGATGATCGGACACGGCCTAGTTGACTCGGATCATGTATCACTTAGGTGACTAGAGGGATGTCTATCTAAGTGGGAGTTCATTAAACAATCAGATGAACTTAATTATCATGAAAATAGTCAAAAGATCTTTGCAAATTATGTCGTAGCTTACGCTTTAGTTCTACTGTTTAAGATATGTTCCACGAGAAAATTTAGTTGAAAGTTGATAGTAGCAATTATGCGGATTGGGTCCGTATTCTGAGGATTGTCCTCATTGCTGCACAGAAGGCTTATGTCCTTAATGCACCGCTTGGTGTGCTGAACCTCAAGGGTCATTTATGGATGTTGCGAACATCTGACGTACACGTTTTGATGACTACGTGATAGTTTAGTGCGTAATGTTAAACGGTTTAGAATTGAGGCACCAAAGACATTTTTGAAACATTGCAGAACATAAGACATGTTCCAAGAGCTGAAATTGGGATTTTAGGCTCGTGCCCACGTCAAAAGGTGTGAGACCTCCGACAAGTTTCTTAGCCTGCAAACTAAGGGAGAAAAGCTCAATTGTTGAGCATGTGCTCAGATTGTCTGAGTGCTACAATCGCTTGAATCGAGTGGGAGTTAATCTTCCAGATGAGATAGTGATGGTTGTTCAAAGGCAATGCCACCAAGCTACTAGAGCTTCGTGATGAACTATAACATATTAGGGATGGATATGATGATCCTTGAACTATTCACGACGTTTGACACCGCGAAAGTAGAAATCAAGTACGAACATCAATTGTTGATGGTTAATAAAACCACTAGTTTCAAGAAGGGCAAGGCAAGAAGGGATACTTCATGAAATAGCAAATCAGTTGCTGCTATAGTGAAGAAACCCAAGGTTGAACCCAAAACCCGAGACTAAGTGCTTCTGAAATGAGGGGAACGGTCACTGAAGCAGAACTACCCTAGATAATTTGTAGATGAGAAGGCTGGCAAGGTTGACAGAAGTATATTGGATATACATTATATTAAATGTGTACTTTACTAGTACTCCTAGTAGCACCAGGGTATTAAGACACCGGTTCGGTTGCTAAGTGTTAGTAACTGAAAATAAAAGAGCTACGGAATAAACGGAGGCTAGCTAAAGGTGAGATGACGATATGTGTTGGAAGTGTTTTCCAAGGTTGATGTGATCAAGCATCGCATGCTCCCTCTACCATCGAGATTGGTGTTAAACCTAAATAATTGTTATTTGGTGTTTGCGTGGAGCATAGACATGATTGGATTATGTTTATCGCAATACGGTTATTCATTTAAGGAGAATAATGGTTACTTTGTTTATTTGAATAATACCTTCAATGGTCTTGAACCTAAAATGAATGGTTTATTGAATCTCAGTCATAGTGATACACATGTTCATACCAAAAGATATAGATAGTAATGATAGTACCACATATTTGTGGCACTGCCACTTAAGTCATATTGGTATAAAACGCATGAAGAAGCTCCATGTTGATGGATCTTTGGACTCACTCGTTTTTGAAAAGATTGAGACATGCGAACCATGTCTATTGGTATATATGCATGAAGAAACTCCATGCAGATGGATCGTTTGGACTCACTTGATTTTGAATCACTTGAGACATGCAAATCATACCACATGGGCAAGATGACTAAAGGCCTCGTTTTCAGTGAGATGGAACAAAAGAGCAACTTGTTGGAAGTAATACATTTGATGTGTGCAATCCAATGAGTGCTGAGGCACGCAGTGAATATCGTTATACTCTTACTTCACAGATGATTTGAGTAGATTCTAAGTATATTTACTTGATGAAACACAAGTCTGAAATATTGAAAGGTTCAAGTAATTTCAGAGTGAAGTTGAAGATCATCGTGACAAGAGGATAAAATGTCTATGATATGATCATAGAGATAAATATCCGAGTTACAAGTTTGGTACATAATTAAGAAATTGTGGAAATTGTTTCACGACTAATACCGCATGGAACACCATAGTGTGATGGTGTGTCCGAACATCATAGCTACACCCTATTGGATATGTGCATACCATGATGTCTCTTATTGAAGTACCACTATCGTTTATGGGTTAGGCATTAGAGACAACTGCGTTCACTTTAAATAGGGCACCACATAATTCCATTGAGATGACACCGTATGAACTATGGTTTAGAGAAACCTAAGTTGTCGTTTCTTAAAAGTTTGGGGCTGCGGTGCTTATCTGAAAAGTTTTTGCCTGATAAGCTCAAACCCAAAGCGGATAAATGCATCTTCATAGGACACCCAAAACAGTTGGGTATACCTCCTATTTCAGATCCGGAAGCAAAAGTGATTGTTTCTTGAAACGGGTCCTTTCTCGAGGAAAAGTTTCTCTTGAAAGAAATGAGTGGGAGGATGGTGGAGACTTGATGAGGTTATTGAACCATCACTTCAACTAGTGTGTAGCAGGGCATAGGAAGTTGTTCCTATGGTGCCTACACCAATTGAAGTGGAAGCTGATGATAGTGATCATGAAACTTCAGATCAAGTCACTACCAAACCTTGCAGGTTGACAAGGATGTGTAGTACTTTAGAGTGGTACGTAATCCTGTCTTAGAGGTCATGTTGCTAGACAACAATGAACCTACGAGCTATGGAGAAGCGACGGTGGGCCCGGATTCCAATGAATGGCTCGAGGCCATAAAATCTGAGAGAGGATCCATGTATGAAAACAAAGTATAGAGTTTGGAAGAACTACTTGATGGTCGTAAGGCTGTTGAGTATAGATGGATTTTAAAAGGAAGACGAACAATGATGGTAAGTGTCACTGTCGTGGAAATATCACGTCAGATGTCCTAACAGAAGGACTTAGTCGTGGAGCCATCGCAACGAGGTTAGCCTGAAGGGGTTAAACCGGACAAGGGACACGAGAGTTTATACTAGTTCGGCCCCTTCGATGAAGGTAAAAGCCTGCGTCTAGTTGTGATGGGATTATTGGGGTTTCGATAACCAGGGAGCAAATATGCTTGCCTGGGTCTCGAGTTGTTGTCTGTTGTTCCTGAACTGCCACCAGGTCGTCCCGTTATATACACAGGTTGATGCCCGCCCGGTTTACAGAGTCCCGAGGCCGACTCATACAAGTGTTAGGCTCGGTCTCTCCCTTTGCCTACCTTACAACACAAGTTATACAATTATGACGGTTTACCAATATGGGCCCTAATCCGCCTCCGGGCTCTGGGCCTCTAAACTTTATCAGTAAAGCGCCATCTTCTTGTCCTCATGGGCTTCAGCATAACTGAGCGTGAACCGGCCCCACCTGAGCGGTTTACACTCAGTGATTATATCCTCAACATTAGGCCCCCGATTGATTTGAACCTGTTCATGTCAATCTTCAACACTTAGGAAAATTCCATGAATATCTTGTAACGATCCGTAAACCGCCATGTTGTCTTCTCCCTGTAAACTTTGGTGAACCGCCGTGACGTCATCTTCTGTCACTGCAGTAAATCGTCATGATGTCATCTCTGCATAAAAAGATACCCTTCATTAATTGCTCCTGAAGATCGAGGCGACAGCTGTATCCTCTTTTGCCGCTTCAGGCCCCTTGATTTTCGCGCCTGCCATTTCATCCTCTTGGCTTTATAAATAGGGTCTGGGGGTCTTTCCATTTTCCCCCCTTGCCTCTCGTCTTCCTCCTCCCGACCCGAAGAACTCGAGCGCCGTCGCCGCCGTCGATCCTCGAACCTGCACCGACTAGGCCGCTGCATCACCCTGTTCGTACCAGAGCTCCTGCGACCCTCCTCCACTGTTGTGTGGACCTAGTAAGCCTTCTTCGCGTAACCCTAGATCTCCATTAGAGCTTCCT
Source organism: Aegilops speltoides (assembly GCA_021437245.1). Taxonomy (NCBI): domain Eukaryota; kingdom Viridiplantae; phylum Streptophyta; class Magnoliopsida; order Poales; family Poaceae; genus Aegilops; species Aegilops speltoides. The sequence continues at coordinate 94,170,027 of CM038147.1, forward strand.
GTTCTTCCCTGTTCATCGATGTTCATCAATACTTATCCACTTTCCCCTTGGCATCTCTACCGAATCTTACTTAGGTCTGATTGCGGTAGATCCATAGCTTTAATCTGCCGTACCATAGCATCTTGTTGTTCCTAGGTAAAGCTCCATCTGGACCTTCTCCGTTTCTCTTAGCGCCATTGTAGGGCTTAGAAAAATTTTCTTTATTAAACCACGGTAGATCCAAAATTATACTGCCACATTGTGAAACCTGTTTCTGTAACACTCAGTAGATTTCAGCTCTGCCTTTTCTCCTTAAGGGCGGTTTAACCTTTAGTAGTTGACAACCCGTCATATACCATTAGCCCTCACTTAAACCGCCATCTTAACTTGATTAATAATTTTCGGTTTGACTCACATATATGCCTTGGTCAAATTCCCCGGTTTAACACCGAGTAATGCAAATCATCCTTCCATCGTAAACCGGCCTTCATTTTTCCTTTTACAGTTTGTTTCCAAGATGACCAAGCAATTCACCGCTTGCAACTAGGTTCCTTCCCGGGTCACGGAAACACAAATTAATGGATATGTTGTAACTGGCACTTTAGCCTCAAAAAATATCCTTCATTGGCGAGTTCCTGGCCCTGAGTGCCCTCCTGAGCCTCAAGATGGTGAAGTAATTGTGTTTATGCAGCACTTAGACCGGGGATTCAGCCCTCCCAAATCAAAGTTCTTTCGGGATGTCCTTGCTAGCTTTCAACTCCATCCTCAGGACATTGGACCAAATTCTGTGTCCAACATATGCAATTTCCAAGTGTTCTGCGAAGTTTACCTTCAAGAGGAACCAACTGTTGAGCTCTTCCGAGATTTCTTCCATTTAAACCGCCGAACTGAGTTCTCTGACGGCCCCAATACTGAACTTGGTGGGGTTTCAATCCAGAAGAGAAAAGAAGTTGATTTCCCTCATGCAAAGCACCACAGCCATCCTAAAGACTGGAACCAAACATGATTTTATTGTAAGAACACCGCCCTTGCTGGAGAAAATCCTTTGCCGGGTTACCGCGCTCACCGGCTTAGCAATGGCCACCCATTACCTCAACGATTAACTGCCAAAGAATGACAAGCTTATGCACCTCAACTCGCCAAGCTCCGGGCTCTCCTAGCCAACAGTTTGACTGGTGTTGATCTCGTCCGCTGCTGGGTTTCGTGGCATGTCTTACCTTTAAGACGCTGCTCCGGATTGATGCATGAATATACCGGCGATGCCAAGGATCCTCAATGGTTTAATGAAATAGAAATGACTGATGATGAAGTCACTGAAAGTGTGAAGAAGATGCTTGACGAACCGATCACCACATGCAGCCAAACTGGGATGCGCCCTTTTTATACCTCCAACAAACCGCCAGCGGTAAAAACTTTAACCTTGTGCTTTTTTTATTCGTCTCCGCTTTAACACAGCTATAATAATCCTTTGTTTAATTTTGCAGGCCAATAGCTCCTTCTGGAAGAGGAAAACTCAAGATAAACCAGCCAGGGCTCCTCGTGCCAAGAGCAAAGTCATAAAGAAAGCAGCCAAGAAGAAGACCGGCAAATATGCTGATCCGCCCGAAGATATTGAAGAATCGGACCAAGAGGTAGAACTTGACTCCCTTGGCTTATTTTTTGTACACCTTATTAACAATGATTGTTGTCAGGATGATGCGGAAGCCAGTCACGCTGATCATGTTGAGGTAATCTCCCTTTCCTCCGGTTCAGATCATGTGCCGATTCAAAAAATTTGCCGTGCAGTTCGGAAAGTAAAACGCTCTCACCCTCTTGCTCATTTGGATCCACAATTTTCTTTGAAGACACAGCAACATGAAGGCCGTCGCACAACCTAGCACAGTGGCCAACAAGTCACTTCCTCCGGTTTACCGGACACTGCACCCCGAAAAGGTCGTCCAGAGGTCTCTTCCTCTTTTAATAAACTCTGTCCCTTGGCAGGTTGTTTCCGATACCCACTTAATCTGTCTGATTCAAACTATCAGGTAACTTCTAACTCTTCATCTGGTGACTCATCAACCACGCAATTGCCTCCCCTCAAGATCGTCGCTGGGTAAGTGTACTGCCTTTCAGCTTGTTTCTTCATGCATTAGTTTATCATACTAATCTTTGTTTTGATGTTGTAGTGCCAAGGCCCGATTGAGCAAGAAAGCCAAGACCAGCGTCCCCGCTGATGAAGTTGAACCGGAGAAGACCCCAGAAGATGCTGGTAGAGACACTGATGTTGTCATGGATGACTCTGCCCCGCAAGACCCAGCCACTGATGCTAATCCGCCGGAAGCTGACCCGGCTACGCATGTTGATCCATGAAGTCTGCATGCTACGCCTCCAAGCCCAGCTGCTGATCCGCCGAGTCCAGCTGCTAACTCGCCAAGCCCAGCTGTTAATCCGCCGAGCCCGGCCATGGATATTGTCAATCCGCCGAGCCCGTCAAAAGGTGGCGATGATGATGTTATTATCACCGGTACTGCTCATACCGTCCCAGGCAATCCGGTTGCTTTATCAAAACATACTGCCAAGGAGGAATTTGCTGCCATGGGCAAGGGGAAAGGGAAGAACGATTTATCGAGCTATGTTAACCTTTCGGCCCAGGAGCTTCATTCCGGATTCCTGAACCGGCTGTACACAAACCGAGATTATGAGGCCGGTTTGGTGAATCTGATGAAGGAGCGCTATGAGGTAATCTTCCAAACACTTTCATCCTTGTTCGGTATATTCACTTCCTTGTAGCCCCCAAGGGCCGGTTTGTCTCTTGAAGACAAACCGGGACTTTAAAGATAAAGAACACTTCGACTGAGTAGCCCCCAAGGGCCGGTTTATCTCTTGAAGATAAACCGGGACTTTTATGTTCCATACTGTATTTTGTTAATTCCCTTGCCTGTGTATTTTCGGATCAAACACACATTAGCCCCCAAGTGCCAAGATTAAAACTTGTATTGATCCTTGGGACTTCAAACAATCAGTAGTAAAGAAGCAATCTGCATTAGCCCCCAAGTGCCAAGTGTATAACTGGTTATATGCTTGGGACTTTTTGATAAAAATATTAACACGCTCCTCATCTGGCTGTGGCAGGCTGATATAAATCACCAAGGTTCTCAATGCTGATCTTCAAGAGAATATCAAGTCCCAACAAGCCGAGACTTCCAAGGCTAAAGAGGACCTGAAAAGTGCTTCAACAGCCATGGAACAACCGAAGGACAGTTTCAAGACTGAACGTGCCAATTGGGAAACTGAAAAGACTGCATTACTGAAGCGGGCTGAAGACGCCGAGTCAGCTCTTAAACCGGTGACAGAAGAGCTGACTGGGTTGAAGCACCAAGTAAATGCCATGACCTCTGCAATATTTGGTAAATACTCTTATCAAGATTTCGTGAATAACCATCTTTGAAATTGCCGGTTTAACATCAAAATCTTAAACCGTTATAGGTGGCCGTGTTGCTCATCTGGGCTCTGACATGCGGATGAAGCTAAAGGCAGCATATACTTTGATAGAGCAACTGTATACCGGTGCCCAACGGGTTATCTGTGCAGTCTCATACAACAAGCCAGCCCCAACATTGATCAAGGACACTCTACTAGCAAGGTTATCCTGACGCCGACGCAGATAGAAGAGATGAAGCGATCCGCTGCCAGGGCTGGCGCTTTATTGGCACTTACCCGAGGTAAAGCATGGATAGCTGACCTGGATCCAATTGATATTGCCAAGGGCTTTCCTGGTGAACAAGAAAACAGGGCAGAATTTGATAATGAAGCCCTCAAAGTTTTGACAAAGGAGATGCGTCCTCTGGCAAGTCAATTGGCGGAAGAGGCTAATTTGACTGTTCATCGGTCCGTCTACGATGCCAACAACCAACGGATTGACAATGCAGTGAAGGAAGTGCAAAATCTTATCCCGCCAATTCGTAAGCACACTTACGCCCCTGACGTTGATGCGTCCGAACTTATAAGTGAAGAAGCTGTCTTTCAAGAATTAACCCGGATTGACTGGACCATCGTTGACTTCCAGCCACTGGATGGGGAGGAGGAGGCTGAACTGACACCAGAAGATCCATCAACCTCTCGTCAACCCGGCGATGAGTCTTAGTCCGGCAACTGGGTTGATATTCACAGATTGTGTTCTTGTGTAAAGAATAATCACTTCTTTCGGGCCTTAAAGCGCCTTGTAATAGGCTAGTTGAAATACTTTGATCTACTGCCATCATGCACTGAGATATAACTTTGTTTGATCTGCCATGATAATTTCAGAGCTGGCTTATATACCTGTGATATGAAATTATGCTGTTGGTTGACCAACTTGATTGTAGTAAGGGTGAACACCCAACTTCCACCATGCAGTGCTGGTATGTATTAAGTCACACCGGGTTGTGATGAACACCGGATGATCATACTGGCGACAGGTAGTTAAAGCCAGACCGGTTTGAAAGATGCCGGTTCACCATTAATTATATGCTTTAACAGATGATTAACTGTAAGCCACACCGGGTTAAGAAACACCGGGTTGAGGTGGAGACATATAGCCGGGCCGGATCAAGAGATGCCGGCTTACCTTAAAAGGTGATCAAAATAAGGATAAAAATTTGCAAAGAAAAAAAAATAAAAACTTGTAGTTAAGGCTTTTCTAGGGCTGCCAGGCCCAAATTCAAGGCTTTTCGTGGGCTGCCAGGCCGCTGAGTTAAACCATTTGACAAAGCCTTTTAAGATGGGCCTCCAACTAACCAATCATCATTTTAACTTTGACAAGTTCAGGGTCTCAATGAGAGTAACTTGTCAAACGTTCGGCGGGTCGTGCCAGGATTACCTGGATAGGAGTGTCTTACTTGATGAAGGCAGGTTAACCCGGGGTTTTAGGTGAATACACCAGGTTTCCGAGCCGTGGGTCGATACCCGATTACAAGGGTCCTTTCAAACTCTTTGTTACTTTACACAAAGATCCCCCAAGTAACTTTGTGAGCTGTGCTCAATGGGTGCCTATGTTTGAGTTGTGCTTGTAGCAACAGATCTCTCTTTGGCCCCTTGGGTGTGAAGCTCCCAAGCTGTATGATGGCATGATAGCCGGTTTAATGGAAAAAACGGGTCATCGCTTTGAAAGCAGAAGCCCCCTTGTAACCAAGAAACATTGGAAGAACGGCAGAGGCCCTACTTGTAGCAAGGATGCCAGTTTATTATATTGAGCATAATATATATATTTTCATAATATGTACATAATGAGAGCCTATGGCTCAGGTGTAATAAGGCCGAAGGAGAGCTATGTTCCACGGCCGCCGGGTCTCCTCCTCAGAACTGCGTAGTCTTCTCAAACGTCAATGAGGTAGTATGATCCGTTGTGCAGATTCTTGCTGACCACAAAGGGCCCTTCCCAAGGTGGGGATAACTTGTGCATGTCGGTCTGATCCTGGATGAGCCGGAGCACTAAATCGCCGTCTTGAAAGGTTCTTGTTTTAACCCGGCGGCTGTGATAACGCCGCAGGTCTTGCTGGTAAACCGACGAACAAGCCAAAGCCATATCCCGCTTCTCATCTAACAGGTCCAGTGCTTCTTGACGTGCTTGCTCGTTGTCCGCTTCAACATAATTGGCAACCCGAGGCGAGTCATGACGAATATCACTGGGGAGTACCGCCTCTGCTCTGTAAACCATGAAGAAAGGTGTATAACATGTAGACCGGTTTGGGGTGGTGTTTATGCTCCATAACACAGACGGTAGTTCTTCCACCCAGCAACCCAGCATCCGCTTCAAGGGGACCATAAGCCGGGGCTTTATACCCTTTAAAATTACCTAATTAGCTCGCTCCGCTTGACCATTAGATTGGGGATGATCCACATATGCTACATCAAGCCGGATGTGCTCTCGTTCACAAAGATCCTCCATCTTGCCTTTAGAGAGGTTTGTGCCATTATCCGTGATAATGCTATGTGGAAAACTGAAATGGAAGATCACCTTTTTGATGAACTGAACCGCCGTGGTTGCGTCACACTTGCTTACTGGCTCCGCTTCAACCCATTTAGTAAACTTGTCAACCGCCACCAACAGGTGGGTCTTCTTATCTTTTGATCGCTTGAAAGGCCCTACCATGTCAAGCCCCCAAGTGGCAAACGGATAGGTGATAGGAATCATCCATAGCTCTTGAGCCGGAACATGAGCTCGTCGTGAGAATTTTTGACAGCCGTCGCACCGTCTGACCAAGTCCTCAGCATCAGCGTGAGCAGTCAGCCAATAGAAGCCATGACGAAAAGCTTTATCAACCAAGGATTTTGAACCGGCGTGATGACCACAGTCTCCTTCGTGGATCTCACGTAAAATCTCACGGCCTTCTTCAGGAGAAATACAGCGCTGGAACGCACCAGAAACACTGCAGTGGTGTAACTCGCCGTTGTGAACAACCATGGACTTGGACCGCTGGACTATCTGCCTGGCCAAAATTTCATCATCTGGTAACTCGCCCCGGTTCATATATGCCAAGTATGGAACCGTCCAATCCGGAATGATATGTAAAGCGGCCACCAACTGTGCCTCCAGATCAGGAATAGCGAGGTCCTCCATAGTAGGTAGCTGAACCGACGGGTTATGCAAGACGTCCAGAAAGGTATTGGGTGGCACCGGTTTACGCTGACATCCCAGCCGGCTTAAAGCATCAGCTGCTTTGTTTTTGCACCGATCAATGTGATCCACTTGATAACCTTTAAAGTGACCAGCCACAATATCCACCTCTCGTCGATAAGCCGCCATGAGTGGATCCTTGGAATCCCAAGTACCTGAAACTTGATGGGCTACCAAGTCTGAGTCTCCAAAACATCGTATACGGCTTAAGTTCGTATCTTTAGCCACTCGAAGACCATGGAGTAAAGCTTCATACTCAGCTGCATTGTTAGTACAAGGGAACATTAAGCGAAGAACATAATGAATTTTATCACCTCGAGGGGAAGTAAGGACAACTCCAGCCCCCGAGCCCTCCAATTGCCTGGACCCGTCAAAGTGAATAGTCCAGTATGTACTGTCCGGTTTGTCCTCCGGTATCTGCAACTCTGTCCAATCATTGATGAAATCCACAAGGGCTTGAGATTTGATCGCTGCGCGAGGCATATACTTCAAACCGTGCGGTCCAAGTTCAATAGCCCACTTAGCAACCCGGCCAGTCGCTTCCCTGTTCTGGATTATATCCCCCAAAGGAGCAGAACTGACCATTGTGATGGGATGACCTTGAAAGTACTGTTTAAGCTTCCGACTTGCCATAAACACCCCATACACCAGCTTCTGCCAATGCGGATATCTTTGCTTTGACTCGATGAGCACTTCACTGATATAGTAAACCAGCCTTTGAACCGGGTACTCCTTCCCAGCCTCCTTGCGCTCCACCACAATGGAAACACTGACAGCCCGGGCATTAGCAGCCACATACAGCAGTAGTGGCTCCTTATCAACGGGAGCAGCAAGAACTGGCGGTTCAACCAACTGCCGCTTCAAGTCCTCAAACGCCGCATCAGCTGAATCACTCCAGACAAAATTGTATGTTTTCTTTAACATCTGATACAAAGAAATTGCCTTTTCTCCCAAACGGCTGATAAACCGGCTCAAAGCCGCAATACGACCCGCCAGTCACTGAACATCATTGATGGATGCCGGTTTAGCCAAGGATGTAATCACTTTGATCTTTTCCGGATTAGCCTCAATACCTCTGTTAGACACCAGAAAGCCTAAGAGCTTGCCTGCTGGAACACCAAAAACACACTTAGCCGGATTGAGCATCATTTTATAAATTCTCAGATTATCAAAGGTTTCTCGCAAATCAAATATGAGTGTCTCTGCTTTCCTAGACTTGACCACAATATCGTCCACATAGGCATGAACATTGCGCCCAATCTGAGTATGAAGACAATTCTGCATGCAACGTTGATAAGTTGCCTGGGCACTCTTGAGCCCAAAGGGCATAGATACATAGCAAAAGGCTCCAAAGGGAGTGGTGAAAGCTGTCTTCTCCTGGTCTTTGACTGCCATCTTGATCTGATGATAACCAGAATAAGCATCCAAAAAACTCAAACGCTCACAACCCGCCGTAGCATCAATGATTTGATCAATACGAGGGAGGGCGAAAGGATCAGCTGGGCAAGCTTTGTTCAAATCTGTGTAATCCACACACACACGCCAAGTGCCGTTTTTCTTAAGGACCAGCACCAGATTAGCCAACCACTCGGGGTGAAATACTTCGATGATAAACCCTGCTGCCAATAGATGGGCCACCTCTTCCCCAATGGGCTTACGCCGTTCCTCATTAAAGTGGCGAAGAAACTGTTTGACCGGTTTGAACTTCGGATCAATATTAAGAGTGTGCTCAGCGAGTTCCCTCGGTACACCTGGCATGTCAGAAGGTTTCCATGCAAAGATGTCCCGGTTCTCACGGATGAACTCGATGAGCGCGCTTTCCTATTTGGGGTCCAAGTTGACGCTTATGCTGAACTGCTTGGATGAATCGCCAGGAACAAAATCAACCAATTTGGTTTCATCATCTGATTTAAACTTCAAAGTCGGATCATGCTCTGTGGTGGGTTTCTTTAGAGAAGTCATGTCTGCCGGATCAACATTGTCCTTATAAAACTTCAACTCCTCCGTTGCACAAACCGATTCAGCATATACCGCATCACCTTCCTCACACTCCAGAGAAATCTTGCGGCTGCCATGAACCGTAATGGTCCCTTTATAACCTAGCATCTTGAGCTGCAGATAAACATAACATGGCCTTGCCATGAATTTAGCGTAAACCGGCTGTCCAAATAAAGCATGGTACGGACTTCTGATCTTAACCACTTCAAAGGTCAGTGTCTCGGACCTTGAATCATGATCATCTCCAAAAACCACTTCCAGAGCTATCTTACCAACTGGGTAAGCCGATTTACCAGGCACCACTCCGTGAAAAACGGTATTTGACGGTCTAAGATTCTTATCTGTCAACCCCATACGTTGGAAGGTTTCATAATACAAAATATTGATACTGCTCCCTCCATCCATGAGTACCTTGGTAAACTTGTAACCTCCCACCTGAGGTGCAACCACCAAATCTAGGTGACCCGGATTGTCAACCCGGCGCGAGTGATCCTCCCTGCTCCAGACAATAGGTTGTTCAGACCAGCGTAGATAACGGGGTACCACCGGTTCAACAGAGTTCACTGCCCTTTTATGGAGCTTCTCATCACGCTTGCACAAGCTAGTAGTGAAGACATGATATTGTCCACCGTTTAACTACTTTGGGTTGCTCTGATAACCCGACTGCTGTTGATTCCCCTGATTACTCTGTTGATGGTTACCACGTTGGTTGTTCTGATTGCCCTGATTATTCTAAAACCCTAAGCTTGAACCACCACCACCGTAACCCGGCCCATGGAATCCTGGACCGGAACCACCAGATGGACCTGATCATACCGGAAAAGATCAGAGTTTTTGAATTCCCTCATAATGTGGCAATCCTTCCAAAGGTGTGTGGCTGGAGCCTCCTTTGTCCCGTGCTTTGGGCAGGGCTGGTTTAACAGGCATTCCAGATTCATTCCTCCGCCACGCTGGGGCGGTTTACCCTTACGGCACTGCATATTACCCTGCACATTGGTGTTAGCCACAAAATCGGAATTGTCCGCTTTACGCTTACCATTATTTCCGTGGCCCGCCTGGTTATGTTGTCCCTTTGAATCGGCATTCTTCTTTCCCTTCTCCTATTTCTCTTCATCAGAATCAGGGTCCTTGGTATTATCAAAATCAGCATATTTAACCAGAGCCGCCATAAGTGTCCCCATATCATTGCAATGACGCTTGACCCGCCCCAACTTCATTTTTAGGGACTTGAACCGGCAATTGCCCTCCAACGTCACAATTGCTGTATCCGGACTGATGCGACCAGATGAATGCAAGATTTCTGAAACCCGTCGTACCCAATGGGTTGTTGACTCGTTCTCTCCTTGGGCACAAGCCGCCAGATCCACAATGGACATAGGTTGCTTGCATGTATCTTTGAAGTTTGCTATGAATTTGGCCTTCAACTCATCCCATGAATTAATCGAGTTAGCGGGCAGGCTCTTCAGCCAGGTGCGAGCCATTCCTTCTAGCATCATGGTGAAGTATTTTGCACATGCCGCTTCATCCACATCTAGCATCTCCATTGCCATCTCATAACTCTCCACCCACGCCTCAGGGGGCTGATCAGCGGTATAGTTAGGCACCTTGCGTGGACCTTTGAAATCTTTGGGCAACCGCACATTCCGGAGAGCCGGGATGAGACACGGTACTCCCTAGGAGCTAAAGGCAAGCCCGGTCCCTCGTTCTACTGACACCACTGGCTGAACCAGGGCGGGCTGATGATGACCCGCGTACTGTGCCGCTAAAGCGGCCTCCCTTCACGCTCTGCCATTATCCACCATGTCCTGAGCATTCCAACCGCCGTTCGCCGGATTAGCCCCTTGAGGGGCATCACGACGCCGCGCACTGCTTGACACGGCCGGCTCGTCCATGTGCCTGCTATAACTCTTGCTCGGACGGGGGGTTGAATGTATTCTGTCTCGGCTGTAGGAATAAGCCTGTTGCTGAAAAACATCGGTTTGAAGAAGATCCCTGGCTCGTCGAGTCTCAATCGCTGCTAATGAATCACCCTCCATCGGAATAGCCGCCAAACGTGATGCTGCCGCAATCATGTTATCCAAGGGGCTGGAAAAGTGACCCGGCGGTGTTGCTACATACTGCGGCGGGTTGTCCGTCCGTCGAGGCGGGTCCATCGCTCGTGGCTGATCCGGCGCGGCCCCAGCTGCTTCGGTCCGGTTTACTCCCACCGGATTTCTAGGCCCAGGTCCTGGTGTGCCGAAGAGATTCAGACCCTCGTAAATCTGCGGTATTCTAGACCGGTGCATCCTTCTCATAACTCCGTTTGATGCGTTCTGATCCAACGTAAGCCGGTAATTCTACGCCTGGATTTCCTGTGATCGGGCATTTAAAGTGGCCCATTCTTCATCCATCTTGGCCTCCTCAGCTGCCAAGTCCGCCTTGGCCTGAGCTATCTGATCCTTTAGCTTCACAACATCCACATTATGCTGAACTTGAGTCTTAGGAGTCACCGCTGTAGTCAACAATGTCGACAAGGCGTCCAGTAAACCGGCAAGAACTTGAGCCGGCCGGCGTGCCGGGCCTCCTGCCGCGGCTACCGATCCGGAGACCATCGCTGCTGTGGATGAAGATTGCACAGTGGGCTGCGTACCGGCCATGAAGATCGCAACTCGATTTGGCGGTTCAAGGAGACCCGGAATACTGTCACCATCGGAATACCCCTCAATCCGGCCATCTTGCAGTCGGTATAGCGACTCGGTTTCGCCAATGGACGATTCACCATCTGAGTAGATGGCGGTCTCACCGTCGGACATCGGTTCAGATTCTGCACCATGGATGAATCCTACGAGCGCACTCTTCATGGCAGGCTGAATCCGGGCAGGACTTGCACGCTGAGCCGTCTCGACGAGGTCGGTGGAGATGTCCGGCTCAGGGCCCGGTTTGCCGATCTTGCCAATGAAAACGTGAATTCCGCCAAAGGGGACCCGATACCCGTACTCGATTGAGCCGGCCTCGGGGCCCCAGCCTGCATCATCGATGTAGATCTTGCCGCGACGACTCTTGGTCATCGGGCCAACCACGTACCCCTTGAGTCCTTCAAAGTTTCCCTTTAGGAACTCGAAACCATCGTGCGATAGCCCCACGGTGGGTGCCAACTGTCGCGGAAATATCACGTCAGATGTCCTAACAGAAGGACTTAGTTGTGGATCCATCGCAACAAGGTTAGCCTGAAGGGGTTAAACCAGACAAGGGACACGATAGTTTATACTAGTTCGGCCCCTTCGATGAAGGTAAAAGCCTAGTCTAGTTGTGATGGGATTATTGGGGTTTCGATAACCAGGGAGCAAATACACTTACCTGGGTCTCGAGTTGTTGTCGGTTGTTCCTGAACCGCCGCCGGGTCGTCCCTTCATATACACAGGTTGACACCCGGCCGGTTTACAGAGTCCTCCGAGGCTGACTCATACAAGTGTTCGACTCGGTCTCTCCCTTTCCCTACCTTACAACACAAGTTATACAATTATGACGGTTTACCAATATGGGCCCTAATCCGCCTCCGGGCTCTGGGCCTCTAAACTTTAACAGTAAAGCGCCATCTTCTTGTCCTCATGGGCTTCAGCATAACTGAGCGTGAACCGGCACCACCTGGACGGTTTACACTCAGTGGTTATATCCTCAACAGTCACCATTAAGAAAGCTTGACTTGTCGCTAAGATGTTTTTTCGACAAGTTCAAGGAGTTGACTACGATTAGTCTTTCTCACTCGTAGCAATGCTAAGAGTCTGTTGGAATTATATTAGCATTACTGCATTATTTATGAAATCTTGCAGATAGGATGTCAAAACATTTTTTCCTCGATGATTTTCTTGAGGAAAGGTTGTATGTGATACAACCAGAAGGTTTTGTCAATCCTAAAAGATGCTAATAAGTATGCAAAGCTCCAGCAATCCTTCTAAGGACTGGAGTAAGAATCTCGGAGTTGGAATATACGCTTTGATGAGATGATCAAAGATTTTGGGTTTATACAAAGTTTATGAGAAACTTGTATTTCCAAAGAAGTGAGTGGGAGCACTATAGAATTTCTGATGAGTATATGTTGTTAACATATTGTTGATCAGAAATGCTGCAGAATTTCTGGAAAGCATATAGGGTTATTTGAAAAGTGTTTTTCAATGAAAACCTGGATTAAGCTGCTTGAACATTGAGCATCAAGATCTATAAGGACAGATCAAAAAACGCTTAATAGTACTTTCAAATAAATACATACCGTGACAAGATTTTGAAGGAGTTCAAAATAGATCAGCAAAGAAGAAGTTCTTGGCTGTGTTATAAGGTGTGAGTATTGAGTAAGACTCAAGCCTTGACCACGGCAGAAGAGAGAGAAAGAACGAAGGTCGTCCCCCATGCTTTAGACGTAGGCTCTACAGTATGCTATGCTGTGTACCGCACCTGGAGTGTGCCTTGCCATGAGTCAGTCAACGGGTACAAGAGTGATCCAGGAATGGATCACATGACATTGGTCAAACTTATCCTTAGTAACTAGTGGACTAAGGAATTTTCTCAATTATGGAGGAGGTAAAAAAGTTCGTCGTAAAGGGTTACGTCGATGCAATCTTTGACACTAATCCGGATGACTCTGAGTAGTAAACCGGATTCGTATAGTAGAACAGTTATTTGGAATAGCTCCAAGTAGCGCATTGTAGCTGCATCTAGGAGATGACATAGAGATTTGTAAAGCACACACATATCTAAAAGATTCAGGCCCGTTGACTAATAACCTCTCTCATAAGCGAGATATGATCAAACCCCATGGGTGTTGGATTCATTACGATCACATAGTGATGTGAACTAGATTATTGACTCTAGTGCAAGTGGGAGACTGTTGGAAATATGCCCTAGAGGCAATAATAAAATGGTTATTATTATATTTCCTTGTTCATGATAATTGTCTATTGTTCATGCTATAATTGTACTAACCGGAAACTGTAATACATGTGTGACCACAACTTGTCCCTAGTGAGCCTCTAGTTGACTAGATCGTTGATTAATAGATGGTCATGGTTTCCTGACCATGGACATTAGATGTCATTGATAGCGGGATCACATCATTAGGAGAATGATGTGATGGACAAGACCCAATCCTAAGCATAGCACAAGATCGTATAGTTCATTTGCTAAAGAGCTTTTCTAATATCAAGTATCATTTCCTTAGACCATGAGATTGTGCAACTCCCGGATGCCGTAGGAATGCTTTGGGTGTACCAAACGTCACAACGTAACTGGGTGGCTATAAAGGTGCACTACAAGTATCTCTGAAAGTGTCTGTTGGGTTGGCACGAATCGAGACTGGGATTTGTCACTCCATATGACGGAGAGGTATCTCTGGGCCCACTCGGTAATGCATCATCATAATGAGCTCAATGTGACTAAGTAGTTAGTCACGGGATCATGCATTACGGAATGAGTAAAGTGACTTGCCGGTAACGAGATTGAACGAGGTATTGGGATACCGACGATCAAATCTCGGGCAAGTAACATACCGATTGAATGGGATTGATTGAATCCCCGACATCGTGGTTCATCCGATGAGATCATCGTGGAACATGTGGGAGCCAACATGGGAATCCAGATCCCGCTATTGGTTATTGGTCAGAGAATGTCTCGGTCATGTCTGCATGGTTCCCGAACCCATAGGGTCTACACACTTAAGGTTCGGTGACGCTAGAGTTGTTATGGGAAATTGTATGTGGTTACTGAAGGTTGTTCAGAGTCCTGGATGAGATCCCAGACGTCACGAGGAGTTCCGGAATGGTCTGGAGGTGAAGATTTATATATGGGAAGTCCAGTTTCAGTCGGCGGAATGGTTTCGGGGGTTATCGGTATTGTACCGGGACCACCGAAAGGTGTCCGGAGGTCCACCGGGTGGGGCCACCTACCCCGGGGGACTTAATGGGCTGAATATGGGAGGGAACCAGCCCCTAGTGGGCTGATGCACCCCTCCCCAAAGGCCCAAGGCGCCTAGGGTTGGAAACCCTAGGGGAGGGGGCGCCTCCACCTTGCTTGGGGGGCAAGCCTCCCCTCCTAGCCACCGCCCCCCCCCCCCTCTAGATGAGATCTAGAGGGGCCGGCCCCCTCTTCCCTTCACCCAATAAATAGAGGGGGTGGGAGGGCTACATTACCCCTTCCCTGGCGCAGCCCCTCCCTCCTCCAACTCTTCCTCCTCCTCCGTAGTGCTTGGCGAAGCCCTGCAGGAATACCACAAGCTCCTCCACCACGCCGTCGTGCTGCCGGAGTTCTCCCTCAACTTCTCCTCTCCCCTTGCGGGATCAAGAAGGAGGAGACGTCCCCGGGCTGTACGTGTGTTGAACGCGGAGGCGCCGTTGTTCGGCGCTTAGATCGGAATCCACCACGATCTGAATTGCTACGAGTACGACTCCCTCATCCGCGTTCTTGTAATGCTTCCGTTTCATGATCTTCAAGGGTATGAAGATGCACTCCCCTCTCTCTCGTTGCTAGTCTCTCCATAGATTGATCTTGGTGATGCATAGAAAATTTTGAATTTCTGCTACGTTCCCCATCACGTTAGGCAGACGACCCTGCACGACGCCTGGAGCTTGGTCCTCGCCAAGCTCGCCGCCTCGCAGGCGGGCTCGTGGAGCCCCTCAGTGGAGACTTAGACAACGACTAGCAGGCCAAAGGCGTGGAGGTTCCCAGCTTGGTTGCCGCCCATGCCCCTGATGCTCCTCAGGTGGCTGGCCATCTCCTTGGAGATGACGCAGCGATCTGTGGTGTCGCCCAAGTCGTCGCCTCTTGCACCGTGCAACGACAAATCGACGCCGGTCTTGACGGCGAGGCACCGAAGGCGGAGCACACCTTGTCGATGGTCGGGGCTAGGAGCTCGACGCACAAGACGGGTTAGACCTTCATCCCGATGCGCTCCATCCATGTGTGGAGGATCCGACGTGTCTCATCGCCATGGACAAGGAGGACGCAGTGTCCGCCCTTGAAGCAAGCGGGCTTCCTGAACAGAGACGGCGCCGTCCTCCCTTCCTCGAGACTGTCTTCAACCTCTAGACTCTCGCTGGCCTTCACGAACACGTTGAAGCAAAAGTATGTTCCCGCTTCTCCTGGCTCCTTGTCCTTGATGCTTATCTCCCCTCCCATCAAGACGAACCAATATATACCAACAGAACCAACAAGCAAAATCAAGAGTAAATAAGTAATAAGAGACACATGAGTGAACAATATAGTTTTGAAATATAGAGAGTTAATAACCTTTTTAGAGTGTCATCCTCACAAGTTACAAAGTAGCATAAGTTGCTTGGAATTCTATTAAGTGCTTACATGCAAAATAGCTGTTGCAAGAATTTCTGGTAAATCAAATCAAATTTCTACGCATCTGGGTTAACATATAGCCATCTTCATCTAAAGTCACCCTTGATTTATATAACCTCCAATTGATATAGTTTTAGACTTTGGATGTGTAAATTTTGAGAAAAATTTAGGAAGTAGCAATTCAAAAGCGTAAAAAAAACATTGATGCACTTGAGAGCATTTTAATATCCATGGAGAAAGATTTATGAGAACTTTATAAATCCATGATTTTTTCAAATTCATGAATTTTTAACTATTTTTTATAATTCATGTTTTTTTAATCGAAAATGTTGTTGGAAATCACGAAGGTTTAAAACATTCATGAACTTTTTTCGGAAACAAAAACTTTTGTCGAGTTTGGGAACTTGTATCGGGGTTTCTTCGGAACCACTAATGGTTTTTTATGTGGCGACCAAGCGACAGATGTCCAGGCAGCCGATGATCAAGAACAGTGACGCAAAGGTTATTGGTCCACTATACGTTTGGCATCAGGCTGGGCGAAACAACTGTCGAAGCGTTCTAGAGGAGATATGGGGTGCGACTATGTTCCACCCATAGCGAGCCCTATGGGTGGGTCGCCTACAGGGAGCAGGTACTGGCCGGCCCAGTGACGATGTGATCTCATCATGCTGTTCTCACATGTGTTTCAAAAAATAGTAAACACATATATTATAAAAACAAATAAATTAATTTTTCAAAATGTGTTCAACATACATTAGAAAATGTAAATGTAGTGTCAAAACATGCGCACAACCTTTAAAAACCGTTTGCACCATTCAGAAATAGTGTATGTGACATGACACAAAATTCCTATGTTTAAAAAATGTACGTGACATTTTAAAAACAAAAATATACAATGTAAACATAGTGATTGTAGGAATGATTAAAATAATAGGAAAAATAGTGAGAAAAATGAAAATGTTCACATACAAAATAGAAATAGTTTTATGAATTAAAAACAATCTTCATCTCATGTATTAAGATATTTGTTTGACCGGGGTGAAGAATAAGCACGGGTCTTAAATTCCATGTATATTTATTTAAAAAAAATTAATGGTCTTAGAAAATATTGTTCTTGTTTTACCCCCAAACAAGAGAGTATTTTAAGAAGTAGTTCATGCACCTAGATATATCATCATATGCTTTAAAGAGGTTCTTCTATTTTCTCTAGAAAAAAGAGAAAAATAATAGGATTTTCAATTTTAATGTAAGGAGGTCGCAGCTGCTCGCCTCCTTAAACCTCATCAGATCCTGGGTGGAGGGTCTTGAGGTCCGCTAGACAGACGACCCTGCACGGCGCCTGGACCTTGGTCCTTGCCAAGCTCGCCGCCTCGCAGGCGGCCTCGTGGAGCCTCCCAGTGGAGATGTAGACAACGACTAGCAGGCCGAAGGCGTGGAGGTGCCCGGCGTGGTTGCCGCCCATGCCCCTGCTGCTCATCAGGTGGCTAGCCATCTCCTTGGAGATGACGCAGCGATCTGTGGTGTCGCCCAAGTTGTCGCCTCTTGCGTCGTGCAATGACAAATCGACGCCGGTCTTGACGGCGAGGCACCGAAGGCGGAGCACATCTTGTCGATGGTCGGGGCTAGGAGCTCGGCGCACGAGACGGTCTAGACATTCATCCTGATGTGCTCCATCCATGTGTGCAGGATCCGGTGGGTCTCATCGCCGTGGACGAGGATGACGCAGTTTCTGCCCTTGAAGCAGGCGGGCTTCCTGAACAGAGACGGCGCCGCCCTCCCTTCCTAGAGGCCGTCTTCAACCTCTAAACACTCGCTGGCCTTCAGGAACACGTTGAAGCAAAAGTACGTTCCCGCTTCTCCTGGCTCTTTGTCCTCGATGCTTATATCCCCTCCCAACATGACAGAACAGATATATACCAACCGAACCAACAAACAAAATCAAGACTAAATAAGTAATAACAGACACATGAGTGAACAATATAGTTTTCAAAGATAGAGAGTTAATAACCTTTTTAGACTGTCAGCCTCACAAGTTACAAAGTAGCATAAGTTGCTTGGAATTCTATTAAGTGCTTACATGCAAAATAGCTGTTGCCGGAATTTCTGGTAAACCAAATCAAATTTCTACGCATCTGGGTTAACATATAGCCATCTTCATCTCAAGTCAGTCTTAATTTATATATAACCTCCAATTGATACAGTCTTAGACTTTGGAGGGTGTAAATTTAGAGAAAATTTTAGGAAGTAGCAATTCAAAAGCGTAAAAAAAACATTGATGCACTTGAGAGCATCTTAACATCCATCGAGAAAGATTTATGAGAACTTTATAAATCCATGATTTTTTTCAAATTCATGAATTTTGAAACTTTTTTTCTAATTCATGTTTTTTTTATTCGAAACTGTTGTTGAAACTCACGAAGTTTTAAATCATTCATGAACTTTTTCCAGATACGAAAACTTTTGTCGAGTTTGGGAACTTTTATCGGGGTTTCTTCCGAACCACTAATGGTTTTTTATGTGGCGACCAAGCGACACACGTTCAGGAAGATGATCAAGAACAGTGAGGCAAAGGTTGCTAGTCCACTATACGTTTGGCATCAGACTGGGCGAAACAACTCTCGAAGCGTTCTAGAGGAGATATGGGGTGCGACTATGTGCCACCGATAGCGAGCCCTATGGGTGGGTCGCCTACAGGGAGCAGGTACCGGCCGGCCCAGTGGCGACATGGTCTCGTCATGCTGTTCTCACATGTGTTTAAAAAAATAGTAAACACATATATTACGATAACAAATAAGTTAACTTTTCAAAATGTGTTCAACACACATAAAAAAAGGTAAATGTAGTGTCATAATGTGCGCACAACCTTTAAAAAATGTTTGCGCCATTCAAAAAAAATTATGTGATATAGCACAAAATTTCTGCGTTTAAAAAATGTAGGTGACATTTTAAAAACAAAATTATACAATGTAAAACAGAAAGTTTGTGAGCTGGTACTGGCCGGCCCAGTGACCACATGGACTCGTCATGCTCTTCTCACATGTGTTTAAAAAAATCAGTAAACACATATATTATGAAAAAAATATAAGTTCAAAATGTGTTCATAGCACATTAAGAAAATGAAAATGTAGTGTCAAAAATGTGTACAAAACCTTTAAGAAAATGCTTGCACCACTAAAAAATGTATATGATATAACACAATATTTCTGCGTTTAACAAATGTACCCGACATTTTGAAAACAAAATTATACAATGTAAAACAGAAAGTTTGTGTGCTTAAAAAAACAATTGTTTCCTGGAACTAAAAAATCTAGATTTGATTTTTCTAAAATATTCTCCTGTTTCACACGAAATACTTTGGAATTATTTCGAAAAGTTTATCTAATTCTAATCTATGCAAAATGTTCACATAGTTTAAAAATAATGTTTCAACATGTATTCCAAAAGAATGTTCAATAAAATTATTTGAAAAAATGGTAATCGTGCATTTAAAAATATTACACCTATATAATAAATATTCTAGATTTATAAGAAAAAATTACAATATGTATGAAAACTAGGCACTAAACATACATTTCAAAAATTGTTAACCATGTATTTAAAAAATATGAAACATGTATAAAAATGTTTTCTAGAAAATTTAAGAAAATCAGCAAAAACTTGGGAAAGAAAAAGAAAGAAGAAAACCTAAAACCAAAAAAAAATCCAAGGAGAACGCATATCAGACCATTTTAATATACATGCACATGATTTTTTATGTCACAAGTCGATGTCGTGAGAATATATTTAAAAATATCTGGCCATTTGCTACATATATTAGACCATTTTCTAAAAATGTGTGAACATTTATTTTTCGAGTAGAAGCATTATTGGTAACATATTATTATTTTTCAACACATAATTTTTTTATTTTAAAAATTGTTCGAAAGTATATACAAATTATGAGATTTAATAAAATAAAAAACCGTTGTATCTGCTAATGGGTCACGCAATGGCCTGTATGAGGAGTTCCCTTCACTTGGAACGAGTGTATCCACCAGCAAGAGTGGTAAATATCACCTCCCTTCTATTCCCAGCGTTGCTATACCGCCTGAAGGAGGCAAGAAGGTCTATCTTCTAGCTGGTGTTTCCACCTATTTCCCTCTTTTTCAGTGGCCACTTTGGCACCTGGAGATGGGGAAGGAGGGCATGGATCATAGTTGGAGACTAGCTGGACCTTTTTTTATTTGTTTTTCTATGTCAACTGTTGCTGCGTCTCGATGGTGAAAAGGAAATGTCACACAAAATAAAAGCCCCATGGCTCTATCTGTCCTGTTATCAAGATCGATACTATACGTAGGGAACACATGGTGATTTTTTTTCTTCTAAATTGTCAGATCTAATTCTGGCGGGTTATCCTGTCCCTTCGACCTATCAAGGCGGTGGTGACGGCAAGTGTGAGGCCAAGGTTGGTTTAGTCGGTGTTTTTTCTATTTTTTCACATTTGTGTTCCCTATATTCTTCCCCGATAGTATGGCATCAAAGCGACAGTTCGACAACCTGCCTTTGTAAGTGGTGTGTCGTCGACCACAATACATTCAACGATCTTAGGTTCTCACCTGTTGGGGTAGGAGGCTCATGCAGCTTTAAATTATCTATTAGGTTAGCGCAACCTGTGCAAGTTTGGTATTCTACGGCTTTTTCATGCGAGGCTCATTTTAAAGTCACAATACAAAAGATGAAGCGAGAGGCAGCAATGTCAAAGAATTTTGATGTAACTTTTAGTTGTATTAGAAATATTTCTAATCCATGTGTAATTCGGTTCCTTAATCTGATGTAATTTATTTAGTTAATGAATAAAGCCAGATCATTTAGGAAAATGTCTATAACGGCTGAAGAGGACTCTATATGGGTCGCCCAGTAGCATGACCTTTTAACTTATTTTCTTAATGTATGTTTCGGGGAATGCACTTTTTATTTAACAAGTTTTAAGTTATAAAATAATATGATTAAAATAATAGGAAAAATACAGAGAAAAATAAAAATGTTCACATACAAAAATAGAAATGGTTTTATGAATTAAAAATAATCTTCATCTCATGCATTATGATATTTGTTCGACCTGGGTGAAGAATAAGTACGGGTCTTAAATTCCATGTATGTTTATTTAAAAAAAGTTAATGGTCTTAGAAAATAATGTTCTTGTTTTACCACCAAACAAGAGAGTATTTTAAGTAGTTCATGCACCTAGATATATGATCATATGCTTTTAAAAGGTTCTTCTATTTGCTCTAGAAAAGAGAGAAAAATAACCAGATTGTGAATTCGGTGCCCGTGCTCATCACCTGGTGAGCAGTAAATTCAAAAAAAACTTAAAAAAATCAGGAAAATCTAAATTTTTTGGGGGTGGAAGATGTTTCTGTGCGTGATGTTCGTGCTAAATTTCTGCTTTGTTCGGACATGTGAGGAGCTCGTGGCAAAAAAAACGGTCAAAACAGTACGTGAACAATAAACTTTCTTAGAGCCCCAAAATTTGTGTTTTTCACTGAGAGATACTGAAATGTCCAAATTCCATGAAATTTCGCACGGAACTCACTCACATGAGCATCTAGCATCACGAAAAGATTTCTTTTTACTATTTTAAACGGATTAGCCAAAATGTTGTGTCCAAAAATAACTATGTTTTTCTAGAAGTAAACATCAATGAAGATTTTGAAAATTTGAAAGAAAGAAGAGAGACATATGAATAAAAAGATTAAAAAGCCAAATAAAAAAGAAAATAAACAAAAAACAGAAACAGAAAACCCGGACATGGGTCGCATATAGGGGCCTCTTCAGACGTGGAACAAAATTTATCTTTTTTGTGCGAGGCGGTCACCACTGTTGTTGGGGGCTGTTTGGTTGCAACCCGGATTGTTGCCTGACCTGAACCCTCCCTGGAATATGCCTGGACGCTGTTTGGTTGGAGACCTAAAATCTTGGACACCTCCATGACCTGAGCACCCAGCCTCATAGGCAACTCAATTAGCCCGACTCAGGCTTAGGAAATCGGAGGCCTGTTCCAGGCAGATGCGTTTAGGAGTACATCCACTGTATTTTTCTATAGCCCATGTCTTCATTATCTGTCAACTCAGCCTGCTTTGTTGATTGTTTAATGTTTGTGTGTCTGTCCCAGGCCAGGTATCGAACCAAACAACACTCGCCCATCTTGCCTGGCAAGGCAAAATTCCTTCCATATCCAGGCTATCATTAGGCATCATTTTGTCTCAGGCATGAAGCACAGGGCATGAACCAAACAGCCCTTTGGTCTCTGTCTGACTATGCGATGAGAGCTCACTCAGTTCTGTTACGGGATGTAACATGGTATTTTTTCTTGAAACTTTTGTTTAAACAGAAAAAAGGCGGTCACAAAGTTGCAAAACATAAATCATTTCACGCATTGTAATTTTGGCATGTCCATTGTTGCTTAACCTTCTGCTCGGCTGCTGAGTTGTCTGTCTATTGACAACCCTGCAGCAGCAGCAGCTAAAACAGCAGGAGCAGGATCTTGATTACTAACACACTATTCCCATATGCATGGGTAATAAGTAATTAAATATCCTCGCGAGAACAGAACAACATCAGTTCTTGTCTTGTTTGCAGAGCTCAAGAACAACCCATGCGATGTTTGACTTTGGTATTGGCTTTCTCAGGTGAAGATCCATCCCAGCTTCCACGGCCTCCTGCAGCCCCTCCGCGGAATTCGCAGTCAGCGCGATGATCGTGGTGCGGACGCCGTGGCGGTTTTCTTCCTTGCGGATGCGCCTCGTCACCTCATAGCCATTCATCACCAGCATCTGAAACAAAGAAAATTGAATTGCCAGCAATGTCACAGATTATTAAATCACATCATCTGTAACAAATTAACCGATGCTTGGTATGGCGTTGCTGAAAAAATGTACTCGTACCTGGCAATCCATGAGGACCACGTCATAGGGCAAGGCGTTCCGAAGAGCTTATGTGAACATGGCCACAGCCACAAAGCCATCCCCTGCAATCTCTACGGCTGCTCTGAGATCACTCTGCATCTGCCCATGGTTTCTCTATAGAAGCATGGTGTCGTCCACCACCAGCACACGCATCCCCTCGAGTAGCTTGCCATCTCGAACATTGGTTGGTCCCATGGGCCAACGGACGTGATCTCGGACGCCGACGCAGTGGTATGATCTGCCGTCGGCATCTCGAACTGAAATGGGTGCAGGTGCTGTAAATGGGATGCCTGGAGGCCCCTCATGACCTAGAGGAGCTTGTGCAGCCGGGAGCCGTGGATGGGCTTGCGCAGCTCGAGGTCGTAGCTGCTCGCCTCCTTAAACCTCCTCAGATCCTAGGTGCGGATCTTGAGGTCCGTCAGGCAGACGACCATGCACGGCGCCTGGAGCTTGGTCCTCGCCAAGCTCGCCGCCTCGCGGGTGGCCTCGTGGAGCCTTCCAATGGAGAGGTAGACATCGACTAGCAGGCCGAAGGCATGGAGGTGCCCGGCGTGGTTGCCACCCATGCCCCTGCTGCTCCTTAGGTGGTTGGCTATCTCCTTGGAGATGACGCCGCAATCTGTGGTGTCGCATAAGTCGTCGCCTCCCACGCTATGCAGTGACGACATCGACGCCGATCTTGACAGTGAGGCGCGAAGGCGGAGCACATCTTGTCGATGGCCGGGGCTAGGAGCTCGGCGCACGAGACGGCCCAGACCTTCATCACGACGCGCTCCATCCATGTGTGCAGGATCCGGCGGGTCCCGTCGCCGTGGACGAAGAGGACGCAGTGTCCGCCCTTGAAGCGGGCGGGCTTCCTGAACAGAGATGGCGCCGCCCTCCCTTCCTCGAGGCCGTCTTCAACCTCTGGACTCTCGCTGGCCCTGAGGAACACGTTGAAGCCAAAGCACGTTCCTGCTTCTACTGGCTCCTTGTCCTTGATGCTTATCTCCCCTCTCATCAGACGAACCTATATATACCAATAGAAACAACGAACAAAATCAGGAGTAAATAGGTAATAACAGACACATGAGTGAACAATATAGTTTTCAAAGATAGAGAGTTATTAACCTTTTTAGAGTGTCATCCTCACAAGTTACAAAGTAGCATAAGTTTCTTGGAATTCTATTAAGTGCTTACATGCAAAACAGTTCTTGCCAGAATTTCTGGTAAATCAAATCAAATTTCTACGCATCTGGGTTAACATTTAGCCATCTTCATCTCAAGTCACTCTTAATTTATATATAACCTCCAACTGATACAATTTTAGACTTTGGAGCATGTAAAATTCAGAGAAAATTTTAGGAAGTAGCAATTCAAAAGCGTAAAAAAAACATTGATGCACTTGAGAGCATTTTAACATGCATCGAAAAATATTTATGAGAACTTTTGAAACCCATGATTTTTTCAAATTCATGAATTTTTAAACTTTTCTTTTCAAATTCATATTTTTTTCAAATTCGAAACTGTTGTTCAAATTCACAAAGTTTTCAAAAATTCATGAACTTTTTCTAGATATGAAAACTTTTGTCGAGTTTGGGAACTTTTATCGGGGTTTCTTCGGAACCACTAATGATTTTTTATGTGGCGACCAAGCGACACACGTCCAGGTAGCCGATGATCAAGAACAGTGAGGCAAAGGTTATTGGTCACCTATACGTTTGGCATCAGGCTGGGCGAAACAACTCTCGAAGCGTTCTAGAGGAGATTCGGTGTGCGACTATGTGCCACCCATAGTGAGCCCTATGGGTGGGTCACCTACAGGGAGCAGGTACTGGCCGACGTAGTGACGACATGGTCCTGTCATCCTGTTCTCACATGTGTTTAAAAAAAATAGTAAGCACATATATTACGGAAACCAATAAGTTAATTTTTCAAAATTTGTTCAATGCACATTAAAAAAAATGTAAATGTAGTGTCAAAATGTGCGCACAACCTTTAAGAAAATGGTTGCACCATTCAAAAAAATGTATGTGATATAACACAAAATTTCTGCATTTAAAAAATGTATGTGACATTTTAAAAACAAAATTATACAATGTAAAACAGAAAGTTCGTGAGCTGGTACTGGCCGGCCCAGTGACCACATGGACTCGTCATGCTGTTCTGATATGTGTTTTATAAAAATTAGTAAACACATATATTATGAAAATAAGTTAATTTTTCAAAATGTGTTCAACGCACATTAAAAAAATGTAAGTGTAGCGTCAAAAATGTGTACACAACCTTTAAGAAAATGTATGCACCATTAAAAAAATGTATGTGATATAACACAAATATTTCTGTGTTTAAAAAATGTACCTATCATTTTAAATACAAAATTATACAATGTAAAACAGAAAATGTGTGTACTTAAAAAAACAATTGTTTCCTAGCACTAAAAAATGTACATTTGATTTTTCTAAAATGTTCACCTGTTTCACACAAAAGACTTTTGAATTTCTTCGAAAAGTTTATCTAATCTATGCAAAATGTTCACATAGTTTAAAAATAATGTTTCAACATGTATTCCAAAAGAATGTTCAATAAAAGTATTTGAAAAAATGTTAATCATGCATTTAAAAATGTTACACCTATATAATAAAGTATTTTAGATTCATAAGAAAAAAATACAATATGTATAAAAAATTAGGCACTAAACATACATTTCAAAAATTGTTAACCATGTATTTGAAAAATATGAAACGTGTATAAAAATGTTTTCCAGAAAATTGAAGAAAATCAGCATAAACTTGGGAAAATTTTAAGAAAAAGAAAGAAGAAAACCTAAAACAAAAATAAATCCAAGGAGAACGTATATCGGACCATTTTAATATACATGCACATAATTTTTTATGTCACAAGTCGATGTCGTGAGAATATATTTAAAAATATCTGGCCATTTGCTACATATATTAGACCATTTTTTTAAAAAAATGTGTGAATATTTATTTGTTGAGTAGAAACATTATTGGTAACATATTATTATTTTTCAACACATAAGTTTTATTTTTATTTTAAAAATTGTTTGAAAGTATATACAACTTATGGGACTTAATAAAATAAAAAACCATTGTATCTGCTAATGGGTAACGCAATGGCCTACACATTAGGAGTTCCCTTCACTTGGAGCGAGTGTATCCACCAGCAAGAGTAGTAAATATCACCTCCCTTCTATGCCTAGCGTTGCTATACGGCCTGAAGGGGGCAAGAAGGTCTATCTTCTAGCTGGTGCTTCCACCTATTCCTCTCGTTTTCGGTGGCCAGTTTGGCACCTGGAGATGGGGGAGGAGGGCATGGATCAAAGTTGGAGACTAGCTGGACCTTTTTTTAATTTGTTTTCTATGTCAACGGTTGCGATGGTGAAAAGGAAATGTCGCACAAAATAAAATATCCATGTCTCTATCTGTCCTGTTATCGAGATCAATATTGTACATATGAGGGAACACATGGTGTTTTCTCTTCTTTTGAATTATCAGATCTAATTCTGGCGGGTTATCCTGTCGCTTCGACCTATCAAGGCGGTGGTTGCGGCAAGTGTGAGGCCAAGGTTGGTTTAATCGGTGTTTTTTCTATTTTTCACATTTGTATTCCCGATATTCTTCCCCGATAGTATGGCATCAAAGCGACAGTTCGACAACCTGCCTTGTAAGTGGTGTGTGGTCGGCCACAGTATATTCAAAGATCTTAGGTTCTCACCTGTTGGGGTAGGAGGCTCATGCAGCTTTAAATTACCTACTAGCAATACCCGCACGGCGTGTCGCCGCGCCTTGCTGAAACATTGTATCAAAATACTGTATGCGATGATGAAAAAGCATATGTGCTATGCCGTTGACTAATTGGTTGACTATTACTTGTTTGTTTCATTTTTTGCACTATTTGTATGTATGAATATCAAGTTGTTTTGAGAAAAGCTTTACTGCGTGAATTTGTCGATACATTTTACAAAAAGGAGATATATTTTGATATTGCATGCTAAACTTGAATCCATTGTGCTCTTTGGTAATTCATATCATTATTGTAGGATCACCTGTTGGATTGGTGCCGATGATGAAATAAAGAGCCTATGCACATTATTGTGCAGGATCTTGTAGTGGCTTGGTACCTGTTTCTTCCTACACTTTTGCTTGAATTATGCCCTTGGAAAGAACCAAGTTCCCAAACATAATTAGCATAATACAATGCACTTCAAAATTTTCTCCTCACATATTTAAATTATCAAGTCGATAGTGAATTGTGTGCTAAAATGAAGTAGATACAATACGACTCAAAACATTTTGTTAGAAAGATCTAAATTCACCATAAATGTTATTTGATTCAAGCAAGCTTTCAATTGGAGGTCACGGAGATATTTTTTAACATGCTATTTGAATTGCAGAATCCAACTATGCATGCTTCTTATTTTCCTTTCTTCCTGGTTTGATTAAGAGGCAACTGTTGGTTGTGTATTGTTCTCTTCATTTACCGTTTGCTTGAAAGGCAGAGTAGCTCATATTTGTTGTTTTCTTCCATCATATCATCACGCCCGAATGCAACTATTATTGTCATGGTTACTTTAGTTGGTTTATTCTGCTTTCTGCTCGTGCTATGCCACTCAATTTTGCGTGGAAGGGTCCTTGTGCTGAATTGAAGCATATGCTATTAGTTTATAATTGGTTGATGCTAATGTTGTCGTAGGCATGGAACTCTGGGTCAGTGTGTTACTTTTCTCGTGTGCATCTACCTAAATTAGGAAAGGATATCCAGCGCTTCACATTGTGAACATACATGATGGAATGAGCCGTCAAAATACCTATTTTCCTAACCCTGACAATAGAGAGGCACAAAGAAATCGGCCCATATAAACCAGATTCTAGTTTCTGGTCATCAAGGTTAGTCCATATAGTATCTCTATTACACAACACACCAGAAGTAGTTCCTCATATATAGTTGTTTGTCATTTGATTTACTTTTTCTAAATGATGAGACCTAAAACAGTTCAAAAGAACTTCAAAAGTCTGCAACCAGACTGGCATTTTAAACAAAAATAAACTTGTGCATTCTGGCCGATAGCACCTTATTTATATCTACTATCAAATTTCTCTTTTGATGTGGGGAGATGCTACATCTTGGAACAAAAAAATGGGACAGCATAGAGAAAAGGTACAACATGTTGCAGTCTAATATAAGGAAGAGGTCGTGCAAAAAATAGAGAAAAGTGCATTACTAGATAGGTATACGCGTCGTTCCTAACTGAAGGAAATATGCCCTAGAGGCAATAATAAAATTTTTATTTTATATTTCCTTATATCATGATAAATGTCTATTATTCATGTTAGAATTGTATTAACCGGAAACTTAGTACATGTGTGAATACATAGACAAAACAAAGTATCCCTAGTATGCCTCTACTTGACTAGCTCGTTAATCAAAGATGGTTATGTTTCCTGACCATAGACTTGTGTTGTCATTTGATGAACGGGATCACATCATTAGATAATGATGTGATGGACAAGACCCATCCGTTAGCTTAGCATAATGATCGTTAAGTTTTATTGCTATTGCTTTCTTCATGACTTATACATGTTCCTATGACTATGAGATTATGCAACTTCCGAATACGGGTGGAACACCTTGTGTGCTATCAAACGTCACAACGTAACTGGGTGATTATAAAGATGCTCTACAGGTGTCTCCGAAGGTGTTTGTTGGGTTGGCATAGATCGAGATTAGGATTTGTCACTCTGTATATCGGAGAGGTATCACTGGGCCCTCTCGGTAATGCTCATCACTATAAGCCTTGCAAGCAATGTGATTAATGAGTTAGTTGCGGAATGAAGCATTACGGGACGAGTAAAGAGACTTGCCGGTAACGAGATTGAACTAGGTATGAAGATACCGACAATCGAATCTCGGGAAAGTAACATACCAATGACAAAGGGAACAACGTATGTTGTTGTGCGGTTTGACCGATAAAGATCTTCGTAGAATATGTAGGAGCCAATATGAGCATCCAGGTTCCGCTATTGGTTATTGATCGGAGATGTGTCTCAATCATGTCTACATAGTTCTTGAGCCCGTAGGGTCCGCACGCTTAACATTTGATGACAATTTGTATTATGAGTTATGTGTTTTTGATGACCGAAGTTTGTTCGGAGTCACAGATGAGATCACGGACATGACGAGCCTCAAAATGGTCGAGAGGTAAAGATTGATATATTGGACGAAGGTATTCAAACACCGGAATGGTTTCGGGACGTTTCGTATATTTATAGGGGAACCGAGGGGTTACCTGAACCCCCCGGGGAAGTTATGGGCCTTAATGGGCCATAAGGGAGTAGGAGAGGGCAGCCCGCAGGGTGCCCCCCCCAAGGGATTCTAAATTGGACAAGGGGGAGGGGGCGCGGCCCCCTCTTTTCCTCTCCCTCTCCTTCCCTCTTTCCCCTTCTTGGAATCCTAGTTGGACTCCCCCTTGGAGCACCCCCCTCTAGGCCGCCGGTCTCCTCCCTCTCCTCCTTTATATAAGCGGGCAGGGGGCACCCCAAAGGCACAACAATTGTTCTCTTTTCCGTGTGCGGTGCCCCCTCCATAGTTTACTCCTCCGGTCATAGTGTCGTAGTGCTTAGGCGAAGGCCTGCGCGGATCACATCATCAACACTGTCGCCACGCCGTCGTGTTGACGGAACTTTCCCTCAACCCTCTACTGGATCAAGAGTTCGAGGAACGTCACCGAGCTGAACGTGTGCTGAACACGGAGGTGCCGTACGTTCGGTACTTGGATCGGTTGGATCATGAAGACGTTCGACTACATCAACCGCGTTAACTAAACGCTTCCGCTTTCGGTCTACGAGGGTACGTGGACACAGTCTCCCCCTCTCGTTGCTATGCATCTCCTAGATAGATCTTGTGTGATTGTAGGAATTTTTTTGAAATTTCATGCTACGTTCCCCAACAGTGGCATCTGAGCCAGGTCTATGCGTAGATGATATGCACGAGTAGAATACAAAGAGTTGTGGGTGATAATAGTCATACTGCTTACCACCAACGTCTTACTTTGATTCGGCGGTATTGTTGGATGAAACGGCCCGGACTAACATTACCGCGTTCATGAGACTGGTTCTACCGACGTGCTTTGCACACAAGTGGCTGGCGTGTGTCTGTTTCTCCAACTTTAGTTGAATCGAGTTTGACTACGGCCGGTCCTTGTTGAAGGTTAAAACAGCACACTTGACAAAAAATCGTTGTGGTTTTGATGCGTAGGTAAGAACGGTTCTTGCTAGAAGCCCATTCAGCCACGTAAAACTTGCAACAACAAACTAGAGGACGTCTAACTTGTTTTTGCAGGGCTTGTTGTGATGTGATATGGTCAAGACATGATGTGATATAAATTGTTGTATGAGATATGTTTTGTAACAAATTTATCGGCAACTGGCAGGAGCCATATGGTTGTCACTTTATTGTATGAAATGCAATGGCCATGTAATTGCTTTACTTTATCACTAAGCGGTAGCAATAGTCGTAGTAGCAATAGTTGGCGAGACGACAACGATGCTACGATGGAGATCATGGTGTCAAGCCGGTGACGATGGAGATCATGATGGTGCTTTGGATATGGAGATCAAAGGCACAAGATGATGATGATGGCCATATCATGTCACATATTTTTATTGCATGTGATGTTTATCTTTTATGCATCTTATTTTGCTTAGTACGGCGGTAGCATTATAAGGTGATCCCTCACTAAATTTCAAGGTATAAGTGTTCTCCCTGAGTATGCACCGTTGCTACAGTTCGTCGTGCCAAGACACCACGTGATGATCGGGTGTGATAAGCTCTGCGTTCACATACAACGGGTGCAAGCCAGTTTTGCACATGCAGAATACTCGGGTTAAACTTGACGAGCCTGGTATATGCAGTTATGGCCTTGGAACACTGAGACCAAAACATCGAATGTGAATCATATAGTAGATATGATCAACATAGAGATGTTCACCATTGAAAACTACTCCATCTCATGTGATAATCGGACATGGTTTAGTTGATATGGATCACGTGATCATTTAGATGACTAGAGGGATGTCTATCTAAGTGGGAGTTCTTTAGCAATATGATTAACTGAACTTTAATTTATCATGAACTTAGTCCTGATAGTATTTCCAAATTATGTTGTAGATCAATAGCTGGTGTTATAGCTTCCCTATGTTTTTTGATATGTTCCTAGAGAAAACTAAGTTGAAAGATGATAGTAGCAATGATGCGGACTAGGTCCATGATCAGAGGTTTATCCTCATTGCTCACAGAAGAATTATGTCCTTGATGCACCGCTGGCTGAAAAGCCTATTGCAGGAGCAGATGCAGACGTTATGAACGTTTGGCTAGCTCAATATGATGACTACTTGATATTCTAGTGCACCATACTTTACGGCTTAGAACCGTGACTTCGAAAACATTTTAATGCCACAGAGCATATGAGATGTTCCAACAGCCGAAATTGGTATTTCAGAGTCATGCCCGTGTTGAGAGGTATGAGACCTTTGACAAGTACTTTGCCTACAAGATGGAGGAGAATAGCTCAGCTAGTGAGCATGTGCTCGGAATGTCTGGGTACTACAATCGCTTGAATCAAGTGAGAGTTAATCTTACAGATAATATAGTGATTGACAGAATTCTCTAGTCACCACCACCAAGTTACTGGAACTTCGTGATGAACTACAATATGCAAGGGATGACGAAAGAGATTCCTGAGCTCTTCATGATGCTGAAATCGATGAAGGTAGAAATCAAGAAAAAGAATCAAGTGTTGATGATTAAACAAGACCACAAGTTTTAATAAAAGGGCAAAGGGAAAGAAAGGGAACTTCAAGAAGAATGGCAAGCAAGTTGTCACTCCTGTGAAGAAGCCCAAAGCTGGACCTAACCCTGAAACTGAGTTCTTCTATTGCAAAGGAAATAGTCACTGGAAGCGGAACTACCTCAAATATTTGGCGGATAAGAAGGATGGCAAAGTGAACAAAGGTATATTTGATATACATGTGTACCTTACTAGTGCTCGTAGTAACCCCTCGGTATTTGATACTTGTTCAGTTGCTAAGATTAGTAACTCGAAACAGGGGTTGCAGAATAAATAGAGACTAGTTAAGGGTGAAGTGACGATGTATGTTGGAAGTGGTTCCAAGATTGATATGATCATCATCGCACACCCCCTATACTTTGGGGATTAGTGTTGAACCTAAATAAATGTTATTGGTATGATTAGATCATGTTTATTGCAATACGGTTATTCATTTAAGACAGAGAATAGTTGTTATTCTATTTACAGGAATAAAACCTTCTATGGTCATACACCCAATGTTGGCGGTTTATTGAATCTCGATCGTAGTGATAAACATATTCATAATATTGATGCCAAAAGATGCAAAGTTGATAATAATAGTGCAACATACTTGTGGCACTGCCGTTTAGGTCATATCTGTGTAAAGCGCATGAAGAAACTCCATGATGATGGGCTTTTGGAATCACTTGATTATGAACCATTTGATACTTGTAAACCGTGCCTTATGGGCAAGATGACTAAAACTCCGTTCTCTGGAACAATGGAACGAGCTAATGACTTATTGGAAATAATACATACCGATGTATGCAGTCCAATGAGTGTTGAGGCTCGTGGCGGGTATTGTTATTTTCTGACCTTCACAAATGATTTGAGCGGATATGGGTATATCTTAATGAAACACAAGTCTGAAACATTTGAAAAGTTCAAAGAATTTTATAGTGAAGTGTAGAATCATCGTAACAAGAAAATAAAGTTTCTACGATATGACCGTGGAAGTGAATATTTGAGTTACGAGTTTGGCCTTCATTTAAAACAATGTGGAATAGTTTCACAGCTCACGCCACCTGGAACACCACAGCGTAATGGTGTGTCCGAACGTCGTACCCGCACTTTATTAGATATGGTGCGATCTATGATGTCTCTTACTGTTTTACCACTCGTTTTGGGGTTACGCATTAGAGACAAATTTATTCACATTAAACAGGGCACCGTCAAAGTCCGTTGAGATGACACCGTATGAACTGTGGTTTGGCAACAAACCTAAGCTGTCGTTTCTTAAAGTTTGGGGTTGTGATTCTTATGTGAAAAAAGCTTTAACCCGATAAGCTTGAACCCAAGGTCTTCATAGGATACCCAAAGGAAACTGTTGGGTACACCTTCTATCACAGATCCAAAGGCAAGATATTCGTTGCTAAGAATGGATCCTTTCTAGAGAAGGAGCTTCTCTCGAAAGAAGTGAGTGGGAGGAAAGTAGAACTTGATGAGGTAATTGTACCTTCTCCCGAATTGGAAAGTAGTTTATCACAAAAATCAGTTCCAGTGATTCCTACACCAATTAGTGAGGACGCTAATGATGATGATCATGAAACATCAGATCAAGTTACTACTGGACCTCATAGGTCAACCAGAGTATGGTCCACACCAGAGTGGTATGGAAATCCTATTATCGAAGTCATGTTACTAGACCATGACGAACCTATGGACTTGAGGAAGCGATGATGAGCCTCGATTCCGCGAAATGGCTTGAGGCCATGAAATCTGAGATGGGATCCATGTATGAGAACAAAGTGTGGACTTTGGTGGACTTGCCCGATGATCGGCAAGCCATAGAGAAAAAATGAATCTTCAAGAGGAAGACGGACGCTAATGGTAGTATTACTATCTACGAAGTTCGACTTGTCGCAAAAGATTTTTGACAAGTTCAAGGTGTTGACTACACTGAGATTCTCTCACCCGTAGAGATGCTTAAGTCTGTCTGAATCATGTTAGCAGTTGCCGCATTTTATGATTATGAAATTTGGCAAATGGATGTCAAAACTGCATTCCTTAATGGATTTCTTAAAGAAGAGTTGTATATGATGCAACCAGAAGGTTTTGTCAATCCAAAAGGTGCTAACAAAGTGTGCAAGCTCCAGCGATCCATTTATGGACTGGTGCAAGCCTCTCGGAGTTGGAATATATGATTTGATAATGTGATCAAAGCATATGGTTTTATACAGACTTTTCGAGAAGTCTGTATTTACAAGGAAGTGAGTGGGAGCTCTGTAGCATTTCTAATATTATATGTGGATAACATATTGTTGATTGGAAATAATACAAAATTTCTGGATAGCATAAAAGGATACTTGAATAAGAATTTTTCAAAGGAAGACCTCGATGAAGCTGCTTACATATTGGGCATCAAGATCTATAGAGATAGATTAAGACGCTTGATAAGATTTTTCAATGAGTACATACCTTGACAAAATTTTGAAAGAGTTCAAAATGGATCAACCAAAGAAGGAGTTCTTGCCTGTATTACAAGGTGTAAAGTTGAGTAAGACACAAACCTTGACCAGGACAGAAGATAGAAAGAGAATGAAAGTCATTCCCTATGCCTCAGTCGTAGGTTCTATAAAGTATGCCATGCTATTTACCAGACCGGTTGTGTGCCTTTCTATGAGTTTGGCAAAGGGGTACGATAGTGATCCAGGAGTGGATCACTAGATAGAGGTCAAAGTTATCCTTAGTTACCTAAGAGGACTAAGGAAATATTTCTCGGTTATGGAGGTGATAAAGAGTTCATCGTAAAGAATTACGTCGATGCAAGCTTTTACACTAATCCGGATGACTCTGAGTCTCAGTCTGGATACATATTAAAGTGGAAGGAATTAGCTAGAGTAGCTCCATGCAGAGCATTGTAGACATAGAAAATTTGCAAAATACATACGGCTCTGAATGTGGCAGACCCATTGTCTAAACTTCTCTCATTAGCAAAACATGATCACACCTTAGTACTCTTTGGGTGTTAATCACATAGCTATGTGAACTAGATTATTGACTATAGTAAACCCTTTGGGTGTTAATCACATACAGATGTGAACTATTGGTGTTAAATCACATGGCGATGTGAACTAGATTATTGACTCAAGTGCAAGTGGGAGACTGAAGAAATATGCCATAGAGGCGATAATAAAGTTGTTATTTTATATTTCCTTATATCATGATAAATGTTTATTATTCATGCTAGAATTGTATTAACCGGAAACTTAGTACATGTGTGAATACATAGATAAAACAAAGTGTCCCTAGTATGCCTCTACTTGACTAGCTCGTTAATCAAAGATGGTTATGTTTCCTGACCATAGACATGTGTTATCATTTGATGAACGAGATCACATCATTATAGAATGATGTGATGGATAAGACCCATCCGTTAGCTTAGCATAATGATCGTTAAGTTTTATTGCTATTGCTTTCTTCATGACTTATACATGTTCCTATGACTATGAGATTATGCAACTCCTGAATACCGGAGGAACACCTTGTGTGCTATCAAACATCACAATGTAACTGGGTGATTATAAAGATGCTCTATAGGTGTCTCCGAAGGTGTTTGTTGGGTTGTCATAGATCGAGATTAGGATTTGCCACTTCGTGTATCGGAGAGGTATCTCTGGGCCATCTTGGTAATGCTCATCACTATAAGCCTTGCAAGCAATATGACTAATGAGTTAGTTGTGGAATGAAGCATTACGAAACGAGTAAAGAGATTTGATGGTAATGAGATTGAACTAGGTATGAAGATACCGATGATCAAATCTCGGACATGTAACATACCAATGACAAAGGGAACAACGTATGTTGTTGTGCGGTTTGACCGATAAAGATCTTCGTTGAATATGTAGGAGCCAATATGAGCATCCAGGTTCTGCTACTGGTTATTGATCGGGGATGTGTATCAATCATGTCTACATAGTTCTCGAACCCATAGGGTCCGCACGCTTAACGTTCAATGACGATTTGTATTATGAGTTATGTGTTTTTGATGACCGAAGTTTGTTTGGAGTCCCGGATGAGATCACGGACATGACGAGGAGTCTCGAAATGGTCGAGAGGTAAATATTGATATATTGGACAAAGGTATTCAAACACCAGAATGGTTTCGAGACGTTTCAGATATTTATCGGGGAACCGAGGGGTTACCAGAACCCCCCGGGGAAGTTATGGGCCTTAAGGCCTCATTTGGTTGCTAGGGAGGGAAATTCCAGGGTAGAAAAAGCACGAATGTGATTCCCTTGACGCATTGGAACCCACGTGGTATTTTCTCTTCGTCATTTGGCACCTCGGGGAGGAATTTAGCGGTGAGGTTCTCAGAGTTTTCTGCAGAAAAGATGAGATAAAAATTAAAATAAAGGAGATCCATCTTCAACCTTAGCGTTGCTTTGCCAGCAAATAGAGACTCGTGAGCTGCTGCCGGATTCAGATCTTCGTAGGGAACCCGAGCTGCCGCAAGGTCTACATGGGGAAGAAGCCACTCTCTATTGGATCCGCTTGAGCACGCAGCTGGAGGAAGGGGCACGCCGGACAGAGAGGTCGCTGGACGAGCTCGCAGTCGGCAGATGAGGTCACATGGTTGGAGCTTACAGAGGAGGTCGCCCGGCGAGGGCTGATGACGGAGCGGAGGCGCTCAGTCTCGATCGACTCGCGCGTGCGAGAGGCGAGTATTTCCTCCCCGATGTCTGGAGGCATGGAATATTTCTCCATGGAAATGGCGTGGATTGGGCCGAAAAAACCGGGGCAGGCAAGTGTCCAAATGCGTAGATGATTTTCCACGGGCTATTTTACCTTGTGGGTTTTGCGCCCAGGTAATGGGCGGGGATCCCGGAGGGATTTGTTGCAACCAAACGAGGCCTAATGGGCCATAAGGGAGTAGGAAAGGGCAGCCCGCAGGGTGGCGCCCCCCCCCCCCCAAGGGAGTCCGAATTGGACAAGGGGGAGGGGGTGCAGCCCCCTCTTTCCCTCTCCCTCTCCCTCTCCTTCCCTCTTTCCCCTTCTTGGAATAGGAAAGGGAGACCAACTAGGATTGGGAATCCTAGTTGGACTCCCCCTTGGCGCGCCCCCTCTAGGCCGCCGGCCTCCTCCCTGTCCTCCTTTATATACGTGGGCAGGGGGCACCCCAAAGGCACAACAATTGTTCTCTTTGCCGTGTGCGGTGCCCCCTCCACAGTTTACTCCTCCGGTCATATCGTCGTAGCGCTTAGGCGAAGCCCTGCGCGGATCACATCATCAACACCGTCGCCACGCTGTTGTGCTGACGGAACTCTCCCTCGACCCTCTACTAGATCAAGAGTTCAAGGGATGTCACCGAGCTAAACGTGTGCTGAACACGGAGGTGCCGTATGTTCGGTACTTGGGTTGGTTGGATCGTGAAGACGTTCGACTACATCAACCGCGTTAACTAAACGCTTCCGCTTTCGGGTCTACGAAGGTACATGGACACACTCTCCCGCTCTCATTGCTATGCATCTCCTAGATAGATCTTGTGTGATCGTAGGAAATTTTTTGAAATTGCATGCTACGTTCCCCAACACTAACCATGATAATTAATAATGATAAATGGCCCAAACTTGGACTGGAAGCAGTGTAAATTCAGAAAAAATATATGTATTAACTTGCAATAACAGCGGCACAATAGAAAGCACTGCATAAAATAAACCAAAAAGCAACTGATATTCAGTTTGACAAACTGTATATTTGCATAATAGAACTGCCATATCTGTATGAACGCAACAACTCACATGAGTTACAACATTTCCATAATAAAATTGGCATAAGGAATTAGAGGAACGGCACGGAGTTGGCAAGAGTGCGCCTCATTCACAAGTTAATAGGCGCTGATCATGATGAGAGGAGAAAGTTTCAACATTTCTTAACTTTGCAGGCATCAGTATTTGAAGAGAAGTTCCAAACTTGGAATAGTGCAGTATGCATAATAACCCAGGGAAACATAACGTTGGTACAATACTTTGTGATTATAATAATTCAGGTCTAGTACACCTTTCTGTCTTTCACGTGCTCTTCTCACACCCAGGCTTGAGGCCTCCAACCAAACACTCCACTGTTAGGCATCCTCACCAGGCAGAAAAAACTGCTGCTCTCCAGGCCACTACCAGGCACTACTTTTTCCCGCGCATGCAACCCAGGCGGCCAGGTCACGAACCAAACTGCCCCTTAGTCAGGCTTTGGTTGATACAAACTATGCATTTTCATAGAAACTCTCTAAAGTGTTATTTTCCTATCAATCTCACATACCACTTGCAGAGCAGAAATACCATAGGTCCATATATCATACATCATACACCAAAAGATCCATCTAGAGAGTAAGCTATAGTAACCACTTGCAGCTAAATGGAAAACCCCAAACCTTGTAAAGCATTAAAAGCAAAAAGATTTTATCAAGACCACAAAATAAGCACACCACTCTGCAAACATAACTACAACTATCCAACTATCACCGCTACCAAAAAAATGTACCAAGGCACATAACCTTTCCTCTGGCTCCTCTTCATCAGCCGTGAGACAAGAGGGTGCCAGCAGCCCGGTGGGCAGCGAGAGGTCGAGGAATGTACGGCGTTGTTCAGCCGAATGACGTGGGGTCGACCGGCGGAAGCCTCCGGTGGCGCGGGGCAGCAGAGCTGTTGTGGCCTGGGCAGGCTTGACCTCCGGTGGATTGGTAGGCTCGAGGACATCGGCGCTGTTAAGCAATGTAATCCACGGTATTGTATAAACCGTATAGTAGATAAGCGTGAGTTGTTAGGCTGTTAGGATTGTTTCCTTGGAGATCAATCTAACCTAGCCGCATGTATATCTTCTGTAACCAACTGGCCTAGTGCCCTATATTAACACGCAACGCGTCCCTGCTCGATGCATACGCTTAACCTATTTTCACATGGTATACAGAGCCTACCCCTTCCTTCGCATCTAGATGTCGAGCTCCTCCTCATCCGTCGCCATGGCCACGCCCTCCATAGCCTCTCTCGGTCACACCATCACCGAGAAGCTGACGCGGGAGAACTTCCTGGTGTGGAAGGCTCAGGTCTTGCCGCACATCAAGGGGGCGGGGCTGATGGGCTATCTGGATGGCTCGATCAAGGAGCCCGCCGCCGTGATCATCACCGAGAAGGACAACGCCGGCAAGAAGGAGACCACGACAACGCCGAACCCCGAGCATGCTGTGTGGGTAACCCAAGACCAACAGATCCTCATGGTTTTGATCTCATCGCTTTCTCGAGAGGTCTTACTGCAGGTCAGCTCCCACACCACCGCCGCTTCGATCTGGAACGCATTGCTGCAGAGTTTTTCCTCGCAGTCAAGGGCGCGGGTCATCCAACTTCGCTCTGCCATTGAGCACACCCGCAAAGGAGACATGACTACTGCCGCCTACTTCACCAAGATGGTGAGCATCTCCGACGAGCTGGCAGCTGCCGGCAAGCCGCTGGATGAAGACGACGTCGTCGATCACATCCTGCAAGGTCTCCTCCACGAACCCGACTACAATGGCTTCGTCTCGGCCATCTCCACCCGCACCGCCACCGAGCAGCCGATTGGCCTCAGCGAGCTCTTCTCTCTGCTGCTCTCGGCCGAGGCTCGCATCGCCGCCCAGAACACCGCCTTCCACTCTGCCAATCTGGCGGCAAGGGGCGGAGGTCGCGGAAACCCGAGGGGCAGCAGCAACAGCGGAGGCGGCTCCCGCGGCTACATCAACAACAACGCGGGCGCCCACTACCCTGACCATCCTGGTGGCGGCTTTGGAGGCGGTGACCGCGGTGATCGTGGTGACCGCGAGCGTGAAAAGTGCCAGATCTGTAAACTCGAAGGGCACGGCGCATGGCGCTGCAAGAAGCACTTTGATCGCAGCTTCAACAACAATGTCCGCAACCCCGCAGGAGGCGGCGGTGGCGGAGGACGCGGCGGTGGTGGAGGACAACGCTCGGCCAACGCAGCTCATGCCTATGGAGTTGATACCAATTGGTATCTCGACACCGGTGCTACTGATCACGTGACAGGAGAGCTGGAGAAGCTCGCCGTTCGTGATCGTTATACCGGCACGGAGCAAATCCACACGGCAAGCGGTCAAGGTATGGATGTTGTGCATATTGGTCATTCGGTCCTTACTACCCCTAATGGTTCCTCTTTAGCACTAAACAATATTCTACATGCTCCACAAGCTGATCAGAGTTTACTTTCCGCTCATCGTCTTATGCAAGACAATCATGCTTTCCTTGAGATTTACCCTGAAATTTTCTTTGTCAAGGATCGGGCCACTCGGAGCACCATTCTTCAAAACAAGAGTAGAGATGGTCTGTTTCCTGTATCCGGTCGTCAGGGTGTTCCTCATCGACAAGTGCTAGGCGTGGCAAAACCATCTACCTCACGATGGCACAAACGTCTAGGGCATCCTTCACTTCCGGTGGTTCAGAAAATCCTTCGTGATTTTAGTCTTCCAAAGGTCAAATAAACAAGATCATCATTTAGTGTGTGATGCATGTCAAATGGCCAAGAGCCACCAACTTCCTTATTCTAGGTCTACTAGTGAGTCGAAAGCTCCTTTAGAGCTTGTTTTTCAGATGTGTGGGGTCTGGCCCAATTTACGTAAGCGCACAAAAGTATTATGTGAGCTTCATTGATGATTTGAAGAATTTAGCTGGGTCTATTTGCTCAAGAATAAGTCTGATGTGTTTGAGAAATTCCATCTGTTTCAAAAGCATGTTGAACGACTCTTTGATCGCAAGATTCTTACTATGCAAACCGACTGGGGGGTGAATACCAAAAGCTCCACTCCTTTTTTGATCGCATTGGCATCACCCACCATGTCTCTTGTCCTCATGCCCATCAGCAGAACGGTTCTGCTGAAAGAAAGCACCGACACATTGTAGAAGTTGGCCTCTCCCTCCTCGCTCATGCATTCATGCCCTTGAAGTTTTGGGATGAGGCCTTCCTCACGGCAGTTTATCTCATCAATCGTCACCCTAGTAAAGTCATTGCTAACCAAACACCACTTGAGCGTCTCTTTGGCACAAAACCAAATTATTCGTTTCTTCGCATTTTTGGTTGTGCGGTGTGGCCAAACCTCCGACCCTTCAACAAACACA
Source organism: Aegilops speltoides (assembly GCA_021437245.1). Taxonomy (NCBI): domain Eukaryota; kingdom Viridiplantae; phylum Streptophyta; class Magnoliopsida; order Poales; family Poaceae; genus Aegilops; species Aegilops speltoides. Next base: position 94,210,860 of record CM038147.1, read on the forward strand.
AGCTTGAATTTCGATCCAAACAATGTGTTTTTTTAGGGTATAGCAGTCTTCACAAAGGATATAAGTGCTTAGATGTTTCTACCGGGCGAGTATATGTGTCTCGTGATGTGGTGTTTGACGAGCAAGTTTTTCCTTTTGCCCAACTCCATCCAAACGCCGGCGCCCAACTTCGCAAGGAGCTTGTCCTCCTTCCATCTCACCTTCTTCCTCCATCAGCTTATGTTCCCGGGGGTGTAGTAGGACCTAATGATCATATGTCAATATCCAATAGTAATGCCGCAAGTATACAGGAAGCTGAAGAGGAAACAGGAGAAAATTCCTTTGATTTTATGCAGCAAACAGAAAATACGGACGCAAACGGCGCAGAAGATCCCAGCGGCGATCCCGGAGCTGATCTGGGCGGGAGTATCTCCACGGGATCACGCGCTGCAGGCCCATCAGGCGGATCCCCGATGGGATCTGCGCCTGCGTCACGGGGACCAGGTGGGTCCCATGCGCGTGGGCCTGGTCGGTCTCCAGCGTCAGACCCCGCCACACGTGGGCCTGGTAACGCGACAAGGTTGGGCGGTGGTGCGCCGCAGCCCAACCACGACTCGCCATCTGGCGCTCTCGGAGAGGCTGCGCCCTCTACGCCCGGTGATTCGCTGCATGGTGGTGTGCTGCATGGCGCGCCGGATCTGCTACAGGAGTCCAGCGAGGGGCTTTCTGCGGATTCTTCGACTGTGTCTTCTACGGCAAATCGGCTTCAACAGCATCTAGCTCAACCTGCTCCACCTCCTCCTACGCGAGCACATACCAGGTCACAAAGTGGTATTTCTCAACCAAAAAAATATAAGGATGGTTGCATTCGTTGGGGATCTTTCTGTGCTACAGGTGAACCAACTAATCTAGGAGAGGCACTCGGTGACACCAAGTGGAGGGATGCAATGGACGAAGAGTATACTGCCCTCATGAAGAACAAAACCTGGCACTTGGTTCCTCCTGCCAAGGGTCGAAATGTGATAGATTGTAAATGGGTGTTCAAAGTTAAAAGAAAGTCTGATGGCAGTGTTGACAGGTACAAGGCACGTTTGGTGGTCAAGGGGTTTAAACAAAGGTATGGAATTGACTATGAGGACACCTTTAGTCCTGTAGTCAAAGCTGCCACAATTAGATTAATTCTCTCAGTTGCAGTATCTCGGAATTGGTGTTTGCGACAACTAGATGTCAAGAACGCGTTTTTGCATGGTGTTCTGGAAGAGGAAGTTTTCATGAAGCAATCTCCTGGGTATGAACATCCGCGGTTAAGGCAGCATGTTTGCAAGCTTGACAAGGCCTTGTATGGACTGAAACAGGCGCCTAGAGCTTGGTACTCTAGGCTTTCCTCAAAATTACAAACTCTTGGTTTTGTTCCTTCAAAGGGGGATACCTCATTGTTCCTTTATCATCGCCATGGTGTCACTATCTTTATGCTCATCTATGTTGATGATATTGTGTAGGATCGGAAGTATGTCTAGAGGGGGGTGATTAGACTACTTGACAACTTAAAAATTTTGCCTTTTGATTGGAGTAGTTTCTTAGCAAGTTCACAATGACAACCAAGTCAAGTATCACCCTACACATGCAATTCTAGAGTTGTGGCAGCGGAAAGTAAATTGCACGTATAGTAAATGAGAGGTGGAGAAGAGCAAACGCAAGTTGGTGACACGGAGATTTTTCTCGTGGTTCCGATAGGTGGTGCTATCGTCAATCCATGTTGATGGAGACTTCAACCCACGGAGGGTAACGGCCTGCTGTGAGTCCACGGAGGGCTCCACCCATGAAGGGTCCACGAAGAAGCAACCTTGTCTATGCCATCATGGCCTACGTCCACGGAGGACTAGCCTTACTCGGGGTAGATCTTCACGAAGTAGGCGATCTCCTTGCCCTTACAAACTCCTTGGTTCAACTCCACATCATGACGGAGGCTCCCAAGTGACACCTAACCAATCTAGGAGGCACCACCCTCCAAAAGGTAATAGATGGTGTTGGTGATGATGAACTCCTTGCTCTTGTGCTTCAAATGATAATCTCCCCAACACTCAACTCTCCTCACTGATTTGGCTGTGGTGGAGGAAGGGATTGAGTGGAAAGCAACTTGGGAAGGCTAGAAATCAAGTTTCATATGGTGCGAGTGGAGCAACTTGATCTCAACACAAGGGTAGGTAGTTTTCTTCTCAGAAATGTAAGGTAGGAGTGGTAGTTCTTTCTGATGGCTCTCTCCACGAATGAAGAGGAGGTGGAGGGGTATTTATAGCCTCCACACAAAATCCAACCGTTACACACATTTGACCAATCTCGGTCAGACCGAAGTTGACAACTCGGTGGGACCGAAAGTTCAAATCTTGTGAACTTTGGGATTTTCGGTGGGACCGAAAATACAATCTCGGTTAGTCCGATTCTTCCAAAGTCTAGGGTTTGCCAATTTCGGTGGGACCGACTTTCTCATCTCGGTGACACCGATTTGAGTACAGAAGGTTACAGAAGCTTGGCAACACCAATTTCGGAATGACCGAGTTTGGAATCGGAAAATCCGAGATTCTTAGGGTTTGGGTATATGGTGAGGTGGTTCATCTCGGTGTGGTGAGTTTGGAATCGGTGGGACCGAGATTACTTATGAGTTTATGTTGGAATGAAAGATTGCTGTTAGTTTGAGAGATAAATCACTAAGCACTTAGAGCAACCAGATCATCATCATAACCTCACCCCCTTTTAATAGTATTGGCTTTCCTATGGACTCTATGTGATCTTGGATCACTAAACCAAAAATGGAGTCTTGAGCTTTTGCCAATGTTTTCCTTAGCATTTTGAGGGTCCACATCATCAGTCATTGCCATACCCATATCAATTGAACTTTCTGAAATATTCTCAAGAAATGATTAGTTCAATGATATATATGTTGTTATTAATTACCAAAACCACCGGGATTAGTTACACTTTCAATCTCCCCTTTTGGTAATTGATGACAACATATAGATCAAAGCTTCGACAAATGATATAATCAATGAATAACATCGTCGCTTTGAGAAGTATGTGATAAGCAAGAGCTCCCCCTAAATTTGTGCATTATTTAAGATTTGCGTTTGAATGCAAATGCACAATCGATTAGGATCATGGGTTACTCTTCCATGTCACATACATCTTGGTGGAGCGCACAAAAATGATAAGAATGAATAACATGCACCCAATCACCAAGACATGAGTAAATGATCATACAAGATATGAATGGAATATAATAAGCATCAATCACACATTAAGCACAGTATGATCAAGCACTTATCAAGATAGAGCAAACGTAGTATCAAACACACGAAGTATCTCAAAGAACTCAAAAGTATCTCAAGGAAAACCGCAAACGAAAGAGCAAAACGAGCACTCTCTCTCTCGAAGCCCTATGATCTATACAATTTCTCCCCTTTGGCAACAAGTTACCAAAAGTTCGAAGGTATAGAGCTAATCGTCACTCGGGACTCTGCTGGCGGCTCTGTCTGCGTCGATGGAGTGGAGATAGCTGCATCTGCAAAGCTTCGCTGAAGTCTGTGGAGCTGGAGGAGTGGATATCAAGTGGTCTTTGGAACCGACGGAGCTGTAGGAGGTGCTTGATGTAGTAGCCCTGGGTGCGACCATCGAATAGCAAATGATCTGGGCTTTGTGGGCTTTGGAGCAGGCTGCTCATAGTCATCTGGACCATATCACCTTCCATCTCTCTCATGAGTTCGCCTTCTCCTCTTAGCTTCCTCGATGTCCGCCTCAAGCTTGTTGACGGTGACTGCACTTGATCACTTTGACGCCCGAGCATGGAACTTATCCTCAACTATCCTCTCAAGGCTCTCCCGAGGCGCACTATGCTGGCAAGCGTAGCTCAATTCTCTCGAGTGGCTTCAAGAAGTTGTTCTGCAACGCTCTTGGGCTTCTTCTGCTTCCTTCTCGGCTTTAGCTTGTTTGGCGCTTCGGACTTAGCATGTCCTTCTCACGATGTGGGAGCATCCTCGGTCATCACAACCTCGTTATCCTCATGTTCAGCTGCGGTGGCAAGTGGGGTCTATCCAACAGGTAGGTGTCCGTGCCAAACTTGGCATTAATGAGCATCTGAATATGCGGAGCAAACCCACACGACCTCTTACAGTGCTGCTGTCCTCTTGATAGTCTCAACTATCGTGTCCATCACCTTAAAAGGTGTCTTCGATCTAGAATGTGCAGCATGTTGATAGAGTACCCTCTTATCATGCGGTGGTCCTCGACTTAGGCATTAAAGTATGCCTCGTAATGGTGTTGGTGGTTGGGAGACCTGCTCAAGATAATAGAGTGAACTAAGCTTCCATATCTCAACATCCTTCTCCTTTACCTCATTGTACATGTTCTTCATTGACTCGTGATTTTTCTTGAATGCCATAGACATCAATATCATCTTCCCTTGAAACTGGTGCATTCAGCAATGCTCTCCATTCTTCAACAAGAGAATGGAATCTCGCCTTCATCATCCATACAATTCGCCATCTGGATAGAAGTGTGCGGTGGCATAGAATCGCATGATCATCTCATCGCTCCAAGCGGTCAATTTCGACCAACGAACTCTGCAATCCCACAAGCGGTGAAGCTTTCATGCACATGTGGGAAGTAGTCTCTGTGCTCTTCACTTTGTCGATGTAATCCCGATCTACATATCCGTGTCGGCAACAATTGGCTTCTTGTCCATGAGCTTTGTCTCATAAAAGTCTTGTTGCTCTCTTGTGTGGAATCTTGAGTCAAGCTGCTGTTCTTCTCTGGTGGCATATGGATCAACTTGCCTCCATAGCTCGAGACCTTTATCCTTCCTCTCTTTCATATTTTCAGCTCGAGGATGTGCTTCATTATGAATGGCGGTTTCGTCGAGCTTGAGCAAAACATGAGCCTCATCATCGATTCTGCGGGTGGCACATTGTCCTTCTTCTTCTCTCAAGCGGTATGTTCCTCACAGTCTTCTTTGGCTTGGCAGCTGGTTTGGCTTGGGCTGCCTTTTGCTGGAGCTGATTGCTTAGCTTTTGTGGGTGCTCCTGCCTACGATGGCATCACCCATCAACTTCGCTTCGAGGAGGCTGAGGTGCTTCCTCATCGTAATCATCATCATCGACTTCTTCATGAACTTTCCTCTTCCTCTTGGAAGTCTTCTTGATCTTCTTGGAGGTTTCTTCCATGCTTGAGCTTCAGGCAACAGAGGATTTTGTCACTTTGCTTGTGCCTTTCTTTGTTGTTGCCCTTGATAGCTCTTGGCAACCACTTGCCTTTTGGCTTAGAAGTTATCTCCTCATCTGCAACAAAGTCTGAATCCTCCTCATCGAATTTCTCTTCCTCCTGCCTCGTAGCAGTGCAGCGAGTCCACTTGGAGTGCTCTCTCCATCATCTGAAAAACTGCTTGCTTCGGACTTGTAGCTGCCTCGAATCTCAATCGGCATCTCGGACCTGTTCGATTGTCACTTCCATCGAGACATGACCGACAACTTTGTGAATAGAATAGGTATAGGCGAGAATAGAAGAGTTATCACAAACCGCAGAGGATTTTGCAAAAGAATGAGTTCGAACTTTAGTTTTAGGTTTTCACAGAATACATGTCGGTCGACCAAGTCTATCAATTCGTGAAACCGAAGTGTCTAAACAGACCACATACACCACTTTCGGTTGGACGAAATGGGTTTCGGTCTAGCCGAGACTACTAGGGTTTCACTGAATCTTCACTTCGGTCTTACCGATTTGCACAACTCGGTTTCACCGAAAAGTGCAGTGCAATGGCCAGAGGCCAAATCGGTCAGTCCGAAAATGTCGAATCGGTCACACCGAGATGTGTTCGGCGGAAACCTAACCCTAAAATTTTCACTCGAAATTTGTTCTATGACCTAAACGGCTGGATAGGGAGATCTCAATCTTGGCAAGAAACATGGCAACGCCTAACGTGCATTGAATCAGCGGTTGGAGCACGAGAGGGATGAAACTCACCCAATGCGGTGGAGCTTCACTACGGCGGCAACGGCGCGATGAGAAGGACCGTTGACGGCGATGGAGACCCGCGGCGAGGGCGCACAGGCGATGGCGGAGACGATCCGGAGACCAAGGCGACGGCAGCGAAGGGTTTGAGGGCGAAGCGTTTGAAGAAGTAATCAACGCGCTCTGTCCTCGAGTATATATACCTTCGTTGTCGGTGGGACCGAAGTTTGAAAACTTCGGTGGGACCGAGATGGTTAATCTGCGTGCGATTACACTTCGATCACGCCGAATTTGAAACTCGGTTTCACCGAGGTGAAAACCTAGATCAATCCAAGTGATTTGATGCGTCCGATTTGAGTATATCGGTTTGACCGAAAGTACTTAGAAGGTTTTGGAAGTTAGGCTTTTGACGGATCGGTGGCTCGAGTGCTCCTCACTCGGTCTGTCCAAAAAGTCTTGTTCAAAGTTTGTGATATAAGCATGAATAGAGTTTGAGACAAGAAAGCATAGATAGCTAGGGGAGGAACTTAGGCATTCTTGTCCATCCATTTGGTCAAAAAGAAAGAAAGCCAAAAGACCAAAGCAACAAATGGATGTCCTCGAATGGATAAAATCATGCATCCAACATGCTCACACAATAAGATAGCAAATGAAATATGTGTCAAACATGCACAAACAAAACACTAACAGCTAGTACACAATTTGGCGATGACTAGGTCATCTATATATGAGTATATTGACTTAGGAGTCAAATGAGAACATTTGATCATAGGTCATACTCATCGCTTAAGCACAAGTGGGGTTACCACTTTTCCATAAAGCATTGATGTGTTCACATCATTAGAAGATGCTTTAGCTCATTTCTTTAGAGCAAAGCTCCCCTTGATGTGAGAACCCCTTTTAAAGGGTCAAACTAACCTTGGGTTGTCGTTGAAGACTTCATGTAGATGTTGAAGATGTGGATGCTCAATGTTGATGAAGATCATCAAGAGTTGGGAGCAATCCTTTGGATTCGGGCACTTTCAATACCTACATGGGTTAGTCCCACAAGGAACAAACAAGAATATCCATGGACATAGATTGAAGTTCACAATAGATGATGTCCATGAAAGCAATGATTACCTTGTCCCTTGACTTACCAACATGAGGGTTTGTGACTCCATGAACTAGTGCAAGATGTGGAAGTTGATTGCACAAGTCCTCGCCAAAATGAATGTGAGTGAAGTATATTGGCGGAGTCACCCTCAAGAACTCTCTAGTTCTTCTTCTTCGGGATCCACATCATCTTGATGGGAATCCTTGGGGTAGTAGTTGAGCTTGTTGAAGTAGAACTTGAAGTTGCCTTGGGAACCCACTTGACCATGGCCTTGGGTGCTTCAATGAATGCATCAATCTCCTCTTGAAGCTTGTCCTTGCCTTTTAGCTTGTGGTCTTGTGGTGGAAGGTCATCTTGAGCTTGTTCCTCATTGGAAGAAGTAGGATCATACTTCTCCTCTTGAGAGACGAACTTTGGAGTGGGATATTGACCTTCTTCCCATTCAACACCCTCGGCGTTGAACTTTCGCTCAAAACCAATTCCTTGATTCTTCCGTGTCTTCCTTGTTTGCGAACAATTTCCTCAAAGCTTTTGCTTCCGGCAAGACTCTTGTAGACACCTTTCTCTATAATCCCTTTCAATAGACTATTTTCTTGCTCAAGTGAAACTTGGCTTGAAACATTGTTAGTGGAATCAAGAGAATTACTAGAAGTAACAACATTTGATTTAGCATAATTATTGTTACTACTAGATGAAGAATTTTTCTTATGCTTGTCATGCTTAGTTTTGATAGGTGGCAAGAAATTAGACAAGAGAAGTCGTTTGGCAAGATATGAAGAACTCTTCTTCCGAAGATCGTCATTGATAGCTTTTAGAAACTCATGTTCTTGCTCTAGATTGAGCTTCTCGAAGCGTAGCTTCTCATGAGATCTCAGGAGCTCTCTATGATCTTCTTGAGTTGTTTCATGAGCTAACTTAAGAGTGTTTAGTTCTTTAGTTAGACGCTCAATCTCCTTCATAGCATTGTCATTCGACTCTTCTCGACTATAAAGACTACTAGCATGTTCATCATTACTAAGCTCACTAGATTTATCATGTAAAAGCTCATCTTCACCAAGCAAGTCATCCTCATCACTATCAAAGTCAATAAACTCAGGATGTGATACCTTGGGGCCTTTTGCCATGAAGCATCTTCCAATTCCCTCATTTGGTGAATCAAATATGTCATAGGAGTTGGAGTTGGAGGACACGAGAGCAAGACCGCAACACCTTCATCTTGATCAGATTCGGAGTTGGAGTGATAGCTTCTTTCGGAGTGATTGTCGGAGTTGGAGCCAGAAACCCATTCACCAACATGAGCTTGATGTTTTCTTCTTGTGTAGCTCCTTGATGACTTGTCTTTCCTTTCCGAATCCTTGCTTCTCCGAGAGGATCTTCGTTCATAACGATCATCTCTACTCCTTCTCTCTTTTCGAGGCGACTCTTGTCTTGAGCTTCTTCTTCTTGGAGATTCTTCTCTTCTCTTGTGGGGAGTCGAACACTCATTTGAGTAGTGTCCGGGTCTGCCACAATTGTAACAATTTCGATCACGACTAGAAGATCTCTTTTCATCATATGATCTAGACTTTGAGCTTCTTTCCTTGCTTCTACTCTTGTAGAATTTGTTGAAGTTCTTCACCATTAGGCTTATTTCTTCATTGGAAACTAGCTTGTCACTTGAGGATGTGGGAGCTTCAACTGCAGCTTTGTAAGCACCACTTGACTTGTTGTGAAGCTCTTCCTTATCTTTAAGTGTCATCTCATGAGCAACAATCCTTCCAATGACTTGGTAGGCTTGAGATCTTTGTAGTTTGGCATCATTTGGATCAAAGTGCACACGGTGTCATACTTTCCATCCAAAGCTCTGAGAATCTTCTTGATGATGAATCGGTCGGTCATTTCTTCGCTTCCTAAGCCTGCCATCTCATTGGTGATGAGAGCAAGCCTAGAATACATTTCAGCGAACCCTTCACCTTCCTTCATCTTGAACTTGTCAAGTGACCTTGAAGAACATCTAGCTTTGATTCCTTCACGGACTCGGTACCTTCGTGCATTTCGACCAAAGTATCCCAAATCTCTTTTGCATTCTCAAGACGGCTGATCTTGTTGAACTCCTCGGGACACAAAGCATTGAAGAGAATGTCACAAGCTTGAGCATTGTTTCGTAACATCCGCAACTCATCTGCGCAGTAGCTTCACGATCCGAACTTTTCCTTCTTGAAGAACTCACCTTGCAAGCCAACACAAATAATGCCCCATGCGGCGGGGTTATGTCCAAGAATATGCATTTTCATTTTATGCTTCCAACTAGCAAAGTTTGAACCATCAAAGTAAGGACCTCACGAAAATTACCCTCACTAGACGCCATACTCTCCTAGGTTGTGAAACCAAGCTTATGGAGTCAATGCAATGGAAACCAATCCAATGGAGACCAAAGCTCGATACCACTTGTAGGATCGGAAGTATGTCTAGAGGGGGTGATTAGACTACTTGACAACAAAAATTTTGCCTTTTGATTGGAGTAGTTTCTTAGCAAGTTCACAATGACAACCAAGTCAAGTATCACCCTACACATGCAATTCTAGAGTTGTGGCAGCGGAAAGTAAATTGCACGATAGTAAATGAGAGGTGGAGAAGAGCAAACGCAAGTTGGTGACACGGAGATTTTTCTCGTGGTTCCGATAGGTGGTGCTATCGTCAATCCACGTTGATGGAGACTTCAACCCACGGAGGGTAACGGCCGCTTGAGTCCACGGAGGGCTCCACCCACGAAGGGTCCACGAAGAAGCAACCTTGTCTATGCCATCATGGCCTACGCCCACGGAGGACTAGCCTTACTCGGGGTAGATCTTCACGAAGTAGGCGATCTCCTTGCCCTTACAAACTCCTTGGTTCAACTCCACATCATGACGGAGGCTCCCAAGTGACACCTAACCAATCTAGGAGGCACCACCTCCAAAAGGTAATAGATGGTGTTGGTGATGATGAACTCCTTGCTCTTGTGCTTCAAATGATAATCTCCCCAACACTCAACTCTCCTCACTGATTTGGCTGTGGTGGAGGAAGGGATTGAGTGGAAAGCAACTTGGGAAGGCTAGAAATCAAGTTTCATATGGTGGGAGTGGAGCAACTTGATCTCAACACAAGGGTAGGTAGTTTTCTTCTCGAAATGTAAGGTAGGAGTGGTAGTTCTTTCGATGGCTCTCTCCACGAATGAAGAGGAGGTGGAGGGTATTTATAGCCTCCACACAAAATCCAACTGTTACACACATTTGACCAATCTCGGTCGGACGAAGTTGACAACTCGGTGGGACCGAAAGTTCAAATCTTGTGAGCGTTGGGATTTTCGTGGGACCGAAAATACAATCTCGGTTAGTCCGATTCTTCCAAAGTCTAGGGTTTGCCAATTTGGTGGGACCGACTTTCTCATCTCGGTGACACCGATTTGAGTCTGAAGGTTCTGAAGCTTGGCAACACCAATTTCGAATGACCGAGTTTGGAATCGGAAAATCCGAGATTCTTAGGGTTTGGGTATATGGTCGAGGTGGTTCATCTCGGTGTGGTGAGTTTGGAATCGGTGGGACCGAGATTACTTATGAGTTTATGTTGGAATGAAAGATTGCTGATAGTTTGAGAGATAAATCACTAAGCACTTAGAGCAACCAGATCATCATCATAACCTCACCCCCTTTTAATAGTATTGGCTTTCCTATGGACTCAATGTGATCTTGGATCACTAAACCAAAAATGGAGTCTTGAGCTTTTGCCAATGTTTTCCTTAGCATTTTGAGGGGTCCACATCATCAGTCATTGCCATACCCATATCACTGAACTTTCTGAAATATTCTCAAGAAATGATTAGTTCAATGATATATATGTTGTTATTAATTACCAAAACCACCTGGGGATTAGTTGCGCTTTCATATTGTTGTCACCAGCTCGTCATCCAAGGCAGTTGAAGCTCTTCTCAAGGATCTGCGTATGGACTTTGCACTCAAGGATCTAGGTGATCTTCACTATTTTCTTGGGATTGAGGTAAAACGTGTGCAAGGTGGAATTGTGTTGTTACAAGAAAAATATATTCAGGATATACTTCAGAGAGTAGGTATGAAAGGATGTAAGCCGTTACCTACACCTATATCCACCTCTGAAAAATTGTCTCTTCATGATGGAGAGGTGCTTGGCGCAGAGGATTCCACCAAGTACAGAAGCATTGTAGGGGCCTTGCAGTATTTGACATTAACTAGGCCGATATTTCATACTGCTAACAAAGTCATCGGTTCTTGCATGCTCCTACTAGTGTGCACTTTATAGCGGTGAAAAGAATACTACGGTATCTTCAAGCAACACGCAGTCATGGCCTCAAACTTGGGAAGTCAACCTCCACGCTTGTAAGTGCGTTTTCAGATGCAGATTGGGCTGGATGCCACGATGATGAGCAATCAACGGGAGGTTTTGCGGTGTTTCAGGCAGTAATTTGATCTCATGGAGTGCTCGTAAGCAAGCCACTGTGTCTCGGTCTAGCACAGAAGCTGAATATAAAGCCTTGGCAAATGCTACTGCAGAAGTTATCTGGGTCCAAAATATGTTAACTGAGCTGGGTGTTCCTCATCCTCAGGCAGCGTCACTTTGGTGTGATAATCTTGGTGCTACGTACTTGTCAGCTAACCCTATTTTTCATGCTAGAACCAAGCATATCGAGATTGACTATCACTTTGTTCGAGAAAGGGTAGCCAACAAACTGCTAAATATCAGGTTTATACCTACTGGTGATCAAGTTGCAGATGGGTTTACTAAACCCCTTTCTTTGCGACAACTTGAAGGTTTTAGACACAATCTCAACATAGAGAGTTGTGATTGAGGGGGAGTGGTAAGCAATGTAATCCACGGTATTGTATAAACCGTATAGTAGATAAGCGTGAGTTGTTGGGCTGTTAGGATTGTTTCCTTGGAGATCAATCTAACCTAGCCGCATGTATATCTTCTGTAACCAACTGGCCTAGTGCCCTATATTAACACGCAGCGCGTCCCTGCTCGATGCATACGCTTAACCTATTTTCACAGGCGCATTGTCCTATGTTGGCCCGCACTGCGCTCACGTCAGGGCCCACATATGATGCTCCTCTTCGGCGAGCTTGATGCCATGGGGGCCGTGGGCGCTGCCGGTCATCGACCAGCCACACCACCTCGTTGGCACCCTCCTGCATCGCGTTAGCGCGTGCCACGGCCTGCTCACGATACTCTACCTCGGCGAGCTCGACGCGATCGCTCCCTGATGACGTGCGCGAGATCACGAAGACCCACCATGCGTTCTCACACATCCTTTGCCTCCATGCCTCTAATATTCATGCAGCTGATGACACACCGCGACGCCGACAACTTCATCTTCACACCCTATAGCGACGCGCGACTACTGCTTCGAAAGATGGCATACAACGCCGCCGCCGAGGGCATAATCTGCGCATCCTACGGCAATGCATGGCGGCAGCTTCGGATGATACGCACCATCGAGATCGTCCTCCGCCCCCCTATGTCCAGTTCTGCCCCACCCGTCAGGATGATCTCGGCCGACTCCTCCGCTCCGTCGCCGCGTCATCATCGTCGACGGAGAACCTGAGTGAGCACACATTGACATACGTCACGGACTACATGGTGCGCGTCATTGTCGACGCGGGTTCAAGCAGTGGCACACGTACCTGAGAAGGGAGCCGGGGATAGGAGCGAGCTCTTGTTCTCGGCGGTGTCAGCGAACGCGGGCTAGTGGTCGGCATCCACTACCGGGGCTTGTTGAAACCATAGACCGTTTTGCGTAAAGGACAGACAAGAGAAGAAGTCAGAAGGGCAGGTTCTCTTTGATCCATCTTTTCTAGGTGCGCATCTCCATCTACTAAAAGTAGAGGTTTCATGTGATGCTGACCTCAATGAACCAGACCTCGAGAATTCGTTCATCCCTTCGCTCCGAGGATTAGTCGAGTACTTGGCCACATGCATGAGTAGGCATGTTGCCGGGATGTCCCATTAAAAAGGCAGGTCCCATATTTGAAATACAAAAATAAGATTAGATATTATTATATTTAAGTAAGAAAACTATACTTTAACGTATAAACATAAGAATGGAAGAGAAAGAAAGAACCCGAGAAGATCTTAGTTGGAACTCTTTACCGGGATCATAGGGGCTATGCTCCCCTCTCCCTGTCTTAGTCCCAGTCAACGGCATAGCAACACCTACTCTTTCTTCTGATGCAGCCTTCCTGGATCCATAATTTGGCTTCCTCGTTTATTGATTGCTTGCAATCGCCACAACACCATTGAGTGAGCGTCATAGAATCCTCAAGGCGTGAAGTAGAAGTTCTTCGAACCTTGATTGTGTGTGTTCGTGCCCACTCCAATAGAGCATTTGGCCCTGTGAGCTTTGACTACGAAAGCTACCTATGTCAATCTGTATAGCCACTAGAGCGATTGGAACAGGTATATTCATTCTCAGACAGTACTTTAAGACAAACACGGTTCACAAGGTGGATTTTCTATCTATTAGTTGATTACGGGGCGGCGGTACATCAGCCTGTGAGGCGCCAGGCAGAGAAAGAAGACGATGATTTCCAAGTGGACTTCTTTGGCATGGCCGACACCGGGAAGCGGGCCACCGAATCGGACGACGGGCGAGCGACTCCATGGCTGGGGTGGAGTAGGGAAGGGTGGTCACCGTATACGCAATAACCAGTTATCACGTCGGCTTGGGTGGTCATTAAAGATTGTTATTTAATGTTAGAAGGGAGAGAAGGAATTGTTGCGGAATATGATGGATGTATTATTGAGCCTCAAGAGAGAGTATATATTGAGTACAAGACTTGGAGGGCAAGAAGCCTCTCTTGAAGATAAGGTAGGAAACGGATTACAAATCCTAGACTACCAAATACAAGTAACCCAAATATATCTCTAACATCCCCATCCAGTCATAGCGGTAGCATCGCAGACAATAGAAGCGTCGCGGACGGTCAGACTGGAAAGAATAGCAGCCGACGGGCTGACACCCCCCGCAGTCATAGCGGGAGCTCGTGGACGGTGTCGCGTCACGGACGTGTTGACTGTAGAGGAAGCCAATGAGTTACTCAAGCGGATGATAGCCCTTTGTGCCGATGTTGAGGTAGCCGAGAGCGGAGGGTGGTGTAGCCGTGGTCGAGGTAGCCGTGCGAAGAACACCGTGGTCGATGTCGAGTCGGGGTAGCCGGTGTCGACGGAGTCGCCGTGGAGCCGCGGCGGAAGGAGGCGCCGAGTTAGTCATGGGCGCAGTGGTGATGATGTAGTGGTGCGCCGGAAGGAGGATGGTGTTGACGATGCGTTGCACCAGGTGTGCCAAACCCGGGAACACATCGTAGATGAAGGCACGCGTCGGTGTTGCCAGCACCGGGCATGCGAAGACGGACGAAGACGAAGTTGACGAAGCACTGCACCAGACTTGCCAGGCCTGGGGACACGTCGTGGACGAAGGCACGCATCGGTGTTGCCAGCACCGGGCATGCATAGACGAGAGACCTGCACGAGCTGTATGCCATGTCGGAGAAGTCGGAGGGGCCAACAAAGAAGGACTCGATGACGGTTGCGGCGCCAATCGGCGCGGAGCCGATGTTGCCCGCGATTGTCGGAGCAGAGGAAGTGGTCGGGGTAGATGACGGTGATGCTGGCGATGGGCTGGTGCTGAACGAAGACGAAGGAGGTGGACGGGCGGCGGCGGCTACTGGGGTAGCGGCGTCGGTGGCTGAAGAAGAGCGGCGGTGGCAGCCTGACGGCGGCGGTGGCTAGGTTAGGAGTGCGGCGGCGATGCTCGAAGGATGCGAAGAACTCGATAGCGTGACGAAGACCGGCGCGGACGGTGACGTTCCCGCGCCAAGGGAGACAGCGCGGCGCATAACATGGGAGGTTGACGCACAATGACGGCGGAGGGGACCGTGGGCCGCGGTGCTACGGCTGAAGGGCGACATGTGGCGGGCGGGGTGTCGAGCGGACGACGGAAGACCTCGGGCGGTTATGCGGGCCGTGGTCGCAGCCTTCTGACCCCGAAGGCGGTCTGCAGCAATGAAAGCGCGGACGGTGGAATCACGGGACGGTCTCGGACGGCGGCATGGACCGCGTGCCATGCTCGCTTCTGACCCGACAGGCGAGGCAAAGGCGGCGCGAGGTCGGGCGCACCACGGGATAACTCGAGCGGACGGCCTCGGGCGGCTGCGGACCGCGGGCCGCGGCACTACGGCCCGAAGGGGCGACGCAACGGTGACGAGGGAGTCGTCGTGGAGAAGAACCACGGGCCGGCGGCGCGGCATCCCGACGGGGTGACGCAGCGGCAGCCCCATGCTCGATCGATGTACGGGCGCGCTGTACTCGGGATGGTCTTCACGAGACCTGCGGAGGCGCGTGCACACGATGGGCCAGATCGGCTGCGCGACGCGGATGAAGCGCAGCAGCGGACAGGTGATCAATCTGACCGCTTGCAAAATCAGCGGCGGACTGATGTAGCAGAAGCAGGCAACCAGCCTGAACACGTACCGTACGTGAAGGCTGATTGGAAACATACAACCACATAAGTAGCATGCCTACACGGGACGCAACTTGCAACCAGACCTGTACGGACATGTGCTCCGGGGCAAGCGGCGGGCCACACTAGAGCCAACAACGCCCGCATGGCATGCGGTAGGGGACGGCCAGGGCAGCGCATGCGCTGCCGTTGCACGTAACATGATGCATGCACGAAGCTGGGGCGGCCGTGTTGTGGATGGAGGCGAAGTGGATGCAGATGTCTCGATCAGATCATGGCGGTGACGACCGGTGGATGCGCGGACGGCGGCCGTTCCGGGCCGCCGAGTCGGAGAAGACGCCGGTGTAGTCGATGCCGAAGTCAGAGTAGAGGCACGCGAAGGTCGACGGCGGCGGCGGGCGACGCAAACTGATCATAGATCAGAAAACCAAAAAGAAAGCACCCATCAAGATGACCGGCGAGAGAGAGAAAAAACCCCGGATCAAGGATCGAGAAAAAGACTCTCTAGGTCAGCCGATCAACACGACCGGCGGACGAACACTAGTTACGGGCGGCGCAGCCCCCAGCGGCGGTCATGGAGGCCGACCGCCCCGGGGGCGGCACGCGAAGCGGAAGCGACGGGCGGCAGCTAGGGTTGGATCGGTTAGGTTGATACCATATTAAAAGGGAGAGAGGGAATTGGATGTATTATTGAGCCTTGAGGGGGAATATATATTGAGTACAAGACTTGAAGGGCAAGAAGCCTCTCCTGAAGATAAGATAGTAGACGGATTACAAATCCTAGACTACTAAATACAAGTAACCCAAATATATCTCTAATATTTAAAGTATAAAAAGTAATTGTGGATCGAAAAAGGAAGTGCACATACTTGCTGAAGTTAGTTACGATTGCAAAAGGAAGGCACAGTTAAACCTCGGTAAATTACGTGTTGGAAATGAGATAATTTTTGCTGGGGATCTGCAAAGAGTGCACGATGACGGTGGCGGAGTGGTTGGCTTCCATGAGAGACTGCATGCCGGCGGCAACGTGCACCAACGACACCTCCACGGCGCTCGTGGCGGCGCTGCGTGCAGCATTATTTATGTGGAAGGAGACGGAAGAGTACGCGACAACCACCGTAACCACGACCACTCCATGGGCAATAATCTGCGGAACGTCAAACACATTCACAATGAGTAAAATAATGCATAATTACTAATTTAAAATAATTTTTAAGCTTACAAGGCTGCGACAAGCCACGTTGCAACATGTTTCAACTCATCTAATGGTAACATTTGTCGTGACATTCCATCGATATTCGTTGTGTCAATCCATCGGCATGCAAGCAATAACTCAAGATTCCGAGCATTTTGAATAGTCTAGCAGTATCGTTTGTGGTGATATTCCACTAATAGATGAAAGTGGTAAGGTAATATTCAGGGTCTTTACGCTCACCTAATGACAACATTTGTCGTGACATTCCGTCATATGTCTAGTCCAACGACATGAAGAGCGATATATGAGCATACGACAAAAGAGAGTTCTTCTGGTGGTTATGTCAAGAGTGGGCTTTGCCTTACACATGTGGGGATATCCGTGTTGTACGGAGTATAAGTATAACTAGCAAGCATGCCCGTGCGTTGCAACGGGAGACAAAAAAGTTACACGCCAGCCAAATAAGTATGACTCAATACCCTAAATTATGAGAGTTCTCTATTTTCACATGGTAGCTCACCATGTTTCCACTTATCTTTCTTCCCACACCCTCGTTGATGATGTACGCGATATGCATGTGATCGCAATGCATTTGACGTGGTAAATCCCAAGGCAATGAGCTTGCCACTGCATGACATGCGCGCAAGAGAATGTTTAAAACTTTAAAAACAAATTTCATGGATCACAAACTACTCCTAGCGCCTAGACATAAAAGGACTTTCCAAAAACTACCCAAATCCTAGACATGAAAGACTTTTGAATCGGCGAACATTTTTTCTAATCGACAAACATTTGTTTTAAAATTTTGGGCATTTTTTAAATGCATGAACATTTGTTTTGTTCAGACGAACATTTTTTGAAATGCATGAATAATTTTCGAATTCATGAACATTTGTTTTGTTCAGACGAACATTTTTTGAAATGCATGCATAGTTTTTGAATTGATGAACAATTCTTGAGTTAGCAAATCTCTTTTGTATCGATGAACTTTTTTTATAATTGGGGAACAAATTTTGAAAAATTGTGATTTTTTTATAATTTGCGAACAGTTTTGTGAATCACCAAAAAAATTAAAACTGCGGAAAATTTATGATTTCTCGCACATTTTTTGAATTCATAAACATTCTATGATTTCTCGAATATTTTTCTCAAAACTTGCAACCTTTTGTAATTTGAAAATCTCGAATTAATTTAAAGAAGGAAAAACAAAAACAGAAATGAGAAAAGAAAAAACGAAATGAAAAAAGAATAGGGGCGTCACGCCCCAGAAGGCCGGCCCATGAACGCGTATGTGGGAGGGAGGAGGTGCGTGACATTCTATGATTTCTCGAATATTTTTCTCAAAACTTGCAACCTTTTGTAATTTGAAAATCTCGAATTAATTTAAAGAAGGAAAAACAAAAACAGAAATGAGAAAAGAAAAAACGAAATGAAAAAAGAATAGGGGCGTCACGCCCCAGAAGGCCGGCCCATGAACGCGTATGTGGGAGGGAGGAGGTGCGTGACAAAAAGGTAGAGGAAATAGGACAACCCACCCTGGGGATCGAACCCGGGTCTGCGCGGTGGAGAAGATATGCTTCAACCACTGAGCTGCTAGAGCGTCTATGACATGCGCGGGGTATTTGTTTTATAAACTCTTGTGTGCGACGATGACTTTGAAAAAAACGAATCGTTTTCTTGAATTATGAGTGGCATAGCGGGTAATTTATAGCAACTTTAAGGGTATTTTTTTTGACGGACGACCAGAGACTCTATTTGCTTTATTATTAGGTAGAGATTATGTAATGATTGAAAACTATGTAGAACTACTTTGATGTCCACGCCTTACACACATGGAAGGATATCTATATTGTACGGAACAGATTCCTAATCACAAGAAGAAAACTATATACTTTTTGTTTCAACGCCTAAAACACACATGGGAGATATCCGTACTCTACGGAGAGCAATCTTAATTACAAGATGAAACCTTTTTGATCTAGTTTTCATCACTATCTAAGGCTAGTCATAGTGGGAGTAACTTAGGTAGTAACATAGTGCATTTTAAGAAAATTTTGCTTACGTGGCAAGTAGTTAATGAGAGGTGGTAACATAATATGTACTGTAACATAGCGCTTCCCGAGACAAGATGAATCTACAAGTTAATAAATGAAGCCATCCATGATACTACTATTATGTTACTTTGCATTATGAAGGTAGTAACTTAGACTAGTGTTATGCATATGACACTAGTCTAAGGAAAGAGATAGCGTACATCTGACACATGTGCGAGGATATATGTATTACTAGATCATTGAAAGCGCGCGTTGCTGCGCCCGTCCATTTTTTCAATAGGATCATAGTTGTTGATGTAAATATATGTACATAAATTTTGTTAATTACTGTCAAGGTATTACAATGTATGATTCATTGCAAACCTATGGAGGTTAAGTAACAGTAAACTCAAATAACAACAACAATAATAATAAGACACAGTTGCATTGGCCTTAGTATTTTATTTTATAAAGAGCATGTGACAGGCCTTTAGTTTCCCAAAATAGCATGTGACAGGCCTTTAGTTTCCTACAACAGGCTCTAGCACAAAGGCCAATTACTTTACTTTTTCTGACAAGTCAACTGATTGAGATAACAATACAAATTCAGGTAAGATAATAACTTTAAAGCTTGCAAAAAACAACATTCCGGAACACACGTCACATTCAGGTTCGCTCATGCCTAACAATTGAAGTCAGTGTGTGTGCCCTTTCTGCAAAAATAAGCAAGAATTACTGTAAAAATTATGTAAAAGGCTGAAAGCATATATGAATATATTACAATCCATTGAACCAACTCAGCTACCTTAAAGCATCAGCAAACGTATGAAGAACAAGCTGATTGCACCAGGTCTCACACTTATCAAACAAATTTGGCGGTGAATTATTACTGTATCATTCTTAGGAAGCCGTGAAAGGTGTCATGGAAAGGGCGTACCCCAAATGAAATAGCTGATAGATATGCACAGCCGGCCTGATGTCGTTGCTGCAAAACAATAAGAAAGCTACAAAGGGTTGCCAACTCTTCAGAGAACATACCCAGTTCAGTAAAGCGGCTTACTGATAAATATTTATTTTCTCTTAAGGTTGCCATCATTTTGTCAATTGAAGCATAGGAGTTATAAAATATATGGAACAGTAGGAAGCTATGCGTATGTGTGTATGCAAGGTGAAATTAAAATAATTTTTTTTAGAAATATGAGATGAAAATTATTGGTAATGAAAAAACACGACCTTTTTTTTATTTGATTGAGAAGAAAAAGTTTTCATTCCATGAGTTTAAAAATGAGTAGGTAGAACATCATTCAGAAGAACCGATAATTCTATTACCAAAATCCAATCGAAAAAAGCACAGTCCATTGGTGCAGCAGCATAGAACTACTGGGTGGCTTCAAATTAAAATAGAGACAACATATTTGTGAGAAAGCTAGAAGAAGCGGAAAATTTATTGTCCTAGATTACATACTGGACTAAAGTGTGTACTCAAGTCTGTTTCAGTTAAAACTATTCCAACAGAAGTTCTGAAGCATGTATCCTGAATCTGTTCTCAGTATTGCAAGTGCATGGAGCAATTTCTCACGCAAGAAGACATTGTCGAAGCATATTAAGACTCCATCCCATGTTTCAGAAGAAACATCCATCTACTAAAACATGGCAATAGAATCAGGAGATCATCAATTGTGAAACTTAACTCCATTCAGAGGCTGAATATAAGATCATGCTACTGTGGCACATCGACATGGCTTGCTAGGCGAACTCCATGTTGCATATCTTATTGATGTACTCTCCTCGACCAAACAGACCAATCAATATATGCCACGGTCCTGTTAAAGTTTGTAAAAAATAGATTAAGGTTGCACTTACAACAATCAGAAAGTGGATGAAATAAGAAAACTGGATCCTCACAAACCGTACATCAAAATCAAACGTTATGGGGGAATGAGGTACCTTCATATTTTGTCGAGTATTGAGGTTGGGAGGCGCATAGGGGTGTGATGTCAACTCCAAGGAAGAGTCGAGCGAGGTCCTTGCCACCATCCATAGAACCAACAAAAATCGAGCCTTGCATCGCTTTGCACCGAATCGATTAGTCAGGACCGTGTCGCTTCGCCTTCGCCCCGCATCCAGCGGCATGCTTTTTCCTCTCCCGATCTGACCGACTGGACCGGATCGAAAGGTCAGCAGCTCGGTAAGAATCAGCAGCGAAGAACCGTGATGAGCACCACGTGCACAAATATGAGATTGGTATATGTAAGAGTTGATAGCAGATTGAACAACGCTAGTTGTTATGTTTCTTCCATCCGTGTAAAAAGAATGTTCATATCATAAACTGAAAGAAATAGCTCCTGTGAAGAATGCAATCATAAGCAAAGACGATACCTCAACTCCCCAACAGAGAAATCAACCTTGTGGCTTTGGAATTTGGATGCAAACTCTGTGCATAAATCATTTTTTCCTCGGACTCCTCTCTGCAACGGAGACCAAAGAAATAATGGCACAACACATACAAAACTCAAAAACTTGGAATGGAAAGGATGAAGTGCTACAAAAAGACTCACCAGTAGCGACCACGGCCAGGCCAGGTCAAAGAAGAAAGACACATGATGATCCACGAGAGGAAGGAGGTGGGAGGCGGACAAGATCCGGCGCGTCCCATCCATGCACCATCGTTGCTGAAAGGAGATTCTTGGATGCGTTGGCACAAATTGTACCCAAACTTCTCCGGCAATCTGGATGCAGGACGACAGCGGCAGGCGCTGCTACAGCGCAGACAAACATTCGCGTTAGTTTGGGAGTAGTGATGGAGATTTCTCCTTTTTCACGAGCTGTTAGGGATGGACACGCAGGGAACAGGCCAGAGTCTGTGCACCTTTACTCGGCAAGATTGATGGCCCGATCATGGAGCCCCTCCTCATTGCGCTTACCAAGAGGAAAGATAGGAGAAGGAGGGCGGCATCTACTGGTCGAACGCGGAGGTGGTCGAGGAATAGGCAGCGAGGAGCGGCGAGCCGGAGAGAATAGTGGCGGTGGCGGCCATAGTTTTCACTTTCGAAACAAAAAAAAATTCGCTCACCCTCGAAAGCACCGAAATTTCGGAAATTTCGTAAATTTCGAAAACCATTTCGAGCAAATCAACGAAATTTTTGATTAAATTTGAATAAATTCGAACACAAAGTATTGAATAAGTAATTTTTAGCTCGAATTTTTCACCATAACTTGTCTATCCGAATGGTGCGATCACTACTTCAGTCCTTGTAGATCCAGGTTTGAATCCCAGTGACATAATATTTTAGGTTTTTGTTAAGTTTTCTATAGCAGGAATAGTAAAGCAGTACAAAAAATTGAAAAAACGACCGCCTGTGGGATTCGAACCAAGGCCCTAAAGTGTGCAATAACACCAGCCTACCGCTCTGCTAAGCATATGA
Source organism: Aegilops speltoides (assembly GCA_021437245.1). Lineage (NCBI taxonomy): Eukaryota > Viridiplantae > Streptophyta > Magnoliopsida > Poales > Poaceae > Aegilops > Aegilops speltoides. The sequence continues at coordinate 94,233,094 of CM038147.1, forward strand.
ATACAACTAACTTAGATTCCAGCTCTCTCTTATATGTTTAATTTTAAAATACCGAAATAATTTAAACGAAACGTGAATGTTTCGAGGACCCTCGAAATGAGCGAAATTTCGAGAAATTTCGGAAATTTCGTCGAAAGTGAAAACTATGGTGGCGGCGCACCCCCGTGTTGCGGTCGAGAGAGAGAGAGGGGAGAGACGATGGGTCGGGGGTGATTAGTCGACTGCCCAGTGCCCCACGGGAACCACGCTTCGACCCAACAGCCCAAACAACCACAATACACCGTTTTTTCCGCTGGAGTAGCGTCCCCTCAGGACAGCAGGCCCACGAGGCAAAAAACGTGGCGCAGAAATCAGATCCAATGTCAGAAACGTTTAGATCGGAAAAACGGACGGCCAGGAATGCAAATGGTCTGAGATGGCTAGAAAGGTGCGCAGTTATAATGTCTTTAAATATGAACTGAAGCATCAAAGATGAGAACTGGTTAGATCTACTTTTCAAGTCTTCGCCTACTTTACAAATTTAGGACGGTATCTATAATGTACGGAACCGCAATTTAATTACAAGATAAAAAATTAGTAGATTTGCTTTTGGACATCGCACACAAATCTATGGATGTGCAAGCATATAAACCATATGGATCTACTTGTCAGTCGGGTAAGCCAATGGATATGCAAGGGAAAACAATCAAGAAATAAAAACAGCCATTGAGTTTATGTAGAATAACAATATTAGCCATGAGTTTCATAAAAAGAAGCCATGTACATGAAGTGGTGTTTCATACTAGTGGGATTAAAACCCAAGAATTTTTGAAGAAACAAACCCACTTGCCAACCTCTCCAGCCATCCTAAAAGTATTGTAAAGTATTCTACATGAAGGAAATCTCTCTTAGGTGCCGATGAATAATTCTTTCTAAGATCAGCGGCCTTTTATAGATGCTCGGCGGAATACACTTGGGATCCGGCTTGCCTGCTCCCTCCCCATGCTCCCATCCGTGCTCCCACTTCATCCTATGGCTGTCTTTTTTTCCTTTTTTTCTTTCTAAACTAATCATCCCCCTGATTTTAATGGGATGGGCCCGGATCTTATTTTGTTCTAATCAAATCAAGCCACGTACGCCGGAGCACGGATGGGCACACGCGTGGTGCTCAGGCAAGTCTCGGTTTATTTACCATGTATAGTGGCATTTTGTTCCTGCACCATAGAAAAAGCGATATTTTTCCTGTACCACAATAAAAAAATCGGTATTTATTATTTAAAATATTGGTATTTACTTTTCCTATCTAATATCAATTCGTGGCCCGGTATAGACAAACGTTGTGATAAAAAAAAGGATACTACGCGATCTGGCAATCAATTGCCAAATCAGGGCTAAATAAATTATATTTCCCCCCGTTTGAATAGTTTGGGTGGGCGTGAGGCACAGCCTTGCACGGGAGCAGTGTTGCCAGCCACACGATCGCCATCCTTTGTGCAAGTGTACAAGGAGCAATTAGCTTCCTGTCTTAGATAGTAGCATTATTAGTTTTGTTAAGGTAACTCTATGTTACGTTTTTTTTTTTGCAGGTGAACTCTTTGTTACATTTGATGCTAAATATAGAGCACAGGCTCGACTTATGTTGAACTGGCTCCTTTACCGGGAGTCCAGGACAGATGACATGAACCAGGTCTTTCCCTTCAAGGAAAAAAAAGATGAACTAGGTCCTTTCCCTAAAAAAGTGAAAACAAATAAACAGGTCTTACTAGTTCAAACTCAACTCATTAGTGGATCATTAGCTGGAAATCTACAAGCACGGAATGGGGATATCCCATTATTTTGTCCGCACTCACGCGGCATCACGTGTTCCTCTTGTGTGTTGTCTGTGCAATAAGTATGTAGTACGGTTCATGTGAGAGCATACACCATGTGACCTATACTCTGATGAGAATACAAAGACAAGACGCATACACAGTTCTTCCGTGCATATTGTAGTTGCTGGATCTCTTGTAGACTAAATAGACTCATTTTGACGGGCATAGTTTCTTTCCAAATGGGATCTATCTAAAAGAATAGCGGATACAACCAGATAATCAGGTAACTAAACCCACGACCCAAAAATAACCATGAAAAAATTGGAAAATTATAACCAAGGCTATAGGCCTCAAAGTTCTCGCAAAAGGCACTTCTCGCAAAACCACAACCAAACTCATCCTTCTTACCCACATCTAGTTCTCGATGGCGAAGAATAACATCAAGAAATCTTAGTCATTGAAGACCTCTAGATGACCAAATATTGTTGAATGGTTACACCCGTATTGCCAAACTAGGCCATTCACCTTGCTCATGAAGACTCGAATGAAGGGGTTGTTGGAGAATATGGCACCACCGACAACGATGGCTCACCAAAATATAGCAACGAGAACCAAAACGTCTTGCAAAATGGTTGATAGGAAAAATAAAAAACTCAGAGGCTCCTTGACAACGCCAGGCCAAGCACCACCGAGACAATATTGCAGTTGGAGAAATTCTATTCGATATAGCACCGCCATCACCAAAACCTAACCAAAGAACTTTTCGTACACACCGCATGAGAGATGAGGATCCCCTCCCCCCATCTTATGGCGTAGGTGTGACGTCTCAGGACATAGGGGGGCATCGATTGGATACGACTAGAGAGGGTTGCGACGCTTGATGGAGGCGTGATTGCCGTCGTTTGTCTTTTTGAGAGAATAATGGAACTTCAGTTGAATGATTGACTACCACAACTTTTAATGAAGTTGGAATAGATGAGCTCGGTTTGACTTTTTCAAAACCACTTACAGGTTACAATAGAAACGGTCACTGCACATCCAACAAAATCTAACACCTTGACCCACCAAATCTCTTGTGTCTTCCCCTCCACCCTGTCTTATGAATTCGCTCACGTCTCTAACATGTCACATATTTGTGTCGGCCACAACTTCGTCACCGACACACCATATCTCCCAAATCTCCATTGCTCAATATGGGGATCTTATGGGGAGAGGGGTCGCCACCGTGGATCTGGTGGCAATGATAATTTCAACATATTCTTTATCGAACCTTTGGAAGCTCTTCTTGTCCACGTTATCATGGACATGTCTTGCTAAAGTTGCCTCTAAGGTAGGATGGGCCAAATATGAGAGGTTTTCCAGTTTAATTTTCTTAAGCTTGATGTTAATTTGTGACAAATTTTAGTTGGAAATGCTTGAATGTTTTATTTGAATCTAGTTGAAATTTTCACAAAATTTTGTGATTTATCAAAACTTGTATATTGTTTTGGTTAAAACCTATTGAAAACTGTAAAAAAATTGTGGGTTTTGGTTGGAAGTGACATACAGTCAATGAAATTTTGCGAATACCATTGAAGTTCAGTTACAAATATGATTTTCCCTTCATGAAAGGTGTGTATATGGCTGAAAGTTGTTCATAGGCTTGAAATACGTTGCGCTCATCACTGCTAGTCACCATGTATGCCCCTTCATAGAATAAATTTTGAAGTACAGGAGAACATCCAAGAAGCTGAAGGGAGGGTTCATGGGATGAACCATCGGGTTGGTCACTTTCCAAAAAATGGGAAGCTTTGTGTTGTTTCCTACTATGGGGATGGGATGGTCCCATGGATTGCTGTAAATTATCATTGCCTTTCATTCAAACTCGTTTCATTTCATTTTATTTTTTGAAATGGAATGAGATCCTGCCATTACATTTTGTTGCCACCAATGGGGTACATGAGGGGGAACTTTCCCGGTGGCTCACGACACACACCATCTGACTAAACAAATATAAAAAGAACATAAGAAGGCAATGATAGACACCTAATCAGTCCCTGCGCTGCTTCTTCCCCAGGGTGACCCGGCCGGCGGCCAAACCCCCGCTGCCTCCTAACCCTTTCCTCTCCCTCTCCTCCCCCTCACCATCATCGGTGCCTCCACTGGGGCAAAGCCGGCATGGATCCGGTGCCAGCGGGGCCTGTTCCTGCTGCACTGGGCGGCATTTCTCGTGAGAAGGGATGCTCGTGGAGGCGATTGGCAAGGGGATGTGCTCACTAGTGGTGGGTCACATCAGCATGTGGGAGTGGCTCGACAGTGTGGAGGTGTCACGGGGTGGTGGATAGGCATGGGGCCCTGATCATGTGGGCCTCCTACCCCTGCATGGCATCGTGGATCCGGATGGATCTGATGCTTAGAGCATCTCCAATAGATGATGTAGATGTATAAAAATTTACTCCAAATTTACATCTGATGTAAAATGCATCACCAAGTGATGCAAATATACATCACCGGCCGTGTGGTGATGTAAACGATTAGCAGCGGCATGAACGCCCAACTGCAAATCTGAAATTCCCCGCCTCCCGCCGCCGATTTCACCCCAGAAATGATGCTGATGTCGCTCGTCCGTCCACCCTCGACCCTGCCGCCCATGCGAGCCGCTAGGCACGCCGCCAACCGCGCCGCTGGAGCTCCCACCGACCCACCAATTTGGATCCGCTGCCACCATTTTTTCTGTTGATTCGCCTGTTCACCAGAGTGTCGACGGTCATTATGGCTCCAACAGCTCACGACTGCCTTGTCGAGTAGTGTTTCTTACCACCGGAGCTAGCGGGGCAGCCGTGTGACAACCGCGACCCTGCCGAGCGGCCATTGCTTCAGTTAGCAGCGTCGGCGTTCCATTGTCGCAAATTGACTCCTCCGCCAGCCGCTAGCCGTTCAGGAGCCATACTAGACCCAGCCGCTCACCCCCGTTGGTCGGGGTGAGCACCGTCAAGGCTCTAACGAGCTGTCGGCGGGTTTCTTCCACCTCACACACAAGACGACAATCACCATAAAACTACATCTTCATGCCAGATAATTTTTTCCAAGTTGGTAGGAATTTTTACCTTGATGGAATTTTGTCGAACACGTTGCGAATGTGGTTGGACCGTGTTGATTGCATGGTGGCGGTGGTGGCAGAAGTGTCAGTGTCCTGCTGGTGAGGCTACTCTCCTTGGTGTTCTGACACTTGTGGTGCAGTGGAGCGGCGTCAGATGGTGTCTTGCTCTCTGTTCTAGTTCGCATGCTCTGTCATTGCCACTTCGGTCGTGCTTTGGCTTGTTTGGAGTGTGTTGGTGGTCGAGCCTCCTCCCAAGAGGCTTGTCGAGGTGGAAGGTCTCTGGGCTCTGGCGCATGCTTTGGCCGACAGTGGTCCGTGGCGGTGACGGAGTGTCATCCATGGGTGTCTCTTTCCTTCTTGGAAGGCATCGTCGAAGAGTTCATCCTGACACTAGATCACTATTGGTTGTACCGTGTTTAGAGATTGCTGGCGCGGCCGGATCCCCTCCTACGAGGTTCGATGGGGTGGTGGAGTGTGAATATCTAGGTGATAGCTTTGTCCTAGCGAGGGTTAGTACCAGTGACGTTGGTGCCTACAAACGCCATTTACTTCTTGGAGGAATTTTCGAAGAGCCTCTTCTCCTTACCCTAGGTGTTTTTGGCCCTCGGGGTTGGCTTGTGCTTGGTGGTGGTGTCTAGTTTCGTTAGGGGTTGCTTGTGTTGTTGTTGGGATTTTATCATAGTTTTCCCTTATCAACCGTGTGTTGTGTAGTTTTCAGTAGGGATGGCAATGGGTAGGGTATGAATGGGCACAACCCCCTTCTTCCCAAACCCATACCCATCGAAACTTTGTATACCCACCTATTTCAATACCCATGGGCACAAATTGATACCCATGCCCATACCCATCAAGTATCCTATACCCAATGGGTATCCAGTGGGTACAATATATAGTATTTACATTTTGAAAAAGTAGAAAAATGTCTAAAATTGAAGTGATGATGAGCTATTAGTCTAGCACCAACACGGCCTCCTCTAGTGGATTGGCTGTTGCGGGCGACAAGGGAGTACAATAAGCGGTTGGTGGAGGCCCGACACAGTGAGGCAGTGATGAGAACTGGAGATCGCCGGTCTGAGAGTTGGACAAGAGTCCGTTGGTGATTAGACGATATGTCATCATTTTGAGGAGACACATAGGATGTAGGTGGAGTGGCGAGTTGGTGGTTGTGGTCTTATTAGCTATGGCTAGTTTAGGGAATAAGCGACTGAGGGTTGGGCCATAGGACTTGGATGTTGACCCCACATGTCATAGGTGTTGTTTTGATTTAATAATTTTATCTGGGTATCCGTTGGGTTACCCATGGATGCAATTTCATACTCATACCCTACCCATATATTTTGCGGGCATGGATACTGTCAGTGTCAAAACCGGCGGATCTCGGGTAGGGGGTCCCGAACTGTGCATCTAGGGGATGGTAACAGGAGATAAGGGACACGATGTTTTACCCAGGTTCGGGCCCTCTCGATGGAGGTAAAACCCTACGTCCTGCTTGATTAATATTGATGATATGGGTAGTACAAGAGTGGATCTACCACGAGATCAAGGAGGCTAAACCCTAAAGCTAGCCTATGGTATGATTGTTGTAATGTATGTTGTCCCACGGACTAAAGCCCTCCGGTTTATATAGACACCGGAGGAGGCTAGGGTTACAGTCGGTTACAATGGTAGGAGATCTACATATCCAGATCGCCAAGCTTGCCTTCCACGCCAAGGAAAGTCCCATCCGGACACGAGACGGAGTCTTCAATCTTGTATCTTCGTAGTCTTGGAGTCCGTGGACGATGATAGTCCGGCTGTCCGGACACCCCTAGTCCAGGGCTCCTCAAGAGCCCTGAACCAAAGCTTCAATGACGATAAGTCCCGCAAGATAATGTTCGGCATTGCAAGGCGGGTTCCTCCTTGAATAATCCAGAGAAGATCATGAACACCAGGATAGTGTCCGGCTTTGCAAAATAAATTCCACATTCCACCGTAGAGAGAATAAAATGTACACAAGTCCAATCTGCTGACGTATTATGCGGCATGACATCACACCGCTACCAAGCCTTTATTTGAATCGTTTATTATACCACCTCAGCATGTTTAGCGAAGCGGTTTCCTTGGCACGTCATGTCGAAGCAGAGATCGTGTTCCCCTTATTCCGGGATTCTCATCAATACAGACGTGGGTAACCCAACCGCGCCGTTGATGGTGGCGCTTGGGAGATAAGCGAGTTTTACCAGGCTGGTGGGGGACGCATAGTCTCCGTCCTCCTATATATAAGGGATAAGGATTTACCTTCTCACCTACGCCTTCTTCCTCCTTTGCTTATCCATCTCCGCGCACTCAAGCTCCAACGCTCAAGCTCGCGCATCTCGCCTCGACCCTCTCCGACTATGTCCGGAGCGGGAGGCAAATGGTTGGCCTCCACCGTTAAGGAGGAGCACATCACCAAGCTGCGTAACGCCGGATACCTTTCCAGCGACATCGCGCATCGGCTGCCCGATGAGGGGCAGCTCATCCCCACCCCCGGGCCCCATGAGAGGGTTGTTTTCCTCCCCCACTTCCTCCACGGACTAGGTTTTCCTCTTCACCCTTTTGTCCGGGGGCTCATGTTTTACTACGACCTGGATTTCCACGATCTGGCGCCGAACTTCATCCTCAACATCTCGGCATTCATCGTCGTGTGCGAGGCCTTCCTCTGCATCCGGCCTCACTTCGGCCTGTGGCTCAAGACCTTCAACGTCAAGCCGAAGGTTGTGAAGGGCACGCAAGCGGAATGCGGAGGCGCCATGTTGGGCAAGTTGCCCAACGTCCTTTGGCTCGAAGGGGCCCTCGTGGACTCCGTCAAGGGATGGCAATCGGGGTGGTTCTACATCACCGAGCCGCGCGAGCCCACGTGGGCGGCGGCCCCCGAGTTTAGATCTGGCATCTGTTGGAAATATGCCCTAGAGGCAATAATAAAAGTATTATTATATTTCATTGTTCATGATAATTGTCTTTTGTTCATGCTATAACTGTATTATCCGGAAATCGTAATACACGTGTGAACACATAGATCACAATATGTCCCTAGTGAGCCTCTAGTTGACTAGCTCGTTGTGATCAACAGATGGTCATGGTTTCCTGACTATGGACATTGGATGACGTTGATAACGGGATCACATCATTGGGAGAATGATGTGATGGACAAGACCCAATCCTAAGCATAGCACAAAGATCGTGTAGTTCGTTTGCTAGAGCTTTGCCAATGTCAAGTATCTCTTCCTTCGACCATGAGATCGTAACTCCCGGATACCGTAGGAGTGCCTTGGGTGTATCAAACGTCACAACGAATCGGGTGACTATAAAGGTGCATTACGGTATCTCGAAAGTATTTGTTGGGTTGACACGGATCGAGATCGGATTTGTCACTCCGTATAACGGAGAGGTATCTCTGGGCCCACTCGGTAATGCATCATCATAATGAGCTCAAGGTGACCAAGGTATTGGTCACGGGATCATGCATTCTGAGAATGAGTAAAGTGACTTGCGTAACGAGACCGAACAAGGTATTGGGATACCGACGATCGAGTCTCGCAAGTAACGCACCGATTGACAAAGGAATTGCATCTGTGGTTTGATCGAATCCTCGACATCGTGGTTCAACCGATGAAATCATCGAGGAGCATGTGGGAGCCAACATGGGTATCCGGACCCGCTGTTGGTTATTGCCCGAGAGTCGTCTCGGTCATGTCTGCGTGTCTCCGAACCCGTAGGGTCTACACACTTAAGGTTCGGTGGACGCTAGGGTTATTAGGAAGACTAGTATGTGACTACGAATGTTGTTCGGAGTCCCGGATGAGATCCCGGACGTCACGAGGAGTTTCGGAATGGTCCGGAGGTAAAGAATAATATATAGGAAGTGGTATTTCGGCCATCGGGAAAGTTTCGGGTCTCCGGTAATGTCTGGGACCACCGGAAGGGTCCCGGGTCCACCGGTGGGGCCACCCATCCGGAGGGCCCCATGGGCTGAAGTGGGAGGAACCAGCCCATAGTGGGCTGGTGCGCCTCAGGCCCACCCCGCGCCTAGGGTTGAAACCCTAGGGGTGGGGCGCCCACACTGGCTTGGGGGCACTCCACCCCTTGCCGCCGCCCCTTGGAGATTGGATCTCCGGGGCCGCGCGCCTGGGGCCTATATAAAGGGGGAGGGAGGGGCTGCAGCACCCATCTCCAAGGCGCAGCCCTCCCTCCCAACACCTCTCCTCCTCCGTTGTGTGCTCGGGAAGCCTGTTGAATCTTGCCTCTCCACCATCACCACGCCGTCGTGTTGCCGGTGGAGCTGTCTTCCTCAACCTCTCCTTCCTCCTTGCTGGATCAAGACGGAGGGGACGTCACCCGTGCCGTACGTGTGTTGAACGTGGAGGTGCTGTCCGTTCAGCACTTGGTCATCGGTGATTCGAATCACGTCGAGTACGACTACATCATCACCTTGCAAGCTTCCGCATGCGATCTACAAGTGGTATGTAGATGCAAACTCTCTCCCGTTACTCGTTGCTTAGATGAACTCATAGATGGATCTTGGTGAAACCGTAGGAAAAAATTTAATTTTCTGCAACGTTCCCCAACAGTGGCATCATGAGCTAGGTCTATGCGTAGTTCTCTAATGCACGAGTAGAACACAATTTGTTGTGGGCGTTGATCTTGTCAACTTACTTGCCTCTACTAGTCTTTTCTTGCTTCAACGGTATTGTGGGATGAAGCGGCCCGGACCAACCTTACACATACGCTTACGTGAGACCGGTTCCACCGATTGACATGCACTAGTTGCATAAGGTGGCTGGCGGGTGTCTGTCTCTCCCACTTTAGTTGGAGCGGATTCGATGAATAGGGCCCTTATGAAGGGTAAATAGAAGTTGACAAAATCACGTTGTGGTGTTTTCGTAGGTAAGAAAACGTTCTTGCTAGAACTCAATCGCAGCCACGTAAAAGATGCAACAACAATTAGAGGACGTCTAACTTGTTTTTGCAGCGATTGATCATGTGATGTGATATGGCCAAAAGTTGTGATGAATGATGAATTGTGATGTATGAGATCATGTTCTTGTAATAGGATTCACGACTTGCATGTCGATGAGTATGACAACCGGCAGGAGCCATAGGAGTTGTCTTTATTTTTGTATGACCTGCGTGTCATTGAAGAACGCCATGTAAACTACTTTACTTTATTGCTAAACGCGTTAGTCATAGAAGTAGAAGTAGTCGTTGGCGTGACAACTTCATGAAGACACGATGATGGAGATCATGATGATGGAGATCATGGTGTCAAGCCGGTGACAAGATGATCATGGAGCCCCGAAGATGGAGATCAATGGAGCTTTATGATATTGGCCATATCATGTCACAACTATATAATTGCATGTGATGTTTATTATGTTTATACATCTTGTTTACTTAGGTCGACGGTAGTAAATAAGATGATCCCTTACAAAATTTCAAGAAGTGTTCTCCCTAAGCGTGCACCGTTGCTACAGTTAAATCGTTTCTAAGCACCACGTGATGATCGGTGTGATGGATTCTTACGCTCACATACAACGGGTGTAAGACAGCTTTACAGCGAAAACACTTAGGATTAACTTGACGAGCCTAGCATGTGCAGACATGGCCTCGGAACACGGAGACCGAAAGGTCGAACACGAGTCGTATGGAAGATACGATCAACATGAAGATGTTCACCGACGATGACTAGTCCGTCTCACGTGATGATCGGACACGGGCTAGTCGACTCGGATCGTGTAACACTTAGATGACTAAAGGGATGTCTAATCTAAGTGGGAGTTCATAATTTTGATTAGAACTTTATTATCATGAACTTAGTCTAAAACCTTTGCAAATATGTCTTGTAGATCAATGGCCAACGCTAATGTCAACATGAACTTCAACGCGTTCCTAGAGAAAACCAAGCTGAAAGATGATGGTAGCAACTATACGGACTGGGTCCGGAACCTGAGGATCATCCTCATAGCTGCCAAGAAACAATATGTCCTAGAAGCACCGTTAGGTGACCCACTGTTCTCCCAAAGACCGCAAGACGATTTGAATGTTTGGCGACTCGCTCGATGATTACTCCCTCGTTCGGTGCGGCATGCTTTACAGCTTAGAACCGGGCTCCAAAAGCGTTTTGAGCATCACGGAGCATATGAGATGTTCAAGAGCTGAAACTAGTTTTCCAAGCTCATGCCCGGTCGAGAGATATGATGTCTCCGACAAGTTCTCAGATTGTAAGATGGAGGAAAACAGTTACGTCGGTGAGCACATCCTCAAGATGTCCAGGTTGCACAACCGTATGACCCAAATGAACATTAACCTCCGGATGAGGCGGTCATTGACAAAATCCTCCGATCGCTCCCACCAAGCTACAAGAGCTTTGTGATGAACTACAACATGCAGGGGATGGTGAAGACCATTCTGAAGTGTTCTCAACGTGAAGTCGCAGAGGCTGAAATCAAGAAAGAACATCAAGTGTTGATGGTCAATAAGACCACTAAGTTCAAGAAGGGCAAGGGTAAGAAGAACTTCAAGAAGGACGGCAAAGATGTTGTCGCGCCGTAAGCTTTGTTCTTGGGAAGAAGTCAAAGAATGGATCCAAGCACGAGACCGAGTGCTTTTATTGCAAGGGAAGGGTCCTCGAAGCGGAACGCCCCAAATACTTAGCGGATAAGAAGGCCGGCAACACTAAAGGTATATTTGATATACATGTAATTGATGTGTACCTTACCGATTACTCGTAGTAACTCCCGGTATTTGATACGGTGCCGTTGCTCATATTTGTAACTCACAGCAGAGCTGCGGAATAAACGGAGGCTGGCGAAGGGCGAGGTGACGATCGCGTCGGGAATGGTTCAGAGTCGATGTGATCGCCGTCGACACGCTGCCTCTACATTTACCCACGAGGATTAGTTTTGAACCTTAATAATTGTTATTTAGTGCCAAGTTTGAGCATGAACATTGTATCCGGATCTCGTTTGATACGAGATGGCTACTCATTTAAGTCCGAGAATAATGGTTGTTCGATTTATATGAGAGATATGTTTTATGGTCATGCTCCGATGGTCAATGGTTTATTCTTAATGAATCTCGGCGTAATATTACACATGTTCATAGTGTGGATGCCAAAAGATGTAAAGTTGATAACGATAGTCCCACATACTTGTGGCACTGCCACCTTGGTCACATTGGTGTCAAGCGCATGAAGAAGCTCCATGCTGATGGACTTTTAGAGTCTCTTGATTATGAATCGTTTGACACATGTGAACCATTCCTCTTAGGCAAAATGACCAAGACTCCGTTCTCCGGAACAATGGAGCGAGCAACCAACTTGTTGGAAATCATACATACCGATGTGTGCGGTCCAATGAGCGTTGAGGCTCGCGGAGGATATCGTTATGTTCTCACTCTCACTGATGACTTGAGTATATATGGGTATGTCTACTTAATGAAACACAAGTCTGAGACCTTTGAAAAGTTCAAGGAATTTCAGAATGAGGTGGAGAATCAACGTGACCGAAAGATAAAGTTCCTACGATCAGATCGTGGAGGAGAATACTTGAGTCACGAATTTGGTACACACTTAAAGAAATGTGGAATCGTTTCACAACTCATGCCGCCTGGAACACCTCAGCGAAACGGTGTGTCCGAACGTCGTAATCGCACACTATTGGATATGGTGCGGTCTATGATGTCTCTTACCGATTTACCGCTATCATTTTGGGGATACGCTCTAGAGACAGCTACATTCACTTTAAATAGGGCACCGTCTAAATCCGTTGAGACGACACCGTATGAATTATGGTTTGGGAAGAAACCTAAGCTGTCGTTTCTAAAAGTTTGGGGATGCGATGCTTATGTCAAGAAACTTCAACTGAAAAGCTCGAACCCAAGTCGAAAAATGCGATTCATAGGATACCCTAAGGAAACCGTCGGGTATACCTTCTACTTAAGATCAAAGGCAAGATCTTTGTTGCCAAGAACGGATGCTTTCGGAAAAGAGTTTCTCTCGAAAGAAGTAAGTGGGAGGAAAGTAGAACTCGATGAAGTACTACCTCTCGAGCGGGAAAGTGGTGCAGCGCAGAAACCATTCTGTGATGCCCACACCAACCAAGAGGAAAACAATGATGATGATCAAGGTACTTGGATCAAGTTACTCTTGAACTTCAGGTCCACAAGGACACGTTCCGCACTGAGTGGTACGGCAACCCTGTCACGGAAATAATGTTGTTAGACAACGGTGAACCTTGAACTATGAAGAAGCAATGGCGGGCCCGGATTCCAACAAATGGCTTGAAGCCATGAAATCCGAGATAGAATCCATGTATGAAAACAAAGTTTGGACTTTGACAGACTTGCCCAATGATCGGCGAGCGATAGAAAACAAATGGATTTTTAAGAAGAAGACGGACGCGGATGGTAATGTCACCATCTATAAAGCTCGACTTGTCACTAAGGGTTATCGACAAGTTCAAGGGATTGACTACGACGAGACATTCTCTCCCGTAGCGAAGCTGAAGTCCGTCCGAATCATGTTAGCAATTGCCGCATACTATGATTATGAGATATGGCAGATGGACGTCAAAACGGCATTCCTTAACGGACATCTTAAGGAAGAGCTGTATATGATGCAGCGGAAGGTTTTGTCGATCCTCGTAACGCTAACAAAGTATGCAAGCTCCAGCGATCCATTTATGGACTGGTGCAAGCATCTCGGAGTTGGAACATTCGCTTTAATGAGATGATCAAAGCGTTTGGGTTTATGCAGACTTATGGAGAAGCCTGCGTTTACAAGAAAGTGAGTGGGAGCTCTGTAGCATTTCTCCTATTATATGTAGATGACATACTCTTAATGGGAAATGATACAAAACTTCTGGATAGCATTAAGGCCTACTTGAATAAGTGTTTTTCAATGAAGGACCTTGGAGAAGCTGCTTATATATTAGGCATCAAGATCTATAGAGATAGATCGAGACGCCTCATAGGTCTTTCACAAAGCACATACCTTGATAAAATTTTGAAAAGGTTCAAAATGGATCAGTCCAAGAAAGGGTTCTTGCCCATGTTACAAGGTGTGAGATTGAGCTCAGCTCGACCACCGACCACGACAAAAGATAAAGAAGAGATGAGTGTCATCCCTATGCTTCAGCCATAGGATCTATTATGTATGCCATCTTGTGTACCGGACACGAGGTAAACCTTGCCGTAAGTTTGGTAGCAAGATACCAAAGTAATCCCAGCAAGGAACACCGGACAGCGATCAAGAATATCTGAAGTACCGAAAAGGACAAAGGACATGTTTCTCGTTTATGGAGGAGACGAAGAGCTCGTCAGAAGGGTTACGTCGATGCTAGCTTCGACTCAGATCCGATGACTCTAAGTCACAAACCGAATACGTGTATATGTTGAATGGTGGAGCGATGGAAGTGCGGTGCAAAGCGCAAGCGTCGTGGCGGGATCTCGTGTGAAGCGGAGTACATGGCAGCCTCGGAGGCAGCGCATGAAGCGATTTGGGTGAAGGAGTTCATCACCGACCTAGGAGTCATACCCAATGCGTCGGGCCGATCAAACTCTTCGTGACAACACTTGGAGCTATTGCCCTTGCCAAGGAGCCTGTGTTTCACAAGAAGACCAGCACATCAAGCGTCGTTTCAACTCCATCCGTGAAAATGTTCAAGATGGAGACATAGAGATTTGCAAAGTGCACACGAATCTGAATGTCGCAGATCCGTTGACTAAACCTCTCTCGCGTGCAAAACATGATCAACACCGAACTCTATGGGTGTTCGATTCATCACAATGTAACTAGATTAGTGACTCTAGTGCAAGTGGGAGCTGTTGGAAATATGCCCTAGAGGCAATAATAAAAGTATTATTATATTTCATTGTTCATGATAATTGTCTTTTGTTCATGCTATAAGCTGTATTATCCGGAAATCGTAATACGTGTGAACACATAGATCACAATATGTCCCTAGTGAGCCTCTAGTTGACTAGCTCGTTGTGATCAACAGATGGTCATGGTTTCCTGACTATGGACATTGGATGTCGTTGATAACGGGATCACATCATTGGGAGAATGATGTGATGGACAAGACCCAATCCTAAGCATAGCACAAAGATCGTGTAGTTCATTTGCTAGAGCTTTGCAAATGTCAAGTATCTCTTCCTTCGACCATGAGATCGTGTAACTCCCGGATACCGTAGGAGTGCCTTGGGTGTATCAAACGTCACAACGTAACTGGGTGACTATAAAGGTGCATTACAGGTATCTCCAAAAGTATCTGTTGGGTTGACACGGATCGAGACTGGGATTTGTCACTCCGTATAACGGAGAGGTATCTCTGGGCCCACTCGGTAATGCATCATCATAATGAGCTCAAGGTGACCAAGGTGTTGGTCACGAGATCATGCATTACGGAACGAGTAAAGTGACTTGCCGGTAACGAGACTGAACAAGGTATTGGGATACCGACGATCGAGTCTCGGGCAAGTAACGTACCGATTGACAAAGGGAATTGCATATAGGGTTTGATCGAATCCTCGACATCGTGGTTCAACCGATGAAATCATCGAGGAGCATGTGGGAGCCAACATGGGTGTCGGACCCCCTTGTTGGTTATTGCCCGAGAGTCGTCTCGGTCATGTCTGCGTGTCTCCGAACCCGTAGGGTCTACACACTTAAGGTTCGATGACGCTAGGGTTATTAGGAAGACTAGTATGTGACTACCGAATGTTGTTCGGAGTCCTGGATGAGATCCCGGACATCACGAGGAGTTTCAGAATGGTTCGGAGGTAAAGAATAATATATAGGAAGTGGTATTTCGGCCATCGGGAAAGTTTCGGGGTCTCCCGGTAATGTACCGGGACCACCGGAAGGGTCCCGGGGGTCCACCGGGTGGGGCCACCCATCCCGGAGGGCCCCATGGGCTGAAGTGGGAGGGGAACCAGCCCATAGTGGGCTGGTGCACCCCCAGGCCCACCCCGCGCCTAGGGTTGAAACCCTAGGGGTGGGAGCCCCACACTGGCTTGGGGGCACTCCACCCCTTGGCCGCCGCCCCCCCTTGGAGATTGGATCTCCAGGGGCCGGCGCCCCCCCTGGGGGCCTATATAAAGGGGGAGGGAGGGGGGCTGCAGCACCCATCTCCAAGGCGCAGCCCCTCCCCTTCCCAACACCTCTCCTCCTCTGTTGTGTGCTCGGCGAAGCCACAGCCGAGATCGCCTCTCCACCATCACCACGCCGTCGTTTGCCGGTGGAGCTGTCTTCCTCAACCTCTCCTTCCTCCTTGCTGGATCAAGGCGGAGGGGACGCCACCCGTGCCGCACGTGTGTTGAACGCGGAGGTGCTGTCCGCTCAAGACTTGGTCATCGGTGATTCAATCACGTCGAGTACGACTACATCATCACCTTGCAAGCTTCTGCACGCGATCTACAAGTGGTATGTAGATGCAAACTCTCTCCCGTTACTCGTTGCTTAGATGAACTCATAAATGGATCTTGGTGAAACCGTAGGAAAAATTTTAATTTTCTGCAACATTCCCCAACAGCATCCCCACGTAGCTCACCTCCTGGAAAGAGAAGGGCTTGTTGTGGGGCAATCCGAAGGAGCTGACGTGACTCCGAGCCTGTATCCAGAAGCTGGTGAGCAATAAGCTCAGGCTTGTCGACATGGTCCAAGTCATGCTCATCCGCCAGATTCTCCCATGCCAAGAACGGGCATTCAATCTGTGGGAGTTTAATCCGGAACAGCACCGGGTGCTAAGCGGGCTCTTCGACACGACGTACGAAGGCGCATGGAGGGTGCTGTTTAAGGGCGCCGAAGCCCCTGCATCCGCGATGGAAGATCATGATTTTGCTCGCAGACATCCGGTGACGAGGTAAGTGATTCAACCCCTTTACGGGACACTTGTGGTAAATAGATTGACTCTAGGAGGGTCTCAATCTTTCCTTTCCTTTGGTAGGAATGGATGGAGAAGGCCGAGGAGCTCATCCGTCGGCTCCCATGCCGAAGACCAGTGAACGCCCGTCTAGCGGGGCTCTTTGGTTCCGCACCGCACGTGGTGCCGGAGAAGAAGGCCAAGAAGGTGGCCACGGGACTTGAAAGAGTTCCGTAATCAGGTGTCCGACGATGAGGCGGACTCCTCCCCCGAAGACGAGGAGGAGGAAGAAGAATCTCTCCCGGAGGAGGGAGAGAGGAAGAGGAAGGCTTCCCCAACAGGGGAGGCCGAAGGATCCAAGAGAGGGAGAACTATCCCCCCGGACAGCTCCGCCAACACCAACGTTGGCGAGGAGAAGTGGCCTTTAAGGGCCAGGCGTCCGGCAAGATCGTAAGTATCCGGATCCCTGATATGCAATTTCTTTCGTGTCATGTAGTGTCCTACTAATGCCGCATACTGTCCGCAGTCCGGCCGATGATGATCTCCCCGCTTCATCGAGCGGGTCGTTGGCCCCGTCGGATGTGGATTCACTTCCGACTGCCTCCACCCCCTGTGTTGACGAGAACGCCGAGGTAGGATCCCAGAGAGGGACCCATCAGGAGGAGGCTATGGAGGCGCCGCAAGGCAGCCTCCCGGACTTTGCGTCGGACTCTACGTCGAAACCTGCAGTGGTTCTAGAGTCCGACAAGCAGCCCCTTCGGAAGAAGGGCAAGACCGTGACACCGACGGCCCCCGTCCAACCGGAGGCGCCGAACAACTTGTTGGAGGCGCTCAAAGGCGCTTCCATCGAGGAAGAACACCGCACTATCATGAGTGTGGTGATTCAGAAGGTTCAGCTCGCCAAGAGCGGGCCGACCAAGCTCGCAAGCCTTCTAACAGGCATTGAGGTAAGAAGTTGAATTTATGTAATGTAATACCGCATAGACAGTAGCCCCTGATGCTTAGTCCGGTGTTCGGAAAGAAAAGCCGGACTGAGGATCTAAAAAGATATACGCAGGGTTGCTTAAAATATGTCAATATGGGTTTGCAGGCTGCGCTGCTGACCTCTGCCGCACTGATTGCGGAGGTCGGTGCGTTGAAGCAGGATCTCGAGCGGTCCGAGCAAGAGCTCGGCCATGCCAAGAAGCAGCTCGAGGACAAAGAAGGTAAGTAACACCACTTTGAACAGTTACCTTACAGAAAAGGATTTTGGTTGCAATGAAATTAACAAGGATAATATGGGTGTTGCAGGGGCCACGAACGAGGTGGCAGCCCTGAAGGAAGCTGTGTCTACGGCCAAACACAGTGCGGCCGCGGAACGGGCAGAGCGAGAAAAGCAGGAGGCACAGGTGGCGGAAGTACGGCAAGAGCTCCGGGCTCTCATGGAGAAGCATGAGAGCCTCGAGCGTGACTCAAGACTTCGAGAGTCCGAGCTTGCCTCGCCTCGAAAGTGCCAAGTCCGCCAAGGCCGAGGCCCGTAAGGCCCTTCAGAGGTTGAAGATGTAAAGAAGATAGCGGCGGGTAAGGCTTTTTCATGCAAAGCAAGCATGTTAATGTAAACTACCTTACACTTACCCGCATTCGAGCTCTCGAGGCGTTGCAGATCTGCCGCGTAGTGTGTCCGATGCCGCCGCATTCTATCGTGGCGAGGAGGGAGCTCGACGGAGAAGGTCTTCGGTCTCGAGACGTTGAGGCCGCCATCCGGTGCCCCAAGCGACCGGTGAAGCGGTGGTCGAACTCCACAAGGTAGCCGAGGAGGCCATGAAGGGCCTTATAGTCCGGCTGTGGCACGGACAGGCATGCCGGGAGCTACTTCGGCCTCGTCTGGCGGTTGGTGGATGTGCCCTTGGTGGAGGTCATCAAGCGCTCCTTTGTATTGAAGGTGCTCGTCGGGCCCTTGCCCGCACAAAGGTGCACTTTAGGGCAGGCTGGATGCGGAGAAGCTTCTCAGCGACCCGCCGCCACCGGGCAAGGAGTATCGACGCCGAGATGTATTATAAAACTGTCTGAAGGGAGCCCGCGATATTGCGGATGAGTGCCCCGAGACGTAATTTTGAGTAAACTTCGCTATGTATTATCTCATGCGCTGAAAACTTCGTCCATATCGCCATGAGCAACGCTTGTTTAATGTAAAATATTACCTTCATGCGGCCGTTTTATAAAATCGAGAGATGGCAAGTCGTTGGCTTCAGCCCCGAGCCATGAAAGTCTTTGGGGTGTTAGGATAAACTTGAGCACTCTTGTTCCCATTTTGGGTCCATCTAGGAGGCGCTCAACACAACGAACAAGGCAACCGGACTTATAATGCTTGAACACTCTCACTTAGCCATAGAATTCTATAATTTTAAATTTCGTGAAGCCCCTAGTATTCGGAAGACCGAATCCGGCGCTATCCACGCCTTCGGACATTATCCGAACTTCGCTCAAGCAAGCATGAGTCTTTAAGGACCGAAAAGAACTCTCGAACAATGACCATCTCTCGCCTTATCATGCTGGTCAGTTTAGCTTTCTCATCGAGGCGCCGCCCGGCTCAACCGGGCGCAATCGCGATGGTTCTCCAGCCACCTTAGCCGATGAGCGGAATGTAAGGCACCAAAAGGTGGGAGCAGGCAAACCCAACTATTGACCCAAGACATGATTCGAGCCGATTCATATAATGTTATAAGTTCGGGTGCCGTACTTATGAAAGTGTTCGGACTTATCACACCATAATGTGGGGAACATAAGCCCCTGGTGTATTGGGCCGTACCAAGATGTACGGGTGCAAGATGTCATGTAATAAACATATATATATATATATAAAGTAATGCAATTGTCGTCAAAAAGTGCTACATTATTTATTAAAGGAAGTCTGCTATGAGTGCGGACTGATACAAATAGTGCGGTAAGGAAGGGATTTGGACTAATTAAACATGTCCCCCTCCAGGGGTGAGCTGCGGACTTGGTGTATATAATCGAATTTAATGCTCGTAATTGAGACCACCGAGTGTTCGCCGCAGCCTTCTTTCTTCCCGGCTGTTGCATCATGAGTTGGCGGGTTCACCACGGACAGGCCTCGTTAACGGAGTCCTGTGTACACAAAGAGGGAAAATAATAATAAAAAGGGGGCACACTTGCGAGCCCTGGTGTGGTCGAGCCGCACTCTGGGTCCATTGTGATCGTGCCCCTTCCCCTGCGCCCATGGTATCTCCAAAGCGTAATGATGTACGCGGAGGGTTGTTCTTACAATCATGCGAGGGCGGGGTTAGGGCCGCATTGCTGCTACGTGCTCGATCGTGCGGTGGTCTTCGTTGGTATTGCTTGGTAGCGTTTTGCTGTATCCGGCCGTTTAACAGCCGGACTCGAAAATTGCCTTAAAAGGCTGCTCTGTACTTCTGCCGCGAGGGCCGCTGTATGTTCCTCCGTTCGGAGGGAGCGTTCCGTATTTCCGTTGACCGTGATGACTCCACGAGGGCCTGGCATCTTGAGCTTGAGGTATGCATAATGTGGCACCGCGTTGAACTTTGCAAATGCGGTTCGTCCGAGCAGAGCGTGATAGCCGCTGCGAAATGGGACTATGTCGAAGATTAACTCCTCGCTCCGGAAATTATCCGGGGATCCGAAGACCATTTCTAGTGTGACTGAGCCTCTACAATTGGCTTCCACACCTGGTATGACACCTTTAAAGGTTGTCTTTGTAGGTTTAATCCTTCAAGGGTCTATGCCCATCTTGCTCACTGTATCCTGATAAAGCAGGTTCAGGCTGCTGCCGCCGTCCATCAGGACTCTCGTGAGGTGAAATCCATCGACGATTGGGTCTAAGACCAATGCGGCGAATCCGCCATGGCGTATGCTGGTCGGGTGGTCTCTTCGATCGAAAGTGATCGGACAAGAGGACCATGGGTTGAACTTCGGGGCGACTGGCTCCATCGCATAGACATCCCTTAGTGCATGCTTCCGCTCCCTCTTGGGTATATGGGTTGCGTAAATCATGTTCACCGTCCGCACTTGTGGGGGGAAACCTTTCTGTCCTCTATTGTTCGGCGGTTGGGTCTCTTCCTCGTCGTCGCTGTTTAGCCCCTTGTCATTGTTTTCGGCAATTAACTTGCCTGCCTGCTTGAACACCCAGCAATCTCTGTTGGTGTGATTAGCTGGATTTTCAGGGGTGCCATGTATCTGGCATAAGCGGTCGAGTATTCGGTCCAAATTGGACGGACCTGGAGTGGTTCTTTTGAATGGCTTCTTCCGCTGACCGGGTTTAGAGCCTCGGAATCTGGCGTTGACTGTCGTATCCTCCTTGTCGTCGCCGTTAATGCGGCGCTTATTTTTGTTTCGACGTGACCTGCCATTGTTGTCCTTATTATTCGGACTGCCAGAATTTTTATGGAGATTGTTCTTTGCGAGCTAGCCAACTATCCTCTCCGCAAAAGCGGGTCATTAATGATATGAGGGCTGCCATGGATTTCGCTTTTCTGCCCCTGTGCGGGCTAGCCACTCGTCGCGGATGTTATGTTTGAAGGCTGCAAGGGCCTCTGCATCCGGACAATCGACGATTTGGTTTTTCTTTGTCAAGAACCGTGTCCAGAATTGTCTGGCCGATTCGTCTGGCTGCTGAATGATGTGGCTTAGGTCATCGGCGTCTGGTGGCTGCACATACGTGCCCTGGAAGTTGTCGAGGAATGCGGCTTCCAGGTCTTCCCAACACCCAATTGACTCTGCGGGCAAGCTGTTGAGCCAATGCCGAGCTGGTCCTTTAAGCTTGAGTGGGAGATACTTGATGGCATGGAGATCGTCGCCGCGGGCCATATGGATGTGGAGAAGATAATCTTCGATCCAAACCGCGGGGTCTGTTGTGCCATCATAGGATTCGATGTTTACGGGTTTAAACCCTTGAGGGATTTGATGATCCATTACTTCGTCGGTGAAGCATAAGCGGGTGTGCGGCGCCTCAGTATTGAGCAATATCACGACGCAGCTCGAGAGCGTTATCTGCTGTGTTCGCCCGGCCGGGTTATTGTATCCGCGCGACGGTATTCGTCATGGGTCGGGCGCCCTCGTGATCCGTAGATGGATCTGGATTGCCTTGCTTTGTCCTCAATACATCTCGCAAATCCGCGCGTTCCTCTTGGCTTCATACTTTTGGAGCGATGCCGGGTACGGTCTTGGTTGAGGGCTGGATGCCTCTCTGTCCACGCAGCGGGGTGGTCGGTCGGCCGTATCATCTGCGTTGGTGATGAAGGTATGTATGCTTCCTCCTCTAGTCGGGGAGCAACTTGCGTCTTAGGTAGCTTTTGGAGGGGCCTTGAGTTTATACTCTTGACGCGAGGACCTCGGTCCATCGATCGGTCGGCAGGTCTGATCAGCTTGAAGCTGCTGCTGCTTTTCTTTAGGCTATTTGCCGTGGCGATAAGCCTGCGTTTAAAACGCTCTTGTTCGACAGATCCTCGGGCACCATTTAATTGCGTCGTCGTTGAGGCTTGCCTCGTCTTCGGAGGGAGGCATATAGTTATAATCCTCGACCTCTTAAATGCGCCGCCTCTCATGAGGGCTTGCTTCTACATCCTCCTGCGCTGAGTCTTCTTTGGAGGGGATTGTCTTCGGCACTCTACGGGGTATTATTATCTCTTGTGCTGGAATCTCCATTCTTCTTTGTGGCGGGATTTAAGCGGCGCCCGACGCCGGTGCTTGGGCTGCTTCTTTAAAGAATCGCCTCCGCGCTTCTTCGCCGTCCCGTCTTTTGGGGTGTCCACCATGTATATGTCGTATGATGAGGTTGTCTTCCGGTGCCTCGTAGGCGCTGGTTCTGCTCGTCTCCGCGCCGCCGTCCATAGCGTCGATGTCTTGAGTCGTAGTCTAGCCTGTCGGTTAGATAAATCGACAGTGGCTACAAAGTGGGTGGTGGGTGGGCTCGAATTTCTTCGTCATCCGTATCTCAACCATCACGCCATAGTCCGCCAGACTCTCGATAGCGAGAGATGCTTTAGCGAATTTAGGATGTCGCCAAAGGGCGAGTGTTGGAAGATGTCCGTGGCGGTGAATTCCATAACCGGCGCCCAATCAGATTCGATTGGTAGGGGCGGGGGAGGTCCGGAGTCCGGCAAGGAGTCCGGCACCTCGGAATCACGAGTTTCGCGAGGGACAAGGTTAGTGTTCGGCTCCACCGCCGTGGAAGTTGAAGCCCCCGAGGTGGCGTCCATCCACCGATCCTCGATCTGGGCGATCGGCTCCGGACTAAGGGCCGAAGCGGATTCGAGTGCGGCCACCAAGGCACTGTTCGGCGGCAGAGCTAGTTCATGCCCATCGTAACAGTGTGGCGCGCTTGGCTGTGGCTCGAGCCCGTCGAAGATCAAGTCTCCGCGGACGTCGGCCGTGAAGTTTAGACTTCCGAATCTGACCTGACGGCCAGGGGCGTAGCTTTCGATCTGCTCCAGATGGCCAAGCGAATTAGCCCGTAGTGCGAAGCCGCCGAATACGAAGATCTGTCCGGGGAGAAAAGTCTCACCCTGGACAGCGTTGTTGGTTGAAGATGCCATCGAGCCTATCGGTGACGACACAGAGGAACTCTCAATGAAAGCACCAATGTCGGTGTCAAAACCGGCGGATCTCGGGTAGGGGGTCCCGAACTGTGCGTCTAGGCGGATGGTAACAGGAGACAAGGGACACGATGTTTTACCTGAGTTGGGCCCTCTCGATGGAGGTAAAACCCTACGTCCTGCTTGATTAATATTGATGATATGGGTAGTACAAGAGTGGATCTACCACGAGATCAAGGAGGCTAAACCCTAAAGCTAGCCTATGGTATGATTGTTGTAATGTATGTTGTCCTACGGACTAAAGCCCTCCGGTTTATATAGACACCGGAGGAGGCTAGGGTTACACAGAGTCGGTTACAATGGTAGGAGATCTACATATCCGTATCGCCAAGCTTGCCTTCCACGCCAAGGAAAGTCCCATCCGGACACGGGACGGAGTCTTCAATCTTGTATCTTCGTAGTCTTGGAGTCCGGCGGACGATGATAGTCCGGCTGTCCGGACACCCCCTAGTTCAGGACTCCCTCAGATACCCATTACCCATGGGTACAATATCTTACCAAGTCTTACCCATGTCCGTTGTTTTTTGGGTAGGGTACCCGTGGATACCCATACCCATGGGCAAAACTGCCATCCCTAGTTTTCAGCCTAGTTTTCCATATAAATCGTGCCAACTCTCTTTTTCTAAATCGGCCTAGTTTTCGCGAGAACACCCTGCCCTATGAAGAGTTTCCATAAATAAAGATAAAAAGGAATCTTGCCAAACTACCGCCATAGGTCGTTATGGGAGATATGTTTCATGTAATTACAGGATCACCTAATCGTATCGTGTCCTTCAAAGATATCTGCCAAACTAATGCCCTAGGTCTACCTTTATAAGGGCAAGATGGAGTCTTGCCAGCGGAACAAGGTCATGCGGGAGCACATACTCGTATAAAAAAACACCATTGTAGTTCTCTATGATTAACAAAAATAGGTAAGGACGTAGAGTTATTGCCCATCCGGGGCCCTGAACCTGGGTAAAACCACTCTGCCATCATCATCGTTGATGAGGCCCCTTCGAGCTCCACCCTTCTCTTTAAAAGCTTCCATGACTACTTCCAGATCGTAAGATTGTTAGGGCATTATTCGTCGTCATTCTCCCCCCTCATCATTCCTGGAAACCCTATGCCTCGACTCGACCCTCAACTCTGCAAAAACGCCTGGATCAAGTCAATTGGAGCTAGCTCACGTCCATGACAGAGGCCTAGACTATTTCGCAAAAAACAACCCAACTTATCTTAAAATGGAGATCTCACTTCCTCGCGTCCGCTGACACCATTAACGGCGATCCCCCTGCCTATCCAATGCCTATGCTAGAAACACTCCAATAGACAATCGGGATGGCACCAACGACATCCTTTGTAACCCCTGACCTCGAGGGACCAGCCCGGTCCATCATGAAAGGACACCACCACGTTGGAACACATGCAGCGTCCTGGGTGATGCATGCTTGATCAACAGCGATGATAATCCTACACCCCGTAGGCACAGTGGTGTGCACCGATGCCACATCGCTTAGCGCGGCAACAAGGTCTCCTACTCTGTTAGATTCAGCGCCACACCACTTAAACTTTCCAAGAGTAGGCACCGCTCCACTAGGCCTCCCTCCCGCTCGTGCTACACCCCCTCCATCTCATAATATATGATGTTTTTGCAAGTTGGTTAACTTGCAAAAAACGTCTTATATTATGGGATGGAGGGAGTATGTATCGTGAGTCATCTCCAAAATCAGAGTCATGGACCACCTGCAAGCTATGCGAAAAGGGGAAGTGAGAGCAAACCCCACCAACACTTGCCGAGAGCTCCCACCCGTCAGCCACAATAGTCACACTAACTGTGGTTAAACTCTCAGAGGAGCAATGATACTCAATATACATTTATTTTCCCAAAAGTAAGGTTCTGTGCTGAACCAATCTCCTTTTTCTGTAGCAATTTCTTAATGGGGCTAACTGACTTTCCATTGTACTGGTATTGTTTTCTTTGATAACTATCAGATCTAAGTGATAGACCCACTAGATCATATGGGTCAGTGATTTCCGGTAGTGGGGTGTAGAGTATTACCTTCTCCTGCACTTGAGGTGCTCCCGCCGGTGCCGGCCATGGTGAAGCAGTGGCCGATGAAGGCAGAGAGATGGCGGCGGTGGTGTGCTTCCCGTGAGCACTACGCTAACCCTAGATCAGTAGGGAGTGTCGGTGGGGTTTGTGGCATAACCTCGTAAGTTGTGCCCTAGCTCCCACCTTTGTTTATATAGCGCGGGTCACAAGGGCCCACCAACCATGGTTTGGTTGGGCACCCCCGATTAGGGCGCGATGCAAGGGCCCGTTCGACCCATTGGGCTCGAACGGGAGAGAGATCAACCTAACATTCTCCCCCTTGATCTCAACTTTACTTTTAACCTTATACTTTCTAGTTTATTTGTCTCATCACATATTGGTACATAGAGCATGTTTCATCGTCACAGCTTAATTGCCGATAGAACCATACAGCTACAACATACGTTTTGTTTAGAAACAAATTCTGTTCCTTTTGGGCCTATCCAGGAATCATAAGGCTTTCCCTTAAACCCATGCTAGCTAAGTGTTCCTTGAACACACTGGGTGGTAAGCCTTTTGTTAGCGGATCCGCAAGCATATCCTTTGTCCTTATATGCTCGAGACTTATAGTTTGATCCTAGATTTTATCTTTCACAACATAGTACCTTATCTCTATTGTTTTGGCAGCATTACTTGACTTGTTGTTGTGAGCATAAAATACTGCGGCTAGTTGTCATAGTACATCTTTAGTGGTTTGTGAATATAATCTACCACTTTCAAGTCGGGTACAATTTTTTTTAGCCATATCGCCTTCCCCGTGGCCTCGAAGCATGCTATAAATTCTGCATACAACATAGATGATGCAACTATCGACTGTTTGGAGCTTTTCCACGAAATAGCTCCCCCAGCGAGAGTGAAGACATATCCTGGCGTTGATTTTCTATCATCTCTGTCCCCCACAAAATCTGCATCGGAATACCCTTTTATCTCTAGGGAATCACATCTCCTGTATATTAGCATGTAGTCCTTCGTGCCTTGCGCATAACGCAATGCTTTCTTTACCATCTTCCAGTGCTCTATGCCTGGATTCTTGATATCTACTGAGTACCCCGGTGATAAAAGCTAAGTCAGGGTGAGTGCACACTTGTGCGTACTGTAAGCTGCCAACAGCTGAAGCATATGGTACTGCTTTCATTTGATCGATCTCGTACTGGTTCTTGGGACATTGGAATTTCCCAAAACTATCGCCCTTGACTATAGGAGTAGGTGTGGCTTTACTCGCACGCATATTATACTTTTTAAGAACCTTTTCTAAATATGCTTTCTGCGACAGTCCTAAGACTCCATTGTTCCTATCTCGGTGAACTTCTATGCCCAAAACATATGATGCTTCACCAAGATCTGTTATGTCAAAATTTGAGGATAAAGACTTCTTTGTTTCTTGTAGTAGACTAACATCACTGCTAGCAAGCAGGATATCATCCACATACAAGATTAGGAAAATATATTTCCATTTTTAAATTTTGCATAAATGCAGTTATCCTCAATATTTTCTTTAAATCCAAAACTTTTAATCGTTTGATTAAACTTTAAATACCATTGTCTAGAGGCTTGCTTTAATCCATAAATGGATTTCTTCAGGCGGCATCCCATATTTTCCTTGCCTTCCATGATAAAACCCTTGGGTTGTTTTATGTAGACATTTTCTTTTAAATCCCGGTTGAGAAATACCGTCTTTACATCCATTTGATGTAACTCTAAATCAAAATGAGCAACTAATGCCATTATGATTCTGAAGGAATCCTTACATGAGACTGGAGAAAATGTCTCATTGTCATCTATCCCTTCTCTTTGTGTAAATCCTTTTGCCACAAGTCTTGCTTTATACTTTTCTACATTCCCTTTGGAGTCATACTTAGTTTTATAGACCCATTTGCAACCTACTGTCTTGGCTCCTTTAGGAATTTCCTCCAAGTCCCAAACATCTTTGGAACTCATTGATTTCATCTCGTCTTCCATTGCCTTCAGCCACTTCGATGAATGAGGGCTTCTGATGGTTTCTTCATATGAGGTGGGATCTTTTTCTGTATGAACTATTTCCGTGTTGTAAACTTTATAATCAGTAGAAATAGCTGACTTTTGTTGTCTTGTAGACCTTCGAAGGGCCTCAGTTTCTGGCACATTCTGTGCCTCAACTTCTGGCACTTCTTCTAAAATTTTCTGCTGCACCTCTCTTTCATGCATGCTCATCAACGGGTTCAGTCGGCTCCTGATGGACAGGTTCTGGGTCTACCCCCATAGTTGTCATGGGAACTGGTAGTGAGAAAAATGGCTCCTAAATCATCGGATTAGGTGCATGCACCCTCTTCTCCTCAAGATCAATTTTCCGAGCTACCAAGCTCCCCCTCATCATTTTGTCCTCTAAGAAGACTACATGTCTTGTTTCTACAAACTTTGTATATCTGTCTGGGCAGTAGAAATGAAAACCCTTTGATCTGTCTGGATAGCAAATGAAGTGGCAACTCACTGTTTTGGGATCTAACTTTGCAATGTTTGGATTAA
The DNA here is from genome assembly GCA_021437245.1 of Aegilops speltoides. Taxonomy (NCBI): domain Eukaryota; kingdom Viridiplantae; phylum Streptophyta; class Magnoliopsida; order Poales; family Poaceae; genus Aegilops; species Aegilops speltoides. The sequence continues at coordinate 94,261,032 of CM038147.1, forward strand.
ACATTTTGGCCTCAGCAGGGCACCCCCACACCCTGAAGTGTTGTAGGGAGGGCACTCTTCCTGTCCATAGCTCGTACGATGTTTTGGGCACCAACATTATTATTTTCTTCATAAAATTCATGAACATTTCCTTTTCTGAAAATTTCTTGTTTTCATTTTCAGAAACTTTTCTATTTTCTAGGTGCAGTAGAGCCCATCGCACGTGGCAAAAAGGCCAGACGACCTCGATTTTCTTTCAGCCCAGCGGCCTGCGCTCCTCGTCGCTCGCGCCTGAGCTGGCCGAAAACGGCCCAGCGGCCCAAGGCCTGTTTGCGCGCCACCGGCCGCCAGCCTCGCCTCAGCTTCGGCCCGAAAGGCCCACAACGCGAGCTAGGGTTTACTAGTGGCCGTCGGATCAAATCTGACGATTGCCCATGCTCCTCGCTCGATCAAAACCACGTCTCAGCCGTCGGGGGGAAACCCTAGCTCATCCCCCCCGCACACGCCGCTCTCTGTCTGGTCTCTCGCTCTCCGCCAACGGCAGAGAGAGCCACGCCCCGGCCGCCGGCGACGGCAGCGAAAGCCACCGCGCCGCGTCGCGCCTTATCTTCCTTTACCCCCTCCATTTCACCCATCCACCACTGTCTCCTGCGACAGAGCGAGAGAGAGAGGCGCAACCAGGGCCCTCCTCTTCTCCTCTGTCAGCCCGAGTGGCGGCGAACGGGTTGTGCCGGCCGCCGGCGACGAGGTCGATCAGCCACCACACCGCGAGCCCCTCCCCTTTCTTTCAACTCTCTTCCACCGCTCGCTCCCATTTTGAATTGAAATCTTCGACGAGGGCGGAGCTTCGAGCGGCGGCGGCGTTGCCATTCCCTTCTGTGGTTAGCGCGCCGCCGTCGAACGGATCGGCCGCGGTACACTTTGCCCCTCGCTGGGTTGTTCTTCGTCCGACGCCTTGGCTTGCCGATGCGCGTCCGGATCGAGAGGAACGGCGCGGCCTTGCGGCGGCGCTCTTTGCCGGCGAGGCCCGAGGCCCTAGTCCGGTGAACTTTTGGGGTTTTTTTGTTTGCTTTTCTTTGTGCCCTGCTAGGGTTCTTTAGGGGGTAGGATCTTTCTGTTCTTTCTTCTCTTACCGAAAATATCACTAGAACCCAGTGGCATCTGATACCATTGATAGACCCACTAGATCGTATGGGTCAGTGATATCTGGTAGTGGGGTGTAGAGTATTACCTTCTCCTGCACTTGAGGTGCTCCCGCCGGTGCCGGCCATGGTGAAGCAGTGGCCGGTGATGGCATAGAGATGGCGGCGGTGGTGTGCTTCCCGTGAGCACCGCGCTAACCCTATATCGGTAGGAAGGGTCGGTGGAGTTTGTGGCAGCGATTAACCTCGTAAGTCTCTTGCCCCGGCCCCCACCTCTGTTTATATAGCGCGGGTCACAGGGGCCCACCAACTATGGTTTGGTTGGGCGCCCCCGATCAGGGCGCGGTACAAGGGCCCGTTCGACCCGTTGGGCTCGAACAGGAGAGAGATCAACCTAACACTAAGATGTACTTGGAGTGTCTTTTCTTCAAAAAAAAGGGACCTCCTTTACATGGCAGACACCAGTAGCACAAGACATTGCATATTCAAGATGGTACGAAATATGCCTGCATAGGGAATGAAACATGCAAATAACGATGAATAACATAGGATGCAAGATAGAAACCTGAACAACTGACACATAACTTTATTAAGCTATTATAGTCTTGACTTAGTGCAATAAAGCCGAATCTATTGTATCCTAGAGTAATGTTTGATCGAAACCGACTAACCCATTAGTCTAGAAATTGAGCAAATTGCCCCCAAAAAAAGGACTTATGAGGCTAACGGCATAAATTGGCTGTGAACTAGGACAAGCCAAAAATAAACATATTGCCTTGGTGGATATTGTTTTCTGATAAAGAATTTATTCCTCAAACTTTATCTCTGATTACATTAGAAGTCCGGTCATTGGCTTCCCCAGACATGAATTGCGCAAAATCAAAATTTCAATGTGAGGATATTCATGGCATCCGAGACTCCAGGAACTATGTTTTTCATTGTAATGAAACATCAATTTTCAAGAAAACATATGACAATATCAACATGATATCACCATAGCAACATTGTTATGTTCAAGAGTGTTTTTATCGTGGTGGTGAGACCATCATAGCTACAATTGTTAATGTAAAAGATCCAGGTATCATATTCAACGAAGTTTAGACACAACAAATGGATTTTCCATAGAACGGTATCTTAAATACGATTAGGGAGAAGTGAGATTGGTATACGGCTGGATAGATCATATATTCAGGTTGTCAATGGATACAAATAGCAAGGCCTGCACAAACAGGAAAACAGGTTTAACTAATAAATATATTCAACTTTTGATGAGCTAACTCAAGAAGAATATAGCATTGAAACTCACATAGCTTCATAAATAATTAGCTAGGCTCTCTAAGATTCATGTAATAGTTTCCCACAACAACAGAAAATATTCATGTAACAGCAAGATGTTCATCTATGTTTTGCGAAGCTTACTAGACCTCTCCAATACATCCGCCAAGATATAAGGGCAATTTCTTTTGAGATTTTCATAACCAGGGGTTGCCACCACAGCATCCATATCCTGTGAAGTGGACATAAATTCAATGCAAGCATCCTTAAGCTCGTCACAGTGATGTTGATCAGCCAAGCCCAACGTGGTTGCCACGGTCTGCACGTTAATATTCTCGCAAAGGAGGCTTTGACATAACAGCTTTAGCCTCTCCATGGCATATCGATCCGCGGCCACTAGCAAGTGCCGAACCATTTCAATATGACCTTCCCTCTCAAGATCATCAAAAGCAGCTGGCAATGCATCATTGTATATGAAATAGAGAAGTGCCTTGAAGACATCAGGCTGTATCTCTTCGATGATTACGAGCTGTGCCCTCGTCTCCCTCATCGGCCCATAGAGCTCCGCTTCAAACACAGGCGACCGCATGGCGAGAATGATCCTGTGTGCCGTGAAAGTCTCCCCTGCAACACTGAATGTGACATCTGCCTTCTCCTTTGCTTCTAACAGCCTGCCGAGATGCGCGATGATATCGGAAGGCGGCACCTCGATTCTAGGGGGTGGTTTTATTTTAGAGACCCGTGGTTCTTTGATGACTGTGATGGCGCAGTTGATCTTGAGGCCGTCGTCGTGAAGGTACACCGATGCTTCGAACTCGCCCCTTTTTATGAAATGAGTGCCGATGGGTGGAGCAAACCTGCTCTCCATGTCTTGGCAGAACATCCTCGGCTCTGTCTTGTGCACGGAACACAGCAACCCTTCGCCGTCGACCAGCCTGAGGTCGCAGGATGCGTGGACCCTGGCGTCCTTGCTCAACAGCTCCAGGTAAATTGCGATGTGATCTTCGTTGTGTTGCCCATCACCATCAGGATAGAAGCGGATTTCCCACTCATGGCCCCCGATGGAAAAGGAGCCGGACCCGATGACCTTGCCGATGCCCATGCCCTTGTGATGGCTGTACCCGCGGATCTTGAACACGTGGACGCCCTCCACTTTCACCGGCGTGCACGTCGACACCGTCTTCGTGGCCGGCATTATGCGGGCATGGACGGACGAGCAGGATCGCCGCCGATGGAAGAACCGCCAGCCACGGCGGCGGTTAGGAGTTTTGAACTGCGTGCCCTAACTCAGCGCATACGCACGATTAAGATGGTGAAGAAATTTGAACGCATTGGGAAGTGCAGATGTGAAAAATGGACGGGAAAAGAAGAATGGAAAATAGATGGTGGAAGAAACCCAACCTTAAGATGATCGGAGAAGTAGGCGGCGGCGAAGAAGACCAGAGGAAATCTTAAGGTGAGGAGACGGAGACCTCGTGGGACGTGGGTCTTTTGTTGTTTCGTATCGGACTGTTCTCACACGGTAGTTATCGGACTGTGCTGCACTAATTACGTGCTGCCCCCATAACTGCTCCCCGTGAAGCACGTTTGACATCCCATAAAAACCTCTCGGATCTTTCTTCCTCGATTCCATGTTTGCTACTGGTTCAAACAAACAAGGAAATGTTTTTGACCTGAAAATGGCGTGATTGTTTTTCACCATTCGTTTTGGATTAGGTTCTTTAGGGCATACCGTAAACCTCCCACAACCGTCCGGGTCACGGAAGTCATCCAACGCCGGCATTTATCTGTTCACGGCGTGGTCCGAACGTGATTTCTCCTACAAACCGAAGACAAGTATGGGAGGTTTGTGGGGTCCAGACCGCTCCTAAGTCCGCTTCTGCCGCCCTGGCCCATCAAAAACCCGTCACTCCGCCCCTCCCGAGCTTTCCTTCCGATGCACGCCCCCCATTCATTACGGCCCAGAGCACGTTGAGGCCGGCATTGATGTCGCGATGTGACCGGAGGGAGGGAGGGCGGCGCTGACTGATGCGGCCTCTCGGCAGCAGCCGCTTCAACGCTGACGTAGGTTCCCAGGGAACCAACTCCTACCGTTGCGCCGCATTGAAGTGGCTGACCGGCCCTTCGCATGGCCTGACCATGGCTATTTAAGCCGCGCTCCGGCGCCGTCCACATCGCATCTTCTCCTCCTCCTCCTCCTCCTCCTCCTCCCCTCCCCCCCCATCTCCCTCCACATGTCCGGCGATGGGCAAGTCCTGGGCGTCGGCACCGGCAGGCTGTTCCGGGGCGGATCCGGCGGCTCATGGAGACACCGCCCTCGAACTCCGGGGACGTCGTCCCCGTCGGCTGGCGGCGATTCGACGCGGGCGGAGATCGCCATCTCCTCCTCCAACGACGAGGACTAGTAGTCGCCGCTACCACAGTCTGCGCCGGCGGTGCCGGGCCAGGTCTACGCCGGCACGGCCGTGGAGTTCGAGGAGCGGATGGAGCTGATGCTCCGTCGCTCCATCGTCCAGACCAACGGCCCGGCCCCGCCATCGGGGGTGCTCCTCCCCGTGAAGCCGGAGCCAGCACCCCCGCCAAGCTCTCTGTCGCCGCGCAGCCACGGCGTCCAAATCGAACATCGCATTAAGGAAGAGCGGCTCTCGCCGCCGCCATGACGCGTCAAGGAGGAACACCGCTCGCCGCCGCCCTGGCGCATCATGAAGGAGAAGCACCGCTCGCTGCCGCCCCTGCCCAAGGCGCGCGGGCACATTCTACACTACTTCCATAGCGGCGGCTCCTCGCCATCATCCCGGAGCACCATGACGACGCAGGAGTATGCCGACCGGAACAACGCCGGCGGGATAGCCGCAACGCTGCACAAATCCAAGTTCACGGACTCGGACGTCCCGCAGCCACACATCACGGCGGACACGGACCTGGCGTACGCCTGGGCCCTGGATCGCTCTGTGACGACGTCGGAGACGGACAAGTGCCGCCTCCACCACCTCTACGGGGAGATGGCCAGGTACAGCGAGGAATGGTCCCCCCGGCCGAGAGTGCCGCCGCCGCCAACGACAACTCCTCCAACGACCGCCGCCCTCTTCCCTAGCCCACATCCTCGGTGGTCGCGACCATACTGCGCACGGCGCAGGAGGAGGTGGAGAAGACCATCCGCGAGCGTCAGGCAACCGCGGGGAAGCCCTGCTACGACGTTTCCACCTTCCGTTGCCCCAAGCCCAATGACGACGACTCCGGCGCCGGGTCGGGAAACGATGATAGAGGAGGAGCCGCCGGCCAGCCCGGCATGACCTACGAGGTCACTGTGAAGTATAGGATAGTTGTGGGTTTTAATTTTGAGTTTTTAGTTCATCGGACGAAATATCTGTTGGGGAACGTAGCATGCAATTTCAAAAAAAATCCTACGCTCATGCAAGATCAATCTAGGAGATGCATAGCAATGAGAGGTGGAGAGTGTGTCCACGTACCCTCGTAGACCGAAAGCGGAATCGTTTGATAACGCGGTTGATGTAGTCGAACTTCTGCTCGTTCTGACCGATCAAGCACCGAACGTACGACACCTCCGAGTTCTGCACACGTTCAACTCGATGACGTCCCTCGAACTCTTGATCCAGCAAAGTATCGAGGAAGTAGATGTGTTCTGTCAGCATGACGGCATGGTGATGGTGATGATGAAGTAATCCGCACAGGGCTTCGCCTAAGCACTACGAAGATATGACCGGAGGTGTAAACTGTGGAGAGGGGCGCCCCACACGGCTAACGATTATTGATGTGTGTTCTAGGCGCCTCCCCACGTATATATAGGTGGGAGGGGGAGGGGAACAGCCTTGGGGCGCCTCAAGTAGGAGGAATCCTACTTGGGGGCCTAGTCCAATTCGCCCCCCCTTGCCATATTTTCTGGAGGGGGGAGGAAGGAGGAAGGCGGAGGGAAGGAAGGGGGAGGTCGAATCCCTCCCCTTCCTTCTCTCTTCCCCTCTTTCCTTCCTCCCCTGGTTCGGCCCATATGGGAGGCACAGCAGCCCTTGTTGGCTGATGTGTTTCCCCTCTTGGCCCATTAGGCCCATATCTTTGCCGGGGGGTGCCCGGAACCCCTTCCGGTGACCCGATATGTACCCGGTACCCTCCGAAACACTTCCGGTGTCCGAATACTATCGTCCTATATATCACTATTTACCTCTCAACCATTTCGAGACTCCTTGTCATATCTGTGATATCATCTGGCACTCCAAACAACATTTGGTTACCAAATCACATAACTCATGTAATACAAAATCGTCATCGAACATTAAGCATGCGGACCCTACGGGTTCGAGAACTATGTAGACATGACCAAAACACCTCTCTGGTCAATAACTAATAGCACAACCTGGATGCTCATATTGGTTCCTACATATTCTACGAAGATCTTTATTGGTCGAACCGTTATGATAACATACGTTATTCCCTTTGTCATCGGTATGTTACTTGCCCGAGATTTGAACGTCGGTATCTTCACCTAGTTCAATATCCTTACCGACAAGTCTCTTTACTCGTTCTGTAATACATCATATTGCAACTAACTCATTAGTCACTTTGATTGCAAGGCTTTTTATGATGTGTATTGCCGAGAGGGCCCAGAGATACCTCTCCGAAACTCAGAGTGACAAATCCTATTCTCGATCTATGCTAACCCAACAAACACCCTCAGAGATACCTGTAGAGCATCTTTAAAATCACCTAGTTATGTTGTAACGTTTGATAGAACACAAGGCATTCCTCCAGTATCCGGAAGTTGCATAATCTCATAGTCGGAGGAATATGTATTTGACATGAAGAAAGCAATAGCAATAAAACTGAAGATCATAATGCTAAGCTAAAGGATGGGTCTGGTCCATCACATTATTCTCCTAATGATATGATCCCGTTCATTAAATGACAACACATGTCTATGGTTAGGAAAATTAACCATCTTTGATCAACGTGCTAGTCTAGTAGAGGCTTACTAGGGACACAGTATTTTGTCTATGTATCCACACATGTATCAAGTTTCCGGTTAATACAATTCTAGCATGAATAATAAACATTTATCATGAAATAAGGAAATATAAAATAACAACTTTATTATTGCCTCTAGGGCATATTTCCTTCAATATCGTCCGGTTTTATGTACAAATTATCCTACTTTCAATGAAATCCGTCGTGTTTATATCAAATTCATCTTGTTTGATCGAATTCCATCTGGTTGGTTCGAGTTGTTGTGAAAATATATGCGGCTACGGTTGGATGGCGTCTTTCTGCATCCATGTCCGTGGACGAATGCGGGAGGAAATTTGCGGGTTGTCGTTGAAGATGCACTTACATTATTGGAAGCAGTTCTCTACATTTTACTGAATTTTTGCAACCTTTATTACATGTGCTTGTGTGTAAAGATTGTAAGAAGCTTCGAAGGTATGTAGCATACTGCTAGCATCACTTACAGATGGTTCAAAAAATTGATACATGGAGTAGTAATGATTTATTTATTTATTGCGAAAAAGACTAGATGTATTATCAAGATTCATAAGAAGTACAAAGCATTCTAAACATAATAAATATTACATCGAGAACCCTGCATGATCAAACAACCACTACTGCCATCAGAACGAGCTATTGGCGCGTTGAAAGGGCATGTAGCCCCTAAGTGTGGTTTTTGTAATTAATGACAATCTCTATGGACTAATGTTTTCATTGAGATATATTTGAACGTATTGTCCATAGAAGGTGCGTCAAGGATATTAGAAGGAATCAAGCATGAAGTCCATATATATGAAGCTATATTTTCTCTAAGCTTTGGTATTCATGGACAATTCCTATGGAGCATCAAGCGCATTGAATCCTATATGAAGAAATGTTCCATAGTGATGCATGAAGCATGTTGGATTTATGTGGGAATAATGCCATCAAAACATTCAAACAAGTCCTCATTTATCCCTCTCTGGATACCCCGTGCGCACGGGCCTCCTAACCCTCGTGCGCACGGGGTCGAGTGTCAACTCTCTGGATACCCTGTGCACACGGGGTCCCTGACCTCCGTGCACACGGGGCCTAGGTTTTGGCACTCAAGGTCTCATATCCAGTAACGTTTATACTTGGTTTTTGTGTATTTATGTTGAAGCCATCAAGGTTGATTTTAATGTCTAACCAAATATATTCAAGGTAGAGTTCGTTAGAGGATCTCAAAGATTGACATATGTGGGCTGTTAAGGATCAAGAGCTTGAGAGTATAAACAAATAGAAGAATTCAAGTTATGGTTTCAAGACAAGATCATGGTAAGCTCATGTGTTGGGTTTTCGGTTGATCGAGTCTTGAAGCAAGCAACTAGTGTGGAGAATTCATTGTGCCTCTCAAGAAATTATGATGGAGTTTCTAGAAGAGCAAATGATGACCAATATGGTATTCATAATGAAACTTGATATGGTCATGAAAGAGTCTTTGGTGATCTATTTCATGAAGCAATGAAGGGAAATGAAGAGTTCATTGTGGCTTTCAAGAAACCAATATGGAATTTGAGGTAAATATGTTGGTTGACCAAGATGAAGCTCGAAGTTTGTCTCTAGATGGTCAACTCACAAGCGCAAATAATGTACCACGTTGGATCAAGTAAACTAGTGCTATGGTAAGTAACTGTGAATTGTGTTTTTGTGAACTAACCCATGGTATGTGCTTTATAGAACCTGTGTGGGTTAGGTGTTTCTTATGGGCTTGCATCAAAAGAAAGGTTTCAAGTACCCTATGTGTGAATGACATCAAGTGGTGATGGTCATCGGGTTTGAGGAGTCCAAGTGCAAGACGAGAAGCCGAAGATTATATGCTTTGAAGCTTGCGGTCCACATCATGATTATGTGCATGTGAAGATGGGCATAAGTTAAGGCTTCTCTCATTGCAATACGAGGAAGCATTTCGAGTGTCTTCACCAAGTGATCATGGACAAGAAAAGGATTCCAAGTTGAGGCAAAGCATCGAAGTCATCATCAAGTTCAAGTTGAATGTGCAAGGCAAAGGTATACCTTATCTAGGTTTTCCTACTTTTGCCAGTCTCATGGTGCTTGGAGGGAGACCGGATTATAGGTTTGATAACGGTACCATCAAGAGGGACTTTCGGGCGAGTAGCTTGATCACGTCGCATAAAGAGTGCTCAAATATTTGCACAATTTGCATCATTATTTCTTGGTGATCTTGGGTGGTTCTCTATGTGAGGACCTTGGGATTTTTTCATAGCTTCAAAATGAGCCCAAGATCATCGAAATCGGAGTTTGTACGCCAAAGTTGTGCATGTTTTAGTGGGCTGCTGCGGGCTGTTTCTAGGTACCCCGTGGGCACGGGGTTTGAGGCCATGGGCATGGGGCCTCTGTGCATGGGGCTTGTACCGTGGTCATAGGGTCTTGACACCTGTGGGCACTGGGTGTCTAGGAAGTGTCTGTTGGAGCCCCAATGGCTAGTTTTGGGGATTGGCTATAAAAGAGCCCTTCCTTCCCACCGGTTTGGGGGTTGTTCACACACGTCCGAAACATCATTTTGAGCCTCTTACCACCTCTCCCAAACGGCTATCTCCCCTCTATGTGAAAGGGGATTTGTGGATGGATCTTGGACTCATCTGTTGATTCTATCCATTGCATCCCCTCTCTTCAATCTCCTACTTTTGAGAGTGCATCTTGTGAGACTGAGAGAGTGAGTTGAGAATTTGTTGCTTGACCTTGCATTGCATTTGTTGCATCGGTTTGAGCTCCCCGCATCGATTTGTTCGAGTGAGAGCTGATACGTCTCCATCATATCTACTTTTCCTGACGTTTTTCCTCTTGTTTTGGACTCTAGTTTGCATGATTTGAGTGAAACTAACCCAGACTGACGATGTTTTCAGCAGAACTACCATGGTGTTGTTTGTGTGCAGAAATGAAAGTTCTGGAATGAAACTTTTTTGAGATTTATTTTGGAATAAAAGAAAAATACTGGAGCCAAGAACCATCATAGGGGGCCCCTGGGTGAGCACAACCCACCAGGGCACCCCCCCCTCCAGGCGCGCCCAGGTAGGTTGTGCCCAGCTGGTGGCCCCGCAGACCCTTTCTCTGACTCCTTAAATACCCTTGTTCGGAGAAAAATCAGGGTGGAAGAAATATCTCGTTTCACAATACGGAGCCGCCGCCACCTCTTGTTCTTCATCGGGAGGCCAGATCTTGAGTTTGTTTGGGGCTCCGGAGAGGGGGATCTTTCATCTTCGTCATCACCAACCCTCCTTCATTGCCAATTCCATGATGCTCCCCACCGGGAGTGAGTAATTCCTTCGTAGGCTCGCTGGTCGGTGAGGAGTTGGATGAGATTCATCATGTAATCGAGCTAGTTTTGTTAGGGGTTGATCCCTAGTATCCATTATGTTCTGAGATTGATGTTGATATGACTTTGCCATGCTTAATGCTTGTCACTTTGGGCCTAGGAACCATGATTTCAATCTGAACTGTTTATGTTTTCACCATTATATCTATGTTCTAGATCCAATCTTGCAAGTCAGATTCACCTATTACGTGTTATGATCCGTAAACCCCGGAGTGACAATAGTCGGGATACTTTCCGGTGATGACCGTAGTTTGAGGAGTTCATGTATTCACTATGTGTTAATGCTTTGTTCTGGTTCTCTATTAAAAGGAGGCCTTAATATCCATTAGTTTCCATATAGACCCCACTGCCATGGAAGGGTAGGACAAAAGATGTCATGCAAGTTCTTTTCATAAGCACGTATGACTATTTACGGAATACATGCCTACATTATATTTGTGAACTGGAGCTAGTTTTGTATCGCCCTAGGTTATGACTGTTATATGATGAATATTATCCAACGAATCCACTGCTCCAATGCCTATGAATTTCCTATATACTGATCTTGCTAAGTTACTACTGCTACTGTTACTATTACACTTGCTACAAAATCATTGCTATCGATGTTACCGTTACTATTGTTGTTGCTACTATTATCAAAACTATCATATTATTGTGCTACTAATCATCTTGCTACAGATAATTAATCTCCAGGTGTGGTCGAATTGACAACTCAGCTGCTAATACTTACAATTATTCTTTACCTCCCCTTGTGTCGAATCTACAAATTTGGGTTGAACACTCTACCCTCAAAAATTGTTGTGATCCCCTATACTTGTGGGTTATCAAGACCTTTTTCTGGCGCCGTTGCCGGGGAGCATAGCTATATTTGTTGAAGTCACTTAGGATTATTATCTATTTTTCACTATGAAGAATCTAAAGGATACTAAAACCATGATCGTTCCCTCTAGGACGAGGGGAGGTAATGAACTGCCATCACACTCTCTGCACTTGATTCACCTTCTGTTTTGCGTAGACTTGCAACACCACCACATGCTATTAATCCTGATATGTCGCAAGTTATTGATGATGCTACTTCTATGAATGCTACTCATGATGATGCTAGTACCTTGCTTGATGATAATGTGCCACTAGGTGAATTTTTTTATGAACAAATTGCTAGAGCTAAAGATATTGAGCATGCTGAAACTGATGAAATTATTGAAACTGGAAATCTTGAAACACCTATTAGACCTAGCTCTCTTAGATATGAATTGCCTAAGATACCAGAAGGTTATGTTATGGATGAAGTGATAACTAGAGACTTTCTTGATTGAATAGGGATGATCTTAAGAAATTATTATGCAAACTGAAGGAAAAAACTTTGAATTCTAGAATGAAATGTGATCCTAAGTTTGCTACTTCACCTATCTTTGTTGATGATAAGGATTATGAATTCTCTGTTACCCAGAGTTAATTACTTTGGTTGAATCTGATCCTTTCCATGGTTATGAAAATGAAACCATTGTGGCACACCTTACTAAGTTAAATGACATAACCACCATTTTTGCTCATGATGAGAAAATTCGCTACTATTATATCCTCAAGTTATTTTCGTTCTCATTAAAGGGTGATGCTAAGACATGGTAAAATACTCTTACTCCTGATTGTGTGCGTAGTCCCCAGGATATGATTTATTATTTCTCTGAAAAATATTTTCCTGCTCCTAAGAAACAAGCCGCCTTACAGGAAATATTTAACTTTGTGCAAATCAAAGAAGAGAGTCTCCCACAAGCTTGGGGGAGGCTTATCCAATTACTTAATGCTTTGCTTGATCATCCACTTAAGAAAAATGAAATACTTGATATCTTCTATAATGGACTAAGGGATGCTTCTAGGGACTTCATAGATAGTTGTGCTGGTTGTGTTTTTAGGGAACGAACTATTTAACAAGGTGAGGAATTATTGAATAATATATTGAAAAATTATGATGATTGGACTCTGATAACCCACAAGTGTAGCGGATCAATTGTAGCCTCTTTTGATAAGTAAGACTGTCGAACCCAACGAGGAGCTAAAGGTAGAACAAATATTCCCTCAAGTTCTATCGACCACCGATACAACTCTACGCACGCTTGACGTTCGCTTTACCTAGAACAAGTATGAAACTAGAAGGACTTTGTAGGCGTGATAGGATAGGTTTGCAAGATAATAAAGAACGTGTAAATAAAAGCTAGGGGCTGTTTAGATAAAGAAGCAATAAAGTAAATATAGCGAGTGTGGAAAAGTGGTGGTAGGAGTTGTGAAATTGTCCCTAAGCAATTGAGTACTTTACTAGACCGATAGCAAGTTTTATGTGGGAGAGGCATAAGCTAACATACTTTCTCTTCTTGGATCATATGCACTTATGATTGGAACTCTAGCAAGCATCCGCAACTACTAACGATCATTAAGGTAAAACCCAACCATAGCATTAATGCATCAAGTCCCCTTTATCCCATACACCACAACCCCCTTACTCGGGTTTATGCTTCTGTCACTCAAGAAACCCACTATAAGCGAATCATGAACATATTGCAACACCCTACAGCGGGAATCCCTCACGCTTGCGCGACACGGAGAGCACCATAGGACAGCAACATAACCACAAGCAAATTAAACCAATCATAGCAATTCACCAATTATCGATAGGATAACAAAAATCTACTCAGACATCATAGGATGGCAACACATCATTGGATAATAATATGAAGCATAAAGCACCATGTTCAAGTAGAGGGTACAGCGGGTTGCGGGAGAGTGGACCGCTGAATATAGATGGGGGAAGGTGATGGAGATGTTGGTGAAGATGACGGGGGTGTTGGTGAAGATCGTTGTGATGATGATGGCCCCCAGTGGCGTTCCGGCGCCATCGGAAGCGAGGGGGAGAGAGCTCCCCTTCTTCTTCTTCTTCCTTGACCTTCTCCCTAGATGGGAGGAGGGTTTCCCCTATGGTCCATGATCTCCATGGTGTGGGAGGGGCGAGAGCCCCTCCGAGATTGGATCTGTCTCTCTGTTTCTGCGTTTCTGGATTCTGCCCTTTCACTGTTTCTCTTATATCCGGAGATCCGTAACTCCGATTGGGTTGAAACTTTCGGCCAGATTTTTCTCCGAAAATTAGCTTTCTTGCGGCAAAATAAGAGCGTCAACCGCCTTACGGGGTGTCCACGAGGGTCAGGGGCGCGCCTGCCCCCTGGAGCGCGCCCCCTGCCTCCTGGCCCCCTCGGGCCCCGTCTCGCGTTGTTTTTTCTTCCAAAAATCATAAATATTCCAAAAATAATATCCGTCCGTTTTTATCCCATTTAGACTCCGTTTGATATGGGGTTTCTGCGAAACATAAAACATGCAACAAACTGGAACTGGCACTGGGCACTGGATCAATATGTTAGTCCCAAAAATAGTATAAAAAGTTGCCAAAAGTATATGAAAGTTGAATAATGTTGGCATGGAACAATCAAAAATTATAGATACGACGGAGACGTATCAGCATCCCCAAATCTTAATTCCCACTCGTCCTCGAGTAGGTAAATGATAAAAAAAGATAATTTTTGATGTGGAATGCTACCTAGCATAATCTTGATCATAAATCTAATCATGGCATGAATATTAAGACACTAGTGATTCAAAGCAATAGTCTATCATTTGACATAAGAACAATAATACTTCGAGCGTACTAATAAAGCAATCATGTCTTTTCAAAACAACATGGTCAAAGAAAGTTATCCCTACAAAAACATATAGTCTGGCTATGCTCCATCTTCATCACACAAAATATTCAAATCATGCACAACCCCGATGACAAGCCAAGCAATTGTTTCATACTTTTGACGTTCTCAAACCTTTTCAACTTTCACGCCATACATGAGCGTGAGCCATGGATATATCACTATAGGTGGAATAGAGTATGATGGTGGAGGTTGTGTGGAGAAGACAAAAAGGGAGAAAGTCTCACATCAACGCGGCTAATCAACGGGCTATGGAGATGCCCATCAATTGATGTCAATGCGAGGAGTAGGTATTGCCATGCAACGGATGCACTAAGAGATGTAAGTGTATGAAAGCTCAAACTGAAACTAAGTGGGTGTGCATCCAACTTGCTTGCTCATGAAGACCTAGGGCATTTGAGGAAGCCCATCGTTGGAATATACAAGCCAAGTTCTATAATGAAAATTCCCACTAGTATATGAAAGTGGAAATATAGGAGACTCTCTATATGAAGAACATGGTGCTACTCCGAAGCACAAGTGTGGTAAAAGGATAGTAACATTGCCCCTTTTTTCTTTTCTTTTTTTGGGTAGGCTTCTTTGGCCCCCTTTTTTTATTTAGGCTTCTTTGGCCTCTCTTTTTTTAGGGGCAATGCTCTATAATGATGATCATCACACTTTTATTTACTTACAACTCGATACTAGAACAAAGATATGACTCTATATGAATGCCTTCGGTGGTGTACCGGGATGTGCAATGATCTAGCGTAGCAAAGATATCAAAAAAATGGACAAGCCATGAAAACATCATGCTTGCTATCTTATGATCATGCAAGGCAATATGACAATGAATGCTCAAGTCAAGTATATGATGATGATGGAAGTTGCATGGCAATATATCTCGGAATGGCTATGGAAATACCATGATAGGTAGGTATGGTGGCTGTTTTGAGGAAGATATAAGGAGGCTTATGTGTGATAGAGCATATCGTATCACGGGGTTTGTATGTACCGGCGAATTTTGCACCAACTCTCGAGGTGAGAAAGGGCAATGCACGGTACCGAAGAGGCTAGCAATGATGGAAGGGTGGGAGTGCGTATAATCCATGGACTCAACATTAGTCATAAAGAACTCACATACTTATTGCAAAAATCTATTAGTCATTGAAACAAAGTACTACGCGCATGCTCCTAGGGGGATAGATTGGTAGGAAAAGACCATCGCTCGTCCCCGACCGCCACTCATAAGGAAGACAATCAATAAATACCTCATGCTCCAACTTCGTTACATAACGGTTCACCATACGTGCATGCTACGGGAATCACAAACTTCAACACAAGTATTTCTACAATCCACAACTACCCACTAGCATGACTCTAATATCACCATCTTTATATTGCAAAACTATTGCAAGGAATCAAACATATCATATTCAGCGATCTATAAGTTTATGTAGGATTTTATGACTAACCATGTGAATGACCAATTCCTGTCATCTCTCTAAATAGATATAAGTGAAGCAAGAGAGTTTAATTCTTTCTACAAAAGATATGCCCACGCTCTAACAAATATAAGTGAAGCAAAAGAGCATTCTACAAATGGCGGTTTTCTATGTGAAGAAAGCAGGCAATCCAAACTTCAAATGATATAAGTGAAGCACATGAAGCATTCTAGAAAGCCATACTCAAAAGATTTAAGTGAAGTGCAATGAGCATTCTATAAATCAACCAAGGACTATCTCATACCAGCATGGTGCATAAAGGAAAAGTGAAAACTAAATGCAAAAGACGCTCCAAGACTTGCACATATCGCATGAACGAAACGAATCCGAAAACATACCGGTACTTGTTGAAGAAAGAGGGGATGCCTTCCATCCCCAAGCTTAGACGCTTGATTCTCCTTGAATATTTACTTGGGGTTCCTTGGGCATCCCCAAGCTTGAGCTCTTGCCTCTCTTCCTTTTCCTCATATCGAGACCTCCTCGATCAAACACTTCATCCACACAAAACTTCAACAGAAAACTCGGTAAGATCCGTTAGTATAATAAAGCAAATCACTACTCTAGGTAATGTTGCAAACCAATTCATATTTTTTTTCATTGTGTCTACTTTAATATAGCTTTTTCATGGCTTAATCCACTGATAGAAATTGATAGTTTCATCAAAACAAGCAAACTATGCATCAAAAACAGAATCTGTCAAAAACAGAACAGTCTGTAGCAATCTGAACATTCACCACACTTATGGTACCCCAAAACTTCTACCAAAATTAAGAAGAATAAACAATTTGTATAGCAATACAGTTCAAAAAGAATCAGAACCATTTGACTTTCCAGTAAAAAATGTAAAATCGCGCACTACAGCCAAAGTTTTTGTCCTGCACCATACAAACCAACAAGCATTGTAAACATCCTAAAGGCAAACCTTAGCACATTATTTTTATAGTACAATGGAATTGTACAAGGGGATAATTATTTTTTATGAAAAGTTTCTGTACTTAAGATTCACAAAGTTTCTGTCAGCATGAACAAAGTTCAAGGAGCTCTCCCACTTCAACAATTCTTGTCTCTCTCACTTTCACTTTCCTTTTTGAAAAGTTTGGGGTTTCCTTCTTTATTTTTTGTTTTTAAACTAAATAAAAGCACTCAACAGAAATAAATGACTCTTTTAAACTTCCGGGTTGTCTCCCTGGCAGCGCTTTCTTTAAAGCCATTAAGCTTGGCATATAGTGCTCAAGTAATGGATCCACCCGGATCCCAAGGTATATCAGAGCCAATTTTAATTAACAATGATTTGTAATTTAGTAGTGAGCACAAAGTAACATAGATCAAGCAATAATGAAGTCTAACTCTCTTCCTATGCATCAGCATGTCATAAAAGAACAATTCATGCACACAAAATAAAGGCCAATGCATAGTATAAGCAGTTTCTTGCAATGCTATCGTATTGGAAACATAGAGAGGTGGAGATATAGTTCCTCTCTCATAATAATTGCAAATAGGGGAAGCAAGCACATGCATATTATATATATCAAAATCATCATGCGTAGTAGTGAAACGCAACCCATCAATATAATCCTTAATAAGGGCAAACTTCTCCGATATAGTGTAGTAGGGAGGATTCAAAAAGATAATAGGACTATCATGTGTGGGTGCAATAGCAAGAATTTCATGTTTTACATAATGAACTATAGCAGGTTCATCTCCATAATCCTAATTCATATTGGCATCTAGGCCACAAGCATAGCAAGCATCATCAAAAAGGGATATTTCAAGAGAATCAACGGGATCATAACAATCATCATAGCAATCATCCTTTGGTAAGCACGAAGGGAAATTAAACAATGTATGAGTTGAAGAGTTACTCTCATTAGAAGGTGGGCACGGGTAGCTAATCCGCTCTTCCTCCTTTTGTTCTTCGCTCTCCTCATCATCTTTTTCATCCAATGAGCTCATAGTTTCATCAATTTCTTCTTCTATAGATTCCTGCAAAATATTAGTCTCTTCTTGGACAGCGGAGGAGTCCTCAATATATGGTTTAACATAGGCATTAGAAGCATAATTATCATAACAGTATTTAAATATGGCAAAATTTTCAGATTTGTAGAGAGTAGCATCATACTTTTAAATCAAAGAAGAAATTTCGTAAGCACCCTTAAAAGGAACAAATTCTTCAATTTGTTGAACATCATAGTAATTATAAACACCCTTAGCATACGAAGATACGATTCCAGTATCACTAAACTCACATTGGTAGGGAAGGTGTTTCTTAGGGTTTTCAGAACAACAAGTAAAATCATATATTTCACATAAATTCCAAGCATATCAATGCAAACGATGAATTTGATCCAGTAAAAGTTTCCCTTTTTCAGATATATGGTGTCGCACATAACAAGCATGCTCATCTAAAGATTTGCCCTCAACTAAGCTAGTGGGGGTTTCAGCACGAGCACAAAGGGATCGAAGATGATCCAAGTAAAAAGCTTCAGGAGTGTGATAGATTTTGAGTGGTTCTTCAACCATTGGTTCAGTAGGCACAACTAATTTTTCTTGGTATTTTGTGTTTCCTACCCATAACTAAAGATAGAAAACAACTAAGAACACCAAATAAAAATTAATTAGTGATAAAGCAAACAAGCACACACGAGAATATTCACCCCATGCTATGACTCCCCGGCAACGGCGCCAGAAAAAGGTCTTGACAATACACAAGTGTAGGGGATCAATTGTAGCCTCTTTCCATAAGTAAGAGTGTCGAACCCAATGAGAAGCTAAAGGTAGAACAAATATTCCCTCAAGTTCTATCAACCACCGATACAACTCTACGCACGCTTGACGTTCGCTTTACCTAGAACAAGTATGAAACTAGAAGGACTTTGTAGGTGTGATAGGATAGGTTTGCAAAATAATAAAGAACATGTAAATAAAAGCTAGGGGCTGTTTAGATGAAGAAGCAATAAAGTAAATATAGCGAGTGTGGAAAAGTGGTGGTAGGAGTTGTGAAATTGTCCCTAAGCAATTGAGTACTTTACTAGACCGATAGCAAGTTTTATGTGGGAGAGGCATAAGCTAACATACTTTCTCTTCTTGGATCATATTCACTTATGATTGGAACTCTAGCAAGCATCCGCAACTACTAAAGATCATTAAGGTAAAACCCAACCATAGCATTAAAGCATCAAGTCCCCTTTATCCCATACGCCACAACCCCCTTACTCGGGTTTATGCTTCTGTCACTCAAGCAACCCACTATAAGTGAATCATGAACATAGTACAACACCCTACAGCGGGAATCCCTCACGCTTGCGCGACACGGAGAGCACCATAGGACAGCAACATAACCACAAGCAAATTAAACCAATCATAGCAATTCACCAATTACCGATAGGACAACGAAAATCTACTCAGGCATCATAGGATGGCAACACATCATTGGATAATAACATGAAGCATAAAGCACCATGTTCAAGTAGAGGGTGCAGAGGGTTGCGGGAGAGTGGACCGCTGGATATAGATGGGGGAAGGTGATGGAGATGTTGGTGAAGATGACGGGGGTATTGGTGAGGATCGCGGTGATGATGATGGCCCCCGGCGGTGTTCCGGCGCCACCGGAAGCGAGGGGTAGAGAACCCCCCCCTTCTTCTTATTCTTCTTCCTTGACATTCTCCCTAGATGGGAGAAGGGTTTCCCCTCTGGTCCATGGTCTCCATGGTGTGGGAGGGGCGAGAGCCCATCCAAGATTGGATTTGTCTCTATGTCTCTCTGTTTATGTGTTTCTTGATTCTGCCCTTTCACCGTTTCTTTTATATCCGGAGATCCGTAACTCCGATTGGGTTGAAACTTTCGCCCAGATTTTTCTCCAAAAATTAGTTTTCCTACGGCAAAAGAAGAGCGTCAACCTCTGTAAAGACCCGACCTCAGACGGTCAAGTCTCTGTGCTTAAGTGTCATCCCTGGATTGGTATGCTGACACACACAGTACTCGAGGATTTATAACAGAGGTAAATCACATGTATAAAATAACGTAAATAATATTACCTCAGTCCAAATAGCGGAAGTAACAACAAGGTTGTGGATTCCCATCAACACCAACGGCAAAGTTGAGTGTAGAAATCGTAACCCTAACGTATCACTTACTCGTCATAAGATATCCTGCAACATGAGACGTTGCAGCCACAAAGGGTTAGTACATTGAATGTACTGGCAAATTCACACCCTAGAGCAATGATGAATAAAGGCTATCACTACATGCATATATGGCTGGTGGAGGCGCTATGGTTATAATGTTTTTTTGTGAAAAGCCAATTTTTTCCTACAACAAAGGAATATATTTTAATTTAACTATCATGGTGCTTGAAACATCATTGAGAAGGTACCCCCAACTCAATGATCCCAATTAAGATAATTAACATCCCAGCAATATTAATTTAGAGTGATGAGATACATGTGAATACTCAAGTACTAGATACTCAGAATTGTCCATAACCGGGGACACGGCGAACCATGATTAGATTGTACACTCTGCAGAGGTTTGCGCACTATTCCCCACAAGACTCGATTGCCTCCGTTGGATTTCTCGCACGACATGGTGTTTGAGAAGCGGATGACCGAGACATATTCTTTCAGAAACATTAACTCTCTACTCCGGGTAGACCATACCAAACCTACAAAACCCACTACCTGCTGATCTACCTCTTCAAGAGCTTCACGTAACTTACTCAACTATGCTAGAGCCCATAATATCTTGTGGCTGCACACGGAAGTTTCTAGCATGAATAAACTCAATTCCCTTTGAGCCTGGGTGGCGGTCCATAGGAAAATCACACGGTAACCCCGAGATTCCCAAAAAAACAGGCAATCACTGGATACCCCAGGTGCCTCAATCCACCCAGATGTGTATTTAAGTTGCCACCTTAAGTAAACCATTAATTAAAATCTCACATATGTCATGGAATTCACTCAAACCCAATCCACGTCTACGAGCATAGCATGGCAATATAAGCATAACGTAGAAGTAACTCCCAAGGTTTGAGTGCAGGACAATAGGTTCCTACCTCATCAACTACTTCCCAATACCCACATGTTATCAAACCTACTCATGCAATGTTTGAGGGTGAAACTAATGCATAAAAACTGGGTATGAAAGGGATATGATCAAAGTGTGAACTTGCCTGCAATGTTGATGAAGATCATTCGCACTCAAAACTCTTGATAGTTCTACTCGTCACACTCCGGTCAATCTATAGTAAGCAAGCAGTAGTAACCACACATAAGCAATCACTCAAAGGATCAGAAAGAACGAAGAAGACGATTCAGAAAACATCAAACCAAGCAAATAACTCTTGCAACGTAAAACAATTTCTAACAGTACCAAAATTATGTGAATTTGGCCTTATTAGAAAGTTTAGGTCAAGAGATTTAATTTGCAAAAAGAATCAACTCAAACGGAGTTACGAAACCCAAGTTACAAACGAAACAAGATTGAATACTAATATGAACTAAACACTATTTTTAAATTTTCAAAAACATGTTTAAGTTGTTTATCTAGATAGAGGGGAACAAAACGAAGAAGTGGGCGTTGGTTGCGTTGGATTTGGATAAACTGTTGAAAAGTTGAAGTCGTTTGAAAACCAGGGGCTAATCTATAAATAAAAATATATTCACAGATAGGTCCCTGACGTAATTTAAACAGAAAAAGAAAAAGACTAAATAGTGAATGTTCGCTACGAAAACCTGACGAACAAAAACGTTCGCTGAAACTACCTAAACAGAAAACGTTCATTACATAACTGAACTAAATAAAAAAACGGGTTTTAAACAAAAACCGAACCCTAAAGGAAAAGCCGAAGAAAACCGGGGTGGTTTATTACGGACCGGAAAAGCAAGCAGGTCAGCGGCGGAGCGGATCCGGCGGCGGCGAACTCCGCTTGAGCGTCGGGCGGCGGCGGTGTCCGGCGAGTGTGTAACATGGCGGTGGTGGTTGTGGAGTCTTCTTGGCGCGGCGCTGGCGAATCTGTGGCGGCGAGATGCGAGGCGGCGGCGGTGACCGACGACGGCGGCGGCGGATCTGGCGGCGCGAGCAGAGAGAGAGAGAGGGGCGGCGGCGTCGGGAGCCGCCTTTTAAAACTGGGAGGCGGTTGCGTGGGCGAGGCACGGAGGCCGGGCGGACACGGCGGCGACGGCGGCCGGCGTGCTCGGCGGGACTCCGCCCGGGGTCGATGGCGATAAGCGCGACGTTGGCGGTGGGCGGCCGGTCGGTCCATAATTTTTTAATAAACATTTTTTTCCAGACAAACAGAGACAATAAAAGCAAAATAAAAAAACACTTATATAGGCATATAATATATCAAAATTTTCAGAAAAATATTTCCTACAATATGAACATTATTCTAGGATCAAATAAAATCCACAAAAATGCAAATAAAGAAAACAGTGTTACTGCTCTAATAAAATCCAATAAAAATCATTTTAAAATACCAAAATAATTTCAAATTAATTTCTCTCCAATTTTCTACTGTAGGGAATCATGTTACCCTATTTTCTATATATTTTATTTTTTTGAGAAAAATAATTTGAATAAAATCCAAATAACACCAAACTGAAAATGATTTCCAAAAGGACTTTAAATTTGATCCTTTTAAACTCCCAACCCATATTTCATATAATTTGAAGAAGTCATTTTATCTTCTCTCATGAAAATCATTGAGTTGCATGAAGTTTATGAATTGAAATATTTCGGATGAAATTCAAATATTTTCAAATACCCTTTCATTTAATTAAATGGAAGAAGTCACATCATCTTCGCTCAAGGGTTTTGTATTTGACAAGAATTTGAATTCATGAAGAGCAGAAAAGAAAATGAAAGTTTGGGAAAGTCCTTTTATTCCCTCTCATTTAACTTTCAAAAAGTTTCGAATTTCACTCAATCAATCAAACAATCAATCAAAACTATCTATTTGTTTATAACATTCCAAAATTTAGAATTTTGGGATGTTACAAACCTACCACCCTTAAAATGAATCTCGTCCTCGAGATTCGAAGAGGCTAGAAAGAAAATAGGTTAGGGTCGGGGTCTTCTCAAAATCCATCGATCATCACACTGGGTCTGGGGTGCTACCACCCTTAGAAGCATGGTTACGGTTCCAACAAAACTCATATACTCCATCCTTATTGCTGACAGTGTCGATCTTCTCAGATCCTCTGAAAAACTTCCTTCTATGAGCTCTTCCTGTAGTGGCATAACCTTTTTCTTAATTCATGTATCCATTTCATCCTGGTAAGGTTATTCCATGACTTGGTCTTCTTAGTTGACGGGTCTGGCGCCAATACTAAACAGCTATCGATATCTCATGGTGGTCAACCATTTATGGTTTCTCCTGCAGGAAATGGGTCTGGTTGTTCCTCACCGTATAACCTACTGTTGGCAAAAGCTGCCTTGTACAAGGGAAAAATTCTTATACCACTCTATGGTTTAAACAGGGTTTTGATCGTCGTCTCTCTACTATAGGTAAGTCACTCAGATTTACCATCCCACATAGCAAGGCGAATAATAAGAGTAAGTCGGTATGGTGATCAATCCATCCCGCACCCAAATCATTACCGTGTATGTGGTTTAGCAAATCTCGCATTCTAACACTCGGTCATCCTCACAAGCATTGCAGAATTTCTCTTGTCAACGAACCAAGTTCGGATAAATCCATTGATTCTGCAAGCCAAACAAACATCTATCGTTCCTTAACAACTCTCTGGTTTTGCGTAAACTCCTATAGAATCGTCGGCTGATAAAATCGTAACTTCTTCCAGGGTTTTTCCTTCAGCAAGAATGTGCTTGCTTCTTGGCAGAACCTGGGGCCTGTGGGTTATGGCCCATTCATCACTTGTAATCCTTGAACTCATCATCGGGGCAACTGATCATTATCCCAACATTCAGCTTCCTAGCATGCTTAAATCCATCCAATGATACTGTCTCCATCTTCCTTCTGTTGTATCACACTAAGACGTGATTACTCAAACTCATCATGGAGTTACAATTGCTCCATATTTCCAATATCATACCTCCTTTATATCCAATAATACTTCTTTCCTTCATGCTCTTGGGGTATCCAACATATCGAGATAAAACTCATGCTTGTTTAGTCCAAAATCCACTCCATGGAATATCATTATCCTTTCCAGGGGTCAAATCTCCTCACAGGGTACTACCACCCTTAAAATGCTCCAATCTCATCCATAGACCATATTTCTCATATCCTCGAAAATGGTCAAAATCTTTCTTCATAGAGTAACAACTCATAGAATCCAAATCAATACCAACGATGATAACTTTATTGATTCTCAAATGATTACAATCTCTTGCCTTCTCATACATGCCTCAACTCAACATCTCAATACAGAGGAGATGTTCTCACTACTACTACTACATTTACATTGCTGCTAACTCAACTATTTAGCACAAGTCTCCTTCTTCTTGGGACAATCCCTGGCAAAGTGCCCTACTTCATTACAACGAAGACATAACACTTCTGACAAGTCTCGAGGTTTCCTCATGATCACATAGCCTCCTTGGGTCCTCGGCTTCCTTTTTGGGCAACTGCTGAAGTAGTGCCCTGACTCCTTGCACCTAAGACAGGTGATATGACTCAGGTCCTTCCTGGTATCCCATCTATTTCTCTTCCTGGATTTTTCCGTTCCAATCAGGGCTTCTATTTCCTGTGGGTCATACTCTACTTCCTCTAGCGGGAATTCTACTAGATCTCCATTCAGACAATCTTGGGAGATGTGTCCTTCTTCTCCACATGAATAGCATGACTTAGTGCAGGCTTTAATTCTGTTTTCTCTGTGTGTCCTTGGCATCTTCCTTGATCACCGGTTCTTCTAAAATTTCCATGAGGGCTCCTTTCATTGCTTCTTTCTTCTGCTGGATGGTTCTCTGTACCATAGGGTAAATGTGACACTGAGAAGGGTAGTGGGTAGTTCCTTCACACAAGAAACAAGTAATCTGCCTAGTTGGGCATTCTTCAGCTGGGTGACTTCCTTCACAATTAGGGCATTCATCCTGGTGCTCCTTATGGTTGTGTCCTATTTCTCCACAAAGCTTGCATGCACAGAGTTTCTTAATATCATTTCCATGAGGCTTCATCTTCTGGGACACAAGATGAGACTTTAGCAAGGTCAACTTAAATTCATTCCAAGTGGTTACTCCTTGCCATCCATTGATGGTTTGGTACATCCTCCACCAAGTTGCATCACCTCTTTCAAAGCATTGAAGAGCATGCTGGGCCATATCCTTTCCGGCTATGGGGTTATTCTTCATGTGATCCTCCATGTTCTGAATCCATCGGTCCGTCTCCAATTGAGTCATTGGTCCATAAAATTTAAACTCATCTCCATTCATCCTCTATTGGGTCCAAGGGTTTTGGGTGGGATAAGAGAGATAGAGAGGTAATACACACAATACAAACAACAGTTTTGAAAAGGGCATTTTATTTGTGGCTATCAGAAAAACATCAAACAAATGACAGCTCACAAACATCGCATCTAACGTAGGTATAACGGGGCTTGGTCTTCTAATGGTCAATAAATCTTCAACGTCACCAAACTCTTCAAGTCTTCTTCATGTCTCCGATGGCTTCGTCTAATCGTGCTTGTCCTCCTCAAGTTCTTTTGCCAGTTCATCTCTATTGACGCAAAGTCTCTCGTGGCGTCTTTCAATATTTCTGTAGTTACGTTCCAACTTCTGGATTTCAACATGCTAGGCATGAACCATGGTACTATTGTCCTTCAGTTCCTGACGAATCTTCGGTATCTCGAGGTTTTGCTCCTCCAGCTTGGCTACTTTTGGTTTCTGGTCCCGAGTTCTTCTCAAAAGACTTCTTTGTCAAAATACGACTTCCTGAAGGTTCATCTTAAACTTCTTGATGTAATACTCAGATCATTGGTGGTACACCAGCTACGTTAAAATCTGCATCCTTTCGATGGATGCTCCATCAGCCTTCTACCATCCAATCCTTTCATGCATATGCATGATTATCTGTAACACCCCAAAAATTTAACCAGGTTTTAGTTATTAAAATTTTGCCAAGAGTTTAAAAAAATTGCCTGCAAGAATATCTCTGTAGATTTCAAAACTTTTCTTTTAATATTAAGGAGTTTTTCCCAAGTGGATCCTTCCAAAACATATTGGACTTATTTTCTCTCTCATTTAAAAACATCTTTCAATCAGGAGATTTATTTATTAAATTATTTCACTCTGAGCTTTATTCCTTAAAATGACTTTCTCTATGTTTTGGAGCTCTTTTTGAACTACAACCATTTGATAGATTTATCTAAAAATCCAACCAAAATTTGGAGATGTCATGTGATGTTTTTAAATCACTTTTATACAAAAATATCTTTTGTTCTTGAAATATTTTGAGTGCTACACATGTTTTTCTTCTGGTCCAGAGAGCAATTTTGCACTACAACCCTTTTAAATATTTCTTTCTAGCCTCCACCAAAATTATGGGATGTCAGTAGGAGCATATCATTCCATTATATGCAAAAATGCAGTGATGTTCTTTGAAAATTTTAAGTGAAACAACCTCATCTTCATTCTGGCCCAACATGATGGTTTGTACAGCAACCACATTTTTAGCTGCTCCTTTGCCCATGATTCCTTTTCATACCTGTAGCCCTCCCTACTAAACTCCTAAGTCCAGGAGCATGCAACCATTGGCATAATTTTGGTTCATGAAATAATGCCATTCACATCTTGTCCAGGAATGTAGTTTTGCAAAACTTGCACTAGCAAGTTTCCCCTTTGTCCAAATAACTTCACCACCCTCTCTTTCATCCACAGAGACACTGATCTGGATATTTTGGCCACTCCAAGAAATGCCTAAGTGCCCTTGGCATTTTGTCAAACACCTTTCGGGCATGATCAGTTTTGACATGAGTCCTTGTTTGCACTGTGGACTTGATCCCCTGGCCCAACCAGCATGTCAAATAGTTTTGCCTTAGATTTTAACCCAACCCTGCTAACTCCCAGCTCCAACCAAGTGCTCTGGTGTGCCATGGCATTTCGCCAAGGACCTAGTGGGCGTGCTCTGGGCGTGCCCAGAGCGTGCGTTTGGCACGCACGTGCGCTCGGGTCGCCGCGTCACGCCCCGGCCCTTGCTCGCCCACAGAGCCGCGCCCCCGACCTCATCCGCTCCCAGCAACACGCCAAGCCACCCTGGCATGCCTACAGCACCGCCGACAGAGTTTTGGCGGCACACCGGCGGCCGCAGCGCGCCTCTGCCGCGGTCGGCGCCGCCCAAACCACCCCAGCTCGCCACCTGGCCCCTTCAACAGCTCAAGCCCATCCGCAGCCTTGTCCGCAAGATCTCGTCGCCGCCACGTTCCCCCTGCAGCTACAGAACGTCGGTCCGCCAGCGTCCTCATCCACCGCCGTGGAACCGACCTCGTCGCGCTATAAAAAGGGACCCCGAGCCCCTCTGAGCACGCAAGCAACCTCAGTCCACCTCCCTAGTTTCCCCATGTCAGCCAATCGACCTGAGGAGGTCGTCTTCTTCATCTCCGGCAACTCCTGCCGCCGCCACTGTCCTGCCCATTCCGGCACCACTAGGGCTCTCCATTCTCTTCGCCAAGAACTCCCCCTTCCTCTCGCGAGTGCAACCCCTCGATCAATCTTGGGAGGAGACCACCGCAGCCCAAAAATCACTTTGCTCCCCGAAGCCCCCTCCGCCGCAGAGCTCGCCGCCGGCAGCTCACTCTGTCCCCATCACTTCCTCGACCACCGGAGGAACCGCCCCAGTTGTGCGGATCCATCCCCACCCTCGTGGGCCCGCAAGGAGCAGCCGTTCGCCGGCGACGATCGCCGGAGCCCCCGCTCCGCTCGGGCAGAGGAGGAAGACGACGCGGCGATCGGTCAAACGACCGATGGGCCAGCGGCCCTTGTCGGTGACACCCCGCGCCGGTCCACGTGTTTAAGTGAAAGCGTAAAACCCCAAGTACGTTTCCCCCGCTTCGAAAGCGTATTCCCCTCTGAAACATTTTTCTTTTTCTATTTTATTTAAAACCAGATTTGACCAGAACTTTGTTTGACTGTATCTTTTTAAATATAACTCCAAATGAATTAATTCTTTTTCCTACCACTCTCAAATAATGTCTAGTTTATTTTAAGATTTATTTGAAAAAATTTCAAAACAATTTTTCGTGCTGTTTTTATTTTGTGTGTTAAATCAAATATATTCTTTTAATAGGACTTTTGAAGATTTCAAGGTGTTTTGGATTGCACCCTGTTTTCCCATGACCTGAAGGCAAGCATTCTGAACCCCGGCATAATATTATTGGTGTGTTCGTTGACACGTTTATAATACCACCTCATTTCGAAGGACTTGTTATTTCATGTGATATGATCATTTGCATGGATGCATATTAGTGATTTCCATGCTGTTGGAAATAAGTATACTTGTGATGGTAATCATCCTCATGTATCTTGCATGCATGCCGGAAAGGAATCCGGGAAAGCCTCTGCCTTGGGTAGGCGTGAGCTTGACGCCGGTCTCCGTCGGGACGGGTATGTCCGGTATGGCATGGTAGATATAATGAGTGCGGATTGTATTGGTTATATTTGTTATACATGACATGCAGGAAACTATAAACCTCCTGAGTCGACCATAGATCGAGTCTTGTTCCAGTAACCCCCACACTTGTTTCGTGCTACCACTTGCCCCTGCCACGGGTAGGGTGCAGTTCGATAATTTGTCAACCCTTTCTAGCACACACCTGCATGAGGGGCGGGATGAGGTACCATGACCATGGATTAAAGCCAGGATGAGGGTACCATGACCATGGATTAAAGCCGGTCATCCGTGCAGGGGCATGGGTGTTTCCGGTTGGGACCGAGAGGGGAGGCCACCCCTTAGAGCGCGCGATATAAATTTGATCCCATGCTACGCGAGGTTGTAGCCTCCCCACTTATAGTTTACTTGACAGGTGTCGTGGGTGATTCCAGACACGTGTAAGTTAAGCTGGTGTGTGTGCAAGTCAGGTGTGTTTTCATTTAAAAGACCGTAAGCGGAATTAGTCCCGATGGACTAAAGGAATCCGTTACTCGTGGGTAAAGAGTACACCCTCTGCAGAGATTAAAACTATTCGAATAGCCGTGTCCATGGTTAAGGATTACATTCTGGGACGGGTCAAGTGTCGGTCTTAGTGTCGGTCTTCGGAGGTGATAACTGTTAACCAGAACGGGAATTACTACTGGTGACTTGTGATAATTATGATTATCATTATTGTTGACTAACCCGTGATATTATTGTTATTATCGAGTATCTCTGGGATGGTTCTACCTCCGGGATATTCACTATGATCGTTTATTTTAAAAGCCCTTTATGTGGTGTCGCTCAGACGCCCGACTGTGGCATTTCTTTTAAAGCCCTTTATGTGGTGTCGCTCAGACGCCCGACTGTGGCATTTCTTTTAAAGCCCTTTATGTGGTGTCGCTCAGACGCCCGACTGTGGCATTTCGTTTAAAGCCCTTTATGTGGTGTCGCTCAGACGCCCGACTGTGGCATTTCTTTTAAAGCCCTTTATGTGGTGTCGCTCAGACGCCCGACTATGGCATTTTGTTTAAAGCCCTTTATGTGGTGTCGCTCAGACGCCCGACTGTGGCATTTCTTTTAAAGCCCTTTATGTGGTGTCGCTCAGATGCCCGACTGTGGCATTTTTTTTAAAGCCCTTTATGTGGTGTCGCTCAGACGCCCGATTGTGGCATGCTTGTTATTTATTTCATAAATTTCTAATACTTCTGTGACATTCCATATTCATATATCAGAGTTATATTTATCTTTGTGACTGACGACATGACCATAAAATATTGTCAGCACATCATTGTTATATTATACCTGTGTTCAAAATGTTTGCGAGTACATTCAAAGTACTCATCGGCTTGTCCACGCTATTGTCTTGGCCAGATTTTCTTGCACGGAGAGGAGCGACACGATGACAGCCCGGAACCTAAGCAATGGAGATAGCAGCCTCGCGAAGATAGGAGTTAACCTGGTCGGCTGTTCTGTGGAAATTGGAGTCCCATAGATCCGATGATCCACAAACCGCTCCGCCATCAACCACTAGAAACCATTTGTTGTACTCACAGGCGTAATGGTCTTGTACCACATATTTTGTATTTTTGCTTGGAATTTCAGTATCAAGTTGGAGCCTCATCACCTAACAATAATCCGGGGCTAATGAGCACGACGGTCTTTTCTAGAAATTTATTACCGGAAAACCGGTCGTGACATTATCTCAGCTCGGTGACAATAGCATAAGCGGCGATGACATTAGGGATAACCGTGTCTATGCCCATGTGACTGCCATGAGCTTTTATTCCATAATTGAATTCTCCTACCTTAGGGTTTTCCTGACAAAACTTTGAGTCCTAATGCTCCATGTTCCGATCTTTCTCTGATACACCTTGATCTCGGGTATTGACAGCTTCCTTAGTCTGCCAAGTTCCATAATGGGTGCCTTCCTAGGTCATACAAATCCGGAAAATCTTTAAAGCCTTCAAATTCTCCTAGTCTTCGAAGTCGTCAACCGTTGTAGTTTCCATCAGTGTAATGCACGGTAAAAATCCTCTTTATTCCAAAGTAGTCTTAGTTGTCCGATATCTTGTACTTCTTGGAGTGGTCTCATCAGTCGAATCTTCGAGTGGTCAAAAGGGAAAAGGGGTATGGTCTCACTAAAAGGGAATATTTGAATAGCTTAGAAGAGAAGAGAGGTAAAAGATTTTTTGAAAAGAAAGTTGTAGAGAAAATCTTTACTATGGGTTTGCCAGTTTCTAGGGTCACGTCCTACAGTCAACATGTGCTCTGATGCCATCTTGTAACGACCCGACCTCAGATGGTCAAGTCTCTGTGCTTAAGTGTCATCCCTGGATCGGTATGCTGACACACACAGTACTCGAGGATTTATAACAGAGGTAAACCACATGTATAAAATAATGTAAATACTATTACCTCAATCCAAATAGCGGAAGTAACGACAAGGTTGTGGATTCCCACCAACACCAACGGCAAAGTTGAGTGTAGAAATCATAACCCTAACGTATCACTTACTCGTCATAAGATATCCTGCAACATGAGACGTTGCAGCCACAAAGGGTCAGTACATTGAATGTACTGGCAAATTCACACCATAGAGCAATGATGAATAAAGGCTATCACTACATGCATATATGGCTGGTGGAGGCGCTATGGTTATAATGTTTTTTTGCGAAAAGCCAATTTTTTCCTACAACAAAGGAATATATTTTAATTCAACTATCATGGTGGTTGAAACATCATTGAGAAGGTACCCCCAACTCAATGATCCCAATTAAGATAATTAACATCCCAGCAATATTAATTTAGAGTGATGAGATACATGTGAATACTCAAGTACTAGATACTCAGAATTGTCCATAACCGGGGACACGGTGTCGGGGCGTATCTCTGTGGCCTCGAGCACCTATGGGGCACTTGGGGCCCCTTCGTTCAACAAGAGAGCGGGGTCGTCTGTGAGAATGATCGAGGTCGAGCGCATGGGGAGACGGGCCATTTTACCCGGCCGGGGCTCTCCGGAGAGATAAGACCCTCACCGCTGCCGTGTGTGTTATTTGATCTTGCTCAAGCATGCGGCGTATGGTGGTGCTGTGGGTATCGAATGGACCGAACCCCTTCTACATGCGCATGGGCCTCCCTTTTATACTCAAGGGGGATCCACGGTGGCGGCGAGGGAAGAGGGGTAGAAAGGTAAAATCGCAGGTTGGTACAACAACAGACTGTGAGTGCCCCTACCTAACTCTGACGGCAGGGGAAAAGGGCATTAAATGCCCGTCCGGTCGCCCCAACAGTGCAGGAGGAGTGACCGTTAAGTGAGCCACCAGTTGCCACGACGGCGCCTCTGTCAGCTTCGTTTGCCACCTTGCTCCGCATGGCTGCGTATTGCCTCGCCACGTGCCCTTGGGATGGCCTTGTGACGACACGTCGTTGGGTGCGCTGGAGTGTGGGTGGCAGCCTTGCCGCGGCAAGTGCCTTGCCGCGGCCCTTCTCTTGTCGTGCCGGCAAGCTTGCCGGCCGTCGGGCCTTGCCGGGGCGCGCGAGGGCTCCGCGGCAAGTCTTCTGATGATGCCTCGGTTGGCCTTCCCGGCAAGCTCTCCTTGCCGGGGCCTTCGTTTTCTTGGTTGGTACTTTGTTCTTGAATGGCAGTAACAAGGAACGGTGGAGGGCCTTGGCGGGCGTCCAGCAAGCCTTGCCGCGGGGTGCTGCGACTAACCGTGCACAAGTTCGGGGTACTAAGGTACCCCTACTTTAGTACACCGACAGGAGCCCCGGGCCTGGGCCATACACGGTGCCGAGCTTTGTTGGGCCAGGCCAAAATAAAGGCTGCGGCACGCGCGTGGCTCGGGTCCGCATGAATAGGGATCGCGTCCATCGCGCCCCAAGAAGCAGCACGTCGATTGCGGCATCGTGGGAGACGTGGGTGGCGCGTGCGATCTTTAAGGCATCCACCCCCGTGATCACGGTGCAGGGCGAGGTCATTTCACCCGCCACCACCCCTCTTGGTGTCTTCTGGCGCCCGTAGCTCTCCTAGGCGCCCCTTTTGCCCTCCCCGGCAAGCCTCTCTTGCCGGGGGCTCCTTGACCTACCTCCTGAACAGAGAAACGGGAGAGGGATTACGGGCATCTTATCTTTTAATTTGTAAGCCTTCGGGCCTTAGCTGTATTTTAAATCTGTAATCCTCTCTATCATGTTTTTCATCCTCTATGGACTTATACTAAACTGGGATGTTTTTAATGAAAAGAGGGGAACGCTTGCCGGACTAAGTCCTTTACTTTATTTTGTGCCTTGTACATTTCCACCCTACGCTTCTAGGGAACTTGCCGGAGCGAACACACTTGCTGAGTGCGGGACATCAGCAGCCCGCTGGCGGTGTTGCTTCCGGCAAGCAACCTTGCCGGCCGATTCTGGCGCTTGTATTTGTTGAGCGGACTCGAAACAAACCAAGGGCGAAGCGGGGCCGCGACTCGGCTTCTCCGCGCACGGGTTTTACAAGGCACGCTCGTTCAAGGACGCAGCCCCGCCTTCCCCGGTCCATAAGAGGATGCATGACGAGGGATGAAAAACTTATCTGACTCCGCAGCCCCCCGGCGACATTAGCTTGTCGGGGAGGAATCTTGGCCTTCGCAGCCTCCGGCAACTCTGGCTCCACCAAGATCCGGGTGCCGGTGTGCCTTCTTTTGCCCTTGTCGCCGACGCCGCGGCCTCCGGGGACCCTGGCCCGTCGCGAAGGAGCTTCGGCACTTGCAGCCCCCAGCGAAACAGGCTTGCCGGGGCCCGTGCGCCAGCGCGCCCTTCTGGCTTCTCCTTGTCGCTGCGATTATAGCCACGAAAACAACTGAGAGAGCGCTGTGATAAACTATTCTTTCATGGTGCGGCTCTGCAACGCGATGCCATGCCTTGCCCTTCGTATGTTTACACTCTACGCTTATAGGGAACTTGCCGGCGCTAACACACTTGCTGAGTACGGGACATCAGCAGCCTGCTGGCGGTGTTGTTTCCGAAAAGAAACCTTCTTGGGCCAGTTGCAGTGCACTTGAATTGTTGAGCGGACTCGGAAACAAATCAAGGACGCGACTCAGCCGTGAGTTAGTTCCTCCGCGCACAAGTTTCTCATACGAAGGGCGCCTTACGGCAAGGCTTACTACGTTACGCCCTCTACTTCGTTATATCCTTTGTACGTTTTTACCCTACGCTTCCAGGGAACTTGTCGGCGCTAACACACTTGCTGAGTACGGGATATCAGCAGCCCGCTGGCGGTGTTGTTTCCGACAAGAAACCTTCTCGGGCCAGTTGCAGTGCACTTGTATCCTTGAGCGGACTCGGAAACAAAGCAAGGACGCAACTTAACCACGAGTTGGCTCCTCCGCACACAGGTCTTGCGTACAAAGGACGAACGCACGAGGAACATAACATAAAAAAGCATGGGACTAAGAAGTGCTCTGTACAAAAACTCGGGTAACTTAGCTTTTCCGTCTTCAGCAATCCGTTGAGGCCGTGCCTCTTCCCCGATCTCCCCCCTTGTATGTTTTCATCCTTACGCTTTCGAGGAACCCTCCCCCCTTGGCGCAAACACGCTTGCTGAGTGCAGGACATCAGCAGCCCGCTGGCGTTGTTGCCTCCAGTGGGAAGAACTCGTCGGGTTGGTTGCGGTGTGCCGCTTTTTTTACCGTCGAGTGGACTCGAAACGGATCAACGGCGCAACCTAACCACGATTCGACCTCTCTGCGCAGGTTCTTCATACAAGGTACGGATTTTCGGAGGGCACAACTCAAAAGTTCGAAGCTTGGCAACTTTCTTTGCCTTACTGGCCGGTAGAGCTCGATGGCGTGTCCTCGACAGCAGCGCGGCACTCCGGAGAGGCGGGCTTGCCGGAGCGAACACCAGAGCCGTTCTTGCCGGGCTTAGTCTTTGGTTGGTCTGCCTTTGCTTTCTCGCACTTGCCGGTGGAGCTCGATGGCGCGTCCTCGACGGCAGCGCAGTGCTCCGAGGAGGTGCGCTTGCCGGAGTGAGCATCAGCTACTCTTGCCGGGCTTGCCTTTCTTCTTCGCCGGGGCGTCTTGCCGGGGCCTCGACGCGCTCGGTCGCCGGGGCTTGTCGCCGTTAAGCGGCCGATGAGGCTCAGATATGGTCATCCTCCAGTCGTCGATTTTGTGCGGCGCCGGAGGGTAATCTAGAAGCAGTTGGGCTCGGGCCAGCGCTTCCTCTGCTGTCTTGGGTGGCGGCGGCGACGAGCGGCGCGAGGAGCGGGATGTACTCTGACTCCCAACCGGATTGGGAGGAGCGACACCTCGTCCAGGCGACCGCACCTCACTCGCGCCAGCATGCGGGCGTTCATGCTGACCTCGAGTTTCCCGCGACCCACCAGCTTGGCCTTGCTCCAACGCGAGCACGGTGCTAAGAGCACCGGGGCGTTGT
Organism: Aegilops speltoides; assembly: GCA_021437245.1. Classification (NCBI taxonomy): domain Eukaryota; kingdom Viridiplantae; phylum Streptophyta; class Magnoliopsida; order Poales; family Poaceae; genus Aegilops; species Aegilops speltoides. Next base: position 94,295,999 of record CM038147.1, read on the forward strand.
TGACCTTGCACCTCCTGGGAAGGGTGCGGCGTCTGCACCGTCGCCGACGCTTGCGGGGCCTTGTTCTTGGATCTGGTGACGACGCGAGACCCACCAGCGGCACCCGCTCCTCCGCCGGTGTCCACTCCACCGCCTGCTTGTTCCGGCGGTGGTGGTGGAATTGATGTAGACGGAGCGGCCACCTCCGAAGGCTTCTTCTTCGGTGGCATGTTGACGATGACGCTTATGTAGCACGCGTGGAGACCGGATCAGATGCTCACGACCTCGACGCCCCCTACCTGGCGCGCCAAAGATGTCGGGGCGTATCTCTGTGGCCTCGAGCACCTATGGGGCACTTGGGGGCCCCTTCTGGTTCGGCAAGAGAGCGGGGGTCGTGCGCAGAGCAGATCGAGGTCGAACGTGCGGGGGAGACGGGCCATTTTTACCCAGCTTCGGGGCTCTCCGGAGAGATAAGACCCCTACTGCTGCTTCGTGTGTGTTATTTGATCTTGCTCAAGCATGCGAGCGTATGGTGGTGTTGTGGGTATCGAATGGACCGAACCCTTCTACGCATGCATGGGCCTCCCTTTATACTCTAAAGGGGGATCCACGGTGGCGGCAGAGGAAGAGGGGTAGAAAGGTAAAATCGCAGGTTGGTACAACACAGACAACTGTGGTGCCCCTACCTAACTCGACGGCGGGGACAAGGGCATTAAATGCCCGTCCGGTCGCCCCAACAGTGCAGGAGGAGTGACCGTTAAGCGAGCCACCGGTTGCCACGACGGCGCCTCTGTCGACCGTTTGCCACCTTGCTCGCATGGCTGCAGATTGCCTCGCCACGCGCCCTTGGGATGGCCTTGTGACGACACGTCGTTGGGTGCGTTGGGTGTGGGTGGCAGCCTTGCGCGGCAAGTGCCTTGCCATGCCCTTCTCTTGTCGTGCGGCAAGCTTGCGGCCGTTGGGCCTTGCCGGGCGCCATGAGGCGCGCGACAAGTCTTCTGATGATGCCTCGGTTGGCCTTCCCGGCAAGCTCTCCTTGCCGGGGCCTTCGTTTTCTTGGTTGGTACTTTGTTCTTGAATGGCAGTAACAAGGAACGGTGGAGGGCCTTGGCGGGCGTCCGGCAAGCCTTGCCGCGGGGTGCTGCGACTAACCGTGCACAAGTTTGGGGTACTAAGGTACCCCTTCTTTAGTACACCGACACACGGCTAACCATGATTAGATTGTACACTCTGCAGAGGTTTACGCACTTTTCCCCACAAGACTCGATCATCTCCGTTGGATTTCTCGCACGACATGGTGTTTGAGAAGCGGATGACCAAGACATAGTCTTTCAGAAACATTAACTCTCTACTCCGGGTAGACCATACCAAACCTACAAAACCCACTACCTGCTGATCTACCTCTTCAAGAGCTTCACGTAACTTACTCAACTATGCTAGAGCCCATAATATCTTGTGGCTACACACGGAAGTTTCTAGCATGAATAAACTCAATTCCCTTTGAGCCTGGGTGGCGGTCCATAGGAAAATCACACGGTAACCCCGAGATTCCCAAAAAAACAGGCAATCACTGGATACCCCAGGTGCCTCAATCCACCCAGATGTGTATTTAAGTTGCCACCTTAAGTAAACCATTAATTAAAATCTCACTTCTATCATGGAATTCACTCAAACCCAATCCACGTCTATGAGCATAGCATGGCAGTATAAGCATAACATAGAAGTAACTCCCAAGGTTTGAGTGCAGGACAATAGGTTCCTACCTCATCAACTACTTCCCAATACCCACATGTTATCAAACCTACTCATGCAATGTTTGAGGGTGAAACTGATGCATAAAAACTGGGTATGAAAGGGATATGATCAAAGTGTGAACTTGCCTGCAATGTTGATGAAGATCATTCGCACTCAAAACTCTTGATAGTTCTACTCGTCACACTCCGGTCAATCTATAGTAAGCAAGCAGTAGTAACCACACATAAGCAATCACTCAAAGGATCAGAAAGAACGAAGAAGACGATTCAGAAAACATCAAACCAAGCAAATAACTCTTGCAACGTAAAACAATTTCTAACAATACCAAAATTATGTGAATTTGGCCTTATTAGAAAGTTTAGGTCAAGAGATTTAATTTGCAAAAAGAATCAACTCAAACGGAGTTACGAAACCCAAGTTACAAAGGAAACAAGATTGAATACTAATCTGAACTAAACACTATTTTTAAATTGTCAAAAACATGTTTAAGTTGTTTATCTAGATAGAGGGGAACAAAACGAAGAAGTGGGCGTTGGTTTCATTGGATTTGGATAAACTGTTGAAAAGTTGAAGTCGTTTGAAAACCAGGGGCTAATCTATAAATAAAAATATATTCACAGATAGGTCCCTGACGTAATTTAAACAGAAAAAGAAAAAGACTAAATAGTGAATGTTCGCTACGAAAACCTGACGAACGAAAACGTTCGCTGAAACTACCTAAACAGAAAACGTTCATTACATAACTGAACTAAATAAAAATACGGGTTTTAAACAAAAACCGAACCCTAAAGGAAAAGCCGAAGAAAACCGGGGTGGTTTATTACCGGACCGGGAAAACCGGCGGGTCGGGCGGCGGAGCGGATCCGGCCGGCGGCGAACTCCAGCTTGGCGTCGGCGGCGGCGGTGTCCGGCGAGGTGTGGCAACGGCATGGTGGCGCTGTGGAGTCTTCTGCTTGCAAGGGCCTGGTGAATCTTGCGGCGAGATGCGAGGCGGGCGGGTGACCGACGACGGCGGCGGCGGATCTGGCGGCGCGAAAGTAGAGAGAGAGAGGGCGGCGCGCTGGAGCCACCTTTAAAGGCGAGGAGGGCGGTTGCAAGGGGGCACGGAGGTCGGGCGGACACGGCGGCGGCGGCAACGGCGGCGTTTGCTCGGCGGGACTCCGCCTGGTCGATGGCGATAAGCGCGACGTGGGCAGTGGGCCGCCCGGTCGGTCCATAATTTTTTTTAATAAACATTTTTTTCCAGACAAACATAGACAATAAAAGCAAAATAAAAAAACACTTATATAGGCATATAATATATCAAAATTTTCAGAAAAATATTTCCTACAATATGAACATTATTCTAGGATCAAATAAAATCCACAAAAATTCAAATAAAGCAAACAGTGTTACTGCTCTAATAAAATCCAATAAAGAATCATTTTAAAATACCAAAATAATTTCAAATTAATTTCTCTCCAATTTTCTCTTGAGGGAATCATGTTACCCTATTTTCTATATATTTTATTTTTTTGAGAAAAATAATTTGAATAAAATCCAAATAACACCAAACTGGAAATGATTTCCAAAAGGACTTTAAATTTGATCCTTTTAAACTCCCAACCCATATTTCATATAATTTGAAGAAGTCATTTTATCTTCTCTCATGAAAATCATTGAGTTGCATGAAGTTTATGAATTGAAATATTTCCAGATGAAATTCAAATATTTTCAAATACCCTTTCATTTAATTAAATGGAAGAAGTCACATCATCTTCGCTCAAGGGTTTTGTATTTGACAAGAATTTGAATTCATGAAGAGCAGAAAAGAAAATGAAAGTTTGGGAAAGTCCTTTTATTCCCTCTCATTTAACTTCCAAAAAGTTTCGAATTTCACTCAATCAATCAAACAATCAATCAAAACTATCTATTTGTTTATAACATTCCAAAATTTAGAATTTTGGGATGTTACAAACCTACCACCCTTAAAATGAATCTCGTCCTCGAGATTCGAAGAGGCTAGAAAGAAAATAGGTTAGGGTCGGGGTCGGGGTCTTCTCAAAATCCATCGATCATCACACTGGGTCTGGGGTGCTACCACCCTTAGAAGCATGGTTACGGTTCCAACAAAACTCATATACTCCATCCTTATTGCTGACAGTGTCGATCTTCTCAGATCCTCTGAAAAACTTCCTTCTATGAGCTCTTCCTGTAGTGGCATAACCTTTTCTTAATTCCTGTATCCATTTCATCCTGGTAAGGTTATTCCATGACTTGGTCTTCTTAGTTGACGGGTCTGGCGCCAATACTAAACAGCTATCGATATCTCATGGTGGTCAACCATTTATGGTTTCTCCTGCAGGAAATGGGTCTGGTTGTTCCTCACCGTATAACCTACAGTTGGCAAAAGCTGCCTTGTACAAGGGAAAAAATCTTATACCACTCTATGGTTTAAACAGGTTTTGATAAATCGCTCTCTACTATAGGTAAGTCACTCAGATTTACCATCCCACATAGCAAGGCGAATAATAAGAGTAAGTCGGTATGGTGATCAATCCATCCCGCACCCAAATCATTACCATGTATGTGGTTTAGCAAATCTCGCATTCTAACACTCAGCCATCCTCACAAGCATTGCAGAATTTCTCTTGTCAACGAACCAAGTTCGGATAAATCCATTGATTCTGCAAGCCAAACAAACATCTATCGTTCCTTAACAACTCTCTGGTTTTGCGTAAACTCCTATAGAATCGTCGGCTGATAAAATCGTAACTTCTTCCAGGGTTTTTCCTTCAGCAAGAATGTGCTTGCTTCTTGGCAGAACCTGGGGCCTGTGGGTTATGGCCCATTCATCACTTGTAATCCTTGAACTCATCATCGGGGCAACTGATCATTATCCCAACATTCAGCTTCCTAGCATGCTTAAATCCATCCAATGATACTGTCTCCATCTTCCTTCTGTTGTATCACACTAAGACGTGATTACTCAAACTCATCATGGAGTTACAATTGCTCCATATTTCCAATATCATACCTCCTTTATATCCAATAATACTTCTTTCCTTCATGCTCTTGGGGTATCCAACATATCGAGATAAAACTCATGCTTGTTTAGTCCAAAATCCACTCCGTGGAATATCATTATCCTTTCCAGGGGTCAAATCTCCTCACAGGGTACTACCACCCTTAAAATGCTCCAATCTCATCCATAGACCATATTTCTCATATCCTCGAAAATGGTCAAAATCTTTCTTCATAGAGTAACAACTCATAGAATCCAAATCAATACCAACGATGATAACTTTATTGATTCTCAAATGATTACAATCTCTTGCCTTCTCATACATGCCTCAACTCAACATCTCAATACAGAGGAGATGTTCTCACTACTACTACTACATTTACATTGCTGCTAACTCAACTATTTAGCACAAGTCTCCTTCTTCTTGGGACAATCCCTGGCAAAGTGCCCTACTTCATTACAACGAAAACATAACACTTCTGACAAGTCTCAAGGTTTCCTCATGATCACATAGCCTCCTTGGGTCCTCGGCTTCCTTTTTGGGCAACTGCTGAAGTAGTGCCCTGACTTCTTGCACCTAAGAGAGGTGATATGACTCAGGTCCTTCCTGGTATCCCATCTATTTCTCTTCCTGGATTTTTCCGTTCCAATCAGGGCTTCTATTTCCTGTGGGTCATACTCTACTTCCTCTGGCGGGAATTCTACTAGATCTCCATTCAGACAATCTTGGGAGATGTGTCCTTCTTCTCCACATGAATAGCATGACTTAGTGCAGGCTTTAATTCTGTTTTCTCTGTGTGTCCTTGGCATCTTCCTTGATCACCGGTTCTTCTAAAATTTCCATGAGGGCTCCTTTCATTGCTTCTTTCTTCTGCTGGATGGTTCTCTGTACCATAGGGTAAATGTGACACTGAGAAGGGTAGTGGGTAGTTCCTTCACACAAGAAACAAGTAATCTGCCTAGTTGGGCATTCTTTAGCTGGGTGACTTCCTTCACAATTAGGGCATTCATCCTGGTGCTCCTTATGGTTGTGTCCTATTTCTCCACAAAGCTTGCATGCACAGAGTTTCTTCATATCATTTCCATGAGGCTTCATCTTCTGGGACACAAGATGAGACTTTAGCAAGGTCAACTTAAATTCATTCCAAGTGGTTACTCCTTGCCATCCATTGATGGTTTGGTACATCCTCCACCAAGTTGCATCACCTCTTTCAAAGCATTGAAGAGCATGCTGGGCCATATCCTTTCCGGCTATGGGGTTATTCTTCATGTGATCCTCCATGTTCTGAATCCATCGGTCCGTCTCCAATTGAGTCATTGGTCGATAAAATTTAAACTCATCTCCATTCATCCTCTATTGGGTCCAAGGGTTTTGGGTGGGATAAGAGAGATAGAGAGGTAATACACACAATACAAACAACAGTTTTGAAAAGGGCATTTTATTTGTGGCTATCAGAAAAACATCAAACAAATGACAGCTCACAAACATCGCATCTAACGTAGGTATAACGGGGTTTGGTCTTCTAATGGTCAATAAATCTTCAACGTCACCAAACTCTTCAAGTCTTCTTCATGTCTCCGATGGCTTCGTCTGATCGTGCTTGTCCTCCTCAAGTTCTTTTGCCAGTTCATCTCTATTGACGCAAAGTCTCTCGTGGCGTCTTTCAATATTTCTGTAGTTACGTTCCAACTTCTGGATTTCAACATGCTAGGCATGAACCATGGTACTATTGTCCTTTAGTTCCTGACGAATATTCGGTATCTCGAGGTTTTGCTCCTCCAGCTTGGCTACTTTCGGTTTCTGGTCCCGAGTTCTTCTCAAAATACTTCTTTGTCAAAATACGACTTCCTGAAGGTTCATCTTAAACTTCTTGATGTAATACTCCAGATACTGGTGCTACACCAGCTACGCTAAAACTGCATCCTTTGCTGACAGATGCTCCATCAGCCTTCTACCATCCAATCCTTTCATGCATATGCATGATTATCTGTAACACCCCAAAAATTTAACCAGGTTTTAGTTATTAAAATTTTGCCAAGAGTTTAAAAATTTTGCCTGCAAGAATATCTCTCTAGATTTCAAAACTTTTCTTTTAATATTAAGGAGTTTTTCCCAAGTGGATCCTTCCAAAACATATTGGACTTATTTTCTCTCTCATTTAAAAACATCTTTCAATCAGGAGATTTATTTATTAAATTATTTCACTCTGAGCTTTATTCCTTAAAATGACTTTCTCTAAGTTTTGGAGCTCTTTTTGAACTACAACCATTTGATAGATTTATCTAAAAATCCAACCAAAATTTGGAGATGTCATGTGATGTTTTTAAATCACTTTTATACAAAAATATCTTTTGTTCTTGAAATATTTTGAGTGCTACACATGTTTTTCTTCTCTGGTCCAGAGAGCAATTTTGCACTACAACCCTTTTAAATATTTCTTTCTAGCCTCCACCAAAATTATGGGATGTCAGTAGGAGCATATCATTCCATTATATGCAAAAATCCAGTGATGTTCTTTGAAAATTTTAAGTGAAACAACCTCATCTTCATTCTGGCCCAACATGATGGTTTGTACAGCAACCACATTTTTAGCTGCTCCTTTGCCCATGATTCCTTTTCATACCTGTAGCCCTCCCTACTAAACTCCTAAGTCCAGAGCATGCAACCATTGGCATAATTTTGGTTCATGAAATAATGCCATTCACATCTTGTCCAGGAATGTAGTTTTGCAAAACTTGCACTAGCAAGTTTCCCCTTTGTCCAAATAACTTCACCACCCTCTCTTTCATCCACAGAGACACTGATCTGGATATTTTGGCCACTCCAAGAAATGCCTAAGTGCCCTTGGCATTTTGTCAAACACCTTTCGGGCATGATCAGTTTTGACATGAGTCCTTGTTTGCACTGTGGACTTGATCCCCTGGCCCAACCAACATGTCAAATAGTTTTGCCTTAGATTTTAACCCCACCCTGCTAACTCCCAGCTCCAACCAAGTGCTCTGGTGTGCTATGGTATTTCACCGAGGACCTAGTGGGCGTGCTCTGGGCGTGCCCAGAGCGTGCGTTTGGCACGCACGTGCGCTCGGGTCGCCGCGTCACGCCCCGGCCCTTGCTCGCCTACAGAGCCGCGCCCCCCGACCTCATCCGCTCCTAGCAACGCGCCAAGCCACCCTGGCATGCCTACAGCGCCGCCGACAGAGTTTTGGCGGCACACCGACGGCCGCAGCGCGCCTCTGCCGCGGTCGGCGCCGCCCAAACCACCCCAGCTCGCCACCTGGCCCCTTCAACAGCTCAAGCCCATCCGCAGCCTTGTCCGCAAGATCTCGTCGCCGCCACGTTCCCCCTGCAGCTACAGAACGTCGGTCCGCCAGCGTCCTCATCCACCGTCGTGGAACCGACCTCGTCGCGCTATAAAAAGGGACCCCGAGCCCCTCTGAGCACGCACGCAACCTCAGTCCACCTCCCTAGTTTCCCCATGGCAGCCAATCGACCTGAGGAGGTCGTCTTCTTCATCTCCGGCAACTCCTGCTGCCGCCACTGTCCCGCCCATTCCGGTGCCACTAGGGCTCTCCGTTCTCTTCGCCAAGAACTCCCCCTTCCTCTCGCGAGTGCAACCCCTCGATCAATCTTGGGAGGAGACCACCGCAGCCCAAAAATCACTTTGCTCCCCGAAGCCCCCTCCGCCGCAGAGCTCGCCGTCGGCAGCTCACTCTGTCCCCATGACTTCCTCGACCACCGGAGGAACCGCCCCAGTCGTGCGGATCCATCCCCACCCTCGAGGGCCCGCAAGGAGCAGCCATTCGCCGGCGACAATCGCCGGAGCCCCCGCTCCGCTCGGGCAGAGGAGGGAGACGACGCGGGCGACTGGTCAAACCTGACCAGTGGGCCAAGCGGGCCCACTGTCAGTGACACCCCGCGCCGGTCCACGTGTTTAAGTGAAAGCGTAAAACCCCAAGTACGTTTCCCCCGCTTCGAAAGCGTATTCCCCTCTGAAACGTTTTTCTTTTTCTATTTTATTTAAAACCAGATTTGACCAGAACTTTGACTGACTATATCTTTTTAAATATAACTCCAAATGAATTAATTCTTTTTCCTACCACTCTCAAATAATGTCTAGTTTATTTTATGATTTATTTGAAAAAATTTCAAAATAATTTTTCGTGCTGTTTTTATTTTGTGTGTTAAATCAAATATATTCTTTTAATAGGACTTTTGAAGATTTCAAGGTGTTTTGGATTGCACCCTGTTTTCCCATGACCAAGGCAAGCATTTCAACCCGGCATAATATTATTGGTGTGTTCGTTGACACGCTTATAACACCACCTCATTTCGAAGGACTTGTTATTTCATGTGATATGATCATTTGCATGGATGCATATTAGTGATTTCCATGCTGTTGGAAATAAGTATACTTGTGATGGTAATCATCCTCATGTATCTTGCATGCATGCTGGAAAGGAATCCGGGAAAGCCTCTGCCTTGGGTAGGCGTGAGCTTGACGCCGGTCTCCGTCGGGACGGGTATGTCCGGTATGGCATGGTAGATATAATGAGTGCGGATTGTATTGGTTATATTTGTTATACATGACATGCAGGAAACTATAAACCTCCTGAGTCGACCATAGATCGAGTCTTGTTCCAGTAACCCCCACACTTGTTTCGTGCTACCACTTGCCCCTGCCACAGGTAGGGTACGGTTCAGTAATTTGTCAACCCCTTTCTAGCACACACCGTACAGAGGGGCCGGGATGAGGGTACCATGACCATGGATTAAAGCCAGGGATGAGGGTACCATGACCATGGATTAAAGCCAGTCATCCGGTCTGGGGGCATGGGTGTTTCCGGTTGGGACCGAGAGGGGAGGCCACCCCTTAGAGCGCGCGATATAAATTTGATCCCATGCTACGCGAGGTTGTAGCCTCCCCACTTATAGTTTACTTGACAGGTGTCGTGGGTGATTCCAGACACGTGTAAGTTAAGCTGGTGTGTGCAAGTCAGGTGTGTTTTCATTTAAAAGACCGTAAGCGGAATTAGTCCCGATGGACTAAAGGAATCCATTACTCGTGGGTAAAGAGTACACCCTCTGCAGAGATTAAAACTATTCGAATAGCCGTGTCCATGGTTAAGGATTACATTCTGGGACGGGTCAAGTGTCGGTCTTAGTGTCGGTCTTCGGAGGTGATAATCATAACCGTAACGGAATTACTATCGTGACTTGTGATAATTATGATTATCATTATTGTTGACTAACCCGTGATATTATTGTTATTATCGAGTATCTCAGGATGGTTCTACCTCCGGATATTCACTATGATCGTTTATTTTAAAAGCCCTTTATGTGGTGTCGCCAAACGCCCGATCGTGGCATTTCTTTTAAAGCCCTTTATGTGGTGTCGCCGACGCCCGACCGTGGCATTTCTTTTAAAGCCCTTTATGTGGTGTCGCTCGGGCCCGACCGTGGCATTTCGTTTAAAGCCCTTTATGTGGTGTCGCCGACGCCCGACCGTGGCATTTCTTTTAAAGCCCTTTATGTGGTGTCGCTCAGACGCCCGACTGTGGCATTTTGTTTAAAGCCCTTTATGTGGTGTCGCTCAGACGCCCGACTGTGGCATTTCTTTTAAAGCCCTTTATGTGGTGTCGCTCAGACGCCCGACTGTGGCATTTCTTTTAAAGCCCTTTATGTGGTGTCGCTCAGACGCCCGATTGTGGCATGCTTGTTATTTACTTCATAAATTTCTAATACTTCTGTGACATTGCATATTCATATATCAGAGTTATATTTATCTTTGTGACTGACGACATGAGCATAAAATATTGTCAGCACATCATTGTTATATTATACCTGTGTTCAAAATGTTTGCGAGTACATTCAAAGTACTCACTGGCTTGTCCCTGGCTATTGTCTTGGCCAGATTTTCTTGCACGGAGAGGAGCGATACGATGACAGCCCCGGAACCTAAGCAATGGAGATAGCAGCCTCGCGAAGATAGGAGTTAACCTGGTCAGCTGTTCCTGTGGGAATTGGAGTCCCATAGATACTGATGATCCACAAACCGCTTCCGCCATCAACCACTAGAAACCATTTGTTGTACTCACAGGCCAGAATGGTCTTGTACCACATATTTTGTATTTTTGCTTGGAATTTCTGTATCAAGTTGGAGCCTCATCAGCTAACAGTAATCCTGGGGCTGATGAGCACGACGGTCTTTTCTAGAAATTTATTACCCGGAAAACCGGTCGTGACATTATCTCAGCTCGGTGACAATAGCATAAGCGGGCGATGACATTAGGGATAACCGTGTCTATGCCCATGTGACTGCCATGAGCTTTTATTCCATAATTGAATTCTCCTACCTTAGGGTTTTCCTGACAAAACTTTGAGTCCTAATGCTCCATGTTCCGATCTTTCTCCGATACACCTTGATCTCGGGTATTGACAGCTTCCTTAGTCTGCCAAGTTCCATAATGGGTGCCTTCCTAGGTCATACAAATCCGGAAAATCTTTAAAGCCTTCAAATTCTCCTAGTCTTCGGAGTCGTCAACCGTTGTAGTTTCCATCAGTGTAATGCACGGTAAAAATCCTCTTTATTCCAAAGTAGTCTTAGTTGTCCGATATCTTGTACTTCTTGGAGTGGTCTCATCAGTCGAATCTTCGAGTGGTCAAAAGGGAAAAGGGGTATGGTCTCACTAAAAGGGAATATTTGAATAGCTTAGAAGAGAAGAGAGGTAAAAGATTTTTTGAAAAGAAAGTTGTAGAGAAAATCTTTACTATGGGTTTGCCAGTTTCTAGGGTCACGTCCTACAGTCAACATGTGCTCTGATACCATCTTGTAACGACCCGACCTCAGATGGTCAAGTCTCTGTGCTTAAGTGTCATCCTTGGATCGGTATGCTGACACACACAGTACTCGAGGATTTATAACAGAGGTAAATCACATGTATAAAATAACGTAAATACTATTACCTCAATCCAAATAGCGGAAGTAACGACAAGGTTGTGGATTCCCACCAACACCAACGGCAAAGTTGAGTGTAGAAATCATAACCCTAACGTATCACTTACTCGTCATAAGATATCCTGCAACATGAGACGTTGCAGCCACAAAGGGTCAGTACATTGAATGTACTGGCAAATTCACACCATAGAGCAATGATGAATAAAGGCTATCACTACATGCATATATGGCTGGTGGAGGCGCTATGGTTATAATGTTTTTTTGCGAAAAGCCAATTTTTTCCTACAACAAAGGAATATATTTTAATTCAACTATCATGGTGGTTGAAACATCATTGAGAAGGTACCCCCAACTCAATGATACCAATTAAGATAATTAACATCCCAGCAATATTAATTTAGAGTGATGAGATACATGTGAATACTCAAGTACTAGATACTCAGAATTGTCCATAACCGGGGACACGGTGTCGGGGCGTATCTCTGTGGCCTCGAGCACCTATGGGGCACTTGGGGGCCCCTTCTGGTTCGGCAAGAGAGCGGGGGTCGTGCGCAGAGCAGATCGAGGTCGAACGTGCGGGGGAGACGGGCCATTTTTACCCAGCTTCGGGGCTCTCCGGAGAGATAAGACCCTCTGCTGCCGTGTGTGTTATTTGATCTTGCTCAAGCATGCGAGCGTATGGTGGTGCTGTGGGTATCGAATGGACCAAACCCCTTCTACGTGCGCATGGGCCTCCCTTTTATACTCTGAAGGGGGGATCCATAGGTGGCAGCGTAGGAAGAGGGGGTAGAAAGGTAAAATCGCAGGTTGGTACAGCGATTGCACAAAGATGCCCTACCTAACTCGACGGCGGGGGACAAGGGCATTAAATGCCCGTCCGGTCGCCCCAATAGTGCAGGAGGAGTGACCGTTAAGTGAGCCACCGGTTGCCACGACGGCGCCTCTGTCAGCTTCGTTTGCCACCTTGCTCCGCATGGTTGCGTATTGCCTTGCCACGTGCCCTTGGGATGGCCTTGTGACGACACGTCGTTGGGTGCGCTGGAGTGTGGGTGGCAGCCTTGCCGTGGCAAGTGCCTTGCCGCGGCCCTTCTCTTGTCGTGCCGGCAAGCTTGCCGGCCGTCGGGCCTTGCCGGGGCGCGCGAGGGCGCCGCGGCAAGTCTTCTGATGATGCCTCGGTTGGCCTTCCCGGCAAGCTCTCCTTGCTGGGGCCTTCGTTTTCTTGGTTGGTACTTTGTTCTTGAATGGCAGTAACAAGGAACGGTGGAGGGCCTTGGCGGGCGTCCGGCAAGCCTTGCCGCGGGGTGCTGCGACTAACCGTGCACAAGTTCGGGGTACTAAGGTACCCCTACTTTAGTACACCGACAGGAGCCCCCGGGCCTGGGCCATACACGGTGCCGAGCGTTGTTGGGCCAGGCCCAAAACAGTGCACGGGCACGCGTGGCCTGGTTCTGCCCAGAATCGGGCTCCGCGTCCACCGCGCTCCCCCGCAATGGCACGCGTCGATTGCGGCATCGTGGGAGACGTGGGTGGCGCGTGCGATCTTTAAGGCATCCACCCCCGTGATCACGGTGCAGGGCGAGGTCATTTCACCCGCCGCCACCCCTCTTGGTGTCTTCTGGCGCCCGTAGCTCTCCTAGGCGCCCCTTTTGCCCTCCCCGGCAAGCCTCTCTTGCCGGGGGCTCCTTGACCTACCTCCTGAACAGAGAAACAGGAGAGGGATTACGGGCATCTTATCTTTTAATTTGTAAGCCTTCGGGCCTTAGCTGTATTTAAAATCTGTAATCCTCTCTATCATGTTTTTCATCCTCTATGGACTTATACTAAACTGGGATGTTTTTAATGAAAAGAGGGGAACGCTTGCGGACTAAGTCCTTTACTTTATTTTGTGCCTTGTACATTTCCACCCCACGCTTCTAGGAACTTGCCGAGCAAACACACTTGCTTGAAAAGGGACATCGGCAGCCATTGGCGGTGTTGCTTCCGCAAGCAACCTTGTCGGGCGATTCTGCGCTTGTATTTGTTGAGCGGACTCGAAACAAACCAAGGGCGAATCAGGCGCGACTCGCTCCTCCACAAGACGGGTTTTACAAGGCACGCTTGTTCAAGGACGCAGCCCGCCTTCCCGGTCCATAAGAGGATGCATGACGAGGATGAAAACTTATCGACTCAAGAGCCCCGGCGACATTAGCTTGTCGGGAAGGAATCTTGGCCTTCGCAGCCTCCGGCAACTCTGGCTCCACCAAGATCCGGGTGCCGGTGTGCCTTCTTTGGCCCTTGTCGCCGACGCCGCGGCCTCCGGGGACCCTGGCCCGTCGCGAAGGAGCTTGACTTGCAGCCCCAATAAACAGCTTGCGGGGCCAGGCGCCAATACGCTTCTTCCGCTTCTCCTTGTCGCTGCGATTATAGCCACGAAAACAACTGAGAGAGCGCTGTGATAAACTATTCTTTCATGGTGCGGCTCTGCAACGCGATGCCATGCCTTGCCCTTCGTATGTTTACACTCTACGCTTATAGGGAACTTGCCGGCGCTAATACACTCGCTGAGTACGGGACATCAGCAGCCTGCTGGCGGTGTTGTTTCCGACAAGAAACCTTCTCGGGCCAGTTGCAGTGCACTTGAATTGTTGAGCGGACTCGGAAACAAATCAAGGACGCGACTCGGCCGTGAGTTAGTTCCTCCGCGCACAAGTTTCTCATACGAAGGGCGCCTTACGGCAAGGCTTACTACGTTACGCCCTCTACTTTGTTATATCCTTTGTACGTTTTTACCCTACGCTTCCAGGGAACTTGTCGGTGCTAACACACTTGCTAAGTACGGGACATCAGCAGCCCGCTGGCGGTGTTGTTTCCGACAAGAAACCTTCTCGAGCCAGTTGCAGTGCACTTGTATCGTTGAGCGGACTCGGAAACAAAGCAAGGACGCAACTTAACCACGAGTTGGCTCCTCCGCGCACAGGTCTTGCGTAAAAAGGACGAACGCATGAGGAACATAACATAAAAAAGCATGGGACTAAGAAGTGCTCTGTACAAAAACTCGGGTAACTTAGCTTTTCCGTCTTCAACAATCCGTCGAGGCCGTGCCTCTTCCCCCATCTCCCCCCTTGTATGTTTTCATCCTTACGCTTTCGAGGAACCCTCCCCCCTTGGAGCAAACACGCTTGCTGAGTGCAGGACATCAGCAGCCCGCTGGCGGTGTTGCCTCCAGTGGGAAGAACTCGTTGGGTTGGTTGCGGTGTGCCTCTTTTTTTACCGTCGAGTGGACTCGAAACGGATCAACGGCGCAACCTAACCACGATTCGACCTCTCTGCGCAGGTTCTTCATACAAGGTACGGATTTTCAGAGGGCACAACTCAAAAGTTCGAAGCTTGGCAACTTTCTTTGCGTTACTGGCCGGTAGAGCTCGATGGCGTGTCCTCGACAGCAGCGCGGCACTCCGGAGAGGCGGGCTTGCCGGAGCGAACACCAGAGCCGTTCTTGCCGGGCTTAGTCTTTGGTTGGTCTGCCTTTGCTTTCTCGCACTTGCCGGCGGAGCTCGATGGCGCGTCCTCGACGGCAGCGCAGTGCTCCGAGGAGGTGCGCTTGCCGGAGTGAGCATCAGAGCTACTCTTGCCGGGCTTGCCTTTCTTCTTCGCCGGGGCGTCTTGCCGGGGCCTCGACGCGCTCGGTCGCCGGGGCTTGTCGCCGTTGGCGAAGCCGATGAGGCTGTATATGGTCATCCTCCAGTCATCGATTTTGTGCGGCGCCGGAGGGTAATCTAGAAGCAGTTGGGCCCGGGCCAGCGCTTCCTCTGCTGTCTTGGGTGGCGGCGGCGACGAGCGGCGCGAGGAGCGGGATGTACTCGGACTCCCAACCGGATTGGGAGGAGCGACACCTCGTCCAGGCGACCGCACCTCACTCGCGCCAGCATGCGGGCGTTCATGCTGACCTCGAGCGTCCCGCGACCCACCAGCTTGGCCTTGCTCCAACGCGAGCATGGTGCTAAGAGCACGGGGGCGTTGTTGACCTTGCACCTCCTGGGAAGGGTGCGGCGTCGCACTGCCGCCGACGCTATGGGCCTTGTTCTTGGATCTGGTGACGACGCGAGACCCACCAGCGGCACCCGCTCCTCCGCCGGCGTCCACTCCACCGCCTGCTTGCTCCGGTGGTGGTGGTGGAATTGATGTAGACGGAGCGGCCACCTCCGAAGGCTTCTTCTTCGGTGGCATGTTGACGATGACGCTTATGTAGCACGCGGAGACCGGATCGATGCTCACGACTCGACGCCCCTACCGGGCGCGCCAAAGATGTCGGGCGATCTCTGTGGGCTCGAGCACCTATGGGGCACTTGGGGGCCCCTTTTGGTTCGGCAAGAGAGCGGGGGTCGTGCGCAGAGCAGATCGAGGTCGAACGTGCGGGGGAGACGGGCCATTTTTACCCAGCTTCGGGGCTCTCCGGAGAGATAAGACCCCTACTGCTGCTTCGTGTGTGTTATTTGATCTTGCTCAAGCATGCGAGCGTATGGTGGTGCTGTGGGTATCGAATGGACCGAACCCCTTCTACTTGCGCATGGGCCTCCCTTTTATACTCTGAAGGGGGGATCCACAGGTGGCAGCGTAGGAAGAGGGGGTAGAAAGGTAAAATCGCAGGTTGGTACAGCGAGGCACAACAAAGGTTGCCCCTACCTAACTCTGACGGCAGGGGACAAGGGCATTAAATGCCCGTCCGGTCGCCCCAACAGTGCAGGAGGAGTGGCCGTTAAGCGAGCCACCGGTTGCCACGACGGCGCCTCTGTCAGCTTCGTTTGCCACCTTGCTCCGCATGGCTGCGTATTGCCTCGCCACGTGCCCTTGGGATGGCCTTGTGACGACACGTCGTTGGGTGCGCTGGAGTGTGGGTGGCAGCCTTGCCGCGGCAAGTGCCTTGTCATGCCCTTCTCTTGTCGTCGTTAAGCAAGCTTGCCGGCCGTCGGGCCTTGCCGGGGCGCGCGAGGGCGCCGCGGCAAGTCTTCTGATGATGCCTCGGTTGGCCTTCCCGGCAAGCTCTCCTTGCCGGGGCCTTCGTTTTCTTGGTTGGTACTTTGTTCTTGAATGGCAGTAACAAGGAATGGTGGAGGGCCTTGGCGGGCGTCCGGCAAGCCTTGCCGCGGGGTGCTGCGACTAACCGTGCACAAGTTCGGGGTACTAAGGTACCCCTACTTTAGTACACCGACACATGGCTAACCATGATTAGATTGTACACTCTGCAGAGGTTTACGCACTTTTCCCCACAAGACTCGATCACCTCCGTTGGATTTCTTGCACGACATGGTGTTTGAGAAGCAGATGACCAAGACATAGTCTTTCAGAAACATTAACTCTCTACTCCGGGTAGACCATACCAAACCTACAAAACCCACTACCTGCTGATCTACCTCTTCAAGAGCTTCACGTAACTTACTCAACTATGCTAGAGCCCATAATAGCTTGTGGCTGCACATGGAAGTTTCTAGCATGAATAAACTCGCCCCTTTGAGCCCTGGTGGCGGTCCATAGGAAAATCACACAGTAACCCCGGATTTCCAAAAACAGTAATCATCGATACCCGTGTGCCTCAATCCACCTAGATGTGTATTTAAGTTGCCACCTTAAGTAAACCATTAATTAAAATCTCACTTCTATCATGGAATTCACTCAAACCCAATCCACGTCTATGAGCATAGCATGGCAATATAAGCATAACGTAGAAGTAACTCCCAAGGTTTGAGTGCAGGACAATAGGTTCCTACCTCATCAACTACTTCCCAATACCCACATGTTATCAAACCTACTCATGCAATGTTTGAGGGTGAAACTGATGCATAAAAACTGGGTATGAAAGGGATATGATCAAAGTGTGAACTTGCCTGCAATGTTGATGAAGATCATTCGCACTCAAAACTCTTGATAGTTCTACTCGTCACACTCCGGTCAATCTATAGTAAGCAAGCAATAGTAACCACACATAAGCAATCACTCAAAGGATCAGAAAGAACGAAGAAGACGATTCAGAAAACATCAAACCAAGCAAATAACTCTTGCAACGTAAAACAATTTCTAACAGTACCAAAATTATGTGAATTTGGCCTTATTAGAAAGTTTAGGTCAAGAGATTTAATTTGCAAAAACAATTAACTCAAATGGAGTTACGAAACCCAAGTTACAGACGAAACAAGATTGAATACTAATCTGAACTAAACTCTATTTTTAAATTGTCAAAAACATGTTTAAGTTCTTTATCTGGATAGAGGGGAACAAAACGAAGAAGTGGGCATTGGTTTCGTTGGATTTGGATAAACGGTTGAAAAGTTGAAGTCGTTTGAAAACCAGGGGCTAATTTGTAAATAAAAATATATTCACAGATAGGTCCCTGGCGTAATTTAAACAGAAAAAGAAAAAGACTAAATAGTGAACGTTCGCTACAAAAACCTAACGAACGAAAACGTTCGCTGAAACTACCTAAACAGAAAACGTTCATTACATAACTGAACTAAATTAAAAAAACGGGTTTTAAACAAAAACCGAACCCTAAAGGAAAAGCCGGAGAAAACCAGGGTGGTTTATTACCGGACCGGGAAAACCGGCGGGTGGGGTGGCGGAGCGGATCCGGCCGGCGGCGAACTCCGGCGCGGGCGTCGGGGCGGCGGCGGTGTCCATGAGGTGTGGCAACAATGGTGGGTTGTGGAATCTGGGCGGCGGCGGCTGGCGAATCTTGCGGCGAGATGTGAGGCGGCGAGACCGACGACGGCGGCGGCGGATCTGGCGGCGCGAAAGAGAGAGAGAGGGCGGCGCGGGACCCGCTTTTAAAGGCTGGAGAGGCGGTGGCGTGGGGGCACGGAGGTCGAGGCGGACCACGGCGGCGGTGTGTTTCAGGCGAGACTCCGCCCGGCGTCGATGGCGATAAGCGCGCGTGTGCCGGCTGGGCCGTGGCCTCGCTGGCTGGCTGGGCCGGCCCGGTCGGTCCAGAAGTTTTTTTTAATAAACATTTTTTTCCAGACAAGCAGAGACAATAAAAGCCAAATAAAAAAACACTTATATAGGCATATAATATATCAAAATTTTCAGAAAAATATTTCCTACAATATGAACATTATTCTAGGATGAAATAAAATCCACAAAAATTCAAATAAAGCAAACAGTGTTACTGCTCTAATAAAATCCAATAAAGAATCATTTTAAAATACCAAAATAATTTCAAATTAATTTTTCTCCAATTTTCTACTGTAGGGAATCATGTTACCCTATTTTCTATATATTTTATTTTTTTGAGAAAAATAATTTGAATAAAATCCAAATAACTCCAAACTGAAAATGATTTCCAAAAGGTCTTTAAATTTGATCCTTTTAAACTCTCAACCCATATTTCATATAATTTGAAGAAGTCATTTTATCTTCTCTCATGAAAATCATTGAGTTGCATGAAGTTTATGAATTGAAATATTTCCAGATGAAATTCAAATATTTTCAAATACCCTTTCATTTAATTAAATGGAAGAAGCCATATCATCTTCGCTCAAGGGTTTTGTATTTAAAAAGAATTTGAATTCATGAAGAGCAGAAAAGAAAATGAAAGTTTGGGAAAGTCCTTTTATTCCCTCTCATTTAACTTTCAAAAAGTTTTGAATTTCACTCAATCAATCAATCAATCAAACAATCAATCAAAACTATCTATTTGTTTATAAAATTCCAAAATTTAGAATTTTGGATGTTACAACCGCCTTACGGGGTGTCCACAAGGGTCAAGGGCGCGCCCCCTGCCTCGTGGCCCCCTCGGGCCCCGTCTCGCATTGGTTTTTCTTCCCAAAAATCATAAATATTCCAAAAATGATCCCCGTCCGTTTTTATCCCGTTTGGACTCCGTTTGATATGGGGTTTCTGCGAAACATAAAAAAATGCAACAAAGAGGAACTGGCACGGGGCACTGGATCAATATGTTAGTCCCAAAAATAGTATAAAAAGTTGCCAAAAGTATATGAAAGTTGAATAATATTTGCATGGAACAATCAAAAATTATAGATACGATGGAGACATATCAGACTCTTCCCAAACCACCGCCTAAACCCACTCCGAAGAAGAGGGGTATCTTATATCTCATTCCTGGAGATATGCAATAGGCAAAGAAATGTATGAAGGAAAAAGGTATTAAAGCTGAAGATGTCAAAATTTTACCTCCTACTGAAGAAATACATGGACTTGATACACCACCACCCAAGGTGGTAGAGGTAAATTCTTTAATGAAATTTGATGAAAAGGACAATCCTTATAATATGCATCCTAGTTAATGCCTTTATGAGTTTGATAACTACATTAGAAAACAAGATCATTTCAATGAAAACGTTATGAAACAATTGAAATATAACTCTGATATGATTGCTCGCTTGACTGACTTGTTATTTAGAATCTCTAATGATGCCAGAGGTGTAGGAAAACATGCCTCTATGGTTCATACTCAGTTAGAACAAGTTGCTAAATCTCAAAGAGAATTACTTGATGAAATGGGCAACAATATCCATGATCATGCTGTTAGAGTAATGACTAGAGGAGGTTGAATGACTCATGAACCACTTTATCCTGAGGGGCACCCTATAAAAATTGAACAAGACTCTCAAGGAATTAACACTGATGCACCTAGTCCTTCTAAAAATAAAAATAAAAAGAAAAGTGATAGGACTTTGCATACCTCTAGTGAACCTGAAATAGAAAAAACTCCTGAAGATAATAATGATGTCTCTATCTTTGATGCTGAAACTCAATCTGGTAATGAACATTCACCTAGTGATAATGAAAAATATAATGATGATGTTCATGAAGACACTCAACCAAACAATGATAAAGAATGAGACAATGATGTGGAAATAGAACCAGTTGTTAATTTTGATAACCCACTGAGGGAGTCCTGGACTATGGGGTCCTCGGGGAGCCGGCCTATGTGACATGGGTCGGACTGACGGGCTGTGAAGATACAAGATAGAAGGACCTCCCCCGTGTCCGTATGGGACTCTCCTTCGCGTGGATGGCAATCTTGGCGTTGGGATCATGTACCTTCCTTTCTCTGTAACCGACTCTGTACAAACCTTAGATCCCTCCGGTGTCTATATAAACCAGAGGGTTTAGTCCATAGAGGCGAATCACAATCATACAGGTTAGACATCTAGGGTTTAGCCATTATGATCTCGAGGTAGATCAACTCTTGTAACCCCTATACTATCAAAGTCAATCAAGCAGGAAGTAGGGTATTACCTCCATTAAGAGGGACCGAACCTGGGTAAACATCGTGTCCCCTGCCTCCTTGTTACCTTCGATCCTTAGACGCACAGTTCGGGACCCCCTACCCGAGATCTGCTGGTTTTGACACTGACATTGGTGCTTTCATTGAGAGTTCTACTGTGTCGTCACCAGAAGGCTCGATGGCTCCATCAACCATCCACAACAATACCACCCTTAGGGAGACTTTTCTCCCCAGCCAAATCTTCGTATTCAGCGGCTTCGCACTGTGTGCCAATTCAAATGGCCATCTGGAGCAGATTGAGAGCTACGCCCCTGGTCATCAGATCAGTTTCGGAAACCTAAACTACGTCGCTGATATCCGAGGAGACTTGATCTTCCAAGGGCTCGCGGCCTCAACCGCAGCTCCAGCCTTAGATCCGGAACTCCTCGCCGAGTCTGAAGACGGGAGTTTAGAGCCCGTCGGACTCTCCGCAGCCATAGTTCTTGACACCGGAGACACGGAGAGGACCGTATCACCGGTCGGCCAAGAATCACTCCAGGCTCCCTCTATCCTCATCGAGCCAGACTCACCTCCGTGAACCAGCTCCGAACTCTCAAGGTGAACTCCTGTCCCGCCCCACTCCACGGATTCTCGCTTCCCTGTCTAGACCCCACTCTTAAAAGAGGCTCTGGACTTAATGCAATCTCTTGCCATTACAGAAGGATCGCTGCCGAACTATGCCCACCCCGCACTAGGAGCTAAGAGCGGGGAATTTTACGTCCCACCCTCCACCCACTTCATAGCCACTATCAAGGACTTAACCGACATGCTCTATTATGCTTCCGAAGACATCGAAGGCATGGACGACGATGCCGAAGAAGAGCAAAGCCAGAACCCGCCGCTTACCGGACGCTGGACGGCTACTTCCAGATATGACGTGTACATGGTGGACACACCCAAAGAGGATGACGGCAAAGGTGGGAAGGACCCAGTCGAGGATAATTCTCTTGTGGTGCCACCAAAGCATCATCGTCAGCGGCGCCTCTCTAAACCGCGTCGAGAAAAAGACAGCAATACCGGCAACGGAGACAACAACACTCCAGATAACGCCGAAGACCAAGAAGCCCCTATTGAACCACAATCCGAACATGATGAGTGGGAGGAAGGGCAAGTCAACCCCGACGACCCCATCGGGAACGAGGGCTCGGAGGATGATAACTACATACCGATCTCCAAAGAAGATGAGAGACTCGGTGACGAAGAATTCATCGTGCCAGAGGAACCCTTCGAACAAGAGCGCTTTAAGCGCTGGCTAATAGCCACGGCAAGAAGCCTGGAAAAGAAGCAGCAGCAGCTTCAAGCTGATCAGGATCTGCTCAATGACAGATGGACTGATGTTCTGGCAGCCGAGGAATACGGCCTCGAACGCCCAACCAAGAGTCACCCGGAGCGTAAGCTGCTACCCCAATTCAATGATGAGGCCCCAGAGCCTATACCGCCCACGCGTAACATGGCCGACGGAGCTGACCGACCACCACGAGGCCGGGACAGAGCGGCAACTCAAGTCGAACACCCGCCTACACCATCCCACTGTAAAGGTAGAGAGACAGCAGCTGCAGGATACACTTACGACCTACGACAGGACCTGGATAATAGAGCCGGTCAGACCAGATCAATATATGGATCAAGGGGGCATGCCCCAGCGCGAGAAGACGGCCATCAAGCCTGGCGCGACAAGCACAACTTCACCCGGGCTGAAAACCGCATACGGACTTCATCCGAACTGCGTCGAGACGTGGCCCGATATAGAGGCGCCGCACACCCCCTATGCTTCACTGATGAGGTAATGGAGAACCAGTTCCTAGAAGGTTTTAAACCCGTGAACATCGAATCATACGATAGCACAACAGACCCCGCAGTATGGATCGAAGATTTTCTTCTCCACATTCACATGGCTCGCGGTGACGATCTACATGCCATCAAATACCTCCCTCTCAAACTCAAGGGACCATCTCGGCACTGGTTAAACAGCCTCCCAAAAAACTCTATTGGAAGTTGGGAAGACCTGGAGGATGCCTTTGGAGACAGCTTCCAGGGCACTTATATCCGACCTCCGGACGCCGATGACCTCAGTCACATAGTCCAGCAGCCCGGAGAGTCAGCGAGAAAATTCTGGACACAGTTCCTAATCAAAAAGAACCAAACTGTTGATTGTCCGGACACCGAGGCTCTAGCAGCCTTTAAACGCAACATCCGAGATGAATGGCTTGCCCGACACCTTGGTCAAGAAAAGCCAAAGTCCATGGCAGCCCTCACATCACTCATGACCCCCTTTTGCATGGGCGAATATAGCTGGCTTGCCCGTAGCAGCAACAGTACCAGCGATCATGGCACTTCCGAAGCAAGGAACAGAAACGACAGGCCCCGTCGCAAAAAAAAACAATCATTGGAGAAACAATGATAATGCTGAAGACACGGCGGCCAACATCGGATTCAGTGGCTCCAAGCTCGGTCAGCGGAAGTGTAACATCCCAAAATTCTAAATTTTGGAATGTTATATTAAATAGATAGTTTTGATTGATTGTTTGATTGTGGTGTGGTTGCTTGTGTGAAATTGAGTGAAATCTGAAACTTTATGAAAGTTAAATGAGAGGGAATAAAAGGACTTTCCCAAACTTTCACTTTGCTTTCTGATCTCCATGATTTCAAATTCATTTCAATACAAAACCCTAGAGTGAAGATAATATGACTTCTTCCATTTAAATAAATGAAAAGGGTTTTTGAAATGATTTCAATTCCATTTGGAACTATTTCAAATTCAGAAACATTAAGCAACTCAATGATTTTCATGAGAGAAGATAAAATGACTTCTTCAAAACATATGAAATATGAGTTGTGAGTTTCAAAGGATCAAATTTAAAGTCCCTTTGAAATTATTTCAAATTGGAGTTGTTCGGTTTTTATTCAAATTATTTTTCTTCAGAAATAAAATATATGGGAAATAGGGTAAAATGATTCCCTACATCAAAAAATTGGAGATAAATAAATTTGAAATCAATTTGGTATTTTTAAAATAATTGTTATTGGCTTTTATTGCAGCAGTCGCATTGTTTGCTTTATTTAACTTTTTGCGGATTTTATTTGATGTTAGAAGAATGTTCATGTTTTATAAACTATTTTTGTTAAAATTTTGATATATAATGTGCCTATGTACAGTTTTATTTTTATTTTCGTTACTCAGTTTTCCTTCTGTTTCTATTTTTTTAAACAGTACATGCGGCTCATAATTATTTGTCGCGCACACGCGCAGCATAGTAGCTTCTAGCGCTCCATTGTTTTTTTTCCTCTTAAATAGGCCAGGCCCAGCCAGCCTTTTCCTTCTCAGATTTTATTTTTTTTTTCTTTGGCAAAAAAAATGCAGCACGTACGCGCGCGGCCGGCCGAAGCTTTAGGCCCATGCGAGGCATTCTTTTCTATTTCTCGTTTTCGTCTACGTTTAGTCCCACATTGCCTAGTCTTTCACCTTCAAGCTTTTTTTCCACTGCGGTTAAATTAATATTTGATTTGACTAACTGAAAAATATATTTCTTCTCTCCAGCGGGACTTCTACAAGTTGACTCTTCTCTCGTAGAATTCTTTTAGTCATAGCTCTTTTTCTTCCATAAAACAGTTTGGCCCTGATTTTTCAAATAGCCATAACTTTTTACTCGTTCATCCAAATTAGACAAAACCAACGACAATATTTTCGTCACCTATCCAGTGAACCTATCCCATCAACCTTTTGAAATTTTCAAATTCCGTCTATCTAGTAAAACAACTTAAACATATTTTTGAAAGTTTATAATTTTATTTCAAACAGATTTGAATTAAACTTCTTTTGTTCATAACTCGAGTTTTATAACTCCGATTTAGTTGATTCTTTTTGCAAATCGAAGCTCGTGACCTAAACTTTCTGATAAGGCCAAATTCACTCAATTTTGGTACTGTTAGAAATTGTTTTCTGTTGCAAGAGTTAATTGCTTGTTTTTGAAGTTTTCCCAGATCTTTTCTTTGATTTTTTTTTTGCATGATTGCTTATGTGTGGTTACTATTGATTGATTACGATAGATTGAACGGAGTGTGACGAGTAGAACTATCAAGAGTTATGAGTGTGAAGGATCTTCATCAACAGTGCAAGGCAAGTTCAAACTTTCATCATATTTTTCATACTCAGTTTTTATGCATTAGTTTCAAACCTCAAACATCGCATGAGTAGGTTTGATAACATGTGGGTATTGGGAAGTAGATGATGAGGTAGAACCTATTGCCCTTTTATTATCAAACCCCTGGGAGTTACTTCTACGTTATGCTCAGATTGCTATGCTATGCTTGTAGACGTGGATTGGTTGAGTGTATCCATGACAGATGTGAGAGTTGTTAATTAATGGTTAAATTAAGGTGGCTACTTAAATACACATATGGGTGGATTGGTTGTGGGCACCTGGAGAATCCACTGTTGTCCTAGGACATCCCGGAGTACCCGTGTGATCATCCTATGGTTCGCCACCCAGGATCAAAGGGATCATAAGATTATTCATGCTAGAAATTTCCGTGTGCAGCCACAAGCCTTTATGGGCTCTGGCATAGTTGAGTAAGTTGTGTGAGCTCCTGAAGAGGTGGACTAGCAGATGTAGGGGATGTAGGTGGTACTATCTACGCAGAGTAAAGAGTTAATGCTTCTAAAAGACTGTGTCTCGGTCATCCGTTTCTCAAACATCATGTAGTGCGAGAAATCCAATGGAGAAGATCGAGTCTTGTAGGGCAAAGTGTACAAACTATTCATGAATAGTCGTGTCCCCGGTTATGGACATCTTGAGTATCTGTTACTTGAATTATTGATTTGATCTCATCACTCTATTTAATGAAATTGTTGGGTTATAATTATTACTTTGGGATTGAGTTGGAGGAACCTTCTCAATATTTTCAACCAACTTGGTAGTTAAATAAAATATATTCCTTTGTTGTAGGAAAACTTGGCTTTATGCAAAAATTAAACTAGAGCTTCCACCAGCCAAATATGCATGTAGTGATAGCTATTATTCATCATTATCCTATGGTGTGAATTTGCCAGTACATTCAATGTACTGACCAACATGGCTGCAATGTCTTATGTTGCAGGAATCTTTCGACGAGTAAGTTATACGTTAGGGTTACGTTGTCTACACTCAACTTTACCGTTGGTGTTGTTGGGAACTCCACAACCTTGTTGTTTCTTCCGCTTTATGGATTGAGTTAATAGTATTTTCGTTACTTTATACATGTGATTTACCTATGTTATAAATCCTCGAGTACTGTGTGTGTCAGCATACCGATCCAGGGATAACACTTTAGCACAAAGACTTGACCGTCTGAGGTCGGGTCACTACAATATGGTATCAGAGCACATGTTGACTGTAGGACGTGACCCCTAGAAACTGGCAAGCCCATAGGAAAGATTTTCTCTAAAACATTACTTTCAAGAGGTCTTTTACCTCTCTTCTTTTCTGAGCTTTATCAAATATTCCCTTTTAGTTAGACCATACCCCTTTCCCCTTTTGACCACACAAAGATACGACCGATGAGATCACTCCAAGAAGTACAATATATCGGACAACTAAGACCACTTCGGAATGAAGAGGATTTTACCGTGCAACTATAGTAATGGAAACTACAACGGTTGAAGACACCGAAGGCTCGGAGAATTTGAAGGCTCTAAAGAATTTCCAGATTAGTATGACATAGGAAGGTTACCCTTATAGAACTTGTCAGACTATTGAAGTTGTCAATACCCGAGAATCAAGGTGTGTCGGAGAAACACCGAAACATGGAGCGAAAAACTCAAAGTTTTGTCAAGAAAACCCTAAGGCATGAGATATCAACTATGGAATGATAGTTCATGTCAATGACTAGGGCAGAAACATGGATATCCAAGATGATATCACCCGCTTATGCTATTATCACCGTGTTGAGTTAAGCATGCATTTCTTCGAAAGGATTGGATGGTAGAAGGCTGATGGAGCAACTGTCAGCAAAATATGAAGTTTTAACCTTAGCTGGTGTATCACCAGGATCTAGAGTATTACATCAAGAAGTTTAAGGTGGAACTTTAGGAAGTTGTATTTGACAAGGGAGCATTTTGTGAAGAACTCAGGACCCAGAAGCTGAAAGTAGCCAAGATGGAGGAGCAAAACATCGAGATACCAGAGATTCGTCAGGAACTGAAGGACAGTAGGACCATGGTTCATGCCAAGGATGTTGAAACCCAGAAGTTTGGAACGCAACTCCAGAATATTAAAGGACGTCATGAGAGACTTTGAGTCAATAGAGATGATCTTGCAAAAGAACTTGAGAAGCACAAGCACGATCAGAAGAAGCCATCGGAGACATGAACAAGAAGAGTTTGGCGACTTTGAAGATTTATTGACCTTTAGAAGACCAAACCCCTGTTATATACTTACGTTAGATGCGATGATTGTGAGCTGTCATTTGTTTGATGTCTTTTTCGACAGCCACAAAATAAAACCCATCTCTTCAAAACTATTGTTTGTATTGTGTGTATCCCTCTCTCTCCAACCTTATCTCGTCCTTACCCAAAACCCTTGGAACCAATAGAGGATGAATGGAGATGAACTCATATTTTCCGGGACCGATAAGTCAATTAGAGACGGACCGATGGATTCAGAACATGGAAGGTCACATGAAGAATGACACTATAGCCGGAAAGGATATGGCCCAGCATGCTCTTCACACTACTAGGAAAAGGCATGCTAGTGGCGCACCAGTTTTGCCTTCTAATGGCACATGGCTGGTGCGCCACTGGCATCACGCCATTAGAATTTTTTTCTAATGGCGCACCACATGTGCGCCATTAGAATTGGTATTCTAATGGCGCACTGAGCAAAGGCGCCATTAGTACGCCCACAAGGATCGCCACTATTATCTGCTATACTTACAGTACAAAGACATGGTAGTCGCCATTAGTAACAACTTTTTAATTATTTTCTTCTTAATCTCCGGTCACTATTTCACATATGAGATATTCAACACATATATATACAACAAGCATCCATATAGCAATCATATCCAACACACAAGTTTCATCATATATACATACATAGCCAACACATAGTTCAAATCGTTACAAAAGTTTCACATTGTTCATCCAACACCGTTATCCATCAATTCACAAAAGTTTCACATTGATACAAAATAAAAACACAAATGGAAAAGAAGCACCCCATCCACGCAAGCTTCCGTCAATTAAATCAAATCTGCAAAATGATAAACAAGAAGTTAGAAGAAGAAAAGAAGAAGACTAGAAGAATACTAGAAGAGGAAGAACACTAGAAGAAGAATAAGAAGAGTTTTGGAAAAGAAGAAGAATAAGAAGAAGACTATAAGCTTATTATGTAAACTTGATCATTTTGTGCTAACATAAGTTATTTTGGAGCTAACCTATAGGAAACTAAGCATATAAGGTCTAAGTTAGTATATTAGAGCCAACTTAGGTAAAATGAAGCTAACCTATGTCATTTTGGAAAAGAAGAAGATTAAGAAAAGACTATAAGCTTATTATGTAAACTTGATCATTTTGTGCTAACATAAGTTATTTTGGAGCTAACCTATAGGAAACTAAGCATATAAGCTCTAAGTTAGTATATTAGAGCCAACTTAGGTAAAATGAAGCTAACCTATAGGAAATTAAGCATATTAGAGATAACATAGGTAACTAAGTATATATATATATATATATATATATATATATATCATTTTGGATAGCTAACCTATAGGAGATCGACATACACGACAAAGTAGGCAGTTCTTCTCCTTCTTCTTCTTCATCTCCTGATCGCCTAGAGCGGCGAGGCGGTGGAGGCGATGGAGGTAGTGGGATGTAGTCTTCTACCACAATTGGCGTGGTCATGTCGCCCGGTGTGGGATCGCCGGCGCCACCACCGGTGCGTGGTCATTGTCGAGCACCACCACCATCGCGAGGCCACCTTGAGCACGACCATCGCTAGGTCATCCTCACCACCTCCATCTCTTGCCCATGGTCACCACCACCATCTCTTGCCCTTGGTCACCACCACGGTGCTAGGTCATCCTCACTGATGCCCATCGTCATGCAGCTCCTCATCCTCACTGCTCCTCTTCTCCCACACTCCAGTCCGGATCATCCTTCTTGTTGTCTATCTTTGGTGCAGAATCGCTGCTGCTTCGCTCTGACCAGAATCATTCTTGCTTCGCTACTGACCATAGTCATTCTTTGCTTTGGCTGTAGCCGATGTTCTTCTTGCTGCTCCTACCTGTCCAAAATGCAACAATGACCGTTAACAATCGATGTGAGACAAATCCAAATGTAGAGGAATAAGAAGAGGCGGAACGCATCGCATCATCATCGGCGTATCGCATGCGACACATAATCTTGTTGTACACCTTCACGATGAGCATGTTGGCGTCGTCGTCGTACTGAAGACAAGGAAGTACCCCAGGTGCAGGTCGAGGCATGGTAGAACTTCTCCCACCCACGAGACAAGTACATGTGGCCCTTCTTGATCGCCAATTGCACATCCCATCGCTGCGAAACCCGCTGCCGCCTGTCGCAGCTTCACATTATTGGCGGATCTTCACCCATTAGCATGTTCATAAAACTGTCGGGCAGCCTCTGCAGTTTGGGAAAATGAG
This sequence comes from Aegilops speltoides, assembly GCA_021437245.1. Classification (NCBI taxonomy): domain Eukaryota; kingdom Viridiplantae; phylum Streptophyta; class Magnoliopsida; order Poales; family Poaceae; genus Aegilops; species Aegilops speltoides. The sequence goes on from CM038147.1 coordinate 94,325,598, forward strand.
TGATGTAGCAAACAACAGATATCATAATGAGATGGGTGAAGGGAGATCTCGTTTTATATACCAGCGTCATGGATCCAATGAAGCCTCAAGTATGATAGTGAAGAACTCGGAAGCATCCAACTCGTACTGCGGTGTCGCAGATCGGCGGTGGCTGCTTCCCGCCATCTCTGATAAGCAGCAGAAGAGACCAATTAGTACCCTTACAACATATCATAAAACATGCATTAGTCGCAAGTACCCCATATGTACTATTTTTAGCAAAGTCATGCTAAAATTGACGGAAAATTTCAGCATGACCTTTTGCTGAAAATAGGACATATGGAGTGCCCGAATTTGCGGAGCGGAAGTTAATCGACATTCCGCAAATCAAGGAACCTCTCGGGTACTGCAAATTCATCACGACACAATGGTCGGAGACAAAACCCAACAAACTAGCAAGTCTTTCTCAATGTGATCACAAGTAATTCAGAGGCATCACAATAAAGCAACACCTGCACTAGCCTAAAAACAAGTGAAGTTTCACCCATATAAGAACAACTTTATAAAATCAAAGAAGTTGCTAAATTTTTGTATCCTTCATACACTTTGGAGTACAATGCTTTATAATGTTCCATCATCATTACAGAAATCCAAGACCATGTGTTCCATCATCATCATCATTACGTAAATCCAAGAAACATCATGCTTTTTAACAGTTTTCAGTTTGGATGAGAATCTGAAAACTACGATTTTGATAAATTCCTAACACTTTGGTCTTCTAGTTACAAAACAAAACTGACATAATTCTAGATGCCATAACAGAAATAGTATCCCAGGTTTCCATCTTAATACCACAAAGAATTACATAAAAAATCCAGGATCATTTTTCTAGAGAAAAGCATCATTATAAGGGAGTTTCTTACTCTACCAGATCTACTAGGGGCAAAGTAGAACTGATATTCTTTTGTCTGACTTCTAGTACAAGGTATAGAAGAGGAGGTAAATCTGAGACATGTAATTGCGATGTATTAAGAGTATAATTTCAATAGATTTATAGTGCAAATTTATAGTAGAATTACAACTACTGATGTGAGCGTAACCATACTCAAAATGTAGTAGAAGATACCTTCATCCATTTGTCAATCTAAAGGGCTGCAACTTGGGCTTTGAAATGAAGATAAGTGGCGATTAACACCTTGTCAAAAAATTCAGTTAACACCTTCCAAAAATTTCAGTTAACACACTGTCCAAAAATTCAGTGAATGGATGGCAATACATCATACACTCACATTGCTACATTATTCATCAACTTGTATCATTAAGAAATACTACTCCAGTATAGTTTTGGTGTAAGTAGGTTTTGCCTCACTGTTGTATTCTTCTTTTTGTTAGCTATCTCAAAAAATTGGAATGAACCGTTAGCTATCTCAGAAGCATCATCAGGTACACTTCAACATGTGCTAGCAGCAACAAATGGTCAATATTCATTCTTATTTATGGTCAATATTTATAACCTATCAACAAATGGCAAGAATATTGAGTAATCCACTTCAGTAGGTCTTACCCAAATATATATGACATACATGTGACATACTAAAGGGGGATGACACCAAGAATAAAACTAAAAGACGAGGAAACATATATCTAGTCTTACCCAAAGGTGAGGCATGACACCAAGAATTGATTATCTGAATTCCGGGCATTCATACGCCAATTTATATGATACATCAGGTTCCACTAAGCAATATAATACCATGAACACACAATTCATCTCTATGGGTTCATACCCAAATCATATCGTAAAGTTGCACCAAATTTTAACTTGTTTTTATTTTATCAATTATCAAGAATTGGTATGAAGATTGCTAAACTTATATACTGAATCTATAGGGTAAATTGTAACCACACACACTCGTATATTTTTGTCTCCAGAGGTATATTTATCACACACGCCAAAAGGGGATAATTAACTACAAAGTGATGTGAGAAGCTGGGCAAATTATCCTTTAGGAATGGCATATAACATGTGTTGTTCTTGACATGGGCTTGCATTTGATTCTGAGAGAAAGAAGGAACATGGTCGATAGATTATGACTGTGAAGAGTGTGTCAAGGGGAACACAATCTGGGACCTAAGCCTAACTGTGACACAGATAGTCCCAAACAATGCAGCAACAAAGACAGACTATAGCGAATATTTAGTTATCAAGAAAACTATTGCAATTTGTTATCAAGAAAACTATTGCAAGAATATTTAGTTATCAAGAAAACTATCAAGAAAATTCAGCATTCTTATTTATGATCTACTGCAGATAATCTATTGCAATTTGAATCGTGAACCCTAACTTTTGGAGCATGTGATTTCTGTATTGAAATTCCTTTTGGAGCATCTGTTGGAAGGAATGGGGAATGGTGGAGAGAGGGAGGAAGGAGGAAGGAGGAGAGGTACTGTGTCGCGGAGGGGTTGGGGTTGGGGTCGCGAAGGGGTCGGGTCGGGTCCGAGCTTGTCCGGGTCTCGCCGCCGTGGTCGAAGGAGAGCAGGGCAGTGGCGGAGGACGGCAGAGGCAGGCGGGGTGGGCGCGTCGGGCCCGGCCGGGCCGCAGGGGCGGAGGAGGCCTCGCTCGTCGGAGGGAGGAGAGGAGAGGAGGCGGCGGCGCGCGCGCGGCCGTTCCGTTCGGGGCGCAGGGCGGCGGGGGTGGAGTCCATGGGGTCGGGCGGCGGCGCTGGGCAGCAAGACCACAGCAAGGCGGCGGCGCCGACAGCGTCAGCGCTGACATATGGAGGGACGGAGCAAGGGGTCGGCGGCGTACGGTTGGGTCGAGTGGATCTGGCGAGGGAGGGAGGGAGGCAAAAGTGAAAGGGGGAGGGATCTAATGGCGCACCCCACACCGCTGCGCCATTAGAATTTACTAGCCCAAATGTGGTCAGGTTATATTCCACATAACCCCCACTCCATCAGAACAAGCCCACTAGCTCGACTGGTCACCACGTAGCACACACACCAGGAGGTCCTGGGTTCGATTCCCAGGCTCCCCATTTTTGTATTTATGCATTTAAAATGTTGTTTGATATTTATGAATATGAAAAAATATCATCAAATTTATTATTTGAAAATATAATCAAATTTGTTATTTGAAAATATAATCAAATTTGTTTTTTCTTTGCAATTTTAGTTGCATTCATTTGTGACGGTGGAGCGGGCCGGGATGGTGCGGGGAGAGGTGCGGTGGTCGTCGTGGCGGTGGAGTGGGGACAGTGCGGGCCGGGGTCGGCGGGCGGTCGGTGGAGGCGGGGAGGTGCGTGGGACGTCGGCGGTGGAGTGGGGAGGTGCGGGGGGTCGGCGGCGGTGCGATGGTGGTTTTTTTTCTTTGCAATTTTAGTTGCATTCATTTGTGACGGTGGAGCGGGCGGGGATGGTGCGGGAGAGGGTGCGGGTGGTCGTGGTCGCGGCGGTGGAGTGGGGGACGGTGCGGGCCGAGGTCGGTGGCGGCGTGTGGAGCGGGAGGGTGCGGTGGGACGTCGTGGCGGTGGAGTGGGGAGGTGCGGGGGTCGGCGGCGGCGGTGGAGTGGGGGAGGCGCAGGCGGGGTCGGCGGTGGAGTGGGAATGGTGTTTTATATACTAATGGCGCCATCGCCTGCCAGTGCGCCATTAGTAGTTATAGATAGTAATGGCGCATTGCGGACCAGATGCGCCGTTAGTATGTATGGGAAAATGGAAAAAAAAGTAATTCATACTAGTGGCGCACTCTGTTTACGGTGCGCCATTAGTGTCTTACACACTAATGGCGTACCACAAACAGGTGCGCCATTAGTATATAGTAGTGGCGCACTGCTTCCCTGGTGCGCCATTAGAATCAATCCTATCTATAGCCCTTTTCCTAGTAGTGTCAGTGCTTTGAAAGAGGTGCTGCTACTTGGTGGAGGATGTACCAAACCATCAATGGATGGCACAGTGTAACTACCTGGGAGGAATTTAAGTTGACTTTACTAAAGTCTCGTCTTGTGTCCCCGAATTCGAAGCCTTAAGTAAATGATATGAAGAAACCTTTTGCATGCAAGCTCTGTGGAGAAATAGGACACAACCATAAAGAACACAAGGATGAATGCCCTCATTGTGAAGAAAGTCACCGAGCTAAAGAATGCCCAACTAGGCAGATTACTTGTTTCTTGTGTGAAGGGACTACCCACTACCATGCTCACTGTCACATTTACCCCATGGTACAAAGAACCATCAAGTAGAAGAAGGAAGCAATGAAAGGAGCCCTCATGGAAATTTTAGAAGAACCTATGATGAAGGAATAGGTGGAGGACACACTCAAATAATACCCAATTAAACCCTGCACCAAGTCATGCTATTCATGTGGAGAAGGACACATCTCCCAGAATTGTCTGAATGGGGATCTAGTAGAATTCCCGACAGAGGAAGTGGAGTATGACCTACAGGAAATGGAAGTCTTGATTAGAACGGAAAAGTCAAGGAAGAGAAATAGATTGGACTCCAAGAACAACCCAATATCTACAAAGAAGGACCTGAGTCATATCACATGTTTTAGGTGTAAAGATTCAGGGCACTACTTCAGCGGTTGCCCAAAAAGGTAGCCGAGGACCCAAGGAGGCTATGCAATCACAAGGAAACCACGAGACTTGTCTGAAGTAGTATGTTTCTGCTGTAATGAAGCAGGGCACTTTGTCAGGGATTGTCCCAAAGAGAAGGAGGCTTGTGCGAAATAGTTGAGTTTGCGACAAAAGAAATGTAGTAGTAGTAGTGAGAGCATTTCTTCTATATTGAGATGTTGAGTTGAGGCATGTAATGGAAATGCAGGAGATTGTAATAATTTGAGAATCAATGAAGTTAGCAGTGATTTGGATTTTATGAGTTGTTACTCTATGAAGAAAGATTTTGACCATTTTCTAGTATATGAGAAATATGGTCTATGGAAGAATTTGTGCAATCCCTATGAGGACCCTTGACCCTTGGAAAATATAATGATATTCCACGGAGTGGACTTTGGACAAAATAAGTATGAGTTTTAACTCGATATGTGGAATACCCCAAGAATATGAAGGGATGAAGTACTATTGGATATAAAGGAGGTGTAAAGTTGGTAATATGGAGCAATTGTAACTCCATGGTGAGTTTGAGTAATCACGTCTTAGTTTGGTACCAATAGAAGGAAAGGAGACAGTACAATTTGATGGATTTAAGAATGCTAGGAAGTTGGATGTTGGAAAAAATGATCAGTTGCCTCGATGGTGAGTTCAAGGTTTACAAGTGATGAGATGGGCCATAACCCACAGGCCCCAGGACCTGCCAAGAAGCAAGCACACTCTTGCTGAAGGAAAACCCCTAGAAGAAGTTATGCCTTTATCGACAGACGATCTTATAGGAGTAATGCAAAACCTGAGAGATGTGAAGAAATGGTAGATGTTTGTTTGGCTTGCAGAATCAATGGATTATCCGAACTTGGTTCATTGACAAGAGAAATTCTGCAATGCTTGTGAGGAAGACCGAGTGTTAGAATGTGAGATTCACTAAACCACATACAAGGTAATGATTTGGGTGCGGGATGGATTGATCACCATACCAACTTACTCTTATTATTCGCCTTGCTATTTGGGATGGTAAATCTGAATGACTTCCCTATAGTAGAGCGACGACGATCAAAACCTTGTTGAACATTAGAATGGTATGACAATTTTTTCCCCTTGTACAAGGCAGTTGTTGCCAAACGTAGGTCATACGGTGAGAAATGAAGCCCAGACCCATCTCCTGCAGGAGAAACCATAAATTGTTGACCACCATGAGATATCGATAGTTGTTTAGTATTGGCGCCAGATCCATCAGCTAAGAAGATCCAGTCTCGGAAGAACCTTACCAAGATAAAATGACAGATGAATTGAGGAAAAAGGTTATGCCACTATCGGAAGAGCCCAGAGGTGGAATTATTCTGAAGATCTGAGAAGATCGACACTGTCAATAATAAGGATGGAGTATATGAATTTTGATGGAACCGTAACCATGTTTATAAGGGTGTTAGCACCCCAGACCCTTTGTGATGATCAATGGACTTTGAGGAGACCCCGAACCCACCCTAATTCTTGCTAGCCTCTTCGAATCTCGAGAACAAGATTCATTTTAAGGGTGGTACATTTGTAACATCCCAAAATTCTAAATTTTGTGATGTTATATTAAATAGATAGTTTTGATTGATTGTTTGATTGTGGTGTGGTTGCTTGTGTGAAATTGAGTGAAATCTGAAACTTTATGAAAGTTAAATGAGATGTAATAAAAGGACTTTCCCAAACTTTCACTTTGCTTTCTGATCTCCATGAATTCAAATTCATTTCAATACAAAACCCTAGACTGAAGATAATATGACTTCTTCCATTTAAATAAATGAAAAGGTTTTTTGAAATGATTTGAATTCCATTTGGAACTATTTCAAATTCAGAAACTTTAAGCAACTCAATGATTTTCATGAGAGAAGATAAAATGACTTCTTCAAAACATATGAAATATGAGTTGGGAGTTTCAAAGGATCAAATTTAAAGTCCCTTTGAAATTATTTTCAAATTGGAGTTGTTTGGTTTTTATTCAAGTTATTTTTCTCTAAAAATAGAATATATGGAAAATATGGTAAAATGATTCCCTACATAAAAAATTGGCGATAGATAAATTTGAAATCATTTTGGTATTTTTAAAATAATTTTCATTGGGTTTTATTGCAACAGTCGCACTGTTTGCTTTATTTAAATTTTTTTGGATTTTATTTGACGTTAGAAAAATGTTCATGTTTGAGACAATATTTCTGTGAAAATTTTGATATATAATATGCCTATGTAAAATTTCATTTCTATTTTCATTATTCAGTTTTCCTTTTTGTTTCTATTTTACAAAAAACTGTACATGCGGCTCATAATTATTTGTCGCCCACATGCGCAGCATAGTAGCTTCTGGCACTCCATTGTTTTTTTTTCTTAAATAGGCCAGGCTCAGCCAGCCTTTTCCTTTTCAGATTTTATTTCTTTCTTTGGCAAAAAAAAAATGGAGCACGTACGCGAGCGGCCGGTCGAAACTTTAGGCCCATGCGAGGCGTTCTTTTCTATTTCTCGTTTTCGTTTAGTCCCACCTTGCCTAATCTTTGACCTTCAAGCTTCCTTTCCACCTATAAATATAGACCATATCCCACAAATCATCCATTGCGGTTAAATCACTATTTGGTTTGACTAGCTGAAAAGTATATTTCTTCTCTCCGACGGGACTTCTAGAAGTTGTCTCCTTTCTCTGAAGTCGTCTTCTCTCTACCTTATAAAGGTATCTTTCTTCGTATTTTTTTTATATATACTCCCGTAGCTTATTATTTCTAGACTAGTATGGTAGAATAATTAGATTTATAAATTAGTTTCTGTATTTATATTTTAAGACTAGAAATCTTTTAGCCACATCTCTTTTTCTTCCGTAAAATAGCTTGGCCCTGATCTAACATTCTTAAGAAGTTGCTCCCCACTTCTACCTATTCTCTCAACATGCACAATGTCCACATCAGCTTTATGCCACGTCAGCATTCACCTTGCCACACCAGCAGTGGAAAAAAATATCAAATTAGCAGTTGGCATTAATTCAAGCATGCATGCAAAACCAGCGGTGGAAAAAGAGCAACGCATGCAGTAGTTGTTGCGTGAGATTCTCTTTTGCATACACAGGACGTGGGAGATTAACCATTTCATTATGGCAGCACTAATATCATTTTTTAACAAATCCTGTGATTAAACTCTGGCAATTAACTGCAGCAGGCATCTTTCGTCTTCCATAACTGATGAGAATCCCATCGTTCCATCTCTCCTCATTACTCTTCCCGCCTTCCGTATGTATCCCCGCAAAACGAGCGACACCATCAGGCACCACCGAACGGTGCCATGCAACCCAGCACTCCTCACACCTCCCATCGCTGGTTGCTTCAGGAGAGGACGTCACCCTCCACGGGTCCAGGTGCTCCGGCCAGATCCGCCGCCGAGAGTTGTAGCACACGCATGGGACCTCGGCCATCGCAACCTCCTCAGGACCAACCTCCACAGCCGCCCTGCTATCCAGATGCGAGTTCCCCTGCCCTTTCGAACAGTGGAGCGACATCGCGCGCCTTTGATCCAAAATCATATCATGATCGTCAGGTTCCCATCTTCTAGGTTCATGTCTTCCCGTCTCCTGATCTTGCCCTTCTCTCTTCTCTCACCCCCACTCAATTCCACATAAATTTCTTCAGCGGTAAGTGTTGCTGCAATTGATTTAGATACGTTCAACTGGTATTCTTGGGAAAAGCTGTGAACTTAGGATTTACCTTTTATTTGCGGGGCAAGTACCAGACCATCTTGGGCTGCATTGCCATGCTAATTAAAACCCCTAATCTGTCTAATGTTTCTTTGTACAGATGTTTTAATCTATATCAACAAGGTCTTTGATGAAAATGCTGTCAGGTTGTGATTGAAAATAGGGCCCTTGAAAATAAATATATATAGGTAATCTTTATGCTCCACTACCAACTGAATATGTATTTGATACTTTGATGCAGTCATCGATAACAAATTCATTAGTTCATATAGCATGTCATTATTTGCTATGTTGGAAAAAAAGGTATCCTAAATGGAATTCGGTAAGTTTATGATCCATATTTATCTTAAGAATTCCTAGGTATTTCTGGTAATAATAATATCTGGTGTCTCTTCTTCATAGGTATGATTTATTGATATCTTCAGAATCCATTGTACCATATATTGAACAAATTCTGTGACAGTTCATTATTCAGATAATAGCTGATTTTGTAGGGAAAAGCTTTGTTTTATACTACTATGTGCAGATTGTTTTCATAAGTTTGATGCATACATCCGAGAAGTGTGCGATTTCAAAAGCATTTCCCTAGCGCTGAATATATTGATGCACTACCAAGTGTCTTAAGCCCAGTCTTATTTCTACAAATATCTTCTTCACAATAACATTACCAGGTCATATTCTTCTTACGATCATGTACTAAGTCGCCTCTCTTTGAGTTGTAAATGTGCTTGCATGGCCAAGGAGTTCTGGTCCAGAAAGTGCATTATCATCCATAAGCCATACCATACAACTAATTATTGTTGGAACTTTGTGATGGTACTTTGAAGAATGAATGCCTTACTATAATTGTTTCATTGGTTGACCAACTTTCTGTAATTTGCGAGACTGAAACAATATGGATGTATCATTTTGAAATTGTGGTTTGCGCAATCTCACAAGCATCCCACTTGAGTGGTAAAATTCTTTTCATTCTCATATCTTATTTGTCCTTTAGGAATACGCCTTATAAAGTTTTAGAACTTACTATTCTAATTTTCCGCAGCAACGAGCGGGGTGTTATCTAGTTTTTCAAATAGTCATAACTTTTTACTCGTTCATCCAAATTAGACGAAATAGCGCCAATATTATCGTCTTGATTCCACCTATCCAGTGAACCTATCCCATCAACCTTTTGAATTTTCAAATTTCAAAATTTGTTCAGATTCATATTCAAACTTCTTTTGATCATATCTTTTTATCTGTACCTCCGTTTTCGATGAAACAACTTAAACATATTTTTGAAAGTTTATAATTTGATTCAAACAGATTTGAATTCAAACTTCTTTTGTACATAACTCGAGTTTTATAACTCTGGTTTAGTTGATTCTTTTTGCAAATCGAAGCTCGTGACCTAAACTTTCTCATTAGGCCAAATTCACTCAATTTTGGTACTGTTAGAAATTGTTTTCTGTTGCAAGAGTTAATTGCTTGTTTTTCAAAGTTTTCCCAAATCTTTTCTTTGATTCTTTTGCATGATTGCTTATGTGTGGTTACTATTGATTGCTTACGATAGATTGAACGGAGTGTGACGAGTAGAATTTTTAGGAGTTATGAGTGCGAAGGATTCATCAACAGTACAAGGCAAGTACAAACTTTGATCATAATTTTCATACCCAGTTTTTATGCATTAGTTTCAACCCTCAAACATCGCATGAGTAGGTTTGATAACATGTGGGTATTGGGAAGTAGATGATGAGGTAGAACCTATTGCCCTTTTATTATCAAACCCTTGGGAGTTACTTCTATGTTATGCTTAGATTGCTATGCTATGCTCGTAGACGTGGATTGGTTGAGTGTATCCATGGCGGATGTGAGAGTTGTTAATTAATGGTTAACTTAAGGTGGCTACTTAAATACACATATGGGTGGATTGGTTGTGGGCACCTGGAGAATCCAGTGTTGTCCTAGGATATCCCAGAGTACCCTTATGATCATCCTACGGTTCGCCACTCAGGCTCAAAGGGATCATAAGATTATTCATGCTAGAAACTTTCGTGTGCAGCCACAAGCCATTATGGGCTCTGGCATAGTTGAGTAAGTTGTGTGAGCTCTTGAAGAGGTGGACTAGCAGATGTAGGGGATGTAGGTGGTACTGTCTACCCAGAGTAAAGAGTTAATGCTTCTGAAAGACTGTGTCTCGGTCATCCGTTTCTCAAACATCATGTAGTGCGAGAAATTCAATGGAGGAGATCGAGTCTTGTGGGGAAAAGTGTGCAAACCTCTGCAAAGTGTACAAACTATTCATGAAAAGCCGTGTCCCCGGTTATGGACATCTTGAGTATCTGGTACTTGAATTATTGATTTGATCTCATCACTCTATTTAATGAAATTGTTGGGTTATAATTATTACTTTGGGATTGAGTTGGAGGAACCTTCTCAATATTTTCAACCAACTTGGTAGTTAAATAAAATATATTCCTTTGTTGTAGGGAAAATTGGCTTTATGCAAAAATTAAACTAGAGCTTCCACCAGCCAAATATGCATGTAGTGATAGCTATTATTCATCATTATCCTATGGTGTGAATATTCCAGTACATCCAATGTGCTGACCTACATGGCTGCAACGTCTTATGTTGCAGGAATCTTTCGACGAGTAAGTGATATGTTAGGGTTACGTTATCTACACTCAACTTTACCGTTGGTGTTGTTGGGAACTCCACAACCTTGTTGTTTCTTCCGCTTTATGGATTGAGGTAATGGTATTTATGTTACTTTATACATGTGATTTACCTCGTTATAAATCCTCGAGTACTATGTGTGTCAGCATACCGATCCAGGGATGACACTTAAGCACAGAGACTTGACCGTCTGAGGTCGGGTCGCTACAGGAAGAGGCCATTCAAAAGAAACAAAGACAGTTTATCTAGCCTGGACCGAATACTCGATCAACCTTGCCAGATCCACGACACCCCCGACAAGCCTGCCAACCATACCAACAGAAGTTGTTGGGTCTTCAAGCAGGCCGGTAAGCACACGGGGAAAGGGTCGCCCAGCGAGGACGACGACGAGGAGCCTCGCCCACCGACCACAGGAGGACAGAAGAAATTTCCCCGCGAAGTCAAAACGGTGAACATGATATACGCTACTCACATCCCCAAAAGGGAACGCAAGCACGCGTTAAGGGACTTCTATGCGATAGAGCCAGTCGCCCCAAAATTCAACCCATGGTCAGTGATACGTCCATTTTGCATCATGCTTTTATATCGATATTTATTGCATTATGGGTTGTTATTACACGTTATGTCACAATACTTATGGCTATTCTCTCTTATTTTACAAGGTTTATCATGAAGAGGGAGAATGCGGCATTTGGGATTTTGGTGGAAAAGGAGCAAATATTGGAAACCTATTCTGCACAGCTCCAAAAGTCCTGAAACTCCAGGAAAGTCATTTTCGGAATTAATAAGAATTATTGAGCAAAGAAAGTACCAAAGGGGGCCCACACCCTGGCCACGAGGGTGAGGGCGCCCCCCCCCTACTGGGCGTGCCCCTGTCTCGTGGGCCCCCTGTTGGCCCTCCGGTGCCCATCTTCTGCTATATGAAGCCTCTTACCCTGGAAAAAAATCATAAGCAAGCTTACGGGACGAAACTCCGCCGCCACGAGGCGGAACCAATCTAGGGCTCTGGCGGAGCTGTTCTGTCGGGGAAACTTCCCTCCAGGTGGGGGAAATCATCACCATCGTCATCGCCAACGATAATCTCATCGGGAGGGGGTCAATATCCATCAACATCTTCACCATCACCATCTCCTCTCCAAACCCTAGTTCATCTCTTGTATCCAATCTTGTATCAAAACCACAAATTGGTACCTGTGGGTTGCTGGTAGTGTTGATTACTCCTTGTAGTTGATGCTAATTGGTTTACTTGGTGGAAGATCATATGTTCAGATCCTTAATGCATATTAATACTCCTCTGATCATGAACATGAATATGCTTTGTGAGTAGTTACGTTTGTTCCTGAGGACATGGGTGAAGTCTTGCTATTAGTAGTCATGTGAATTTGGTATTCGTTCGATATTTTGATGAGATGTATGTTCTCTCTCCTCTAGTGGTGTTATGTGAACGTCGACTACATGACACTTCACCATTATTTGGGCCTAGAGGAACGCATTGGGAATTAATAAGTAGATGATGGGTTGCTAGAGTGACAGAAGCTTAAACCCTAGTTTATGCGTTGCTTCGTAAGGGGCTGATTTGGATGCACTAGTTTCATGCTATGGTTAGGTTTACCTTAATACTTCTTTTGTAGTTGTGCATGCTTGCAATAGGGGTTAATCATAAGTGGGATGCTTGTCCAAGAAAGGATAGTACCCAAGCACCAGTCCACCCACATATCAAATTATCAAAGTACCGAACGCGAATCATATGAGCGTGATAAAAACTAGCTTGACGATAATTCCCATGTGTCCTCGGGAGCGCTTTTCTCATTATAAGAAATTGTCCAGGCTTGTCCTTTGCTACAAAAATTATTGGGCCACCTTGCTGCACTTTATTTACTTTCATTGCTTGTTACCCGTTACAAATTATCCTATCACAAAACTATCTGTTACCTACAATTTCAGTGCTTGCAGAGAATACCTTACTGAAAACCACTTGTCATTTCCTTCTGCTCCTCGTTGGGTTCGACACTCTTACTTATCGAAAGGACTACAGTAGATCCCCTATACTTGTGGGTCATCAGTCAGCATGCCCGATCACCTTTGATCGCAGGGACCATCCGACTAGTATCCATCATGGAGATTCAGCCGCTTTGGTCCTCGATCTGATCATCGATGGATTCCACCTCACGAGACTCCTCATGGATGGATGCAGCAGTCTTAACCTTCTCTATCAGGACACAGTCCAGAAAATGGGTATTGACTCGTTGTGACGCTCCCGCATTCAATCGTACACTAATCATACACGCAAATGTGTACGATCAAGATCAGGGACTCACGGGAAGATATCACAACACAACTCTAGACACAAATAAAATAATACAAGCTTTATATTACAAGCCAGGGGCCTCGAGGGCTCGAATACAAGCTCGATACACAAGAGTTAGCGGAAGCAACAATATCTGAGTATAGACATAAGTTAAACAAGGATGCCTTAAGAAGGCTAGCACAAAAGCAACAATGATCGAAGAGGCAAGGCCTCCTACCTGGGACCTCCTAACTACTCCTGGCCGTCGGCGGTCTTCACGTAGCAGCATCCATCGGCGGTGGCATCCGCCCGAGGATCCACCATCTGGTTGCATCAACCGGAAAGAAGAAGGAAGGGGGAAAAGGGGGAGCAAAGCAACCGTGAGTACTCATCCAAAGTACTCGCAAGCATCAGATCTATACTAAATATGCATTGGTATGAAATGGAAGGTTTGTATCTGTGGACTGAACTGCAGAATGCCAGAATAAGGGGGAAGACCTAGCCTATCGAAGACTAGCATCTTCACGCAGCTCCGAGCATCTTGCAGCATGTAGAAGAGTAAAGAATAGCAGTTTATAATTAACAAGCATGTTGTAACATTAATGCCCAGAGATCCTTCCTCGACTCCCTGCGAGAAAGCAATCTCGGAGCCACATATCTCAAGTATCCATTTGTAGTTGTATAAGATCAGGATATAAGTCTGAACGTCCGTTACCGTGGACACGGCTATTAATAGATAATCTTCCCTGCAGGGGTGCACCACGTTTGCCAACACGCTCGATCACGTTGGCCGGACACACCTTTCTGGGGTCAATGCCCGCCCTCGGAAGATCAACACATCGCAGCCTGACCTAGGCTCAGCAGAGAGGTCCCCGCCGGTCTACATCCTAAGCATTCCTGGGTCTGGGCCCATCGCCCGTTGCACTCCGGATCGTTGCGCGCAGGGCGGGTCCAGGCTCCACCACTACAGGCTGGTGCCGGCCCAGCCGTGCCGCACTGCTGAACTGGACGTCTGACAAAGCTTCGGCTGATACCACGACGCCGAGGCCCATAACTATTCTCACGTGGTGGTTGGTGCGCAAAGGCCAAAGGCCAATTCAGAACAAATACCCAAACCATAGTGTATTATTAGCTTGCGGAGACGAGCAGAAACTCACGATAAGGTGACCCCGTCACCCCGTCTCGAGGAAATACGGCAAGGGCTAGCCCAGCCCACTCGGGGATGGCCTGCCGGCCCGGCCGTGCCTCGTAACCATCTTGCGGGTGCTCTCCGGGCCCACCCGACTTTCCCAAAGGTCTCAAGTAATGTCAAGGTAACCGTGTGTCCAAACATCAAGGGGAAAACCCAAGGAATCACCCTCGGAGGATTCCACCCAATGTAATCATCAAGGTGAACGTAAGAGGGATCACCCTCGAGTTTCACACTTGAGGTGTTGAACGACAGAGCCGTATCGGGAATGGTGAAAGAGGAAATCACCCTCGATGACCATGACCGAATAGCTACACTACAGAATTATCATCAGGAGTGCGTTATGAGGGATCACCCTCGGCACTCGATAGTAGCTCCGCAGAGTCGAGCAAATAAAGGGGGCGTGATGTGATGTGAGGTGTCCGGCTCTGGCCGTCGATCACGCTGATCGAGTCATCGATGATGAAGCGGCAACAAGGACAAGTATTGGGGTCAGCGATGGATCACTAACCAACCTATACTAAGCAGTTTAGGATAAGCAGGTAGGTAACAAAAAGCCGGTACAAAAGCAGGCTATGCATCAGAATAGGAGCAAACAATAACAGTAGCAAAATCTAATGCAAGCATGAGAATATAGAATGGGCGATATCGGGATGATCAAAGGGGGGGCTTGCCTGGTTGCTCAGACAAGAAGGAGGGTCGTCGGTGACGTAGTCGATCACAGTGGCATCAGCAGTGGTCACGGGGTCTATCAAAGAGAAGAGGGAGAAGAAACAGTAAATACATGCAAACATATGCACAACATGAATATAAGCGGGGCTAGAGGTGTTCTAACGCAGTGCTAGGCGTCACTGGCGAAGAGGGAAACATCCGGGAAAGTTTTCCCGGTTCCGGATGTCTGTCAGACAGATGAACTGGAGGGGAAAAGTTGCATGTTTGCTATACTAGGGATGTGTGGCGGGCAAAAGGACCGCGTATTCAGACTCGTCTCATCGTTCTGAGCAACTTTCATGTACAAAGTTTTTTGATCCGAGTTACGATTTATTTTACTATGATTTTTCAAAGTGTTTACAATATTCTGGATTTATTAGTAATTTGAATTAAAATAGCAAAAATGCTAAGTGCACCCGGTGTAGTGCACCCACAGTGCACCTGTGGGTGACCAATGGGTTCAGGCGTCTCGATTGACCGATCAATGTTTGGTCGGGTCGACAGTGGGGTCCTCTGTCATTGACTATTTCGTTAACTAACTAGTTAGTTTGGTCTAATTAGGCTATTAAGCTAATTAACTTTGATTAGTTTAACTAACCAAATTAATTAAGTTAATTAATTAATTATATTGATTATTTATTATTTATTTTAAATCCTTTTTTAACACCTTTTTTTTGAAAGCAAAGGGGTTGTGGGGCCTGCTGTCAGTGGCCCATCTAGCCACTGGAGCGGGTGCGCTAACGGGCGCTGGGGCGGGGCGCACCTAGGCGCACATCACGCGACGGGGCGAGGCCGTGGACACGGCGGGGGCTCGCCGCCGACCGTTCGGCGACGAAAACCGGCGTGGCAGGCGCGTTGCAGTAGCGCGGCGTGGGCGGCGGAGACGAGGCTGGGCGCGAGTGGGCCGCGATGGATAACAGCGGCTGTGGCGGCGCGAAAGCGGGTGAGGACAACAGGCGAGGCCACACACGGGGAGCGGACGGAGAGTTTCAGGCACGTCGGTGGTGCCGTCCTACGGCGACGGGAGGGGAAGAGGAAGGGGATGAGGGCTCACAGGGCCCTGTAGATGTGCAAAGGCGTGCTCGGGGCAGCCGGTCGGGGGAGAGGCGGGAAGGCGACGCCGACGACGTGACGGCGAGCGGCAACGGCGCGACGTCGGGGCAGTTCGACGCGAGGGCGAGGAGGCGTCGGCATTGACGGAGTCCGGCATCGCCAGGGTGGGCGCCGGCGTCGAGGGGTGGGAAGGCACGGTCGCCGGGGAGAGGCGGCGGGGTCGGGATGAGGCCGACGGGGGCTGGCGTCGGGGATGGGCACCTTGGCCGCATGGTGGCGTCGATCAGCGAGGAGCGGGAGGAGGGGATCGGGGCGAGTGGCGGGGTCGGGGCATCGCCCGATCCAGATCCCGAATCGGGGGGGAGAGGAGCGTGGGTGCGCGGGGGAAGTGGGGGGTTCGGTCCAGATATTTTGTGGGCGTGGGGTTATAGCCTGGGGCTAGGCCGGTTGGGGTGGGATGGGCCGAGGCCCATGGGGAGCCGGGGGGTTTGCTCTTCTTCTTATTTTTGATTTGCCTCTGTTTCCTATTTAAAAGGGCTACTAAATTATTTTTGTTAAATGTGGCACTTTGCACAAAAATAGATAGGAACAAAGTGAAGTTGCATAAAAAGTTTGGGGTCAGAAGGAGTTGGCTAACCATTTTTATTAAATTGGAAAGGCCAATTTAATTATTGTTGGACCACAAGATAAAATCCTAGGGGCATTTTGGGAACTCAAATGAGGTTGGCTCCAACATGAAAAATATCCAGGGATTATTTGCCACACTTTGAACATTTTAGTTTTCATGCTTGGCAATTTGAATTTTGGACTTTGAGTTGAATTTGAAATTTGAACCGGTTTCGAACCAACGTGAGTTTAACAACAAAAATCATGATGATGTGGCATCATTAGGAGGGAATAACTGTAGCTTAATTATCCGGGCGTCACAATTCTCCTCCACTACAAGAAATCTCGTCCCGAGATTTAAGGGGGAGTAAGGAGGGAAAGACTCGGGAAGGACGGAGCTCAACACAAGGTAGGTACCAGGGGCTATCTTAGTGAACGTGGCATAGAGGCATCTCTCGAGTTGGAAATTTAAGAAAGTCATCGAGAGCAAGGTAAGAAGGTGTAATAAGAAGTTTCAAGTGTGTAGGCAATCGTTCGTTGCCTGAAACAGAGGGTGAAAGGGGTTCAAATCAATGGGAATAAGTATTTCGTCTGATACCAGAATAGATCACTAGGAAGGTGGCTTGTGATTTACACTTGAAGCCAAGTGCAAAGAATATTTCAGAGTTAAGGTTGTACAGGAGAGTCAGGTTTCGATCATGTGGAACTGTGGGTTATGGGCCCACCATGTGGGTTAAAAGCAGGAAGGGTGCTAACATTTTTACGGTCATGATAGCAAGGCAGGTCAGAGGATAGCCTATCAGTTATGACGGCAACAACGCTGGTACCAAGGGCGAGGGACGAAGAGAACCATTTTCCTGCTCGTTAAGACGAGGCGGACCAATAGGCAAAGTTCTCGTCCATCGGTGGCTACTAGAATGTCATCAACAATAGTAACAAGGTCTTACTGACAGGGTTTGTACACCGAGGTGTTTACATAAGCAGGGAATTATCACTGCTTAGGTATGATAGGTTACAAGAAAGGTTGAACAAAACAATGGAAAGGAAAGTGTAGACTCAAATCTGTTATCGGTGTTCTCGAGTGTCTAACAACTCAGAACCCGTGGAAAATTTGAATCAGCGAGAAATAATAGTTGATGAAGAACTCATAAGAAGTTATGTAGTTCCGTGATAATCTCGAGATACCAGAGGGTAATACTCGAGGGTATAGCAGAACAGAGGTTGGACGGGTGAAATGATCTACAGAAGACAAGTACTTTAACTTGTCCGAGAAATGGGATCAAAGAAGAACAATATGGTCGAAACCACAGTTGCAAAGGACCAAATATAGATAACAGATGGACTTATCACAAGGGGATTATTATTATAACAAGAAGCTTCCATGATGAGTTCCACATTGGGTCCATGGGCATGAACTCAAAGTTCAAGGTCAACTCCCACTTCTCTAATGCACAACCTTCCATTCACTTCTCATTTTCGACAAAGCCATAGTGTTCAGATTTTACCTAGCATAACACTAGTAGAGTATGGCCCGTAGAAGTTTCCGGGTTCACACAGATTGTGGAAGGCATAGGTTCAACCCATCGGGGCATATTAGGAACACATACCACAAGCTTTAGGAATAAATAACTCAAGCTCGGAAGCAGAGCATGGTTGACAAAAACAGGGGATACAATCTACCAAAGGCAATATGTATCCGAGGAAAAGCTCACAAGGTTACTGAATATGAAGGACCCTATTGGATAAAACCCAACAAAGGACCTGGAGGTCCACAATGGATCTGATGTGAGTATCGGTACCCAACCAGAACAAGAAAGAATGCAAGGAGGTCAGGTTATAGAAACAACTGACCAAATCAAAGCTCAAATGTAATGGAATTATGATTCCCAAATCGGGGGATCAGAAGTAGAGGCTTTGATCAAAGACAAATAGGTTGAAAAGACATAGATCAACAATCAATCATGGCTTGATTTGTCGAACACCAGCTCATGTCCGGGGGTGACGTCTGAGCCGATGGGAAGAATTTTAATTAGGACTGATGATCGTGAGCATTCGCAAACGAATCGAATCAAATGCTCAAAATTACGATGACAAAGGATGCTAATGAGTATTGCTAGACAAATGGAAGTAACCATAATGCAAGCATATAAATATTAGCAGAGCAATAGTTGGAGAGGATTATCGGAAGGTCGGATGGTATTCCAAAGTATCTTGTTAATCACATGAACAACTGTGGATGAACGGATACTCCGCAAGCGCGAGTAATTATCCGTAGGGGTATTCATGTGGCAAGGAACTATAGGGCAGTAAGCATAAAGAATTCTCGGAACATCAAAGAGTATTTCAGGACATCTTGTAATAACAAGAACAACTGGGGATGAAGGTATGAACGTCAACATAGGTAGTTACGCATAAGGATTTATTGGTGATAGGGATTGCAACAACGAAGGGCACAAGGGTCTCGAGAAAACTTCGGAGAGTATCTTCAGAATCTTCTGGTGCACCAAGCAATCATCTGGAGTGAGGGGCTCTCCGGGAGCAAGTATTTACGAGATCCTAGAGTTAGAGTTGACAAAATCATTTAACCCGAATAGAGGAGAGATTAGAGTCCCAGAGTATAGACGAGGAGTAAAAGATCCTAATACCACCCAATGGCGACGTGGGCCCGTAAGCCGCACAGCCATGTTAGTAAATCGGTTTTTTTCAAAGACTAGACTCAACTTCGGCCAAGGAGTTGGAAAGGGGGATCCTACAGGCAGTCGGCTCTGATACCAACTTGTGACGCCCCCGCATTCAATCATACACTAATCATACACGCAAATGTGTACGATCAAGATCAGGGACTCACGGGAAGATATCACAACACAACTCTAGACACAAATAAAATAATACAAGCTTTATATTACAAGCCAGGGGCCTCGAGGGCTCGAATACAAGCTCGATACACAAGATTCAGCGGAAGCAACAATATCTGAGTACAGACATAAGTTAAACAAGGATGCCTTAAGAAGGCTAGCACAAAAGCAACAACGATCGAAGAGGCAAGGCCTCCTGCCTGGGACCTCCTAACTACTCCTGGCCGTCGGCGGTCTTCACGTAGCAGCATCCATCGGCGGTGGCATCTGGCTCCAGGGATCCACCATCTGGTTGCATCAACCGGAAAGAAGAAGGAAATGGGAAAAGGGGGAGCAAAGCAACCGTGAGTACTCATCCAAAGTACTCGCAAGCATCAGATCTATACTAAATATGCATTGGTATGAAATGGAAGGTTTGTATCTGTGGACTGAACTGCAGAATGCCAGAATAAGGGGGAAGACCTAGCCTATCGAAGACTAGCATCTTCACGCAGCTCCGAGCATTTTCAGCACGTAGAAGAGTAAAGAATAGCAGTTTATAATTAACAAGCATGTTGTAACATTAATGCCCAGAGATCCTTCCTCGACTCCCTGCGAGAAAGCAATCTCGGAGCCACATATCTCAAGTATCCATTTGTAGTTGTATAAGATCAGGATATAAGTTTGAACGTCCGTTACCGTGGACACGGCTATTAATAGATAATCTTCCCTGCAGGGGTGCACCACGTTTGCCAACACGCTCGATCACGTTGGCCGGACACACCTTTCTGGGGTCAATGCCCGCCCTCGGAAGATCAACACGTCACAGCCCGACCTAGGCTCAGCAGAGAGGTCCCCGCCGGTCTACATCCTAAGCACCCCGGGGTCTGGGCCCATCGCCCGTTGCACTCCGGATCGTTGCGCGCAGGGCGGGTCCAGGCTCCACCACTACAGGATGGTACCGGCCCAGCCGTGCCGCACTGCTGAACTGGACGTCTGACAAAGCTTCGGCTGATACCACAACGCCGAGGCCCATAACTATTCTCACGTGGTGGTTGGTGCGCAAAGGCCAAAGGCCAATTCAGAACAAATACCCAAACCATAGTGTATTATTAGCTTGCGGAGACGAGCAGAAACTCACGATAAGGTGACTTCGTCGCCCCGTCTCGAGGAAATACGGCAAGGGCTAGCCAAGCCCACTCGGGGGCGGCCTGCCGGCCCGGCCGTGCCTCGTAACCATCTTGCGGGTGCTCTCCGGGCCCACCCGACTTTCCCAAAGGTCTCAAGTAATGTCAAGGTAACCGTGTGTCCAAACATCAAGGGGAAAACCCAAGGAATCACCCTCGGAGGATTCCACCCAATGTAATCATCAAGGTGAACGTAAGAGGGATCACCATCGAGGTTCACACTTGAGGTGTTGAACGACAGAGCCGTATCGGGAATGGTGAAAGAGGAAATCACCCTCGATGACCATGACCGAATAGCTACACTACAGAATTATCATCAGGAGTGCGTTATGAGGGATCACCCTCGGCACTCGATAGTAGCTCCGCAGAGTCGAGCAAATAAAGGGGGCGTGATGTGATGTGAGGTGTCCGGCTCTGGCCGTTGATCACGCTGATCGAGTCATAGATGATGAAGCAGGGGCAACAAGGACAAGTACTGGGGGTCACTGATGGATCACTAACCAACCTATACTAAGCAGTTTAGGATAAGCAAGTAGGTAACAAAAACCGGTACAAAAGCAGGCTATGCATCAGAATAGGAGCAAACAATAACAGTAGCAAAATCTAATGCAAGCATGAGAATATAGAATGGGCGATATCGGGATGATCAAAGGGGGGGCTTGCCTGGTTGCTCAGACAAGAAGGAGGGTCGTCGGTGACGTAGTCGATCACAGTGGCATCAGCAGTGGTCACGGGGTCTATCAAAGAGAAGAGGGGGAAGAAACAGTAAATACATGCAAACATATGCACAACATGAATATAAGAGGGGCTAGAGGTGTTCTAACGCAGTGCTAGGCGTTACTGGCGAAGAGGGAAACATCCGGGAAAGTTTTCCCGGTTCCGGACGTCTGTCAGACAGATGAACCGGAGGGGAAAAGTTGCATGTTTGCTATACTAGGGATGTGTGGCGGGCGAACGGACCGCGTATTCGGACTCGTCTCGTCGTTCTGAGCAACTTTCATGTACAAAGTTTTTTGATCCGAGTTACGATTTATTTTACTATGATTTTTCAAAGTGTTTACAATATTCTGGATTTATTAGTAATTCGAATTAAAATAGCAAAAATGCTAAGTGCACCCGGTGTAGTGCACCCACAGTGCACCCAGGGGCTGACAAATGGGTCAGCGCGTTGAGTTGACCACCAATGTTTGACTGGTCAGCAGGGTGTAACAATGACGGGCGGGGGGCGGCGCGAAAGGGTGAGGACGACAGGCGAGGCCACACGCGGGGAGCGGACGGAGAGTTTCAGGCACGTCGGTGGTGGCGTCCTACGGCGACGGGAGGGGAAGAGGAAGGGGATGAGGGCTCACAGGGCCCTGTAGATGTGCAAAGGCGTGCTCGGGGCAGCCGGTCGGGGGAAAGGCGGGAAGGCGACGCCGACGAGGTGACGGCGAGCGGCAACGGCACGACGTCGGGGCAGTTCGACGCGAGGGCGAGGAGGCGTCGGCGTTGACGGAGTCCGGCGTCGCCGGGGTGGGCGCCGGCATCGAGGGGTGGGAAGGCACGGTCGCCGGGGAGAGGCGGCGGGGTCGGGATGAGGCCGACGGGGCTGGCGTCGGGGACGGGCACCTTGGCCGCGGGCGGGCGTCAGATCGAGCGAGGGAGCGGGAGGAGGGGATCAGGGCGACTGGCGGGACTGGGGGAGGAGCGTAGGTGCGCGGGCGAAGTGGGGGGTTCGGTCCAGATATTTTGTGGGCGTGGGGTTATAGCCTGGGGCTGGGCCGGTTGGGGTGGGATGGGCCGAGGCCCATGGGGAGCCGGGGGGTTTGCTCTTCTTCTTATTTTTGATCTGCCTCTATTTCCTATTTAAAAGGGCTACTAAATTATTTTTGTTAAATGTGGCACTTTGCACAAAAATAGATAGGAACAAAGTGAAGTTGCATAAAAAGTTTGGGGTCAGAAGGGGTTGGCTAACCATTTTTATTAAATTGGAAAGGCCAATTTAATTATTGTTGGACCACAAGATAAAATCCTAGGGGCATTTTGGGAACTCAAATGAGGTTGGCTCCAACATGACAAATATCCAGGGATTATTTGCCACACTTTGAACATTTTAGTTTTCATGCTTGGCAATTTGAATTTTGGACTTTGATTTGAATTTGAAATTTGAACCGGTTTCGAACCAACGTGAGTTTAACAACAGTAATCATGATGATGTGGCATCATTAGGAGGGAATAACTGTAGCTTAATTATCCGGGCGTCACACTCGTCAAGAATCAAACCCACCAAAACTACCTTTAAAGGAGTAATACCTGGTGTAGAGGCCCGCTGCACGGGCTCAATCACATTGGAGGTCGTATTCGGTTCGCCAAACAACTTCCGAAGCGAAGACTTGATCTTTGACATCGTCCCTTTCGGCAGTGGCTATCATGCACTGCTCGGACGAACTGCGTTTGCCCGCTTCAATTCGGTCCCGCACTATGCTTATCTAAAACTAAAAATGCCAAGACCACGCGGCATTATAACAGTCCATGGAAACATGGATCGCTCTCTCCGTACTGAGGAACACACCGTGACCCTTGCAGCGGAAGTGCAGATCGACCTTATCAAGCCGAACTCCACATCGGCAGTCAAGCCACCGGACCATGTCAAGCGAGTCCGGACTACCCCACAGAATGATAGTCCAGCTCGTCAGGAGATCGATTAGCAATCCAGCCTCTGTCTTCGCCCCAACCAAGCAGCGGCGTATGTAACGCGTGCTCATAAGCATGCACTAAAAATACCATGGGCGACGACAGAGGCATATCAAGGATAAAGTCCACAATACGGCTCAACCGTACCTGGACCCCCATCTATCTCTTTTAACTTGATTTTTTTTCTTTTCAGGTTCTTTACAACCCACATCACCCTTTTTATGGTGTCAAGGGCCCTTTTTCGGCCCCTTGTGAAAACTCGTTCATTAATCCTCTCAAAGGATCACACACCAAGACGGAAAAAAGCACAGATGTATGGTGGAGTACCTAAAGGATCTTTTAAGATCACCTCCTCCTTTTGATACCTGTACACATCCTTCCCTTTCGCTCGGCATGTAAAATAGCCCTGATGCTTATAGCATTATCTGTACAAATACATTTTGACGTATCAATCAGACTATAATGGAAGTCGTTTTTTGCCCAAATTATTTGGTACTGGCTTATTTGTATTTTTCCTTTTCTGCCATCTGATTGTCATGTACACCTCGGCACGACCTAAATCGCCAGGGGCTCTATTGAGCCGCATACATTTCTCAAATTTACCCTAAGTCCAAACACTTTCACAAGTGCAATTCGGCGTCCAGAATTTAGCATTATATGCATCGGCTCCGAATCATGTCTTGGGTCAATAGTTGGGTTGCCTGGCTCCTGTGGTTACTACCTTACGTTACGATTGTTCGTCTAAGGAAGTAAAGGGAGAACTACTGCAATTGTGTTTCCGGTTAGCCGGATAAACACCTCAGTAGAGAAAGCTGGAAACTGACTGTCATGATGCGGCGAGAGCTGGTCGCTATTTGGTGACTCGGTATAAATCTCTTGCAATTTTTTACGTGTCACACGGAGGACGGGTTTCTACCTGGACAGGCGTCTACGGCACTCAAGTTAGGATCATCGAACAATACTAGGGGCTGCGCCTACAATTTTATTGTCAAACTCTTATGGCTAAGTGAGAATGATAAAGCCGCATAAGTTTGATTGCCTGGTTCGCCGCACTAGCACCACCTTCAAGGACCAAGTTGTCGGGATAAGTGTCTTTTTGTGCTATTCCAAACACCCCCATAGTATCTACGCGAGTGGCTGAAACCGACGACTAGCCAACTATCATATTTAATAAATGGCCGCAAGGGAGGATAAATAATTTCAGATAAAACAAGAGTAAAATTACACAAACACCTTGTTTTCATTATACAAAGTTTGGGCAGCACAGATACATTCATTCAAAAATGATGTCCTTTGAACATAGGCCCTCTATAATGCGGGATCCTTCAAGGACGTCATTGAAATATTTCTCCGGCGCACGATGCTCCTTCCCTGCAGGCGGTCCCTCGGTTGCAAGACTGGTGGCATTCATCTTCGCCCATTGCACCTTGACACGGGCAAAGGCCATCCGGGCACCCTCGATGCAGACTGAACGATTTATAGCATCCAGCCGCGGGCAGGCATCGACCAGCCGCTTCACAAGCCCAAAGTAGCTAGCAGGTATTGGTTCAGCTGGCCAAAGACGGATTATGACATCCTTCATGGCCAGTTCGGCCATCCTATGCAGCTCGGTCAGCTATTTTTGCTGATCACTGAGGGGCAAAGGCTACTCTGGCGCAAGATACTGCGACCAGAACAGTTTCTCTGTTGAACTCCCTTCTTCGGCCTGGAAGAAATCGGCAGCATCTGCAACACTTCGGGGCAGATCCACAAATGCTCGTGGAGAACTCCAAATGCGTGTCAAGAAGGTGTACTTTCTGCGTACGTATTTTCTCTGCATATTAAAAGCCTTACCCGTCGTGATCTTCTTGGCTTCGCGGATCTCCTGACAGGCGCCTTGCACTTCAACCCGGGCCTCCTTTGCACTTTGGAGCGCCGTAGCAAGTTCGGAGTCTCGGTCCGACACCTGGCGCTCCAAGGACTCACATTTGCTTATAGCATCAGTGAGCTCTTGTTGGACTTCATCCAACCTCGCCTCATGCTTTCGACTGGCGGCTCGTTCCTCGTCCGCCTCCTTCTTGGCTTCAACCAACACACTCTTGAGGGCTTCACCCTCAGACGTGTCAACTATGAGCATAAACATAAAGCTCAGTCAGATAACAAATTGGAACTCATATCAGTTCAAATATGCTTCGGTATAACATACCTTGCTTTGCCTCCAGCTTTCGCTTTAGTTCGGAGACTTTGGTCGCATGCGAGGCTACTGCCAGCTTTGCAGCCTGTTCATCCAAGTAGACATATATGTTAGCTCATGTGAAGTATTATTCGATCCTCTGTTCGGCCTTTCTTCATAAAACGTGGAACAGAGTCTCAGGGGCTGCTATCTATATACTGGTATTCCTTTTGTAAATAATTAAAAATATATTAGTTCACATACCTCAAAGCCTGTTAGAAGGCTGGTGTAGGCTTGGTTCAATCCTCTTTTAGCAGACCGACCCTTTTCAACCACCGAACCCATAAGGGTACGGTGCTCCTCCATAATGGAAGCACTTTGAAGCGCTTCCATCAGAGTGTCCGGCGCCTCAGGATTGATAGAGGACGCCGGTGGAGACGGCACGCCCCCTTCCCTTGAAGACGTCTGCTGGTCCGATTCCAGAGCTGTATGGGTCTCTGGAATAATATTCGGTTGGGGGCCGAATTGAGCGTTGCCCCCATTGTCGGTCTCCATGGGGGTTGATTTCCCCCTCTCTTCGGCAACAGAGGTATTACCCTCCACCGCCACCTTCACAGCCTCCTGTACCTCCCCATGACCTGGAGAGGTTCTTTGAGACAACACTTCGGTGTTATCCTGGGTAGTGGGTGGAGAGATCTGCGGAGGCGACTCGCTCTCCATCGCATTCGTCCCTAGCGAGTTCCCAGATGGCGATGGCCATTGGGGGAGATCGCGAGCCGGGCTATAATGCACAATTCAGTATGTTAAAATAATAAGGTATAAAATCGAATGTGTATGTGGTGTCTTCGGATACTTACGATTCAGCCGAGGGCTTCGGCCTGGGGCGCCGATTTGGGATGGCATCGACATCCGCTTTGGAATCATTCAAAAACTAGGGTTTTCCCTTCTTGGCCGCCTCCGCCTCCAGATCCGCAGAAGCCCCCCTTTTCTTCTCTCCCCCCTTGGGGGAGAGTTACTCTCTTCCTCCTCTACATCTTCGTCATGGGAGGAGTAGGTCTCAGAGTCTTCGGACATGGCATCCAAAGTACCCTTACGACGGTCTCTTCTTCTTGGCCTTCTTCTCCGGTGCCTGATACGGCGCCATAACCAGCATCTTGGTCAGCAAGGGGTAGCCTGGTCCTCGGGCAGCAGAGCCGGACATTTGATCTACTCCGCTTTCTTTGTCCAGCCCTGTGAGAGTCAGAAAGTTCAATATACTCCTTGTATTTGCAAATAAAAGTTATCATAAAACTTACAGGAGTGGCTGGACGTGCGTAGTCAAGGTCGCGGTCTTTGGTTGTCTCTAGCCATGACTTTTGGGTCTTGAGGAGCAGCTTCCATATGTCCTTGTGCATCGTGCCGAAGAACCGCTGCAGGGTCCGAGGACCGACTGGGTCGAATTCCCGCATATGTTGAGTCCGGTGCTGACAAGGGAGAATCCGACGAAAAAGCATCACCTGGATCACGCTGGCGAGGCTGGTGTTCTTGTTTATCATGCCCTTGACGCGGCTCTCCACCATCATCACCTCGTCAGGCGATTCCCAGTCTAGGCCCTTATTGAGCCAGGATGTAAGCCGCATCGGGGGCCCATATTTGAACTCAGGCGCGGCGTCCCATGCGGCGTCTCGGGGTTCCGTGATATAGAACCACCCCTGTTGCCATCCTTTGACGCTCTCCACAAAGGTCCCCTTTGGCCAAGTGACATTGGGGAGTTTGCTCACCATGGCGCCACCGCACTCCGCATGTTGGCCCTCGACCACCTTTGGATTCACATTGAAAACTTTGAGCCATAGGCCTAAGTGGGGAGGGACGCGGAGGAATGCCTCGCACACGACGATAAACGCCGAAAGGTTGACGAAGGAATTTGGGGCTAGATCATGAAAATCTAGCCCATAGTAGAACATGAGACCGCGGACAAAAGGTTGAAGGGGAAACCCTAGTCCGCGAAGGAAATGGGGGATGAACACTACCCTTTCGTTAGGCTCCAGAGTGGGAATGATCTACGTTTTGGCAGGAAGCCGATGGACTATGTCCGTGGCTAAGTACCCAGCTTCCCGGAGCTCCGTGATGTTCTCCTCTGTAATAGAGGAAGCCATCCACTTGCCGTGCGCTCCAGATCCAGACATGGCTAGGAGTGCTTGGTGGCGATGGAAAGGATTGAGACTTGGGTGCTAGAGCTCGAATGGCAGATAGACAGAGGAGGAAGAAGGCATGGGTAAAAAGGCGGATCCTTATCTTCTTATAAAGGCAGTGGATGTCAAGCGCCCCCTCACAAGCCTTAAATCTCGCCTATTCCCAAGGGGACGTGTGAACGGCACGGTTGGATTACCCAAACCCCTATTTATGAAAATCCTGTGATAAGGGGACACGATCTCTGCTTTGACAAGACGTGTCAATGGTCATGCCTCAAAATACGGAACGTGGCTGTGAAACGGTTCAGAATACTAACAGGGCCAGGACATAATGCCTCGCCGGAAAAATCGCCTATGGACGTGACTTATCTCATTCCAAATATTTTTGCCCTTACAGCTTGAGGCCGTGATTGTTTAATAAAGCCAGATACAGCTATTTTGCATGGAGGACTGCGTTGGAGTATTCGGAGAAGGAACCTGCCTTGCAATGACGAAGACAACCTGCGCGCCGAATACATTGTCATTGAAGCCCGGTTCAGGGGCTACTGAGGGAGTCCTGGACTATGGGGTCCTCGGGGAGCCGGCCTATGTGACATGGGCTGGACTGACGGGCTGTGAAGATACGAGATAGAAGGACCTCCCCCATGTCCGGATGGGACTCTCCTTTGCGTGGATGGCAAGCTTAGCGTTCGGATCATGTACCTCCCTTTCTCTGTAACCGACTCTGTACAACCCTATAGATCCCTCCGGTGTCTATATAAACCAGAGGGTTTAGTCCATAGGGGTGAATCACAATCATACAGGCTAGACATCTAGGGTTTAGCAATTACGATCTCGAGGTAGATCAACTCTTGTAACCCCTATAATATCAAAGTCAATCAAGCAGGAAGTAGGGTATTACCTCCATTAAGAGGGCCCGAACCTGGGTAAACATCGTGTCCCCTGCCTCCTTGTTACCTTCGATCCTTAGACGCACAGTTCGGGACCCCCTACCCGAGATCTACCGGTTTTGACACCGACACCCACAACCTAAAAATAAAAGATATGATAAAAGATACTTTGTTGCTAGAAAACATGGAAGGGAAAGAGAACCATGGGTTCAAAAACCCATGCCCTTCCCACCTAAATCAACTAAGAAAAAATATGATGAAGAATTTGAACGCTTTGCTGAAATGCTTAGGCCAGTCTTTTTGCGCACTGACTTGACTGATATTTTAAAGATGGCCCCTGATGCAAAATACATGAAAGACATCATCTCTAATAAAAGAAAGAAACCGGAAGATGAAATCTCCACAATGCTTGCTAATTATTATTCTAAGGATGGAGTGCCTAAAAAACTTGGAGATTCGGGAACACCAACTATACCTTGCTCCATCAAAAGAAATTATGTCAAAACTACTTTGTGTGACTTAGGAGCTAGTGTTAGTGTTATGCCTTTCTCTTTATATAAAAGACTTGATTTGAATAAACTCACACCTACTCAAATATCTTTGCAAATGGCTGATAAATCAACGGCCATACCTATCAGTAGTTTTGAGAATGTGCCCATTGTTGTTGCAAATGTTACCATCTTAACTGACTTTGTTATACTTGAGATGCCCGAGGACAACAACATGTCGATTATCCTTGCTAGACCCTTTTTGAATATTGTAGGGGCTGTTATCGATTACAATAAAAGCAAGGTCACTTTTCATAACAATGGTAATGAGCATACGGTGCATTTTCCTAAGAAACAATTCCAAGTGAATGGTATTAATGTTATTGAAAAATCTCCAACAATCACTATTGGGAGTTTTCAACTACCTCTACCTACTGCCAAAAAGAAATATGGTATGCTTATTGTTGGGGACATGCATATCCCCGTTGAGGTAACGTAGTATTTTACGAAAGTTCTTCTGTTTCATCCTAATCGAAGGTGGTTGTTAATAAGACTTGATCAACCTTACTAACGGATCATCTTTGAGAGGTATGAAGTTGATGAATATAGTAGTCACTACCTTCTATCCTTACCTTTTGTTTTCTGTTTGTCTTAATTAAATAAAATAAAATGCCATGTTTATCCTGTTTTCTGGATTTTCCGTGCAATAAAAATGACCCAAAAATAAAAGTGCTCAGAATGCCCTCAAAATTTAATACGATTTTTTCTGAATATTTCTGAATTTTAAGTGCAAATAACATCAGAGAGGGTGCACAAGGTGGGCACAAGCCACCTGGGCGTGCCAGCAGCCCCAAGTGCACCCTGGTGGTTTCTGGTCCCTACGTGGGCCCTCTCACTTATCTCTTTAGCCCATGTCATCTCCTACCTCCTGAAAAAAAATCTCCATTGCTCTCTCTCGTGTTCTTGCTCTCAAACTCGCGGATTTCGATCTCTTAGCTCGAAGCTCTGTTTCCAAAACTATTTGGGGGGATTGCTACTTGGTATGTAACTCCTCCATTGGTCCAATTAGTTTTTGATTTAGTGGATTATATTTTGAATAATTAACTACTCTTGGTGATGATGTAGATGAGCTTGCATGTTATGTTCTTTGAGTTCTAATTAGTTTGGGTGCTTGATATGGCCTCTATGCATGCTTATGAGTAGTTGCTATCAATCTTGTGAAGTTTTGTTGACAAAAAATTTGTGGACTTAAATTTTCAGAATTTTATCTATAGGAATAAGATGAGCTTCTTTAGGAAGTTTTCCTCCAAGAAAAGTGCCAAGGGAGTCATTGGGGAATCATCGGACAATGACCTCCATACTCGGAGAAGGGCAGAGGTTCGGCCGTGCGGATGGCCGCATAACCCCTTCATGGATGGAGCCGGAATCCATCAAGAGTTCGCACAATTTGCTACTAATGCTAGTCTCACAACTTCATCGCAGCTGAGTGTGAACAATACCATCTCCTTACAAATACCTTTGTGCAAAATTTTCATTTTCTAAGTAGGAATAACCCCCGTGAGGTGCAGTTTAATTTATATGTTGAAACCCGTAAGATACCACTTACTGACTTTTGTGATATATGCTTGATCCCTTCGGACGGAGAAATAAGAGAGCCTAGGCATGCAGAGTTTGAGGATTTTTATCGTACTCTGTCAGTGGGAGATGAGAGAGTGGTGTCGTGTGTTACTGCCACTAGCTTTCAGTTTCCTCCTGTGCACTATTTTGCTTTATTTATTGCGAAGTGTTTACTTGCTAGAGAGAAGGTTGGTGCACTTAGTGCCCCCGATTTCGCTGTCCTACACCGAGAACTATACGTCAATAACACCTTTAGCCTAGGGCTATTCTTGCACTTCGTCTACACGTTAACAGGACCAAAGGTAAACTTCATGGCGGTATTTATGCTACTCGCTTAGCGAGCCACTTTAACATTCAGATACGCCAACAAGATCATCGTTTGCCCAAGGTTTACTTAGACCGTCAGGCGATGATAGCTCATCAGTTTATTGACGGCGAGGACACTATTAATAATATTCCTTATAACCTGGCTTTCAGTGTAGATACCCGTGATATTATTCCGTTGCCTGCACCTGCTTTGTTTGCTCCTATTGCCAGGGGCGGATACAGGATCATGCCAGAGACATCATTGCCTACCGGAACGCCAAGATAGTTGCAGAGGAGGAGCCTCAGGAGTGGGACGCTCGGCTGCCTGCTCCACAGCACTTCAGCGTGGGACTGGATGGCTACTATGAGTGATGATTACCAAGCTGGGCCAAAAGCCTAAGCTTGGGGGAGTATGTATTTCCACCGACATTACATTCATGTTAACACGTACCTATCTAGTTGTCGGTGTTCACACTTTTTCATTGTATTATCCATGCTAGATTTATTTTCTTGTTTGTTTGAAAACTTTGAGAAATCACAAAAGTATTTTCTGCTTATTCTCGGTTTTTATTTCTAGTTTAATTAATTGTAATATTAAAAAGAAAACCCAAAAATATTTCTCAATTCTTCTTTTGCTTGTTGGGAGCTTTCCCGTGTAAATAGTTTTTTTAGTTTTGTTTTTCCTTCTGTAAATTGCTTTCTTCAAGAAAAACTAAAAACTCCAAAAATATTTCAGTGTGATTATCTAAATTCTTTTTCTTTTATTGAGTCGTACCAAGGATAAGACCACGATGAAAATGGTGAGTGGCTCTTTTATGCATTACTGTAGATTTAACAAAGAACCCATGTTACCTTGTCTTCTCCTTTTTGAATAAAATGTTTGCAAATTCCAGCTTAGTCCACGACACGCTTGCACTATTAATATTTTCACATAATTTGGTCGTGCAAGTGAAAGGCAATAATGATGATACAAGATGAACTGGCTGTGGCAGAAACGGGTATGAACTCAACTTGTTCTGTTTTTGTAAATATGTTTAACCTAGTATCCATGATTTAGCCTATTATGATCAAACATGTTTGCAATGACAATTAGAGATTATAGTTTCTCATGCCATGCTTAAGTAGCTAGTAGTGGATAATGATTTATCTTGGATGTCAACATTGTGTTAAAATGGTTGTGATGTGGTATGACGATATGGTATCCCCCTCTGTATGTTTCAAGCAGTTTGAGTTGGCACATGTTCATGCATGTAGTTGAATCAAAACCAACATAGCCTCTGTGATATTTATGTTCATGGTGTTCATATCATACTCATGCTAGTATCCAATGTTCATTATGCATAATGCATGTTCATGACCATTTTTGCTTTCTAGCTGGCCTCTTCCTAACCTATTTGCTAGCCTTCTCCTGTACTAAGCGGGAATACTTCTTGTGCATCAAAATCCTAAAACCCAAGTTATTCCAGATGAGCCCACCATATCTACCTATATGCGGTATTA
Organism: Aegilops speltoides; assembly: GCA_021437245.1. NCBI lineage: Eukaryota > Viridiplantae > Streptophyta > Magnoliopsida > Poales > Poaceae > Aegilops > Aegilops speltoides. Next base: position 94,358,224 of record CM038147.1, read on the forward strand.
CCCTGTCATTCTAAGTAAATTTGCATGTGCCACCTCTAAAAACTTCAAATAAACATCTATTTTTATGTGCCTGGATTGTTCATAGAGCGACAGGGGTAGTCGGTATTTTTAATGCTAAGCGGGTTATTCTCATGATGAGTGTTTATTCACTCATCTTTGCACGAGAGGGGCGGTAATAGGGATTCCCAGTCCCGAAATCAAAAATTAAAAATAGTTAAACAAAACTCCCTCAAGAATGTTGTTGGTATGGATGGTACTCGTGGATTTGGCTAGGAGTGTGTTTGTTGGTGGAGGGGGAGTAAACCTTTACTTTTATCGCTTGGGAACTGCCACTAATGTGTTTAGCATGGAAGATATTGATAACTTTCGGTTGTGACGTAAACAGGAAGGGTGCGTTTCTCAAAATTTCATTTATCTCTGTTTAAAAAATCTAAGCTCTGGCACCGCTCCAAATCCATGATTCCCTCTGCGAAGGAACTATCTATTTACTTTTACGTTGAGTCATCGCCTTCTCAAATAAGTGCCAGATCTGAGAACACTATTGTCATCCTCATGCATTGTGTATAGTTAATGTTAGATGCATCATGACTGGATCTTTTCTACCATGAATTACATTGTTTAGTCGCTGCTTGAAATTTGGAGGTGCTCTGAATTTATGTTTTGCAGTCTCAGAAAGGGCTAGCAAGATACCACTGTTGTCATATTGTATTATGATTGTCTTGATAAAGTGTTGGCATTTGAGATATCTTATTATTGCTCGCTAGTTGATTATGCCATTGATATGAGTTAATATAATCTTTAAGAGTTATTGTTGACATGGTTAGTCATGATCTATGCTGAAAACATGGGTGCTACTTAAGCTTATTTATGTAAACAAGATCAACAGAGTTCATAAAAGTTTTTCTTTTTCACTTTTAGTTTATCAACTGAATTGCTTCAGGACAAGCAAAGGTTTAAGCTTGGCGGGGTTGATACGTCTTTGTCATATCTACTTTTCCTAATGCTTTTCCTCTTGTTTTGGACTCTAATTTGCATGATTTGAGTGAAACTAACCCGGACTGACGCTTTTTCAGCGGAACTACCATGGTTTTGTTTTTGTGCAGAAATGAAAGTTCTCAGAATAGAACGAAACTTTTTGTAGATTTATTTCAGAATAAAAGAAAAATACTGGAGCCAAGAACCACCGGAGGGGGCCCCTAGGTGAGCACAACCCACCAGGGCCCCCCTCCAGGCTTGCCCAGGTGGGTTGTGCCCACCTGGTGGCCCCACAGGCCCTATCTCCGACTACTTAAATACCCTTATTCGAAGAAAAAATCAAGGAGGGAGAATTATCTCGTTTCATGATACGGAGCAGCCGCCACCTCCTGTTCTTCATCGGGAGGCCAGATCTGGAGTTTGTTTGGGGCTCCGAAGAGGGGGATCTTTGATCTTCGTCATCACCAACCCTCCTTCATTGCCAATTCCATGATGCTCCCCACCAGGAGTGAGTAATTCTTTCGTAGGCTCGCTGGCCGGTGAGGAGTTGGATGAGATTCATCATGTAATCAAGTTAGTTTTGTTAGGGCTTGATCCCTAGTATCCATTATGTTCTGAGATTGATGTTGATATGACTTTGCCATGCTTAATGCTTGTCACTTTGGCCGGGTGCCATGATTTCAGATCTGAACCGTTTATGTTATAATTAATCTCTAGGTGTGGTTGAATTGACAACTCAGCTGCTAATACTTGCAAATATTCTTTGGCTCCACTTATGTCGAATCTATAAATTTGGGTTGAATACTCTACCCTCGAAAACTGTTGTGATCCCCTATACTTGTGGGTTATCAAGAGCCCATGAGTTTATTACTCTTGAAGGCTTCCGCCTCCTAGATGGTTTGGTGATATATTGAGAAGTTTGTGAAGAGGCCTAGGTGGCCAAGGTTCCTCCGAAAGCTTCCGTGTTTGTGTTGTGCTCCAGAGAATATTGTAAAGGTGTGGTGGTCGCCTTCAGGACCAACCCCGAGTGAATAAAGGCTCATCCGTTGGGGGTGACTCAAAAGGAGAATACGGTGAGTCACTTGGTGACGTACCAGAGCTTTGGCTTCGGCTTCGCTCTAACGGAGATTAGCACTCTCACGAGTGTGAACTTTGGGATAAATCCGCGTCCCCGACTCGTTTGTGGTTATCTCATACCCACACCCTTTACTTTCTGCAATTCATACTTCTCTTTTTGATATATCTTGTGCTAGTTGAATTGCTTAGTTGCTCCTACATTTCCATATCTTGTGATATAGTTTGTGCCTACTAGTTTCCTTAAGTTCCTATCTTGTTTAGCATAGGTTGCTGGTGCACTTAGTTGAGCCTAGCATATTTAGGATTTGTGCTTGAAAAGTATCCATTAGTTTAATTCCGCATTAGGATAAAGCCAAATCCGTCAAAGTTTTAAAACGCTTATTCACCCCCCCCCCTCTAGTCGTCATCTTGGCCCTTTCAATTGGTATCAAAGCTTTGGTTTCTCCTTGTTAGGCTTCACAGCCTAGAGAGTAAAGATGTCAACTAGTAGTATAGTGCACGATGACACTTTTTGTTTTAGTGGCACCAACTATCACTTGTGGAAAATTCGCATGCTTTGTCATTTCCGGACCATGGGTCCAAATTTTGTGTGAATTGTTCTTGTAGGGGCTTCTCCGTGGAAGGATAACCTTTTTTCCAACTAGTGAGGAAAATGATGATATGCTTTGTGGGTATGGTGCTAAGAATGCCATAATCCGGTCTATATCCCTCGAAGTATTTGAGTCTATCACGACTTGTCTGACGGCTCATGATATGTGGACCAAACTTGAAGAAATATATGGTGTGCTCAATCTTGTTCATATTCATCATCTTTCAAAAGAGTTAATTGAGAAGTTCTCTACATCTTCAAATCATGAAGAACTCCATATTGCTTCTTCCTCCATGTGCTTGGACATTACAACTTCTTCCACCTCACCATCATATGGCATGTACAAGGTAATGACATGGTGAGTGGAAATATCATTTGTGATGATGATGTTGTGCTCAACATTGATGATCTTTCATGTATACATGCTAATGTTGTATCTTCTATGGACTTGAGGATATCTAGCAAAAATGACATACATTCTTGTGTTTATAGTCCATGCATATCATTTAGAGATTCCTTGAATGCTTTTTGTGATGATATGCTTGATACTCCTTGTTGCCATGATCTCTATGCTTCTATTTCCTCTAGGTGTCGTTTGACTAACCATGTAGAGGAAACAAGAGAAAATAGTGCACACATCATTAATGAGGAAATTGCTAGAAGAGCAAAGAAGGACATCATCGTGTTGGAGAGGAAATGATATGAGTGTCAAGAGGATGGAAATGGATATCCTACTCTTGATGATAAAGAAACTCCCTACCCAAAAGAATCATCATCAACCTTCGATGTTCACATGTGCCTCACGGCAAGAGGTAATACCGAGGTATCATCTACTCTTAGTAGTGATATTGATGAGAGACGATGAATGTGATAGGGACATGAGTCAAGAAATATTTGAAATTGGTAATTCTCTTTGTGGGGTAAATAAGAAAACTTATGTGATGTTTAAAGATCTTATTACTCATTTTGGTAAGTGTAATAATTTACTTCACGAAGAGCAATAACAAAATGAAAAACTTGATTGTAACTTTCTTGATGGTCTAGAAACTCTTAGAGATTTAGAATCTTCCAAAGAAGAGATTAAAGTTGATCATGATCAACTTAAAGAGGATTTTGGGCACCTTGACCTTGGCTACAACAATGTCAAAGGAGAGCTCATCAAAATCTGTAAGTCTTATGAGGAACTTCAAGATACTCATGTGAAGTTTCTAGTTTCTTCTAGCTCTCATATTGTTAATGATGTTTGTGCTACTAACTCTACTTCTTGTGAAGCATCTATCTTGAAGGAGAATGTTGAGCTAAGGGCTCAACTTGTTTTGCTAACTAGCCATTATGGGAAATTAGAGGAAAGTCATGAAAAGCTCTCGGGCTCTCATCCTTCTAATCTCCCATTAAAGGCTAAAGTTAGCTCATGAGGCTATTGTGAGTAAGGTAACATCTCGTGAGCCTCATGTGGACATTAGCACTATTTCTACTCAAAATGCTTTATTGACATGTGCTAGTCCTTGTGATTCATCTAGACATATTGTTGCATGTGATGAATTGCTCTCCTTGTCTTGTTTCTATAACAATGAAGCTTCCTCTACTACTTTTGTTGATACTAACCTTGTAGAGGAAAACAAAGAGCTCAAGTCCCAAGTCACTAATTTGAAGAAAGACTTGGAAATGTGTCATGATGGAAATACCTCTCTCAATGCTATCTTGAGTGTTCAAATTTTCCCTCATGACAAGGGAGGACTTGGTTTCATCCCCAACAACAATAAGTTGCAAGAGAAAGAACAAAGGGCAAGATCAAGTCAAGAATCTGGCCAATATTACATGCTTCAACTGCAATAATGTTGGACACCATGTAAGATCTTGTCCACTGAAGAAGAAGGCTTCAAATGTGAAGCAACAAGGGAAGCGTCCTCAAGTTCAGTCTCAAGGTCAACCTCATGTTGAAGAAAGGCCACTACCAATGATGAGAAAAGATAATGCTCCCCAAGTTGAGAAAATTAAGAAAAGAGAAGGGGAAGCACATGTTGCTATAATTGTCGTGAGAAGGGACACATATCCTCATCATGTCCCAACGGTAACATCCCTAAGCCTCCTCTAGTCAATGATCATTATTCACTTAGGAATGATGTTGTTGGCAATTTGCTTGCCAGGTTTGTTGGTTCCCAAAGTGGTTTTGAAATAGAAAAGACCATCTGGGTTACCAAGCCTATTGTGACTAACTTTTTAGGACCCAACTTGGTTGGGGACCGTCAAGCTCAAACTTGATCAATAGGTGTGTGGAGGACATTGGATATTTGGATAGTTCATGAAGAAAACGATATCCACCATTTATTTGTTTGAGCCAAGTCATGTGGATTATCTTCATATTATCTATCCAATGTTCCTCTTTGCGGTAACTTATATTTATATTGCTTACATTGAAAGTTACTCGCCCCTTGCATGTTTAGGTTTCGTATCTAGCATGTGTAGGTTGCTTTGCACATCATATAGTGGTGTTTGTAGGCTTGGCCTTATTGTATCATATTTGAATCTTGTTTGGCTTTTGTGAGATATTAGTGGATCATCACATTATGGGGGAGTGATATGTTTGTGCACATCACAAACCCGAAATGTGAATATGAGAAATACCACCTAGTATTTATATTCAATATTATCTAGTCACTATGTGGTATGTCAACCTCATTTGAAATTCAAATTCTCAAAGAATCCATTAATTATCTCTTGTTGGTGTTTATTTTGCCTTTGTAGTGTGCTAGGCCAAGGTGTCCTTAAAGTTTCACAGAATCTTCTCGACACCCCATGCACATGGGGTCTTTGACCCCCGTGCGCACAAGGTGCTGCGTAACTCTCTGGACACCCCGTGCGTACGGGGTCTACTGACCCTCGTGCGCACGGGGTGGGGTTTCAGTCTCTGAGTACCCCGTGGGCACGGGGTTGACTTAGCCCGTGCGCACGGGGTGCAATGGGCAGAAATGCCCACCCGGCAAAGAACACTATCAAACTCTCTTCTTATCCTTTTGATTATGATTTTGATCTTGTGCATCTTCAGAATCTACCACTGATTGTTAATTCCAAATACCATTGTTATTCACTTAAAATTGGTAGTTCTTCATGTGGTATAACTTTATGATCATCTTCTTCTCAGCTCGTGCTTCAACTTGCCTTATCTCACTACTTGCTCTATCTACTATCTACTTAAGTGAGATAAACCTTTGAGCATGTGTGTAGTGTATATCCTATGCTCATTGGTTGTTGCTTAGTTCATATGTTGTTCTTTGTGTGCGGTCTTGTGTCTATTCGTCACTTCGATATAATTTGATAACTTGAATGCTTTGTGATATTATTGGTGCAGCGTGTATGTGTTCTCTTAACCAAATTGTATCTCTTTGGATCTTGTTAGACTTGTGCATGCATATTTACTTATATACTTCCTCATGCCTTGCTTGCTCTACGTGATCCTCTATATAGGGTAAACTCCATAATATCCTTAATGGTTAAAGATGTGCATGAGTTTTAAGTTCAATATCCATATGCACATATTTAATGTGGAGTTTGCCCTATGTATTCTAGTTGGACTAACTACTTCTGACCCAATAAGGTTGGGGAACAAATTGTACCTTAATGTGTTTTAGGTACATTGGAGAAGCATTGGATGCTTGGCTTATTCATGAGGAAGCTGGAGACACCGTGGAAAATTACCAGAGCCAAGCTTGGTTGATTCTTTGATATGGGGGAGAAGATAATTGAGAACCCAGTTCGGTTGTAAGTGTTTCATTCTCATCATGAAAACCCGATTAACTAAAATTTGGGTCAATTTGTTGGATATGCATCAAACTCTCACACTTATGGTATTCTCAATAAATCCACGGGGTGTGTTGAGGAAACGATGAATGTGGAGTGTAATGACAATAATGGCTTCCATGCGGAGAAATTTGTTTCAAGTGTTGTAGGTGATGAGGCTCCTTCCCAAGCTACAAGTATAATGGGGATCGATCATATTCTTCCACAAGAAGCACCCCATGTCCATGTAGAAGAAGGAGTAAGAGCCCCTCTTGTGGATCCACCACAAGGGAAGTCATCACCCCTGACACAAGAGCAAGATGCTATGGGAGATCATGTACCTATCCAAGAACAAGATCAATTCGCTCATGTTCGCGTACTAGATCAAGGGCCCCTTGAACCGATGCTCTCTCAGTAATAAGTACTCACTTAATGTATTTATTTAAATTAGAGTCAACATTGTGTATGTTGCATCAAGACATGATTAGTACTTGTTGGTTTTGTGTTTCTTTTAAGAGCTTAAACCTCCTTATTGCATCTATGACCCATTTGAGACGAAGCATATCATGGGGATCTATAAAACCATGCTCATGGTTCACTTATCCCAAATATGCCAATTAAGCAATTTATTGCATACCAAGTCCTCAAAGTGCTCTTATGTGCAATATTGATAAATTTGCCAAAACACTCATTTTGGTTATGGCATTGTCTATCATGCTTAGTAATTCATTTTTATGCAAATGAGTCAATTTATGCCATGTGCCTTGTGCCTGCCATGTGACAAAGCTCCTATGCTAAAGATCAAGTTTGGATAATAATGGATTCATTCATGGATATCAAGTTCTTATGTTTTGTACCTTTTTGTGTGTGCAAGTTTCTTTGTGGATGCTCATCTTGATGATTATTTGCCACATAAGAAACTTATACACACGAGAAAGTGCATATCTTTCTTTGATATCTGTTCATTTTCTACCGGTCATTGGGATTGTCTCTTTTTGATTCTTTGATGGATCCGGTAAGAGGATGAGTAGTGAGTGCTTGTATGTATTTCTTATATCTTTACACTCATGAGTTTTCGGATATATTTTGGAGCCATTCTTAGCATGATGATCGTATTGTATACTTCCCGTATATCTTGTCCAAAATATGTTCTTTGGATCTTCTGAATGTGTGACTCTCATGTTTTATCTTCTTGTCGCATTCTATGGATCCCCGGCATAGTTTGAGCTCATCCATTTATTCATAAATGGGTATGTGCATTTGATTTCACTCACATTTGATAAATGCACAAATTAAGGAGGAAGTCATACTATATTGGCCTTCTAGAATTCTTCCATCTTGGCATTTGATGCCAATGGGGGAGAAGTTTAAGGGTTTAGGAGAAGTGGGTTGGTTCTTATCATTCATGCATATATACATTTGTTGTGTTTGCTTGTTGCACTAATGTGTATATAGAGAAAACTTCACCGAGTTCTTTCACGTGCATATATTGTGGGGAGTTTGCTCTATATAGTGTGGTTTTATTAGCATTAAATTCTTGTGTAGCATTTCGATGCTATTACAACCGATTTTGATAACATCAACTATCTTTGTGATGTTTGGGGCTATCAAAACCACCTCAAGTGTATGGTTTATTCTCGGATAGATTGCATACTTGTTTTAAATTCATTATATAAACTCTCTTGTTGAGATTGTCATCAATTACCAAAATGGGGAGAATGAAAGGGCATGTAGCCTCTAAGTGTGATTTTAATAATTAATGACAATCTCTATGGACTAATGTTTTCATTGAGATATATTTGAAGGCATTGTCCATAGAAGGTGCATCATGGATATTAGAAGGAATCAAGCATGAAGTCCATATATATGAAGATATATTTGCTCTAAGCTTTGGTATTCATGGACAATTCCTATGGAGCATCAAGTGCATTGAATCCTATATGAAGAAATGTTAGTGATGCATGAAGTATGTTGGATTTATGTGGGAAGAATGCCATCAAAACATTCGAAGAAATCCTCATGGTATCCCTCTCTGGATACCCGTGCAAGACGGACCTCCTAACCCCCTGCAAGACGGGAGTTAGGAGGCCCGTGCGCACAGGGTATCCAAAGAGTGTCAACTCTCTGGATACCCCGTGCGCACCGGGTCCCCGACCTCCGCGCACATGGGGCCTACGTTTTTGCACTCGAGGTCCCATATCCAGTAAGGTTTCAAGTTGGTCTTTGGGGTTTTATGTTGAAGTCATAAAGATTGATTTTAATGTCTAACCAAATATATTCAAGGTGGAGTTCGTTAGAGGATCTCAAAGATTGACATATGTGGGCTGTTAAGGAACAAGCGCTTGAGAGTATAAAAAAATAGAAGAATTCAAGTTATGGTTTCAAGACAAGATCATGGTAAGCTCATGTGTTGGGTTTTCGTTTGATCGAGTCTTGAAGCAAGCAACTAGAGTGGAGAATTCATTGTGCCTCTCAAGAGATAATGATGGAGTTTTTAGAACAGCAAATGATGACCAATATGGTATTCATAGTGAGACTTGATATGGTCATGAAGAGTCTTTGGTGATCTCTTTCTTGAAGTAATGAAGGGAAATGAAGATTTCATTGTGGCTTTCAGGAAACCAATATAGAGCTTGAGGTAAAGATGTTGGTTGACCAAGATGAAGCTCGAAGTTTGTATCTAGATGGTTAACTCACAAGCACAAACAATGTACCAAGTGGGATCAAGTGAACTAGTGGTATGGTAAGTAATTATAAATTGTATTTTGTGTCCTAACCCATGGTATGTGCATTCTATGTCTATGTGGGTTAGGTTTTTCTCATGTGCTTGCATCAAAAGAAAGATTTCAAGTAGCCTATGTGTGCATGACATCAAGTGGTGATGGTCATCGAGGAGTCCAAGTGCAAGATGATAAACCGGAGATTATATGCTTTGAATCTTGCCATCCACATCATGATTATGTGCATGTGAAGATGGGCGTAAGTTAAGGCTTCTCTCATTGCAATATGAGGAAGCATTTCGAGTCTCTTCACCAAGTGATCATGGACAAGAAAAGGATTCCAACTTGAGGCAAGCATCAAAGTCATCATCAAGCTCAAGTTGAATGTGCAAGGCAAAGGTATACCTTAGCTAGGTTTTCCTAGTTCTGCCGGCCTCATGGTGCTTGGAGGGAGACCGGATTATAGGTTTGATAACCGTAATACAAAAAGAGACTTTCGGGCGAGTAGCTTGATCACGTCGCATAAAGAGCTCAAACACTTGCACAATTTGCATTATTTTTTCTTGGTGAACTTGGGTGGTGTTGTGGTTCTAAGTCTGACAGTAGAGTAGGGGGGGTAAGTATGGAGAGGCAAGGTCCTAGCTATGGAGAGGTTGTAAACACAAGCAATGTACGAAGTTCAGCCCTTCTGAGGAAGTAAAGCCCCACGTCTGAGCCCCGAGGCGGTCGAGTGGATTATGTGTATGGGTGTTACAAGAGTGCGAACCCCTCCGCTGTGGAGAGGGGTGGCTTATATAGAGTGCGCCAGACCCCAGCCAGCCCACATAATGGAGGGGTTAAAGTACATTAAGCACAGGCGCATCGTAACGCCTCATAAAGTGCCTTAACTATCATTAAGTCTATTCAATTACGTGTCGTATGCTATGGAGTGTCTTCTGACCTTCTGGTGGTCGAGTGTATCTTCATGGTCGAGTGGGTCTCCATGGTCGAGTCCTTCTAGTCAGTCGAGTGGGTTCCTCGTTGGTCGACTGGAAGGTGATCTCTTCTAAGAATGCCCTTGGGTAGGACGTTTGGGTCAGGCCTATGACCCTACCCTAGGTACATGAATCCATCATTAGTCCCCGAATGGATTGAGGCTTGAGTGAGGAAGGAGTTGATGCTGTTTCCGATTGTCTTTTGCATACTGGCTATGCGTTGTTCTGGATCAAGATCTTCTTTGTTGATAACGAGCAACTTTTCTTCAGTCGACTCGATCCATTCTTGTTCTTTCGTCGAGTGATCTTTTATACTTCGCTGTTCCCGAGCGACGGATCGTAGGAACTCTCGCACTTGATAGACCGATCTGCCGCTCGCGGATTCCGCGGGATACGAAATTTGGGGAAGCGCGCGAAGCGGAACAGACCGCGGCGCTCGGACGGGACAGGACATGGATGCCTCGATCTCCGTGCCGCTTTTTCCGCCACGTATCGTGCAATGCAACTGTTTCGGGATATGATTGGATTGCTCGGGTCCACCTATCATCCACTCGGAAGGGATGTTATAAATGCGACTTGTGAGGGTTTCTGCACAGTACTCCATTCTTCCTCCTCTGCTCTCCTCGTCTCGCCTAACGCAACATCGCTGCCGCCTCAGAACGCTCTCCTTGCGCGATTTCACCGCGCCATGGGCAAGGAGAAGACAGCGGTGCTGGAGCGCGCAAAGAAGGCGTCGGCGCCGGAGAAGGCATCGGCGGCGGAGAAGGCGAAGGGGAGATCCACCAGCCGCAGCGGGTCTTCGTCGAGATCCCGCCTGCCGAAGGGCTGGGTCCAGGGAGATTAGATCCAGTCGACCATCAGGGAGAAGGATCTCCTCGACATGGCCGACGACGGGCTGATCCCCCACGGCGCCACAAGACTTCCTGGTAAGGAGTGGCAACCTCAGCCGGAGGAGGGCGAGTGTGTGCTCCTGGCCACTCATGTCGATCGAGGATTTTCCCTGCCACCGAGCATTTTCTTTCGTGGTTTTTTGAACTTCTTTGGAGCCCAGCTTCACCACTTTACTCCGAACTCCATCGCGTACCTTGCTGCGTTTGTATCCATGTGTGAGAACTTCCTGGGCTGTCGACCGCACTAGGGCTTGTTCAAGCACATCTTCACATGTCGTTCTCAGACTGTGAAGAAGGCGAGTCCAGGCGATGAGAAAACCCAAGTGGTCCAGATGTGCGGGGGCCTAGGAATCCAAGTGAGGAATAAGAGCACCTTCCCAGCTATGTCTTTTCCTGAGTCGGTCAGGGGCTGGCAGTCGACCTGGTTCTACTGCCAGAATGAGCTGACGCCGAGACAGTCGAGTGTACTTCCTCCATTCACCATGAGTCGAGTGAACAAACCCTCCTCTCTGAAGGTGGTTCCGGAGGAGAGAGCTGATGTGAAGATGTTGATGGATCACGTGGTGCAGTTGGTTCGGGACGGCGTGACTGGCATGGACCTTCTGGAGGTTTTCCTTCGAAGGCGAATCCAGCCTCTTCAGTTCCGGAGCCACTGCATGTGGTTGTACTGCGGAACCGAAGACGAGACTCGAGTCCACCCGGAGGCGGTCGACGACGCCATCGTGGAAAGGTGGATGGCCGCGATCACTGGGAACAAGGATAATCCTCGTGGATCCAGGAGGATTTCCCCACTCGACCATCATAGCGTTCCAGAAAAGGTAAATCTGCTCTGCTTTCCATTGTATGTCTCGTTGAATTTGTTTCAGATGTTCTGCAATCTGGTCGATTGAACTCGTTTAGACATCTTCCGTGCCCTTACCGAGCTGTACTCAATGCCCAACGGTGCTCAGTTCACCGAGGAGGAGAAGCCAGCGGGGTGAGAGCCAGGAAGAGTGGGATTCAGACGCTGCTGAAGATGATGATGACGATGACGACGATGATGAAGACGAAGTAGAGGAGGAGGAGGAGGAGGTTGCACCACCGCGCCCGAAAGGCGGTCGAAACTCGCTCATGACCCTACGATCGAACGCGGTAGGGGGTTCTGATCGCCGCAGATCGACCAAACGCCTCGGACCGCTTCTCGGTGCCGATCGAGAAGGCGCCAAGCAATCGAAGGTAGCTCCGTCGAGACCAACCAAGCCCCTGCCGAAAATGAAGGTGTCCATCCCCACCATATCAGGGTAAACATATTACTTAAGTCTTCCTGTTTTGTACAAGCTTTATCTCTGGTTGATACTTGAATTAATCGATCGATTCTTCGAACTTGTCTGCAACTTCAAACCTCGTGCAAGGCCGAGGACCATGAGATGGAGGACGCGCAACCTCAAATCCTGGTACTATACCCTTAATTCTGTCCTTAGTCGATCGACTCATGGTTTCTAACTTTGATTCTTCTCAAGCTCCATCCAATGACATTATCACCCTTCCTGATGATGATGATGAGGACGAAGAACCACTGAGGTATAGGAGGAGCAGGAAGGCGGCCACTGGCAAAGCAGCCCAAGATGTGACGGCGCCCGAGACTGTTGCCACGGAGGGGGAGAACACCACTCGACCCACCGTGTCTTTCGCGGTGCCATTGACGAGTGCTCGTCCCACTTCGTCGAGTGCTGGGCAACCTTCGCTCTTCACCACACACCACGTCCCGGAGGACCAAGCTAGCGCTGCTAAGGAGGTGATACGCCAAGCAGGGATCATGATGGAACAGGTGAAGATCATCCGGGATGCAAGCCAAGCAGCTTATGACGCCAGCTCCGCTCTTCAAAGCAATGTTCAGGTCAGTCGACCACCGCCTGTTCTGTTAGGATATGCTATCAAAACTTTTTCCTTTCTGAAATTCATAGCAATCACCCACTGGGTGTGTTGATGAAAACTCCGTGTTAGCGGGGGCACGCTGAGTGCACCCGCTGGGTGTAGTCCCCAAGGCTAAGGTCGACTGTTTGCAGTCGGCCTTAGGCTTTATAAGTAAAGATTGGTCATCATTCGACTAGGGCGAATGGGTTTCTGAAACCAGTGGGGGCACGCTGAGTGCACCCACTGGGTGTAGTCCCCGAGATCGTGGTCGATCGCCGCGATTGATTACGATCTCAAGAAGTTTTTTTGGTCGATCGTCGACTCGTTTGAATAGGACCAGTGGGGGCACGCTGAGTGCACCCACTGGGTGTAGTCCCCGAGACTACGGTCGAATGCTTGCATTCGACTGTGGTCTTAGAAACGTATGATTTTTCCCTATTCACTCGGAAGTGAATCATCTTTGACATTTTGTCTATTGGTTCTTCATAGAAATCATGTGATCTTGCGGCGCGTTATACTGAACTGGAGCAGAAGCACATTCATCTCGAGCTGGATTTGAAGCTAGTGCAGGAGAATCTGACGAAGGCGAAGGAGGAGACCAAAGGTATGTTCGGTGAGACCTCGACGACTCCTTTTTCCTCCCATTTGTTTCAAGATCTGACTTTACTTACTGTAATTTGCAGGCAAGGTGAAGGAGGCCCAGAAGAAGAAGGATCTTGAGCTATCTGAGAAGACCAAGCTTGCTGACGAGAAGTTAGCTTCAGCCACCAAGCTCGAACAGACAATACCAATCTGAAAGCTGCTCGTAATTGCCACCAAGGATGTCGACCGATTGAAAACCGACAAGACCACTCGACCGAGAAGATCAACCAGTTGGTCGGGAAGAAGAATGACCGAAGGCTTCCTGGGTGGTCTTGCTAAGAAATTGTTCCTTATGCTCGAAGGTAATCTTTTACACTCGACCAACATTTCCAACTGTGATGCTCTCATTCGACCATTATCTTGACTCGGAGTTTTGTCTTTGCAGAATTCTGTCGAAACTTTGAAGAAGAAACCAGCCAGTTGGAGCCGAACCTTGACCCTGTCAATTCTCCGGTGAATGATGAAGTTGCTATGAATGTCTTCCGACTGGAGTCCCGTGTTGCAGCTGTCGTGGACTACGTCGCAAGGCTGAAGGTTGCTACGTCCCGCATCGACTCGACGCTGAAAGTGCAACTAATCCCCAGGTGGTTTTGGTAATTAATAACAACATATATATCATTGAACTAATCATTTCCTGAGAATATTTCAGAAAGTTCAGTGATATGGGTATGGCAATGACTGATGATGTGGACCCCTCAAAATGCTAAGGAAAACATTGGCAAAAGCTCAAGACTCCATTTTTGGTTTAGTGATCCAAGATCACATTGAGTCCATAGGAAAGCCAATACTATTAAAAGGGGTGACGTTATGATGATGATCTGGTTGCTCTAAGTGCTTAGTGATTTATCTCTCAAACAATCAGCAATCTTTCATTCCAACATAAACTCATAAGTAATCTCGGTCCCACCGATTCCAAACTCACCACACCGAGATGAACCACCTCACCATATACCCAAACCCTAAGAATCTCGGATTTTCCGATTCCAAACTCGGTCATTCAAATTGGTGTTGCTAACCTTCAGACTCAAATCGGTGTCACCGAGATGAGAAAGTCGGTCCCACCGAGATTGGCAAACCCTAGACTTTGGAAGAATCGGACTAACCGAGATTGTATTTTCGGTCCCACGAAAATCCCAACGCTCACAAGATTTGAACTTTCGGTCCGACCGAGTTGTCAACTTCGGTCCGACCGAGATTGGTCAAATGTGTGTAACGGTTGGATTTTGTGTGGAGGCTATAAATACCCTCCACCTCCTCTTCATTCGTGGAGAGAGCCATCGAAAGAACTACCACTCCTACCTTACATTTCTGAGAAGAGAACTACCTACCCTTGTGTTGAGATCAAGTTGCTCCACTCCCACCATATGAAACTTGATTTCTAGCCTTCCCAAGTTGCTTTCCACTCAACACTTTCTTCCACCACAGCCAAATCAGTGAGGAGAGTTGAGTGTTGGGGAGATTATCATTTGAAGCACAAGAGCAAGGAGTTCATCATCACCAACCCCATCTATTACCTTTTGGAGGGTGGTGCCTCCTAGATTGGTTAGGTGTCGCTTGGGAGCCTCCGTCATGATGTGGAGTTGAACCAAGGAGTTTGTAAGGGCAAGGAGATCGCCTACTTCGTGAAGATCTACCCCGAGTAAGGCTAGTCCTCCGTGGGCGAAGCCATGATGGCATAGACAAGGTTGCTTCTTCGTGGACCCTTCGTGGGTGGAGCCTCCGTGGACTCACATGCAGCCGTTACCCTCCGTGGGTTGAAGTCTCCATCAACGTGGATTGACGATAGCACCACCTATCGGAACCACGAGAAAAAATCTCCGTGTCTCCATTGCGTTTGCTCTTCTCCACCTCTCATTTACTATACGTGCAATTTACTTTCCGCTGCCATAACTCTAGAATTGCATGTGTAGGGTGATACTTGACTTGGTTATCATTGTGAACTTGCTAAGAAACTACTCCAATCAAAAGGCAAAATTTTTAAGTTGTCAAGTAGTCTAATCACCCCCCCTCTAGACATACTTCCGATCCTACAAGTGGTATCAGAGCTTTGGTCTCCATTGGATTGGTTTCCATTGCAATTGACTCCATAAGCTTGGTTTCACAACCTAGGAGAGTATGGCGCCTAGTGAGGGTAATTTCAGAGAGGTCCTTACTTTGATGGTTCAAACTTTGCTAGTTGGAAGCATAAAATGAAAATGCATATTCTTGGACATAACCCCGCATGGGGCATTATTTGTGTTGGCTTGCAAGATGAGTTCTTCGAGGAAGGAAAAGTTCCGGATCGCGAAGCTACTGCGGATGAGTTGCGGATGTTACGTAACAATGCTCAAGCTTGTGACATTCTCTTCAATGCTTTGTGTCCCGAGGAGTTCAACAAGATCAGCCGCCTTGAGAATGCAAAAGAGATTTGGGATACTTTGGTCGAAATGCACGAAGGTACCGAGTCCGTGAAGGAATCAAAGCTAGATGTTCTTCAAGGTCACTTGACAAGTTCAAGATGAAGGAAGGTGAAGGGTCGCTGAAATGTACTCTAGGCTTGCTCTCATCACCAATGAGATGGCAGGCTTAGGAAGCGAAGAAATGACCGACCAATTCATCATCAAGAAGATCCTCGAGCTTTGATGGAAAGTATGACACCGTGTGCACTTTGATCCAAATGATGCCAAATTACAAAGATCTCAAGCCTACCAAGTCATTGGAAGGATTGTTGCTCATGAGATGACACTTAAAGATAAGGAAGAGCTTCACAACAAGTCAAGTGGTGCTTACAAAGCTGCAGTTGAAGCTCCCACATCCTCAAGTGACAAGCTAGTTTCCAATGAAGAGATAAGCCTAATGGTGAAGAACTTCAACAAATTCTACAAGAGTAGAAGCAAGGAAAGAAGCTCAAAGTCTAGATCATATGATGAAAAGAGATCTTCTAGTCGTGATCGAAATTGCTACAATTGTGGAAGACCCGGACACTACTCAAATGAGTGTTCGACTCCCCACAAGAGAAGAGAAGAATCTCCAAGAAGAAGAAGCTCAAGAGAAGAGTCGCCGAAAAGAGAGAAGGAGTAGAGATGATCGTTATGAACGAAGATCCTCTCGGAGAAGCAAGGATTCGGAAAGGAAAGACAAGTCATCAAGGAGCTACACAAGAAGAAAACATCAAGCTCATGTTGGTGAATGGGTTTCCGCCCGACTCGACAATCACTCCGAAAGAAGCTATCACTCCAACTCCGAATACTGATCAAGATGAAGGTGTTGCCGGTCTTGCTCTCGTGTCCTCCAACTCCAACTCCTATGACATATTTGATTCACCAAATGAGGGAATTGGAAGATGCTTCATGGCAAAAGGCCCCAAGGTATCACATCCTGAGTTTATTGACTTTGATAGTGATGAGGATGACTTGCTTGGTGAAGATGAGCTTTTACATGATAAATCTAGTGAGCTTAGTAATGATGAACATGCTAGTAGTCTTTATAGTCGAGAAGAGTCGAATGACAATGCTATGAAGGAGATTGAGCGCCTAACTAAAGAACTAAACACTCTTAAGTTAGCTCATGAAACAACTCAAGAAGATCATAGAGAGCTCCTAAGATCTCATGAGAAGCTACGCTCGAGAAGCTCAATCTAGAGCAAGAACATGAGTTTCTAAAAGCTATCAATGACGATCTTCAAAGAAGAGTTCTTCATATCTTGCCAAACGACTTCTCTTGTCTAATTTCTTGCCACCTATCAAAACTAAGCATGACAAGCATAAGAAAAATTCTTCATCTAGTAGTAACAATAATCATGCTAAATCAAATGTTGTTACCTCTAGTAATTCTCTTGATTCCACTAACAATGTTTCAAGCCAAGTTTCACTTGAGCAAGAAAATAGTCTATTGAAAGGGATTATAGAGAAAGGTGTCTACAAGAGTCTTGCCGGAAGCAAGAGCTTTGAGGAAATTGTTCGCAAACAAGGAAGGCACCGGAAGAATCAAGGAATTGGTTTTGAGCGAAAGTTCAACGCCGAGGGTGTTGAATGGGAAGAAGGTCAATATCCCACTCTAAAGTTTGTCTCTCAAGAGAAGAAGTATGATCCTACTTCTTCAAACGAGGAACAAGCTCAAGATGACCTTCCACCACAAGACCACAAGCTGAAAGGCAAGGACAAGCTTCAAGAGGAGATTGATGCATTCATTGAAGCACCCAAGGCCATGGTCAAGTGGGTTCCCAAGGCAACTTCAAGTTCTACTTCAACAAGCTCAACTACTACCCCAAGGATTCCCATCAAGATGATGTGGATCCCAAGAAGAAGAACTAGAGAGTTCTTGAGGGTGACTCGCCAATATACTTCACTCACATTCATTTTGGCAAGGACTTGTGCAATCAACTTCCACATCTTGCACTAGTTCATGGAGTCACAAACCCTCATGTTGGTAAGTCAAGGGACAAGGTAATCATTGCTTTCATGGACATCATCTATTGTGAACTTCAATCTATGTCCATGGATATTCTTGTTTGTTCCTTGTGGGACTAACCCGTGTAGGTATTGAAAGTGCCCGAATCCAAAGGATTGCTCCCAACTCTTGATGATCTTCATCAACATTGAGCATCCACATCTTCAACATCTACATGAAGTATTCAACGACAACCCAAGGTTAGTTTGACCCTTTAAAAAGGGGTTCTCACATCAAGGGGGAGCTTTGCTCTAAAGAAATGAGCCAAAGCATCTTCTAAAGATGTGAACACATCAATGCTTTATGGAAAAGTGGTAACCCCACTTGTGCTTAAACGATGAGTATGACCTATGATCAAATGTTCTCATTTGACTCCTAAGTCAATATACTCATATATAGATGACCTAGTCATCGCCAAATTGTGTGCTAGCTGTTTGTGCATGTTTGACACATATTTCATTTGCTATCTTATTGTGTGAGCATGTTGGATGCATGATTTTATCCATTCGAGGACATCCATTTGTTGCTTTGGTCTTTTGGTTTTCTTTCTTTTGACCAAATGGATGGACAAGAATGCCTAAGTTCCTCCCCTAGCTATCTATGCTTTCTTGTCTCAAACTCTATTCATGCTTATATCACAAACTTTGAACAAGACTTTTTGGACAGCATCGAGTGAGGAGCACTCTGAGCCACCGATCCGTCAAAAGCCTAACTTCCAAAACCTTCTAAGTACTTTCGGTCAAACCGATATACTCAAATCGGACAGATCAAATCACTTGATTGATCTAGGTTTTCACCTCGGTGAAACCGAAGTTTCAAATTTCGGCGTGATCGAGTGTGTAATCGCACGCAGCTAACCATCTCGGTCCCACCGAAGTTTTCAAACTCGGTCCCACCGACACCGAAGGGTATATATACCGAGGACGAGCGCTGATTACTTCTTCAAACGCTTCGCCTCAAACCCTTCGCACGCCGCCGCTTGGTCTCCGGATCGCCTCCGCTGTCGCTCAGTGCGCCCTCGCTGGTCTCCATCGCCCAACGGTCCTTCTCTTCGCGCCGTTGCCAGCCAGAGTGAAGCTCCACCGCATTGGGTGAGTTTCATCCTCTCGTGCTCCAACCGCTGATTCAATGCACGTTAGGCGTTGCCATGTTTCTTGCCAAGATTGAGATCTCCTATCCAGCCATTTAGGTCATAGAAAAATTTCGAGTGAAAATTTTAGGGTTAGGTTTCACGAACACATCTCGGTGTGACCGATTCGACATTTTCGGATCGACCGATTTGGCCTCGCCATTGACCGCACTTTTCGTGAAACCGAAGTTGTGCAAATCGGTAAGACCGAAGTGAAGATTCAGTGAAACCCTAGTAGTCTCGGCTAGATCAAACCCATTTCGTCCAACCGAAAGTGGCGTATGTGGTCTGTTTAGACATTTCGGTTTCAACGAATTGATAGACTCGGTCGACCGACATGTATTCTATGAAAACCTAAAACTAAAGTTTGAACTCATTCTTTTACAAAATCCTCTGCAGTTTGTGATAACTCTTCTATTCTCGCCTATACCTATTCTATTCACAAAGTTGTCGGTCATGTCCGAAGGAAGTGACAATGTAACAGGTCCGAGATGCCGCTTGAGATTCCAGAGGCAGCTACAAGTCCGTAGCAAGCAGTTTTTCAGATGATGGAGAGAGAAGCACTCCAAGTGGACTGCCTGCACTGCTACTGTGGCCAGGAGGAAGAGAAATTCAGATGAGGAAGATTCAGACTTTGTTGCAGATGAGGAAATAACTTCTAAGTCAAAAGGCAAGTGGTTGCCAAGAGCTATCAAGGGCAACAACAAAGAAAGGCACAAGCAAAGTGGCAAAATCCTCTGTTGCACAAAAGCTCAAGATGGAAGAAACCTCCAAAGAAGATCAAGAAGACTTCCAAGAGGAAGAGGAAAGTTCATGAAGAAGTCGATGATGATGATTCGATGAGGAAGCACCTCAGCCTCCTCGAAGTGGTTGATGGGTGATGCCATCGCAGGAGCACCCACAAAGGCTAAGCAATCAGCTCCAGAAAGGCAGCCCAAGCCAAACCAGCTGCCAAGCCGAAGAAGACTGTGAGGAACATACCTGCTTCAGAGAAGAAGAAGGACAATGTGCCACCTGCAGAATCAGATGAAGAGGCTCATGTTTTGCTCAAGCTCAGACAGAAACTACCTGTTCATAATGAAGCTCATCCTCGAGCTGAAAATATGAAGGAAAGGAAGGACAAAGGACTCAGGCTATGGAGGCAAGTTGATCCATATGCCACCAGGAGAAGAACAGCAGTTGACCCAAGATTCCACACAAGAGAGCAACAAGACTTTTACGAGACAGTGCTGATGGACAAGAAGCCAATTGTTGCTGACACCAGATACGTTGACTGGAAATACATCGACAGTGAAGAGCACAGAGACTATTTCCCACATGTGCATGAAAGCTTCACTGCTTGTGGGATTGCAGAGTTCGTTGGTCAGAAATTGACTGCCTGGAACGATGAGATGATCATGCAGTTCTATGCCACCGCACACTTCTATCCAGATGGCAGGATTGTATGGATGATGTAGAAGGCGAGATTCCATTCTACAGCTTGAAGAATGGAGAGCATTGCTGAATGCACCAGTTTCAAGGAAGATGATATTGATGTGTATGGCATTTCAAGAAAAATCACGAGTCAATGAAGAACATGTACAATGAAGTAAAGGAGAAGGATGTAGAGATATGGAAGCTTGGTTCAGTCTACTATCTTCAGGCAGGTCTCCCAACCACCAACACCATTCTGAGGCACACTTTGATGCCTAAGTCAGGGGACCACCGCATGATAAGAGGGTACTCTATCAACATGCTGCACATTCTCGATCGAAGACACCTTTAAGGTGATGGACACGATAGTTGAGACTATCAAGAGGACAGCAGAGACTGTAAGAGGTCGTGTGGGTTTGCTCCGCATATTCAGATGCTCATTAATGCCAAGTTTGGCACGGACACCTACCTGTTGGATAGACCCCACTTGCCACTGCAGCCTGAACATGAGGATAACGAGGTTGTGATGACTGAGGATGCTCCCACATCTGTAGAAGGACATGCTAAGTCTGAAGCTGCCAAACAAGCTAAAGCCGAGAAGGAAGCAAAGAAGAAAGCCCAAGAGCGTTGCAGAACAACTTCTTGAAGCCACTCAGAGAATTGAGCTACGCCTGCCCAAGATAGTGCGATCTCGTGGAGAGCCTTGAGAGGATTGTTGAGGATAAGTTCCATGCTCGACGCTGTCGATCAAGTGCAGGTCACCGCCAACAAGCTTGAGGCGACATCGAGGAAGCTAAGAGGAGAAGGCAGAACTCATGAGAGAGATGGAAGGTGATATGGTCCAGATGACTATGAGCAGCCTGCTCCAAAGGCCCACAAAGCCCAGATCACCGCTATTCCAAAGGTCGACCCTGTGGCTACTACATCAAGACCTCCTACAGCTCCGCTGGCCCAAAGACCACTTGATTTCACTCCTCCAGCTCCACAGACTTCAGCAGAAGCTTTGCAGATGCAGCTATCTCCACTCCATCGACGCAGACAGAGCCGCCAGCAGAGTCCCGAGTGACGATTAGCTCTATACCTTCGAACTTTTGGTAACTTGTTGCCAAAGGGGAGAAATTGTATAGATCATAGGGCTTCGAGAGAGAGAGTGCTCGTTTTTGCTCTTTCGCTTATGCGGTTTTCCTTGAGATACTTTTGAGTTCTTTGAGATACTTCGTGTGTTTGATACTACGCTTGTTTCTATCTTGATGAGTGCTTGATCATACTGTGCTTAATGTGTGCTTAATGTCTATTATATTCCATTCATATCTTGTATGATCATTTACTCATGTCTTGGTGATTGGGTGCATGTTATTCATTCTTATCATTGTTGTGCGCTCCACCAAGATGTATGTGACATGGAAGAGTAACCCATGATCCTAATCGATTGTGCATTTGCATTCAAACGCAAATCTTAAATAATGCACAAATTTAGGGGGAGCTCTTGCTTATCACATACTTCTCAAAGCGATTTATGTTATTCATTGATTATATCATTTGTCGAAGCTTTGATCTATATGTTGTCATCAATTACCAAAAGGGGAGATTGAAAGTGCAACTAATCCCGTGTGGTTTTGGTAATTAATAACAACATATATATCATTGAACTAATCATTTCTTGAGAATATTTCGAAAGTTCAGTGATATGGGTATGGCAATGACCGATGATGTGGACCCTCAAAATGCTAAGGAAAACATTGGCAAAAGCTCAAGACTCCATTTTTGGTTTAGTGATCCAAGATCACATTGAGTCCATAGGAAAGCCAATACTATTAAAAGGGGTGACGTTATGATGATGATCTGGTTGCTCTAAGTGCTTAGTGATTTATCTCTCAAACAATCAGCAATCTTTCATTCCAACATAAACTCATAAGTAATCTCGGTCCCACCGATTCCAAACTCACCACACCGAGATGAACCACCTCACCATATACCCAAACCCTAAGAATCTCGGATTTTCCGATTCCAAACTCGGTCATTCAAATTGGTGTTGCTAACCTTCAGACTCAAATCGGTGTCACCGAGATGAGAAAGTCGGTCCCACCGAGATTGGCAAACCCTAGACTTTGGAAGAATCGGACTAACCGAGATTGTATTTTCGGTCCCACCGAAAATCCCAACGTTCACAAGATTTGAACTTTCGGTCTGACCGAGTTGTCAACTTCGGTCTGACCGAGATTGGTCAAATGTGTGTAACGGTTGGATTTTGTGTGGAGGCTATAAATACCCTCCACCTCCTCTTCATTCGTGGAGAGAGCCATCGAAAGAACTACCACTCCTACCTTACATTTCGAGAAGAGAACTACCTACCCTTGTGTTGAGATCAAGTTGCTCCACTCCCACCATATGAAACTTGATTTCTAGCCTTCCCAAGTTGCTTTCCACTCAACACTTTCTTCCACCACAGCCAAATCAGTGAGGAGAGTTGAGTGTTGGGGAGATTATCATTTGAAGCACAAGAGCAAGGAGTTCATCATCACCAACCCCATCTATTACCTTTTGGAGGGTGGTGCCTCCTAGATTGGTTAGGTGTCGCTTGGGAGCCTCCGCCATGATGTGGAGTTGAACCAAGGAGTTTGTAAGGGCAAGGAGATCGCTTACTGTGAAGATCTACCCCGAGTAAGGCTAGTCCTCCGTGGGCGAAGCCATGATGGCATAGACAAGGTTGCTTCTTCGTGGACCCTTCGTGGGTGGAGCCTCCGTGGACTCATGGCCGTGCTACCCTCCGTGGGTTGAAGTCTCCATCAACGTGGATTGACGATAGCACCACCTATCGGAACCACGAGAAAAATCTCCGTGTTCCATTGCGCTTGCTCTTCTCCACCTCTCATTTACTATACGTGCAATTTACTTTCCGCTGCCATAACTCTAGAATTGCATGTGTAGGGTGATACTTGACTTGGTTATCATTGTGAACTTGCTAAGAAACTACTCCAATCAAAAGGCAAAATTTTTAAGTTGTCAAGTAGTCTAATCACCCCCCCCCCTCTAGACATACTTCCGATCCTACAGACGCTCTGGCCCAGGGCGACACTCCAAAATGACCTCGAGTCGCTGATGGCTCGACTGAACGCCGTCCCTGATCGAGTGCAGGAGTGGAAGAAATCCTCGGCTCGGTGCGGCGCAGATGTCGCCCTGTGCCTGGCCTGAGTCCACTGCAAGGATGCACGAGAAGAGAAGCTGGCGGCTCTCCGAGTGGCCAACACCAAGAAACACGACTTCAGGTCCTTCATGGAAACTTTTATCGCTGCTGCTACCCGGATCGCAGACGGGATCGACCTCGATGAGTTCGTTGTTCTTCCAGCCTCCACAGAGGGGTAAAAACTTCCTTTAAGCCCGACACTTTAAATTTGCCTCGGTATGTCGAGTGGAATTGTAACCGATAAACCTTAATAGGCTTAGTGCCCGAGCACTCTCGGTTCCTTTAGGTATCGACCTAAACTTGGATTTGATGTTTGATATGATTGCTTTTGGCTCGAATTGTCTTTTGCGGTGTTCACAAAGAAGATGCTCACTGCAGTCGACTTATTCCTTAGGCGAGCACTGGGCTGCAGCTAAGCCCCCGAGTGAGAGGTTTGCTCTTCACTCGGTAGGATTTTTTTTTATACCTTAGGCAAGCACTGGGCTGCAGCTAAGCCCCCGAGTGAGAGGTTTGCTCTCCACTCGGTAGGATTTTTTATACCTTAGGCGAGCACTGGGCTGCAGCTAAGCCCCCGAGTGAGAGGTTTGCTCTCCACTCGGTAGGATTTTTTATACCTTAGGCGAGCGTTGGGCTGCAGCTAAGCCCCCGAGTGAGAGGTTTGCTGTCCACTCGGTAGGATTTTTTATACCTTAGGCAAGCACTGGGCTGCAGCTAAGCCCCCGAGTGAGAGGTTTGCTCTCCACTCGGTAGGATTTTTTATACCTTAGGCGAGCGCTGGGCTGCAGCTAAGCCCCCGAGTGAGAGGTTTGCTCTCCACTCGGTAGGATTTTTTATACCTTAGGCAAGCACTGGGCTGCAGCTAAGCCTCCTAGTGAGAGGTTTGCTCTTCCCTCGGTAGGGTTTCCACGTTGTATTTGTGGCGAAGCTCAGAGGAGAGGGTCGCAGTCGACCTGCGCCTCGTCCTCCTTGCGAGCACACATTGTACTTATGGCGTAGCTCGGAGGAGAGGGTCGCAGTCGACCTACTCCTCGTCCCCCTTGCAAGCGTACTTTGTACTTAGGCGAGTACTTGGACTGCAGCTAAGCCTCCGAGTGGAAGTCTGGCTTACCACTCGGTAGGATTTTTAATAACTTAGGCGAGCACTGGGCTGCAGCTAAGCCCCCGAGTGGAAGTCTGGCTTACCACTCGGTAGGATTTTTAATTACTTAGGCGAGTGGGCTGCAGCTAAGCCCCCGAGTGGAAGTCTGGCTTACCACTCGGTAGGATGTTTTCAAACTTAGGCGAGTACTGTACTGCAGCTAAGCCCCCAAGTGGGAGGTTTGCTCTCCACTTGGTAGGATTTTTAATTACTTAGGCGAGCACTGGGCTGCAGCTAAGCCCCCGAGTGGAAGTCTGGCTTACCACTCGGTAGGATTTTTATAACTTAGGCGAAACGGATTCGCGGCTAAGCCCCCGAGTGGAAGTCTGGCTTACCACTCGGTAGGATTTGTACAAACTTAGGCTAAACGGATTCGCTGCTAAGCCACCCACCGGGGAAACTTTAATCGACAAAAATAAAAAGTGACAAAATTATGAAGGAATTATGACACTATTATTTCAAATCCATGAACTACGTATATTTTATTACAACTCATCCGAGTGAAAAACTTTATGTAAAACGGCGGAGCAGATCCGCATTCCAAGCTCGGGCTCTTCGATATTGTGTTCGACGTTGTAGAGACGATATGCCCTGCTAGGAGAACCTTGGTGACGATGAAGGGTCCTTCCCAAGAAGGAGCGAAGTTTATGCTGTTTCGCGATCTACTCGAGAACTAGATCTCCTTCCTGGAAAGCCCGACCCATCACGTTTCTGGCGTAAAGGCGACGCAAGTCTTGCTGGTAGATGGTCGAGCGGATCAGAGCCATCTCCCTTTCCTCCTCTAGAAGGTCGACTGCGTCCTGACGCGCTTGCTCAGCTTCGCGTTGTAAAGTTCAATTCGGGAGCGCCAGAAGAAGATCACTCGGCAGGACTGCTTCACTCCATAGACCAAGAAGAATGGAGTTCTTCCGGTCGACCGATTAGGCGTGGTCCGCAATCCCCAAAGCACTGAAGGGAGTTCGTCGACCCATGCTTCAGCCACATGCTTGAGATCTCGCATCAGTCGGGGCTTCAAACCCTTGAGGATTAAGCCGTTGGCCCGCTCGCCTCTGCCCATTCGACCGTGGATGGGCGATCAAGCGTAGTCGACTCGCGTGCCTTGAGCGCTGCGTAAATCCTTGAATTCTTCCGAGTCAAAATTCGACCCATTATCCGTGATAATGCCGTGCGGGACCCCATATCCGAACGTCGGCTCTCGATGAAGGAAACAGCAAGATCGCGCCGAGACTCTTGATTGGTTTAGCTTCAATCCACTTGGTGAACTTGTCGATCGCTACCAAGACATGCGTGAAACCGCCCGACCTGTTCGCAAGGGACCGACCATGTCCAACCCCCATACCGCGAAAGGCCGACGAGTGGAATGGTCTTCAGAGTCGACGCAGCTTGTGTGACATATTGAATAGAACCGACATCCTTCGCACTTGTCCACTATTTCTTTCGCCATCTCATTCGCCTTGGCCAGCAAAATCCCGCTCGGTATGCTTTGGCTACAATGGTCCGAGAGGACGATGGTGACCACAGTCCCCGAGTGGATGTCATTGAGTATGACTCGACCTTCTTTCGGCGTTATGCATTTTGACCAACTCCACCGGGCTTTCTCAGACAAATTGTCCTTTGATAACGGTAAATGCTTTGGATCGACGGACGATCCGTCGAGCCTCTTCCTCATCTTCGGGAGCTCTTTTCTCGTGATATATGCGATGTAGGGAATTGTCCAATCGGGAGTGATCACTAAAACTTCCATGACCAAGTCGACCATCGCTGGGACCTCAACCTCGCCGGGTCTGTGGTACTCTTGGGCTGTGGAGCTTCCTCGTGAAGGATCTTCTTTAATCGACGGAGTGTGTATATGCTCCAAAAACACACCACTGAATGGCTTCTCTTTGGAACCTATCTTCGCCAGATCATCTGCTGCTTGATTTTTCAATCGGGGATGTGATGAAGCTCCAACCCTCGAACTTCTTTTCTAGCTTCCTCATCGCATTGCAAGATCCAATCATGGCTGGGCTTCTCACGCCCCACTCCTTCATCACCGGTCGACCACTAAATCTGAGTCGCCATAGACCATCAAAGCGACGGACGCCGAGTGAGATGTCCATGCTAATCCATATAAGAGGGCCTCAGATCGCCTCATTGTTGGAGGAATCAAAGTGAATCGAGCACATACCTAAGCTTATCACCTGGGGAAACCAGAACAACCCCAAAGACCGAACCATTCAGCATTTTAGAGCCACAAAGAACATGGTCCAATGCTCCGAGTGAACTTCAATCGGCTGCTGTTGTTCAATCCACTCGGCAAGGAAATCCGCTATAGATGGGACTTAATGGCTTTTGCCTCAAATTTGATATAAAGGGAAGAAGTTCAATCGCCCATTTCGCCACTCGACCGGTTGCGTCTCACAGCAGTAATCTTCGATAGAGGGCGTCACCGACGATCGTGATAGAATGATCGAGAAATAATGAGCAACCTTCTTCGTGGTCATGTATATTCCATACACAAGCTTCGATAATGCGGATATCGCTACTTGGATGGAGTCAAGACTTCGCACAAATAATACACCCGGCGTTGAACTTTGAAGGCTTTTCCTTCCTCTTCCCCCGCCGACCGTAAGCATATGATCGACGACTTGTCCTGTGGCTGCGATATAGAGCAACAGAGGCTCTTTGCTGATTGGAGCAGCAAGCACCGGCTGGGTGGAGAGCTGAGCTTTTAGCTCGGCAAACGCTGCATCAGCTTCTGGAGTCCACTCGAACTTGTCGGCCTTCTTCATCAGTCGGTAAAGAGGCAATGCCTTTTCAACGAGTCGTGAGATGAATCGACTTAATGCGCCAAGCATCCAAAGAAGCTTCGACGCCGTGCACTCGCCGTATGCGTTTCATTCAAGAATAGTGCCGATCTTCTCCGGATTAGCATCGATCCTCGCTCGAAACGAAAACCGAGTAACTTTCCACCAGAACTCGAATGTGCACTTTGACGGATTGAGCTTGATATCGCACCTTCCGAGGTTGGCAAATGTTTCGCGAGGTCAGCAAGCAGGTCGGAACCTTTTCGCGACTTAACGACGATATCATCCATATACGCTTCCACATTCCGACCGATTTGAGGAGAAGACACTTCAATCATTAGCATAAATGTGGCTCCGCATTCTTAAGGCGAATGGCATGGTGATATAGCGAAGCACCGAATGGAGTGATGAAAGCTGTTTTATTTCGTCGGGTCCATACTGACGGATCTGATGATACCCGGAATATGCGTCTAGAAAAGACAATCTCTCACATCCCGCGGTCGAGTCAACAATTTGATCTATGCGAGGGAGAGGAAAATGATCTTTTGGGCAGGCCCGATTGATGTGCTTGAAATCAATGCACATGCGGAGTGAGTTGTCCTTCTTGGGAACCATGACGACATTAGCGAGCCACTCGGAGTGGTATATTTCTCGGATAAATCCTGCCGCCAATAGTCAAGCCACTTCCTCACCAATAGCTTTTCTCTTCTGAACGGCGGACCGCCGAAGATGCTCTTCGACTGGTTTTGCTAATTTGTCGACTCTGAGGCGATGCTCAGCCAGTCCCCTAGGAACACCTGGCATGACAGCTGGCTTCCATGCAAAAATGTCCCAGTTCTCACGGAGGAACTGGATGAGCGCTTCTTCCTATTTCGAGTCAAGTGTCGTGGAGATGTGGGTCGGGGCTGCATTGGGGTCAGTCGGGTGGATGTGAACTGGCTTCGTCTCACCAGACGACTGAAATGCAGATTCTGTGGCGGGCTTCTTGGACCGCAACAAATCACTCGGATCTGCGTTTTGCTTGTATTCTTCGAACTCGACCGCTGTCACCTGGGAATCGGCAATCTTCGAGCCCTTCTGAAAGCACTCTTCTGCCTTTTTCCGATCACCAGTGACAGTGATCACTCCTTTGGGACCTGGCATTTTCAGTTTGAGGTACACGTAACATGGTCGAGCCATGAACCGTGCATAGGCGGGCCTCCCCAAAATGGCGTGATACGCACTCTGAAAATCCACGACCTCAAAGGTCAACTTTTCCTTGCGAAAATGCTTGGAATCACCAAAAACCACGTCCAGAGCTATTTGGCCGAGTGAGTTGGCCTTCTTCCCTGGTATGACTCCGTGGAAACTCATGTTGTCGGCGCCAATCGACATCGGGATGCCCATTCCTTTAACGTGTTCGATATAACAAGTTCAGCCCACTACCACCATCCATCAAGACTTTCGTCGGCCGAGTGCCTTCGACAACCGGATCGACCATCAAAGCTTGCCTCCCGTGGGTGGCAATGTGAGTCGGGTGATCGATTGGTCGAATGTGATGGGTGTTTGGGACCATCTCACATAACTTGGTTTTGCTGGACCACCTCACGGTTAATGACTTTCAGTCGGCTCTTGCTTTCCACATCGGCGAAGATCATCAGAGTGGAGTTGACATGCGGATATTCTTCCTCACTGTCCTCTTTGTCTCCGGCCTTGTCTGGCTCCTTCTCCTTGTCCTTAGACTGTTTTCCCTAAAACTGCTGGATCAGGAGTCGACACTGGCGAGTGGTGTGCTTTGGGTAAATGATGTTGCCCTCTTCGTCTTTCTTCGTGTGAATATGACATGGCATATCCATCACGTCGTTTCCTTCTTTATCCTTCACTTTCTTAGGATTCCAGGATCCTTTTGGCTTCCCCTTGAACTTCCCCTGAGTCACGGCCAGAGCCTCTCCAGGAGCTGCTGGCTTGGCTTTTCGCTTCTGTTTCCGACTGGAATTTCCCTTCTCCGACTAACTTGGCTTGTACTTGCCGCTTCGGAGTCGGTCTTTTTCCTCGCCGTTGGAGTATTTGGTAGCAATCTCCATCATTCGACTCAAGGTCATGTCGCCGGTTCGACCAAACTTCAGGCTCAATTCTCTATTCTTTACGCCATCTTTGAAGGCTAAACCGCTCGATGGTCCCACACATTTTCCACAAGATGGTGCAGAGTGATCCACCTCTGAATGTACTCGGAGAGTCTCATTGGTCTTCGCACACAGACTTGCAGCTCTGCAAGCCAGCCGGTCGCTTGCGTGTTCCTTCAAAAGTTCATTTAACACTCGGGACAAATCTTCCCAAGTGTATATATCGCTAGGAGGTAATCGATTCAGCCATGCCCCGCGTAACCTTCCAACATGAGGGCAAGTGCTTCATGGCCACCTCGTCATTCCCACCACCAATCTGAACAGCCACTCGGTAATCTTCAAGCCAAGTTTCGTGCTTGACTCCCCAAATGAATTTATCGACTCTGTTGCCAACCTGAAATTGGGGGAATCATCTGCGGCTCGATAGCCTCGCTAAAACACTCCGGACCTGAAACATGCACTCGATCGCTCGTGGGTGCATCCTCTCGGTCCGCCTCGATGGGCTCTGTTCCGATCGACCAAGCCTTGCACGATAATGGATCGCGCGTCAAGCTCTGGTTCCACGGGTCGACCGAACTCTTCGCCCGATCGAATCGACGCTTGTCATCCCGGACGCCGAGGAGCGAAGACCCTTCCTCGAGGGGAACGGGCACTCGACGCTGTCATCCCGGTCGTGTCGGTCTCCATGCTGATCTCGCCGGTTGTCGCGACCTTTCCCTTCCGCGGAGGCGATCTGGGATCGTGAGCCGATCGAATAAAGATTCGCAGCGACGGATCGATCGTGAATTCTATTGCGCGATCGCGACACGGCTGAGTTCGATCTCCGCTGCTCGAGTAAATCTCGATCTGCATCAAGCCCCTCTTAGCTTCCGACTGAGAAGGCTGGATGGACTCTGCTATACGGGTTGCAGCTGCTAAATTCTGAATTGGTGTGCGGTATACCTGAGTCGGCGGGAAGAGTCGACGTCGACTGGCTTCAGGGACTCGTTGCCGCGCGCGCTCGTCGAGTGCTCGCTGAAGGTTCTCCAAGCGAGCGCGTTCAGCAACATTGGCCAAACGTGCCTCCTCCAAGGCGCGAGCCTCGGGGGTTTCTCCCGCGATGGGAGTATGCAGGGCATCCATGTTCCTACGGCGAAGCTCTTCTCTCTGCAGAGAGTCGAGTGTCTCGGGCTGGTATTCTTCGTGGTCTTGCGCGGGATCACCTCCACCCCCTGCTCCGCCCCCATGGGCAAAGCCGGGAGGACTGCGGGGACCGTCGACCATGAGGATTTCCGCCATTGGATCATCGCTATCGATTCGGATGCGCTCTCTACGGAGCTACCGACAGATCGAACAGTCGTAGAGGGACTCGTCGGGCTCAATTGCCGCGACCGGGCGATGGCTGTCTGGCGAGCCATCGCGGCTTCACCCACCGCCGGAGTCTCGACCACCAGAGCGCTTGCGCTGGTGGGAGACTGGGTGAGCGACCGATAAAGGAGTCGACCGATATGGGGTCGACGGTTGCCGCAGCAGAACGCCGCGGACACATGCGCGGAAATGCGTCGCACCGTGGACGGGGAGCGCCTCGATGTCGAGTGGAGCCTCCTGGAGCCATGCGGAGTCGTCGGCGACAAAGGTGGGAGCACCGAGACGGATCTCGCGCCCCTCGACCAAAACTCCAGCAGTCATCATGATGAAAGTACTTGGAAGTACTGCAACTTCTCCACAAATCGCTAAAATACCGGCCCCACGGTGGGCGCCAACTGTCGTGGTTCTAAGTCTGACAGTAGAGTAGGGGGGTAAGTATGGAGAGGCAAGGTCCTAGCTATGGAGAGGTTGTAAACACAAGCAATGTACGAGTTCAGGCCCTTCTCGGAGGAAGTTAAAGCCCTACGTCTCGGAGCCCTGAGGCGGTCGAGTGGATTATGTGTATGGGTGTTACAAGAGTGCGAACCCCTCTACCTGTGGAGGGGGGTGGCTTATATAGAGTGCGCCAGGACCCCAGCCAGCCCACATAATGGAGGGGTTAAAGTACATTAAGCTCAAGGCATCGTAACGCCTCATAAAGTGCCTTAACTATCATTAAGTCTATTCAATTACAGGCCGCTATGCTATGGAGTGTCTTGACCTTCCGTGGTCGAGTGTATCTTCATGGTCGAGTGGGTCTCCATGGTCGAGTCCTTCTAGTCAGTCGAGTGGGTTCCTCGTTGGTCGACTGGAAGGTGATCTCTTCTAAGAATGCCCTCGGGTAGGACGTTTAGGTCAGGCCTATGACCCTACCCTAGGTACATGAATCCATCAGGTGGTTCTCTATGTGAGGACCTTGGGACTTTCCATAGCTTTAAAACGAGCCGAAGATCATCAAATTCGGAGTTCATAAGCCAAAGTTGTGCATGTTTTAGTGGGCTGATGCAGGCTGTTTCTAGGTACCCCTTGGGCACGGGGTTTGAGGTCGTGGTCACGGGGCCTCCGTGCGCACGGGGCTTGTACCGTGGGCATGGGGTCTTGACCCCCATGGGCACGGGGTGTCCAGGAAGTGTCCGTTGGAGCCCCAACGGCTAGTTTTGGGGATTGGCTATGAAAGAGCCCTTCCTCCCCACCGGTTTGAGGGATGTTCACACACTTTCTAAACATCATTTTGAGCCTCTTACCACCTCTCCCAAACTCCTATCTCCCCTCTATGTGAAGGGGGATTTGTGGATAGATCTTGGAGTCATTTGTTGATTCTATCCATTGCATCCCCTCTCTTCAATCTCCTACTTTCGAGAATGCATCTTGTTAGATTGAGAGAGAGAGAGTTGAGCATTTGTTACTTGACGTTGCATTGCATTTGTTGCATTGGTTTGAGATCCCTGCATCGATTTGTTCGAGTGAGAGCCCATGAGTTTATTACTCTTGGAGGCTTCCGCCTCCTACACGGTTTGGTGATATATTGAGAAGTTTCTGAAGAGGCCTAGGTGGCCAAGGTTCCTCCGGAAGCTTCCTTTTGTGGTGTGCTCCCAGGAAGGGTGTGAAGTGGCCTAGGTGGTCAAGTTCCTCCGGAAGCTTCTGTGTTTGTGGTGTGCTCCGGTGAAGATTGTAAAGGTGTGGTGGCCGCCTTCAAGACCAACCCCGAGTGAATCGAGGCTCATCCGTTGGGGGTGACTCGAAAGGGAGAATACGGTGAGTCACTTGGTGACGCCCTGGAGCTTTGGCTTCGGCACCGTTCTAACAGAGATTAGCACTCTCACGAGTGTGAACTTCGGGATAAATCCGCGTCCCCGCCTCGTTTGGGGCTATCTCATACCCACACCCTTTACTTTCCACAATTCATACTTGCTATCTTTGATATATCTTGTGCTAGTTGAATTGCTTAGTTGTTCCTACATTTCCATATCTTGTGATATCGTTTGTGCCTACTAGTTTCCTTAAGTTCCTATCTTGTTTAGCATAGGTTGTTGGTGCATGCTATCTCTTGAGCACTGCGTTGGTTTTCCCTTGAAGAGGAAAGGGTGATGCAGCAAAGTAGTGTAAGTATTTCCCTCAGTGTTTGAGAACCAAGGTATCAATCCAGTAGGAGGCTCCACTCAAGTCCCTCGTACCTACACAAACAAACAAGAACCTCGCAACCAACGCGATAAAGGGGTTGTCAATCCCTTCACGGCCACTTGTGAAAGTGAGATCTGATAGAGAGAATAAGATAAGATAAATATTTTTGGTATTTTTATGATATAGATTGGAAAGTAAAGATTGCAAAATAAAGTAGATTGGAAACTTATATGATAGGAAGTAGACCCGGGGCCATAGGTTTCACTAGTGGCTTCTCTCAAGATAGCATAAGTATTACGGTGGGTGAACAAATTACTATCGAGCAATTGATAGAAAAGTGCATAGTTATGAGAATATCTAGGCATGATCATGTATATAGACATCACGTCCGCGACAAGTAGACCGACTCCTGCCTGCATCTACTACTATTACTCCACACATCGACCGCTATCCAGCATGCATCTAGAGTATTAAGTTCATAAGAACAGAGTAACGCATTAGGCAAGATGACATGATGTAGAGGGATAAACTCAAGCAATATGATATAAACCCCATCTTTTTATCCTCGATGGCAACAATACAATACGTGCCTTGCAGCCCCTGCTGTCACTGGGAAAGGACACCGCAAGATTGAACCCAAAGCTAAGCACTTCTCCCATTGCAAGAAAGATCAGTCTAGTAGGCCAAACCAAACTGATAATTCAAAGAGACTTGCAAAGATAACCAATCATACATAAAAGAATTCATAGGAGATTCAAATATTTGTCATAGATAAACTTGATCATAAACCCACAATTCATCGGATCTCGACAAACACACGGCAAAAAGAGTTACATCGAATAGATCTCCAAGAATATTAAGGAGAACATTGTATTGAGATTCAAAGAGAGAGAAGAAGTCATCTAGCTAATAACTATGGACCCGAAGGTCTGTGGTAAACTACTCACAACCTCGGAGAGGCCTTGGCGATGATGTAGAAGCCCTCCGTGATCGATTCCCCCTCCGACGGAGCGCCGAAAAAGGCCCCAAGATGGGATCTCACAGGTACAGAAGGTTGCGGCAGTGGGAATAGGGTTTCGTGGTGCTCCTTGATGTTTTCGGGGTACGTAGGTATATATAGGCGAAGGAAGTCGGTCATGGGAGCCATGAGGGGGCCACGAGGGTGGGGGCGCGCCCACCCCCCTAGGGCGCGCCTTGCACCCTCGTGGCTGCCTCGGCTGCTTCTTGACGTCCACTCCAAGTCTCCTGGATTGTGTTTGTTCCAAAAAGATTGCTCTCGAAGGTTTCATTCCGTTTGGACTCCGTTTGATATTCCTTTTCTTCGAAACACTGAAATAGGCAAAAAAACAGCAATTCAGGTTGGGCCTCCGGTTAGTAGGTTAGTCCCAAAAATGATATAAAAGTGTATAGTAAAGCCCATAAACATCAAAAACGGGTAATATAATAGCATGGAACAATCAAAAATTATAGATACATTGGAGACGTATCAAGCATTCCCAAGCTTAATTCCTGCTCGTCCTCAAGTAGGTAAATGATAAAAACAGAATTTTTGATGTGGAATGCTACCTAGCATATTTCTCAATGTAATTTTCTTTATTGTGGCATGAATGTTCAGATCCAAATGATTCAAGATAAAAGTTCAATATTGACATAAGAGTAATAATACTTCAAGCATACTAACAAAGTAATCATGTCTTCTCAAAATAACATGGCCAAAGAAAGTTATCCCTACAAAATCATATAGTATGGTTATGCTCTATCTTCATCAGACAAAATATTTAAATCATGCACAACCCCGGTTTTAGCCAAGCAATTGTTTCATACTTTAGTATTTTCAAACTTTTTCAATCTTCACGCAATACATGAGCGTGAGCCATGGATATAACAATATATGTGGAATAGAATGGTGGTTGTGGAGAAGACAAAAAGGAGAAGATAGTCTCATATCAACTAGGCGTATCAACGGGCTATGAAGATGGCCACTAATAGATATCAATGCAAGTGAGTAGGGATTTCCATGCAATGGATGCACTAGAGCTATAAGTGTATGAAAGCTCAAAAAGAAACTAAGTGGGTGTGCATCCAACTTGCTTGCTCACGAAGACCTAGGGCATTTTGAGGAAGCCCATCATTGGAATATACAAGCCAAGTTCTATAATGGAAAATTCTCACTAGTATATGAAAGTGACAACATAGGAGACTCTCTATCATGAAGATCATGGTGCTACTTTGAAGCACAAGTGTGGTAAAAGGATAGTAACATTGTCCCTTCTCTCTTTTTCTCTCATTTTTTTTATTTGGCCTTTCTCTTTTTTTTGGCCTTCCTTTTTTTATAAAGTCCGGAGCCTTCCCGACTTGTGGGGGAATCATAGGCTCCATCATCCTTTCCTCACTTGGGACAATGCTCTAATAATGAAGATCATCACACTTTTATTTACTTACAACTCAAGAATTACAACTCAATACTTAGAACAAAATATGACTCTATGTGGATGCCTCCGGTGGTGTACCGGGATATGCAATGAATCAAGAGTGGCATGTATGAAAGAATAATCAAGGTGGCTTTGCCACAAATACGATGTCAACTACATGATCATGCAAAATCAATATGACAATGATGGAGCGTGTCATAATAAACGGAACGGTGGAAAGTTGCATGGCAATATATCTCGGAATGGCTATGGAAATGCCATAATAGGTAGGTATGATGGCTGTTTTGAGGAAGGTATAAGGTGGGTGTATGGTACCGGCGAAAGTTGCGCGGCACAAGAGAGGCTAGCAATGGTGGAAGGGTGAGAGTGCGTATAATCCATGGACTCAACATTAGTCATGAAGAACTCATATACTTATTGCAAAAATCTATAAGTAATCAAAACAAAGTACTACACGCATGCTCCTAGGGGAAGGGTTGGTAGGAGTTAACCATCGCGCGATCCCGACCTCCACACATAAGGTAGACAATCAATAATAAATCATGCTCCAACTTCATCACATAAAGGTTCACCATACGTGCATGTTACGGGAATCACCAACTTTAACACAAGTATTCCTCAAATTCACAATTACCCAACTATCATGACTCTAATATTACCATCCTCATATCTCAAAACCATCATCAAGCATCAAATTGATCATAGTATTCAATGCACTTTCTATGATAGTTTTTATTATACCCAACCTGGATGCCCATCATTCTAGGACCAATTTTATAACCATAGCAAATACCATGTTGTTCTAAAAGACTCTCAAAATAATATAAGTGAAGCATGAGAGATCAATAATTTCTACAAAATAAAACCACCGCCGTGCTCTAAAAAGATATAAGTGAAGCACTAGAGCAAAACTGTCTAGCTCAAAAGATATAAGTGAAGCACATAGAGTATTCTAATAAATTCCGAATCATGTGTGTCTCTCCCAAAAGGTGTGTACAGAAAGGATGACTGTGGTAAACTAAAAATCAAAGACTCGTATCATACAAGACGCTCCAAGCAAAACACATATCATGTGGTGAATAAAAATATAGCTCCAAGTAAAGTTACCGATAGACGAAGACGAAAGAGGGGATGCCTTCCGGGGCATCCCCAAGATTAGACTTTTGGTTATACTTGAATTATATTGGGGTGCCATGGGCATCCCCAAGCTTAGGCTCTTGCCGCTCCTTATTCCGTAGTCCATCAAATCTTTACCCAAAACTTGAAAACTTCACAACACAAAACTCAACAGGAAATCTCATGAGCTCCGTTAGTGCAAGAAATAAAAACCACCACTTAAGGTAATGTACTGAACTCATTATTTATTTATATTGGTGTTAAGCCTACTTTATTCCAACTTCTCTATGGTATATACCCCCCGATACTAGCCATAGATTCATCAAAATAAGCAAACAACACACGAAAAACAGAATCTGTCAAAAAAAGAACAGTCTGTAGTAATCTGTAACTTTCGAATACTTATGGAACTGTACAATTCCTACCAAAATAGTAAGTCCTAGGAAATTTGTCTATTGATCTAATTCAAAAAGAATCAACTAAAAATCACGTTTCTGTGATTTATTAAAATTATTCTCGTGCGCACAAAAGTTTCTGTTTTTTAGCAAGATCAAATTAACTTTCACCCAAGATGATCCTATAGGTTCTACTTGGCACAAACACTAATTAAAACATAAAACACATCTAAACAGAAGATATATGAATTATTTATTACTAAACAGGAGCAAAAATAAAATAACAAAAATAAAATTGGGTTGTCCCAACAAGCGCTATCGTTTAACGCCCCTAGCTAGGGATAAAAGTGAGAATAGATCTAAGTATTGCTATCTTTGGTATTCAATTCTTCAATAGAGCACTTATAACCCTTAGGAGTTTCTTTCTTTTTTGTAATGATTAAACTCCTAGGCAAGAAATCAATAAACTCGTTTGTAGCAAAAGGTTCCTTAATGATAGCGAAAAAGTTGGGGTGAACACTTATTGATTTAAGATCCACATTTTCCTTACTAGAAGATTCACCCTTATTTTTAGGAACATACATTAATTTGGCAATTTTGGTAGGAGGAGTTGGAGTATTTTTCACGGAAGAAAAGGCAGACCCTAAGTTGGTAATAATATCCTCAAGTTTACCGAT
This sequence comes from Aegilops speltoides, assembly GCA_021437245.1. NCBI lineage: Eukaryota > Viridiplantae > Streptophyta > Magnoliopsida > Poales > Poaceae > Aegilops > Aegilops speltoides. Next base: position 94,396,068 of record CM038147.1, read on the forward strand.
TCTTGTAGAATCTTGATCTATTCTTTTGTTAACTATAGGTTCCTTCTCTTTAAAAAAAATCAGAGTAACTCCAACCCTAGACCCATATTGGGTAATTTGGTTGTGGATCTTTTTATCCAAATTTTCAATTAACTCAATAGCGGCAACTTTATTTTCAACAATTTCAAGCCTTTGCATTACTTGTTCCAAAGTTAAAACAGTTCCATTAACCAAAAGAGGGGGTGGGCAAAACAAATCTAACATAGCATTATAAGCATCAAAAGTATGGATACCCAAGAAATTCCCTCCAGTAATGGTATCAAGGATATATCTATTCCAAGGAGTAATGCCTACATAAAAATTGCGAAGAAGAACGGAAGTAGATTGCTTCCTAGTAGATCTATTTTGAGCATTGCAAATTCTATGCCAAGCACCTTTTAGATTTTCTCCCTCCCTTTGTTTAAAATTGAGAACTTCATTCGGGAGTACTAACGATGATAGGAGGACTAGCCATGATGATGAAATAAACGGTCTAACACACGAGCACACAAGAGGCAAGCGAAAAGAGAGGCGAACGGGAAAGAGAGGGCGAATAAAACGGCAAGGGTGAAGTGGGGGAGAGGAAAATGAGAGGCAAATGGCAAATAATGTAATGTGAGGGAGATGAGTTTGTGATGGGTACTTCGTATGTCTTGACTTGAGCAAAGACCTCCCCGGCAACGGCGCCAGAAATCCTTCTTGCTACCTCTTGAGTACTGCGTTGGTTTTCCCTTGAAGAGGAAAGGGTGATGCAGCAAAGTAGCGTAAGTATTTCCCTCGGTTTTTGAGAACCAAGGTATCAATCCAGTAGGAGGCTCCACACAAGTCCCTCATACCTACACAAACAAACAAGAACCTCGCAACCAACGCGATAAAGGGGTTGTCAATCCCTTCACGGCCACTTGCAAAAGTGAGATCTGATAGAGATAATAAGATAAGATAAATATTTTTGGTATTTTTATGATATAGATTGGAAAGTAAAGATTGCAAAGTAAAGTAGATTGGAAACTTATATGATAGAAAGTTGACCCGGGGGCCATAGGTTTCACTAGTGGCTTCTCTCAAGATAGCATAAGTATTACGGGGGGTGAAAAAATACTATCGAGCAATTGATAGAAAAGTGCATAGTAATGAGAATATCTAGGCATGATCATGTATATAGGCATCACGTCCGCGACAAGTAGACCGACTCCTGCCTGCATCTACTACTATTACTCCACACATCGACCGCTATCCAGCATGCATCTAGAGTATTAAGTTCATAAGAATAGAGTAACGCATTAGGCAAGATGACATGATGTAGAGGGATAAACTCAAGCAATATGATATAAACCCCATATTTTTATCCTCGATGGCAACAATACAATACGTGCCTTGCTGCCCCTGTTGTCACTGGGAAAGGACACCGCAAGATTGAACCCAAAGCTAAGCACTGCTCACATTGCAAGAAAGATCAATCTAGTAGGCCAAACCAAACTGATAATTCGAAGAGACTTGCAAAGATAACCAATCATACATAAAAGAATTTAGAGGAGATTCAAATATCATAGATAAACTTGATCATAAATCCACAATTCGTCGGATCTCGACATACACACCGCAAAAAGAGTTACATCGAATAGATCTCCAGGAAGATCGAGGAGAACATTGTATTGAGATTCGAAGAGAGAGAAGAAGCCATCTAGCTAATAACTATGGACCCGAAGGTCTGTGGTAAACTACTCACAACTCATCGGAGAGGCCTTGGCGATGATGTAGAAACCCTCCGTGATCGATTCCCCCTCCAGCAAAGCGCCGGAAAAGGCCCCAAGATGGGATCTCATGGGTACAGAAGGTTGCAGCGGTGGAAATAGGGTTTCGTGGTGCTCCTTGATGTTTTCGGGGTACGTAGGTATATATACGCGAAGGAAGTCGGTCAGGGGAGCCACGAGGGGCCCACGAGGGTGGGGGCGCGCCCACTCCCCTAGGGCACGCCTTGCACCCTCGTGGCCACCTCGGCTGCTTCTTGACGTCCACTCCAAGTCTCCTGGATTGCGTTTGTTCCAAAAAAGATCGCTCCCGAAGGTTTCATTCCGTTTGGACTCCGTTTGATATTCCTTTTCTTCGAAACACTGAAATAGGCAAAAAAAACAACAATTCAGACTGGGCCTCCGGTTAGTAGGTTAGTGTCAAAAATGATATAAAAGTGTATAGTAAAGCCCATAAACATCAAAAACAGGTAATATAATAGCATGGAACAATGAAAAATTATAGATACGTTGGAGACGTATCAGTGCACTTAGTTGAGCCTAGCATATTTAGGATTTGTGCTTGAAAAGTATTCATTAGTTTAATTCTGCATTAGGATAAAGCCAAATCCGTAAAAGTTTTAAAACGCCTATTCACCCCCCACCCTCTAGTCGTCATCTTGATCCTTTCACGCATCATTGTCACGGCTTCCCTACCGAAGCCGGCTTGACATTCTCGATGACATCTGGGAAATCTTCATGCAGGTGCCCCTAAGGACCAGTACCCAGATCCCTAGTCGTCATCATTAAACCCTTGAATCGATCTAAAGAAGCTGGCACCAAATCTCGCTGGCACACATGCACGATGATAAACCCTTACCTCACCATCCCAAGGAGAGGGCAGGAATATACGTCGGACCTCCATTGACTTCGTTCTAATGGACAGACTCAATGAGGATCAGAGCCCGGAAGACCAACTCGAATATTAGAGCCGACGTCTGCCGGAACGCTGCCCCTGCGGGACAAAAACCTAACCTAGATTACCAGGCGGAACCAAGGCACCGGGATCCTTGTCCCCATCACCGAGCCATGGGCAAAGGAAAGGTGGATCCATGGACTCTTCGATGAAGCTTGGAGGGGATGAGTGCCCTATCCACTATAGATGGGAGAGAGAAAGAGAAACCCTAACGAACGGGCCTAGCAGGCCAAATTGTTGCAGGCTTGACCAACGCTTTGAGATATTACGTTGATACATAAAGTTCCCGACCGCTCACGAGCTCAAATGAGCTCCCCATGAATAGTAAAATTGGAACGAAAAACTAGGGAAAATAAAATTTCCAGAATCTTTTTATGTCAAACTTTTGAGAGCTTGCAAATTTTCAGTTTGAAATGACATTTGTGGAAGTCGCGGCAAAAAAAACAACACTCCAAAATGCTTTTGAAAATGCAATTTTTAGAGCATCGATTTTGTTGTTTTCGCCATGACTTCCACAAATGTGATTTCATTATGAAATTTTACAAGCACTCGGAACATTTGTCAATGTTCCACACACACAAAAAATCAGTTTTTTTAATAAAAACAAAAGGATATTTACCAATTTTACTGTTCACCAAAGCTCATTTGAGCTCAAGAATAGCCGTGTCCCGTTGATGCGGCATAGCAAGCACTCATTCAGGAACCTTATTGTCGCCCTCGTACGTGTTCTCGCGGTGGTGAAGACCAGGAGATCGCCGCTTCTCTGCTCCTCTATGCATGCCGAGAAGGAGAAGCGGCTATGGTTCGAGTGAGTAAGTACATTTGCAAAGGATAGGATCGAGCGGAAGAGATGGCCGGTGATTCCTCAAAGTTTAAATTATACTCCCTCCATCTGGAAATACTTGTCATTGAAATGGATGTATCCAGATGTATTTTAGTTCTAGATACATCTATTTTCATCCATTTTGATGACAAGTAATTCCGGACAGAGGGAATAGACGGAGGGAGTAGTAACATATTGCCCGCATTATATTCATTTGTCGCAGCAGGGGTCCACCACGTACCGATTTGCTAGAGGCGATTGAGAGGCGATCGGTTGGCGATTTCCTCCCAACGCTAGGTCTAGGGTTTCGGCGGCGGGGGTGGTTAGGCTACGGTGGTGACGGGGGTGGCGACGGCGCTCCTCTCGGCACAGACCGGTGTCGTCTTGCGCGCCACGGTGTGAAGCTATGGCGGAGAAGACGAAGGAATCATTTGCAGGGACACCGGCCGCAAAGGCAACCCCGGCGGCGGCTGCGTCGCCGGGGAAGACTGTAAGTAGGGGATCCTCCAAATCTCCTGCTGAATGCAAAATGCCGGATCCAACTGCGAGCCTTTCAGCGAGACTGGGAGGGAGGTGCTTTTGGACAAAGAAGCGGAAGGTTTCGTTTTCAAGGAATCAGATCAGATCTTGCCCAAGAACATGAAGTGGTCGGCGGTGGGGAAGGTGTTCTCACCAAGTCCGTTCAATTAGACAGTGCTCGAAAAAACTATGCAGAGGGCTTGGGGGCTTCACCACGAAGCAAGATTCCGCGAGATGGGCGATAACATATTCGCAATCCACTTTGGGAGCGAAGGTGACTGGAGGCACGCGATGTCGAACGGGCCTTGGCAGTTTGATTTTAATGTCCTGGTGTTAAAGGAGTATGAGAGCAACGTTAGACCCTCGGAGATGATATTTGACAAGGTTGATGTCTGGGTTAGAGTTACAGATCTACCACTGGGGAAGAGAACGGAGACCTTTGGCAGGGCCCTTGGCAACTGGCTAGGGGAAGTAATCAAGGTGGATGTGGACAAGGACGGTATGGCACGAGGTAACCAGCTACGGGTTAGGGCAAGAATCTCCATCTTTGAACCATTGGTTCGGGTTTTTTTCCTCAAGGCCACCCAGGATGATAATAACAGGACATGGTTCGACTTCCACTACGAGAAAATCCCACAGTTCTGCTTTGAGTGTGGGAGGCTAGTCCACGAGGAGGGAATGTGCAACCCCCCTGTTGACAAATCGGCACAATGGGGAGGATGGCTCAGAGCATCGCCGGGGAGGAGCACTGGCTCCAAAACCGAGGCAAAAGGAGGAAAACTCAATACTAGTAATAGTTTTGCTAGCTCACAGTCGGACGGAAATTCTAAGGACCTAGGCAGCTCGGCTAGGGCGAGAGATGTTCCGACCAAGCGCAACTTAAATGCTGCTTTTGACAACCAAGAAAGCTCCCACACTGGTGGGCAGCACAAGATTGATAAGGGAGAAGTAAACAGCCCAAAGACAGATCGGTTTAGAGGTGCTTGGCAGGAGGAGAGAGATCTCAGGCACGAGATCGAACGCAAGAAGGAGAGAGATTTAAGAGAACAACTCAAGGAGCAGCAAATGAGGCGGGACATAGAGAGAGAACAGCAGGAGAGGAGAAGGTATAGGGAAGAGAATGAGGCGAACAGATATGCTCATGAGGATTATGCTTATAAACCTCACTACCCCGCCCAAAGAAGAAGAGGATATTATGTCAGGAAAACCCGCACTAATCAAGTAGAGCATGGAAGAAGTGGAAACAGCCCCAATGCTACACCCAACACGAGGAAGAGGGGGCCAAGACAGGTGTGGGTAGCCAAGGAGGGCGGAGGAAGATTTGAGGAAACGGGTGTTTTTGTGAGAGATACTCGACAGAAGACGGCTTCTGCTTTTGATCATATGTCAACGGAGGATACATCGGCGGACCCTGCCAGAGGGCGGGGCCGCCGGGAACAATGATTATCCTAGCCTGGAACTGCCGAGGATTGGGGTTGGACTCGGCAGTGGGCGAGCTTCGGGACCTTGTAAGGTCATACAACTCAGAGGTGGTGTTTCTCTCGGAAACAAAGAAACGAGCGGGGGCGATGGAGAGGTTAAATGGAGATTGGGGTTCAACCAAGGCGTGGCGGTGGACTGCAAGGGCAGAGCGATGGCTTAGCTTTATGGTGGAGAGACCATGTTGATGTTACGGTGCGGCCTTGGTGCCAATATTACATTGATGCAAAGATAGTGGCAAATGGGAGTTCCTTTCGATTCACTGGAATCTATGGGGAACCCTGCGTTGAGAAGAGAACGAAAACTTGGGAGGTGCTCCGGTATCTAAGGACACAGGGTGATCTTCCATGGCTATGTGTGGGAGATTTCAATGAAGCTTTGAGGCAAAGTGAGCAACAAGGAGGTAATCCGAGAAGTTTGAATCAGATGGCTATGTTTGAGGAATGCCTAGCCGACTGTGGCCTGGCTGACCTTGGCTTTTCGGGCTATCCATTCACGTGGGACAACAAGAGACAGATGGAGGAGAATATCCAAGTCCATTTGGACCGGGCAACGTGTAATGCTGATCTTGCCCAGATGTTTTCGTCGATAGAGGTGCAACACGTGATGACTGAAGAATCTGACCATCAAGCGCTAATTATCAAGGCTGCGACGGCACTAGCTGACGCCCGAGCTAAGGGACCGCGGCGGTTCATCTATGAGGCTGCATGGGTGCGTCATGATGGTTACGAAGGGATGGTGGCTGATGCATGGGCTGCAGCCTGTGCAGCCAATCAGCAAGGCGGGGCGCTGAGCGATACATGCATAAGACTGCAAGAAACAACGAGGGCCATGCATCTGTGGAGTCGAAGGATTTTTGGGTCTATCAAAAAGCAGATTTGCCATCTTAAGGGGCAGCTAGTGGAAGCGAAGGAGCGAGCTGCAAGGACGGGCTATTGACAGGAAGTCAAGGATATTGAGGACCAGCTTCACGAGCTATATGAGAGAGAATAGGTGTACCACAAGCAACGCTCAAGGGTGGACTGGATGATGGAAGGAGTTCAAAATATGAAATATTTCCAAAACCGCGCGTCGCATCGCAAACGGAAAAACACAGTTACGGCGTTGAGAAGAGACAATGGGACGAAGTGCACGGATGACGACGGAATGCGAGCGATGGCAGCATAGTTTTATGAGCATCTGTTTACCTCGGAAGGATCCCATGACAAAGAAAATGTGTTACAGCACATACAGCATCTTGTGTTAGATGAGATGAACGCAAAACTAACAGCTCCTATCTCAGACAAGGAGATACGTACGGCGCTCTTCCAGATGGGACCAACCAAGGCACCGGGTCCGGATGGCCTCCCAGCCATGTTTTACCAGCGCCACTGGGAGTTGGTAAAGGACGACGTGTGCGCTGCGGTCAGAGAGTTCTTAGAGGGGAAAGCGGCTCCAAACAGTTTTAATAACACGATCCTTGTTCTGATCCCGAAGGTAAACTCACCGGAGTTACTTTCCCAGTTTAGACCCATCAGCTTGTGCAACGTGTTGTACAAGATTGCGGCAAAGGCACTGGCCAACCGCCTGAAAGGGGTTCTGCCAGTCATGATGTCAGAGGAGCGAAGCGCATTTGTACCTGGCAGACTTATAACAGACAACGTTTCGGTTGCGTATGAATGTGTGCATGCGATAAGGAAAAGGAAGCGAAAGAAGCCTGTGTGTGCGGTTAAGCTTGATATGATGAAGGCCTATGACAGGGTTGAATGGGATTTTTTAGAGCAAATGCTTCTGAAGATGGGATTCTCTTGTCACTGGACGGAGATGATTATGCGCTGTGTTAAAACTCTTGTGTTTTCTGTCAAGCTCAATGGAGGTTTATCTCATAGTTTCAACCCATCCAGAGGATTGAGGCAGGGAGACCCCCTCTCCCCGTACCTGTTTCTCTTCTGTGTGGAGGGGTTTTCGGCGCTTCTAAAGAAGGCGCAAGAGGAGGCTCTGATCAAGGGAATGTCGTTCGGTTCAAACGGGCCAAGTGTGACCCATTTATTATTTGCAGACGATAGTGTGGTCTTTGTGGAAGGTTCTAAGGAAAGCTTTGAGGCACTCCGGACCATACTGCAGCAGTATGAAGGTGCTTCAGGCCAAAAAGTAAATTTTCACAAGTCTGCGGTTTTCTTCGGGAGAGGAACGGATGATAATACAAAAGAAGAATTAAAGCAAATCTTGGACATCAAGGAGGAGGCTTTGAGCGAGAGGTACTTGGGTCTACCTATGGTGGTAGGGAGCTCGAAAGATGGAACGTTCAAATATGTAAAGGAGAGAGCAAGAGGGAAAGTCTCAGGATGGAAAGGCCAAGGACTCTCAAAGATGGCTAGAGAGGTGCTTGTGAAATCTGGCCTCCAATCAACATCTACTTTTACCATGAGCTGCTTCCAACTCACAAAGAAAATGTGCGGGAATCTGTCATCTATTGCGTCAAACTTCTGGTGGGGCGAAGCAAATGGGCAAAAGAAGGTTCATTGGATTGCTTGGGATAAAATGTGCACGAGGAAACACGAAGGAGGGTTAAGGTTTCGCGATCCGGAAGCGTTTAATCAAGCCTTACTTGCAAAGCAAGCATGGCGCCTATTCCAGGTGCCGACCTCCTTGTGTGCTAGGGTGTTGAAGGCAAGATACTATCCTGAGGGTTCGATTCTAAATGCCACCTGCCCGAGTGGGGGTTCTTACACATTTCGGAGTATCCTACATGGGAGGAACTTGTTGCTGGATGGACTCATTTGGAGAATTGGAGATGGTTCAAACATTAAAATTCATCACGACAATTGGATTCCTAGAACGGGTAGCCTAAAGCCACTGGGCCAAAGCTATATTCCAGGAATAGTACGAGTCAGCGACTTGCTAGAGGCGGACAGGGCAGCCTGGAATGCAAACATGGTTCAGACCATGTTTAACAAAGATGAAGCTCGAGAAATCTTGCAGATCCCGGTGGGCGGGGTCAAAATGGAAGACTACCAGGCGTGGAACTTTACCAAGAACGGGGAGTTTTCGGTGCACTCGGCATATCACCTTCGTATGAGCCAAAAAAGAGCGAGAGCAGGCAGACCGGAAACCTCATCATCGGTTGCTGACCACAAGTCCTGGTTGTGCTTGTGGGATTCGGTGGCGCCTGGGAAAGCCAAAACTCATATGTGGCGGGTCATAAGAAATGGCATTGCGGTCGGCGCAGAGCTGCACAGGAGGAAAATCAAACCAGGTGTTTTTTGCGTTGCCTGTGGACGGGAGGAGACTGTTTACCACATATTTTGGGGCTGCTACCACTCGGTAAAGTTCTGGAAGATAATGCATTCGGAATTGGGGGTGCTGGTGGCGATCCCGCCGGAGACGTGTAGCCCTAAGAGTGCGTTGTCGAGATGGCTCATGACATGGTTTGCTGAAGCTACGGGTGATGAACGAGCTGTCATGGTCAGGGGGTTTATGCCCTCTGGCTGGCAAGGAATAATATCCGCGATGGGCAGCGGCTGGAGGAAGCAGATGGGATAGCGAGGCGTGTTTTTACCCTGATGGGGGAATGGCAGTCCATCCATGGGCGAAGGAGCAAACCTGGGCGGATAAGGACGCAGGAAAAATGGAGAACGCCGGAAGAGGGATGGATCAAGGCCAACGTTGACGGCGCAACCGCGAAAACGGGAGATGGAGGAACGGGTGTAGTTCTCCGGAACCATGACGGCGCGTACATTACAAGTGCTAGCCACTTTCTACCAAGGTGCAAAGATCCTCTGCAAGCTGAACTTCAAGCGTGCCGTCGAGCTGCTATCTTAGCGGAAGCTCACAATATTCCACGCCTCTATCTTGAGTCCGACTGCAAAGAGGCTGTAGGTAAACTTGCAAGCAAAGCGAAGGATCTGTCCCACCTGGGGCCGATCATGGAAGAGATCAAGAGGATGCTGGAGGCAAGAGAGGAGTGGAAGATTGCATGGGTGCGGAGAGAAGCTAATCGGGCTGCTCACAATTTAGCTAGGGAAGCTGTTTCGAATAATCTTTGTATGGAGTGGCCACTCATGCCACCAGACTTTATTTTACGTGTAATCTCAGACGAGATCCTCTCTGGGGAGATTTGAATAATTTAAAGGTTTGAACTTCAAAAAAAAACATATTGCCCGCATTTCTCCGTCAATTTCTAGACCTTGTCGTGATGCCTGTCAAATCCCGAAGAGGCCAAAGACTTTCAAGTCAATGCTTCACCTGGCAATCAGGTGCCACCTCAGCACACATGACGAGTCAAAGTCCTTGGTGAAAAGAAAACTAAAACCAAAATTGATGTTCAAAGGTCCACTATGAATTTCGGAATGAAGCATCCATGACCGTGTGTGGCATGCATTATTGCGTTAAGTACGACGCATGTATGACGTGGACACGTGTAGATATGCAAATCGAGCTACACTGCAAACCCGGGTGACTGCAAAAGAAACAACGTACTGCCACACGAGCCTCACATGGCTTTAAACTAAATCCTCCAGCTTTCTTTCTCCTCTTATAAAATGGACTTACCTAAATTGTAAAGTCAATCAACTTACGCGTATCTATTGTGTTTAAACTAAGCACCGTCTTCTTCACTTCTTTTCTCTTTTTCAAACAAGCCGTTGCTGCCGTTCTGAATTCCTGCGATCACCTCCTCCCCCCGTGAGGCGATCCGGGCGCCGCGAACCCTAGCCGCTGGACTTCGGCACCCCTTCCACTCCCCCTCCCTGCCGCCGCTGGCGAGGGCCGCCAGGCAAAGCCCGCATGGTGTCCGCGGAGGCGGGATCCCTCTTTCCCTCGCTTGGAGCGGAAGCCACAGGGGGGGCCTCTTCTTCGCCCTGGGCGGTGGTTCCCGATGGCCGGCGCATCAGAGCTCGGCGGTGCACTCTGGCTGGAGGCGGAGCGGGGCGGCGCTGCTGGCTGGTGGTGCCGCGTCGAGGCGGAGCACGCATGCCGGTGGTGGCTTGGTGTTTCTCGTTGCGATTGGGATCAATCCAGGCCAGATCCGCCCCGGACGGAGGTGAGGGCCTGTGACCGGTGCTCAGCATGTGGAAGGGTGGCGCGGCGGGCCTGGCGGGGTCTGGCAGAGGAGAGGTGGCTCGTTCGAGTGGTAGCGGCGCCGGCTAGAGGTGGCGGCGAGTTCCCACGGTCAGGCTGGTGGCGACGCTTCGATGACTCGGCCAAGATGGAGTCTTGGCGAGCAGTGAGCGGCCGATTACCCCTGTGTGCCATGACGAGCGGCGGTACTCTCCTGGTGGGGCCTAGGATTCTCCGGGGAGAGGTGGGTTTGATCGGCGGAAGGTTGACCCTTGGGTGGGCGACAGCCATCGCAGGCGGTCTTGGACCTGGCCGAAGGTGTTGGTTGGCTGCGAATCCTTGTACAAGCTGGGAGACGGTGGTGTGGCTGCAGCTACCCTGTCGGGCGGTTGGTCGTCGGTCCTCCGCTTTGCAGCCACGTCGATAAGAGTTGCGGTGGCGGCGGGGTGAGGCTTCTTGGACAGTGTTGCCAATTCCATGGAGGCGTGGAGATGAACAACGCGCGGATGAAAATCTTGCACGGCTTCTGCCGGGCCGGCGATGATGGCATCCGTGGATGTCATTCCCCTTCTTTGAGGCATCGCCGAGCGTGTTCGCCATTCTCCTTGCTCTCTTGGAGTTGGTGGATGTCTCCGGGCGAAAGCCTCGATTCGGTGTTGGATCGGCACGATGGCGGCGTCCTCGACGCCACTCCTCTGTTGGGACTGTTGTGTTTGGAGACACACTGGCTCCTCGTTGCTCTCCTCCGGTGTTCGCCGTTGTCCTTTTTTGATCCTCCATGGCGCTATGTACGACTTCACCGGTGTGTCCAAGATGGTGTCTTTCCGGATTGGATCGAGTCCTTCCATTCACCTGCCACTTTCCCTCAGGCGCTCGAGGAGGATGGCGGGTCGACGAGTGAAGTTCTACGGTAGTTGGTGGTCCTCATAGATGACCGGCATCGGTCGAGACACGGTGAGGTGTATCTTCTTAGGATAGGCTCTTTTGCGTTGTAGCTTGCTTCGCGTGTTTCTCATTATCCCGTCGGGTGTGGTGTTCGTGCTATGCTTATTATTCACGATAAGTGATAGCTTTCTTGTAACTTACATTCTATCTTCTACTCCCTCCGTCCCAAAATTTTTGTCTTAAATTTGTCTAAATACAGATGTATCAAGTCATGTTTTAGTATTAGATACATCCATATCTAGACGAATCTAAGACAAGAATTTTGGGACGGAGGGAGTATAAAACTATTGTACGTTTTTGGCATACTCTGGAAAAAAAACTCCTGCCGTCGCCTCGGCTGATCCGGGGGTTCAGAGATGTCCACATCTGCGGAAAAAGTCTAAAATAAACCTTGAAGTTGTAGATGAAAGCTAAATCAAACCCTGAACTTTGAATCCCGGAAATTGACACTCTGAACTTGTAATCCCGGTCTATTTTGGACCCTATATCTGTTTGGCACATCGGGAATACTACAATCCCGGCCGGGATTACCAACTACTCTCACGGACAAGAATTCAGGCCGGCCCACTATAGCAAAACAAGAATTCGTGAGGTTTAAAAAATGTCAGCACATTTCTAAAATTGTTCAGAAGTTAAAAATGTTCCTGTTTTCTATTTTTCGAACAAATTCAATTCTTTTTGTGATTTTTGAAAAACTGTTTGGAATTTTGAAACTCTATTAGCATTTTAAAAAAATGTTTGTGATTTCAAAAAAAATCACATTTGTCAAAAAATGTTCAGAATTCCAACAGTTTTTCACATGATTTAAAAAATGTTTTGTATTTTTAAAATTGTGGTGCATTTTCTTATAATGTTTTTGCCATTTCGTAAATTATTTCATAAATAGTGTATTTATAAAATGTTTCAGATTGTTGGCCAGCCCACCAGACATAAAGCGAGTTGTTTTTCCTTAACAATGGGACGTAAAAATTCTTTCTTTCTTGTTCCTATCGGGCGACCTAATAATTTCAAAACAAAAAAACATGCCCTGGAGTCAAACTTGGGACCTGGTAGCCACTACAGTAGACGACTATGGCTGACATAGTCCGAGGCCCGAAATATTTAATCAGAAACCAAAGCGTCGAACTTTGAAAATATGTTTTAGGGACAAACAAGTATTGAAAACGTATTTATATATGAAATATTTGAACATTTATAAAGTGTGAGCACTTTTTGAAAATTCCGAATACTTTTAAAAACCGTTCTGGCCCAGTCGGCCAGTCCCAGCCCGAGACCGTTCCGGCACGCGTGCGTTCCTGTTGACATTAGCCACATTTTTTCCCCAGCGCTACCTCCACTACTTTTGCTACGCTTGGACTTCCCCTCAAAAAGAAAAATGCTACGCTAGGACTCCATTGACTGACCTGACCACAGCAGCCGCCATGCATGGGCACCACGAGATCAGCTCCAGCAGCGGAGGCAGCAGCCCGACCTCCCTCTCCGACCCCTCCGCCGACAGCGACGACGGCTCCGCCACCACCGACGAGTACTGCCCCGACGACCCGCGCGAGTTCCGGCGCCACGTCTCTTTTTTCTCCCCGTCTGTGCTCGCCGAGGTCGACCCCAGCAGCTTCCGCCCGATCTCCCCGTCCTTCTCCTGCGTCCTGGCCGACGTCGACAAGCACCTGCAGCGCATGGTCCTCCTCCTCCCAGCCTTCTCCGCCGCCGCCGCCGCCGCTCCGCGTGCGGACGCGCTGCGTCAATGGCTTGCCGGCTTTGACGTCGGCTGGTTGCTGGACATGGACGACCGCCGAAGCCTCCCGCGGCGGGAGGTCGGGAGGAGGGTCAGGGCGTGGGCGCAGACGCTCGGCACCATGGAACGCGTTTTCCGCCACCGGCACCGGGAGGTCCGCAGCCCGGTCAACGACGCAGCGGCGGCGGAACTGGCGGCGCTGGGTCAGCTCGCGGCCGCGAGCGCCGGCGCGATGCTGAGGCTGGCCGGCTCCGTGGCCGCGCTTGGGAGCTCCCCGTCGAAGCTGCTGGCGGCGCTCGACGTGCACTCCCCGGTCTCGGAGGCCTACCCCGGCCTCGCGAGGATGTTCTCGTGGCCCCCCTCCCACCCCGTCCCGGCCGCGTCCGACGCCACGCTGGCCGGCCTGGTGGACGCGTCCCGGCGCTGCGTGCGCGACCTCAGGGCATTCATACGCGCGCCCCAGTACCCGTGGCGGGTGCCGCAGGGCGGCGAGGTGCACCCATGCGTCGGCTTTTGGATGGGCTACCTCCGCTGCATGCTGCGCAACCGCGTGTCCCTCTACTTCGTCCTCGCCGGCGTCGACCACGACGGCGACGCCGACTCGCCGCTCGCGCCCGACGAGGGAGGCCTGGTGACAGAGCTGATCTCGTGCCTGGAGGCCCTGCTGGAGGAGCAGTCCGCCGCGCTCGCGTTCCCGGGGCTGAGGCACATCTTCATGCTCAACAACACGAGCGCCATCCTGCGCCGCGCCGTGCGCTCCGACCTCAGCATGCTCCTGCCGCCCGGCTGGGTGCTCGCCCGCGAGGAGCGCATGGAGGGCTACATCAAAGCTTACCTGCAGGTTTCCTGGGGGACCGTCGTGTCGCGCCTTGACGGGAAGCCGGGAGCCCTGAACGCCCTCCGGCGAAGGAGCCCGCTGAGCGCATTTTACCTGGCGTTGGAGAACGCGTGCAGCATGCAGAGAGGCTGGAAGGTGCCCAGCCCGGCGCTGCGGGCCGCCCTCCGGAGTACCGTGTCGGGGAATGTCGTGCCGGCATACCGCCGGTACCTCAACGACCACCCGGAGGTTGAGGTGCCGGCAGGGCGCACCGCGGAGGAGCTGGAGAATCAGTTGTCGGAGCTGTTCGAAGGATAGCGGACTGAAAGCTTTGCACTGCATGTTGTATCTGAAATTCTGAACTAGAGACCAGCTTGTGCTGGCGCCTATCCACTTGGAGCTGGATTCAGAAACTCTCAATGTACTTAGAAGCATTCAGTTTTTGCAGCAAAGATAGATGGTTAAACACTGCCAATACACAAACACCTGAATCCCCAAAACCGCTGCAACACCCATCATATGCTGACATTTAAGAGAGAGAGAAACAGATGCAGTACCAACAAATGGCAGAAGTCTTTCTATTAACAAACACGACATATGTAAGCAAACAACTGAATACAGAACGATCAATGGTGAAAACAGAATCTGCAAGTTCGCATTGTTGACTAGAAAGTGAAAAGGAGGAGTTTACATGGCTTCCCTTCCATGCTGGTGAACGACAGATCTTTGAACAACCTCGCCGTCTAAGTTTATCAACAGGGTTTCCTGACAAGTTCACAAAAAAAAGGGTTACATGCAAATTCTATGTTTCAATCTGATATTCAGAAAAGAAAAAAGAAAAAGAGCAACTGTCAGCCTAATCTCACCATCTCTTGAGGGCTGACTCTATGCAAGAAGAAACCATCTAAATTCGTTTGATCTCCAGGGATGGGGTTTTGAATATATGACATTGAATTGTCATGATGGAAGTGTCCACAAGAACCACCTGTGCTTACATATGCATTCTGTATACGAAGCATCCAAGGATAAGCAATCATTGATGTGAAGTTTACATCAACAAAGAGAATAGAAAATTTACAGCTTCTTCCAGAGAAGAAGGAATTACCACTGCGTATTTTTCAAAAATATGCCGAAGCGGCTCATAGATCTTTGTTGTTTTTGTTGTGCGCACCTCATTGCAATCAACTAATGGATCATATCCAACAACTATTTTCCTGGCTTAAAATAAAAATAATGTTAGACATTACGACCTTAATACCAACATGTGTGCATGCATGTTCATGTGTTGCTTTTTGCAATAAGCATAGTAATTCCTTCAGTATTTTTTTCTTGAAATAGATTATTTAGTATTTTGTTATACTATGTTCAAGCTGACGCTGAGTTGCTGACCCTCTAATTCTTCTATGAATTGAATGTGGCGCTATTACACAATCCACTCATGTAGAATATATATGCATTACTTTCCCAGAACATGAAGACAAATTAGTAATGCAGCTCATACGAGCAGTAGGAACTAGTGCATAGACTAGAATCATTTCTTCCTTCAACAATTGTTACTAGTGCAACATTTCTTCCTTCAACAATACAAAAACAATTGTTAAACAGGCATATTCAACCAGTACTAAACATATACCAGTTATTGCTGGTCAGCTCTAGTGTTTGCTCCAGCCATGTAATTTGTTCCCTGCTAGAATTGCTCATTTTGCCATGCAGAAGATCCTTTAACCAAATGAGAAAATCAATCAGAAAGAATCCATGAAGGCCAGCCTATTCCACGATATCGCACAAACTCTCCATATAAAGTAATCCAAGCAGAAATTTAAATTGCAACCATATTGTGCCAAAAAAGATTGCAGAGTCCTGAACTAATCAGTGCAAGGGGGATAATAAGGAGGTAAAAAAACTCAAGTAAAGATGGAATAATTGATGATCATTATTGATTGCAAGATGCTGACATAATCACATACTCAGTGCACAGACAACGCGTTGTTTATCAGATAAGCTGCCTGCTACAAGGAGTTCAAAACTGTTTACCAATAAAATATAATACCTCAAGAGGCCCTGTATCAACACCAACAATTTCCAGAATCTGGTCGTATGGCATCTTCACTTTCTTCAAGAAATTACTAACAATCTGCCCATGTGATGTAGTGGAATACCTGAGGATGAAGCAGATTTTCATGTCATACAATGCACACACATCAGAGAGCAAACCATATGAGATTTCAGATAGGAATAACTAGTATACCAGGGGATATTCAGAGCTTGGAAGTGCAGAGAACCCTGGAAGGCAGAAAGAGAAAAAGAGCACAAGTTAGAATTTGGTTTATTTAGTTGGGCCAACTGGAATCTCTCCGATACCTACTACATCACTAATGGAGAACGGTATGCTTCACACATTTACAAAGTATTCCGGTATTATTAATTTATTAGCATGGATTAAAGTACTTACATTTTGCCCAAGTGGGTCGTCGCCAAATCGGGCAACATTCAGCACTAACTTGACTTCATAAACCTTTGCGGTGATTTCCATCTTCATAAAAATACATATATATTCATTATTAAGAATTAAACCCACAATACATTGCTAGAATATGAATCTGATGTCGTCTTCTTCAAGACAGGGAAAGAGCAAAATTGCTAACCAATGTCACATGACACTAAACATTCCTAGGCCACAGAAAGCATATGAAAATAGAACTATGTCACTTCCTTTGATATCAAGAGCAGAGCACAATATGCCAAGAAAGGATGGTTGGAAAATAAAATGTGCCAGGAGAGGGTCGGTAGAGAATCAGACTAATTCGTCGCTTAGCTATGTGAACAGACTACGCTGGATTAACTAATCGATGGTCATGAGTCAGGTTATTATTGGTCATGATGGGCACATGTGCCTCACTAGGGCGAGCATGCTGCATGTTCCATCATCCCAGGTAAGTCCAATGACCACCCTATAGATTATCATCGGATACCAGTCTTAGATCTGCAAATATGTAGGCCATCACCTGATTGGGCAGAATCAGTGGCATCGTGCAGGCAGTCACCTCCAACGAGCACAGCACACACACACACAGTAAGCAAATCCACATCAAAATGGCGAAACCCCTTCTTGGCTTCTTTCTCAGTGAGCCCCTTTTAGTTAACAACTAGTAACAAGGATGAATAAAGTTTTCCAAATGCTATGAATTTCACAGAGATGCTTGGCCATATTAACTGATGAAGATTTTATTCGGTTACAGTTACCAAATACTAGCAATTTTCTATAACAGCGTCAGCATTGCATAACAGCATCACGAACACGAAGCAATCTACCATCGTGGTCGGTTACAATTTCTTCGGTGGCACACTCGGCGCAGTAACTGCAGTTCGCAGCACCACGCTGAAAACGAACGGAGACACGCTACGAACAGGATGCGGTTGGACGGGACAGAGCGCGCGCGCCAAGCAATTCCCCCGGCAGAGGCGAATCAGAGCCTACGCCCAAATGATAACAAATCGGAGGGCGAACGCGGAGAGGATGCGGGGGACGAGAAATCGAACGCGGAGAGGATGCGGGGGACGAGAAATCGAACGCGGAGATTGTACAGAGGCACACGCACGCACCTGCCTCAGGAGCCGCGCCTGGTCAGCGGGCGGCCGCGTGCCGCCCGCGACGCTGAGGAAGTTGACGCCGCCGCCGCCGCCGCCGACGCCCAGCGCGCCCCGCCCGCGGCCGGAGCTGCGGCTCGCCGAGGCTGAAGGCCGCGTAGAGCGCGAGGCAGAGCGCGGCCTGGACGGCCACCGTGCGGCGCCACGGCGGCGGCCGCCGCCCCTGCAGCTCGGCGGCCGATTCCACTTCCATGGCTCGTCGCGGCCTCGTCAATGCCGCTTGTCTCGTCGCAGCGGTGGGCGGAGACTGCCGTTAAGATCGCGCACCCACACGTCCTTTTGTTCTGAGGAGAAAAAAGGATTAAAAAAACCAGTTCCTGTTTTCTCTTCTCAGCTGAGATGTGATCACTCTCTTCTCTTCTGCATCTCGGATGGGGACGAAGAGATTTGCAAATTATCGCGGTGGTGATCCATGATAAAAAATATCTTTTCGGGGTCACGTCGCGGTCCCACCAGATACGTAGTACAGGTGAACAGCTGTCGAGACATGTTTGCTGGCTGATCGAGGCTGATTTGGTGAGCTCCTTTCCTTGTCTTCACGCCATCGCTTCCCGTTCTCGGTTTGGCGAAGCTCCAAGTTTGATTCCGTTTGAACGAGGTGGGGTTTTCCTTGCAGCAATTTTTTATTTTGATTTTTTGAGCAACCTTGGGCAGTTTATAGAAAGAAAATGGCCCCCATGCCAGTGTGTGTGTGTGTGTGGGGGGGGGGAGGATTTTTCCTGGCTCCGGCACTGCCCCATGCAACAAAACCCACCAGCCTACCAAGCGAACCGACAAATCTGTCACCCAAGCCACCAGAGTTGACAGTGTAACACTCCACCGAGAGCTGCCACTTCGACCAGCCCCGAGGCCCGAGCCGACAACTCTACCGCCCGCACGACCAAATCCAGCACGCAGCAGTACTCTTCAAAACCACCGCTTCAACTTCCCCGCCGGCCTTGAGGCCATGCTCCATACAAGCCGATGACACCACCCACGCGACCGAATAAGACACTCCACAACTCTAAGGAATAGATTATGATACTCTTTTTTGACCGAAAATAGATTTTCTTTGGAGCAGAAAGCAACAACAGAAAGTTAAAGACGTACAGTATATTTCACTAATTTATTTACACAAACAGACATCGACAATCTCTTATTTAGAACTAAGGAATATTGAGACACGTGCTTTTAAAACGGCGTGTTCTACAAAGAACACAAACGTTAATTTGCTCAAACTAGATGCCAGGTAGTACTCCCTCCGTCCCAAAATATAAGACCATTTTTTACACCATCATAATGTTAAAAATTATTTTATATTTTGGGACCAAGGGAGTACTTCCTAAACTTACTCCCAAACTAATTGGAGACGTTTTAGATCACTAGAGGTTGTACGTCTTTGCATTGCTAAAGGTTCTCGAAAACGATAAGAATTATTTTTCCCTTGCCACAATCCTGCAATCTGAAGAGCGCGAGTAGAGTTGTGCTTTTTGGATTGCGTGAGTGGAGGGAACACAGCATATTCAAACAAAAAAAAACTGACGAGCAACAGAGTACACCATAAACAACGGTAGCCTCTCAATAAAACAACGCGAGCATACGGGACAGGAAAATTTGGTATAGGTAAAATCATTTGTACTGACTACTGGTGCCTAGCTTTCAGTTACAACAAGGTACACTAG
Organism: Aegilops speltoides; assembly: GCA_021437245.1. NCBI lineage: Eukaryota > Viridiplantae > Streptophyta > Magnoliopsida > Poales > Poaceae > Aegilops > Aegilops speltoides. The sequence continues at coordinate 94,415,450 of CM038147.1, forward strand.
AACCAGTTTAGCAACTAAACTGAAGCGGGGGTCCGATACAGTTATCCCTAAATATCAACCATCGATTTCCATTTTGTCCTCCGGCTTTACAGTCGAAGGCCCAACACCGTTTGCCGCCACAACGCCTGCATCTTGTGGAGGCTTGGCTTCTTCGACACTGGCATCTACCACTTGCTCTTTGGGGGTAGCAGCACCGTTCTCTTGGACTCTCAAGACCCGATCAACGTCCTCGCATACTTTCTCGAACTGATGGAGGCTGTTGGCTAGACTCGCAGAGGCTGCCTTGTCACCACAGAACGAATTGAGTGCACGTGGGCCACTGTCTTCAAGCACACCGCACATCTGCAAGCATAAAGATAACGGTCAGTCAAGGAAACTATACATACACTTCAGAAGAGGAATAGGCATGTTAGGTCGTTAGCTCATGAACACTTGGTTCATTAGGTACCTTGTTGTAAAGATGGGAAAGGTGTGCCTGGTCAGTTGAGCCATCAGAAGCCACTTCTTTGGCAGCTGGAAAGAGGGACACACTAAATGAATAAGCAATGGAAATTAACTCACGGAATATACAGTAAAATAAAATGGCGTCTATTTAAGTATCGCCATACTATAGCTGTATGGCAACAATAGACAGGGGAACCAAAAGAGGTAAACAGAGTTGAGGAGTTGCCACAAATCCAGTGATGATACAAGGCTAAAAATTACGAACGCTAGCAAGAGCACCGAACAGTCAAATACAATTTACGACAGACCTACCTATACTGCTAAGATCCCAGGCTAGTCCAAGAACACAAACCTTACATACAAACCTTAGAAACATGTGATAACCAAAGACAGGTGTGCAAACACAGCTATATCTGCATAGATAAGAAAATTAAGAAAGAAAGATCACTTACAAATTGGTACAAGAGGGGGAAGTTCTCTCAACACTTCACTGATATCTGGAACAGCTGGGCTATGTCCCATAGGAACATTTTGTTCAGTAAGATCATCAGGAACAGGAGTATTTGTTTTTATCTGCAAAACCAAAAGATATGACTTCAATAATTGCTGCACAACAAAGATTAGTCCCAGTGTATGTTTACGACAGAGATCATGCGCCATACCACGGCATATTCAAGGTCCAAGCATTTTTCCAGAATATGGTATCTCTTTCTGATAAACTCAACAATCTTTCTCTGGATGTCCCTGTATTGAGATAAGCTCGTTGGGTTCACCTGCACTTCCTGTGTGCTTTCCAGATTTCCCTGGAAAAAGCATGCAATTAAAATAAATCAAATGGCTCGCAGCCTTCTGATTTTAGTTAGGAAATTGATGTGTGTGCGCACTAACATTTGCCTCATTGTTTGACTGAGAACTAATCAATTCATTAGCAGAAGGAAGATTAAGCTCCCGTCGAGCAGTTTCAAATAGCCCGTTATCTCTGTCATCTGATATGTATTGCCACCTGGCATACCCATGCCTAATGAAAGAAAAACCAAAATCAGTACCATAGATGCTATATTGTACTCCCTCTGTCCAGAAATACTTGTCGGAGAAATGGATGTATCTAGACGTATTTTAGTTCTAGATACATCCATTTTTATTCATTTCTCCGACAAGTATTTGCGGACGGAGGGAGTACACCAGCTATGTTTGTGCAAAACAGAAACAAAAAGAAGATGAATAATGCATTTTTCGTTAATTAAAACAGAGCAAAGCAGTATGAATATATTAAAACACATCATTCACTTTGAGGGGCACAAAATTCATACTTTAATTCTTAATCCAGGAGAAAAAAGAATTACATTCCTATAAGAATTGAGAAAGGAGAAAAAATGCTCTAGTGTAACCAGATAGGGCTCAAACCCTCACTCTCTAGGTAGCATGAAGTACAGTACACAAGCCAACTGCACCAATGACTGATTATGTTCTTTACATGAAAATAATTATACAAGCAAATTGGCCAATTAGTACAAAAATATACCAATGAAGTACTCCCTCTGTAAACTAATATAAGACATTTTAGACACAAGTGTCTAAAACGTCTTATATTACTTTACAGAGGTAGTAGGTTGTTTATGGTACGTGTATTACTGCCTTTTGTGCTTGCCATATATACTTTACTTAAAACATTTAAATATTGAGGCAAAATCCATAGTTCTTAAAGAATCAATCTAGTCGCAAAACTTGCTCAGGTCAATTGGCTAGTTACATGAGGCATATAGAATACTGAACAGTACTTATGGTAACAAACAGGACATATAAAATGGATGCATACTTTATTAATGCTTTCAGTAACAGTAGATCATGTTCCCCTTTCCATATTCTTCCACCTGATAAGCCAGTAAATTCATGCAACAAGTAGTTGGGGAAGAGTTTTGTAATTTTTCCTTGCTCCATGGCAGCCACCTGGGACCATAAAAACAGCACAATGTTCAATCGCTATCTACGTTATTGACGAGAGAATCATGTATTGAAGTAATATTATTCTATAAAATCTACAAGGGCAAGGGATCACAGAAATCACACAATTACCTGGCTTGTAAACTAACAATCAAGAACAGTGCCATTTCATAAATACATAACAAGGTAAACACTACTGAAATTTCAGTCCAAATATGCAACCTGGTTTATCTGCTAGGCCTGGCATGTTCATCCTAAAAAACTGATTTTGATCTTGCATATTAAAAATCTGACAAACAAACTATATGCAATTGTAAGAATTTTTACTTCAGTGAATGACTTTAAAAGAGGGGTTTAGGGCAGGTGCATGCAATTGTAAGCCTTTTAGTGCAGTAGATGACTTCAAAAGATGGGCTTAGAGCAGTTGAACGAAAATCCAGGTAAAAAAAAGGACACTGACAGTTTTTGACTGGAATATGGTGAGAACAAATTCACCACGGTGAAGCACGACCCAAGAATCCTAAGAACCATGTTTGTGCTATAACCAATCACAACTCACAGCTTATGAGCTTGGGCAGTCGATAATTTCTTAATTATTTTTAATGGTTAGATGCCGAATTGCCAATACCAACTGTCACATACATACTACTACAAAATATAGAATATACTCCCCCCGTCCTAAAATAAGTGTCTCAACTTTGTAGTAACTCTAGTGCAAAGCTGTACTAAGGTTGAGACACTTATTTTGGGACGGAGGGAGTAGTTGACAGTCATAATTTGGAACCAAATAACGATAATCGGCTTAGTTGACATATATATGCAGCAGAATGCTACCGTTTTCCATAAAAATGGCTTAATTGCAACCTAAGCAATCAAGTGTGAAAACATAAGGATGCAGTATATATTTGGCATTGCCAGTAAAAGCAAGGCATATGTATTTACACTGATGCAATACCTTAACATATGTGATGTCCTGCTGTTTAAACCATATGCAGACCATATTACATTAAATTAATGGGGCTTGCTTAACACCACAGTAACAAAAACAACTTCATGTTTTATTTATTCATTTGCGACTAAACAACTTCATTGTTTCAGCCACATACTCCAAAAATAGTCTATTTTTGGAGTTAAACCCGAACGATACAAGAGAGTGCCCTAAAGTAAAGCTGAGTACATAATGCATGATATTATGAACATATACCTTCTCCTCCACAAGTGATATTTTGGCTAGCCTGACCAATGTCTCATCAGCACGCATTTCCTTCGGCACACCATCTACATTTATGCATATGGGGTTAAAAGTAAGCATAAATGAAAATGAATGAAATTGGTACTAAGCGGCATATACCTGCATAGGTTGGTGAGTCATTTGTGTCCTCTACAAGATGGGCCATGACAAGCTCACCATATCTACAAGAACCAATATGGATAGGGTTCATATTACAGAAATAATTAAATGTGGAAACTAGAAAGAGCAAATAAAAAGAGGGAACAAAACTGGCCCAGAATACTGCTTCTTGAACGAGAACAGGCTAGGGTTTATCCAGAAAATAATTTTTAACATGGAATACTACACCATTTTGCTCACTTTGTGAAATGGCATATGAGGTCTCTCTGATTGCAAGTAATCTTATCCAAGGTTTTTGTAACATAGCTTGCAGAAGGCAAACATCACAACATTCCATAGGAACATTAGAGCAAACATGTCTATGATCAAATTATTAAAAAAAATACTTATGCTTTCCAGTACCAACATGATTACAAAAAAGAACATCTATGGCCACAGAACTACAGCACAGCTTTCTGTGATGCATGAATCATAATACTAAAGGTACAGAACTATGCATCGTCCACGAAAACGGATACTTGAGCTTCAGACACTCATCAAAATTGACATTTCAAGGCTTAAGTTGGTATAACCATGGTTGTCAGCTGAAGAGAAATCCAGAATCACGAGTCAATATATACTAAGTGGACAGAAGCCAATTCTTATGTTTATTATCATAATTGTTTAAGATATCTCAGGCAATCCCAATGAACAAATAAGAAAGAACATTGCTGGTTTAAATAACAGATAATTAGTCCAACTTGTGCTTACAAGAATGCTAGTTATATTCTGGCACCTGAACAAATATACTTTGTAATCAATAATACTGAGATAACAGTAGGGCATACCTCTGAATTTCCTCGACACTTTTCCCCTTCAAACGAGGAAGATACTCTTTCCAATCATAGTTCTGAAAACCATACCTGCAAAGTTGAATGGGAAAAATCATTGACCATGAAAAACAACATGCCACACATTAATGTTCTTCTACTAGTATATAAGAACGTTTAGATCACTAAAGTAGTGATCTAAACGCTCTAATATTTCTTTACGGAGGGAGATTACTGAGATTGGAAGATAAAACGGTGTACTCAAGGCACAAATGAGGATACTTAATCTGGACCAAAAATATACTTCTTTGGGGTACAAAGATAACTGTTAGAACATAACATGGAAGCAGACAACAAACAGAAAACCATGTCATTCAAACATGTCCACAAAAGAAGGATTTAGAACTGTTCCAAGCTTGACGACATAGCATATTTTTTAACATCATTTTTATATAATGATATTACTCAGTAAGTGGGAGGGGGGAAGGAGGAAAGGGGCTAAAACTTCTAGTTCGATCAGCATGTCACCTAATAAAGCAATAACAATGCTTGCATGTATGCAGTTATATAGGGTAAAGCAGTGAGTACCTTAACCTAAATATCAGAAGAAGAAAAAAGTACATATTTTGAACTAACCTCATGAGTGTCTGTAGGAATTGTGTTCGTTGAACGTGATTGAATCCATAAACTTTTAAAGCACGCCCTTCACCCTCCATCAGAGGGAGTGAATCTACATTACCTGGTGAAGATGTATCGGAGGTAAAGAACAATATTTATAAGTAGCAATAAATAATAGTAAATGATAACACGGAATATACTGTATATAATTTCATTACGTGAGTTTTTCTTAGAATACTGAGCCTTCCTCCCAGAAACATTTGCTGGTAAACTCGTGTCATTATCCGACACATCATCATCATAGGAGTAATCCTCGTCTTCAGAACTTAACTCGTGCAGGCCAGTAATGTCATCCTCATCAGCAGCAGCCATCTATGTATGATACAAGAAGAAAAGAAGGGCTCATTAGTCTATTTCATTGATTAATATGCATATGCACGATACTACCAATTTATTCAAAATGGCATCCATATAATTTGCACATTTCTCAATAGGAATTACTAGTTTGTGAAGAGCAAGAAATAAGAAAAAAAAGGCTCAAGGTCTGAAGCAAAAGACCACCTATCATACTAGGGAGGAAAAAATACAAAAGATATCAAGTTTCAACGAAAATGAACAGGTTGGAGGGAGGGGGGGAGGACTCAGAGACGTTCACAGACAACCAACATCCTCAAAAGTGCAAGAGATCTCCAGCAAACGCCCCTCCAGCAGGCACGCCATCGCTGCTCATGATCTAAATCCCCTTCCTCACATGCCAAATCTAGCGTGTGCTCCTGGGTTAGCCAATGACCAACCACCCCCTCCCCTCCCGACATTTCCTCTTCCTCTCTACCAAAATGAGGTTCCCTGTCCAGCCAGCTCCCCCCATCACTGCACTTCTTTGCCGCCGCCGTGCTCACCCGTCACCTAGAAGCCTGCCCGGCCCAGTAAAGCGGTTCAGCCATGCCGACGAGTCATGGGGAGGGAACAGCTGGGAGGAGAGGTGGGGGAAACGGAACCGCATGTCTTGGCTGTCCAACACTGACGGCTGCAGGATGAGGCAAGGACAGGAGGTCAGGGAAGGAGGGGCAGAAGGTGGGAGACGAGGAAGCATGATGGCCACACGGGACCGAGACAGCAGAAGCGGTAGATGAGGATGGGTGGCAGCCACTGCTGCTTGTCAGAAGGAGGAACCTGGAGAGGATGATGAGCTGGTGGGGGTGGGCTGAAAGGGGGAAGGGGGAGCAAGGTGCGCTGAGTGAGGTGGGAGGTGGAAGCTGGTCAGGGTGAAAGGAGAGGGAGATGAAGACGAGCTGGTCGGAGTGGGCATGACCACAAGAAGATGAACAGCGGGATGAGGTGCGGGCCAGAAGAAGGGGGAGTGGTGGTGGTGTTATGACTCGTGACAAATAAAGGGAGACCATAGAAAACGGGGGATATTGGGGTATTTTAGAACCAAGGGAAATGGGAGAGAGAACAGAGAAGAAGAAGATTACTTGATCAATTGTCAAGCTTTTGGCATCTATTCAGAAATAAGCAGTTAGAAATATAACCGTTGCAAAATCATTGTTTTTCATAGGGTATTGTTAAAATATAGTAATGGAATAGTCTGTTGGAGTGTGAAGATATGGAGGGAGAATATTTCCGGACAGACACTCCATATGGAAATATGGAGATGCTCTAGCTGCAATAACAACTGTCTACTGTGTGTTCTACTTACATAGAAGTAACAAAATAACCTATAAATTTAACAACAATAAAATCTTACCTAAATGCAAGGTTTCAGTAAGAATGTGGATCTAAAGAAAAAATAAAAAAGTTAAAGAAGACAAGTATAGAAAGGTTACCTGCTTGCGGCTTCTTTTTCCTTTCCCCATAGCAATTTCTTCTACTTCTTGCTCAACGCATCTGTCTTTCAATAATTCTTCCCAATAGTTTGCTTTATTGGATGCGGCTTCAGCTTCTGCTTTTTTGCGTGCCTCCTCTTTTGCTGCTAAAGCTTTAGCCTCATCTATGTACTCGAAGTTCGCAACCTGGCACATAGTAACACGAGAGTTAGTGCTTATTAGCAGCATATGCCCCCAAATCAGAAAACTAGTGGAGAAAATGTGAATGAAGCAACAGAAAGAGACATTGTGCACATTATTTACAGAATGCTTTGGAAAGCACTCCCCCGAGTAGACTTTAAAGGCAATGGCAAAACTAACATGCTGATATAATGTTCAGGTATTGTGAATGCATGCCCACTTTTTAAAAAAAAAACTTAGGAGGTGCTTGGCAACAGAAATGGTAACGTTAACGTAAACAGACCACAGCGCTTAAGGAGGTGTAATGAACTTTTTCCAAGTTTGTTTGGTTCACGTCCAGGTAAAGGAAGTGATTACCATTGCTATGCTCTTGCTCCGCCCATATTTCAAGTGCCGCCAGCCGTCTACGAAATCAAGCGCTGCCGGCTCTGGATCTTGTGCGCCACCGGCCGCCACCAATCTCAAGAGCCGCCGGCCCTTCCCGAACATAAGCGCCGGCGGCTGCTCCAATCTCCGCAGGAATTCAAAGGGGATCGGGGAGGCACCGGCGCCGAACTCAAAGGGGATTGGCAAGGCACCGGCGGCAGACTCAAAGGGGATTCGGGAAGCGGCGGCGGACGAGAATGAGGAGATCGTGCGGGGAGGAGGGGGTCGTAGGCTCGGTACCGCAACATTTTACCGGTGGGGCGTGAGCGGTATCGATCTATAACTGGGGCGGACCTGTTTACGGTGTGGTGTTTCCAAACGCAAGTAACGTTTTTTCCTTTAAGGTGTAAACAGGTGACGGGCAAAAATTTGTGAAACAAACACCTCCTTAATGCATGCCCACTTTAAAAAAAAACTTAATGCATGCCCACTTTTAAAAAAAACTTAATGCATGCCCACTTTATCTCTTGATGGTTTGACAACCACCAAATTTATTGGGCAGCCCGGTGCATGTAGCTCCCGCTTGCGCAGGGTCCGGGGAAGGGTCCGACCACTTTGGGTCTATAGTACGCAGCCTTTCCCTACATTTCTGTAAGAGGCTGTTTCCAGGACTTGAACCCGTGACCTCATGGTCACAAGGCAGCAGCTTTACCACTGCGTCAAGGCTCCCCTTCAAACCACCAAATTTATTGACTAAACATAAAAACTAATGGTTAATAAAATTTATATGTGACCATTTTCAAGACCGTTTCACCTTACGTGGTAAGAAAAACAATAGTCCATCTACTTGTCTCACCCACCAAGACGCTCAGTGGTTAGATGAATAGTAATACAGTAAGGTGGAGAATTCAAGACAGACAGATGGCAGCTACAGTTCCTTAGGTTGGAAATGAACATATTAGTGCAAAACAGACAAGATATGGTGTGCCATTACCCAATAAGATGACCACATAAGCAAGTAACAAATAAAGAGAAGTATATATTGGCCCCTTGAATTCTTCAAAACATCCAGGTTAAGCCTAAACTAACAAACCATCTATTGTGCAGCACTGGACAACATAAGCAACGTAAACAGCATTTGAAGCTGTACTCACTGTGAAGCATCAGGGAGCCATGTCATATTTCAAGGTTGAAATCAGAAAATTTGACGAGTTCAAGGGTAATGTGTACTTTTTCCAGCAGACAATAAAAGTAGAGATTACAGCAAATAATTTGAAGAGATTAATCCAAAGGTGCAAGTTCATTTTGCAGCCCTCAATTTTCTCCATGTTCGGAAAAGACCTCTGACCCAAAACTGCTAGGTATTCACTCTTATTATCCGAACTGTTCGCTTTTCCCCTAGGCTGTTCTATTTGTCGTTTTCACCATGCTGACTGGCACAGCCCTGGCTTCGGCATGCATGACTATGTGATGGGGCATCTTAAGGAACAAGAAGGATAAACGGGACGTTGAATATGGCTACCTATGGATGCGAATATGGCTACCATGTCAGTGAAACATGTACATGTAGATGCCACATTAACCAAACCATGGTGGTCTTGGTTTTGAGGGTGTTTTGACTGGTTTTAGGATTTGAGTTGCCAAAGCGAATGGTGTTGAAGTTGAGGCCTTGAGGGTGTTTTTTGGGACTTGAAGAATTGAGTCGGGGAAAATGAACATCCTAATTAAAATGAAGAGGCCCCCTATGCTTTATACTTATAATAATGAGATAACACATCGGTACCTTGAAACCTTTCAGAAATTCGTCATCTTCTTCATCTTCCAAATATTCTTCCTCGTCGACTTGGTCACGGTCCAATAACCTGTGAGGCCAGTAACAAAGAATCTGTCATCCCATGCAATGCACTCTTACCACATAAAGATATAGTGCAAAATGCCACTAAAACATTTTAAAATAAACGGAGACAATTTTCATATAGGGTTCTCCTGTTTGTATGTTCTCTAAAAAATGTCATGCAGGGTCTGCTTGGCCCCAATTCTGCTGTTTCGCCGTTTAGCACAGATGCTTACGAGATCGTGTGCTAGGGATTTCTGGCCCCGACCCACGTCTCTCACCTGGCAAAGCAAGATTTTTTTTTTGGTGCTAACAAGCACAATGCCTTGCCAATGGCTCACGTATACTAGCTCTGGATCCAAACGCAACCATGCTTTGCGTAGAGGACGGCTCGAAAGAAATAAGTGAGATTACTATAAAAGGAGAAGAAAATAAAGAAATTCAGATGAAACAATAAGACTAAACAAGTGAACAATTTGCTGAATTTCTACTTGTGAAGAGGATGACTCAAAGCATGAATTGGCCCTTTACTACAGCGCTTGAGTATGAAATTTAGCCAGACTTCCAAACATATTGAACACTATCCACGGCATACTCCCTCCGTCGGAAATTACTTGTTGCAGAAATGGATGTATTTAGACATATTTTAATTCTAGATACATCCATTTTTATCCAATTTTGCGGCAAGTAATTTGGGACAGAGGGAGTATTTGTTTTCAAAACAAAGAGAGTGCTTACCTATCTATTGCAGCATCGTCATAATGTATTTGGCGGGACTTTCCAGCTTCATCCTCGTCATCATCAAAAAGTTCTTTTGACCCATACCGGATAATATCATCTAACTCCTCCTGCAAAAGGGGACAGATTGATGATTTTTTACTTGGCATTTAAGAATAGATATAACAAGTAAGGCCAGATTTCCGAACATATTGAACACTATCTACAACATTGATTAACACTTCACAAAGAAACTTAGGTCCATCACGGCATCGCCTGATCACCCACCCCAGCTAACATATAATCTAAGCTACATGCAAAATGATCTTGAAACAAAAACAATTCGAATTTTTACATGTGTCAAGTAGTAACTAATAAAAAATCACACATATCACCACAGTTTCAAATCAGGTAAATCACAAGTGTATGCACCTGGTGTGGCCAAAAAGCAATTAACTACCATATCTGATACCAGTAGAAGCTAATTGATAGGTGTCGCAAAAAACAGTTACTTGGTAAGCATAAAAAAAACACAGGAGACGACATCTAAATGGGCTTGATAATCATCAATCGTAGCAACAGGTGTCAAAGCTTGTAGGCCATGTGAAATGTAACATAAGGCAATGATCGCGATAGGAACCAGGTGCTACACGCACCATAGAGACTTTGATTCTGCATTTCAGTCCATGTCACACCAGTAAGAGAAGATAGCATGTAATTAGTCAATGTGTGATGTCATAGATATGAAGTTGTATCTAAGTAAAACCATAAATGCTCAAAAAAATGATATTTTTTAACGCCTATGGATCATTAGAATCGCAATCCACGCAGTTACCTGATTGACATTACTAGCCTTTGTGAGTCTCCCAACAACTAAGTGCTCCAGTATCATCTTTTTCTTTGTAAGCTGCATCATTCGCTCCTCAATTGTACCTCGACTAACAAGTCTATATATCATAACCTGCAGGGAAGACGAGATTTAGAAAAAGGCTAAGAACCAGCGCGCGCACACACAAAAAGAAACAATTCAATAGGACATAAACAGCTTTGGTCAGATACCTTGCTAGTCTGCCCTAAACGATGGGCTCTTGCCATAGCTTGTAGATCCGCGTGTGGATTCCAGTCACTGTATGTAAATGTAAGATATAGGTTACAGAAGATTTCAGAATATGAACTTTGTTGTTTAAACAAGGAGATCAATTCACCTGTCATAGATAATTACAGTATCAGCCGTTGCCAAATTTATACCCAGGCCACCAGCTCTAGTAGAAAGAAGAAAGCAGAACCTAGTAGAAGTCTTAGAGTTGAAGCGATCTATTCGTATCTGCCTTTCAGCGCCACCTATCTTGCCATCAATACGTTCGTAGCTCCATTTCTAAAACATGTGTGATGTTTAAAATAAGGTACATGAGATGAACTAGCGAGCATAATAATTAACAATTGATACAACAGGAAAATAGTTAAAATACCCTGTAGCTTAAATAATCCTCCAGTAAGTCCAACATATGTTGGAACTGTGAATAGATAAGGACTCTATGACCCTGCTCTTTCAGCTTCACCATCATCTTGTCTAATAGTTGCATCTTTCCAGAAGAATCTAAAAGCCTCCTGCAAAATTAAAGGAACAAAAGTTAATGCTATATAGAACATAAATTTCGATCAGTAGATTTACTGAGTGGTGGAAGATATCTAGACAAAAGTTAATTAGTCTAATTAACATAGGAACAAATTGAAAGGAACCTTAGACATATAAATAACATCATATGAGCATTATAGCAGATTATACGGAGGTTTTACTCTAGCTGGAACAAAAGATGACTGTAGACTACCTAAGCAATTGGTAAAATTTGCTTATATTTTTCGCAGGCAACGGAGGGAGTATATTTTTATTTATGACATACTATTAAAAGATAAAGTACAAGTCTATGATAGATTGGACAACTCCAGCGGCGTATGTGCTCTCGTGTGCAATGAAAAGATCAGATTAATAGACACCATGTCTAACAGGTATCTGTAAGCACAAAATAAGTGAAATAAAAGGTCAAAGCGCAGAATGTTTGACACTTTTTTTAAGGAAAACCTCTTGGCGCACTTTATTGATGATTAAATAAGATTACATCGTTCATTAGATAGAAGAACAACAGCAATGCCCAAGAAGTGAACTCAGAAAAGTGCAAAACAAATGGAAAGAACTTCGCCAGGACAGCAGTAAATCTGAAGGAGCAACAACAGAAAATCTGGAGCATAAAGAAAAAAATCAGACTTCAACAAACAAACAACCAAGTACCTTAAACCTTCTTCTGGGCTCGCAGGCTCAGTATCAGGTTCATCCGTCATGAATCCATGGCAACAAAGTTTGCGCAGCTCCATTACGACATTTATAAGGGAAACCTGTAATAAGACAACAATGAATTGTCAATCCAGAACAGACCGATACAAACCATAAAATGGAAATTAAAATTACAACTATTACATGTCCACCACCACGACGAGATAACACGGCATAGTTCTTGGTGAGAATTGCCTTGTAGTATTCTTTCTGTTTGCTTGTCAGCTCAACTCGTAAAATCAGCTCCTTTTTTGGAGGAAGTTCCTTCATAACATCTTTCTTGAATCCTGTTTGTACCACACAGGCAACAAGGTTGAAATTACATCCGTTAGAAAAACTCAAAACAGAATTTGATTTATATCTTACTTCCAGCAGCTTTACTTTTGAGTTTACCAAACTAATTCTACTCAGGATATACTGCACCTCATGTAACATTTGCAAAGCATATGCCACAGTAATAGAAAGAGTGGAAGAACAACCATGCCACAACATTTCAGTATGTAATAGACAGAAATCTGATGATATACCTACTTCTACGTTTCTTTTATATGTATTTATTACTCCCTCGGTTCCATATTAGTTGTTGCTGATTTAGTACAACTTTGTAATAAATCAGCGACAACTAATATGGAACGGAGGGAGTACCATTTTTGTCAGATCCCGCATATTACATGAATATGCAAAGATTGTGGATTTTCATGGTATGCATATTAGTACATCAGAATGTGTGCAAAGATCAGCTGAAATTTCGGCGCCACCATTCAGACCATTATATAAACTAAACAAAGAAACATTCTGACTCCAGACATCAATGGCAGCACGGACAATGAAAAAGGATTAAATAACTAGTGCTAAGTCTAACTCATTTACAGATCATTTAATTGATATGAGTAAAAACCATATGCCCAGCAGAAATAAACGATCAAATGTATTCATACTCCGAAGAAGGTGTGGCTTCAGCATTCCATGGAGCTTCTCGACTTGCTTGTCTTGGTTGATATCCTTAAACTCCTCTTGGAGATCAGATATACTCCCAAACTACAAATGTAAGTGCCATAACATTACAGGATAGAAGTATAGAACGTAACATTAAATGCAATAGGAGATTAAAAGATTGGTCAGCATATGCTAAAAGCTAGGAAAGTGTCTATCATGGACCACAGTAAAATCAAGACAATTTAAAATAGGACAGACAGAATGCCTAATGGGCTAGTGTCAAAACAAAATAACAAATTTAGCATGAAAATCTTTAAGTGGACCAAACAACTTTGAAATATAAAATGGAAGTGACGGAGAATCTGCTAATCTTACAGTTTCACCCTCGAGGAAGTGCATCAGCATGAAAAGCTCATCCAGGTTATTCTGCAGAAGAAGAAGAAAAAGACAGGACAACAAATTTAGATGCACAGGATAAAGTCACAAAAAAACAATAGCACGCATCAAAAAAGTTTAAGTGAAAAAAATAGCATGTGCAAACAAACGGGATGAAAAATGAATGTAAATGATGCGTTATAAAATCATGTGTATATGTGAGAACAGTGTCAGGGTTCCTTAGATATTATTCAACACGCAATGTTCTGGTGCCTAACTCATGTTCACAAAACGGATATGTTCAGACAAGTGCATTTATCTTGTTCACATACCGATGTGGTGATATATACAATTAATATCCTATTAGGACACTAAGCCCCTTAGATATCTTGCTATGGAAGATATATTGACAATGATAAGCACTGGTGAAAGTGCGCATACTCTCAAATAAACAAGGATATAGACCACAGACAATAAACGATCTGAGCTTAAACACCGAGAAACCTCTAGATAAATAGTAATTGCAATTCAACAAGACTGCTAGTAGCCTTGAGCATGAACAAGAAATAGTTTTAAGTGCGGGAATACAGTACAATGGTTTGAATGTAGAGTAGTAACCTGAACTGGGGTCCCTGTTAAGAGAACACGATGTTGAGTATGATAATCTTTAAGTAGACCAAACAACTTTGAATCTTTGTTCTTCAAGCGGTGCCCCTCATCCACAATCTAAGATGCAACATTAGTAATCAGGGACAAGTCAGTAAGAACATCAGAGTACAATCTAAGATGCAACATTAATAATCGGGGACAAGTCAGTAAAAACATCAGAGTACAAATAGCCTCCACAAAATGAAGAAACGGAATTACCATGCACTCCCATTCTATAGTTTTCAGGACTGCAGAATCCATGTTAATCATCTCATAAGATGTCAAAAGGACATCAAATTTTATTCTTGACTGCTTCTTTTCATCATTAGATGAAGATGATTTATTTTTCTTCAGCTTCTTAGGATTATCTTTCGAATAGTAAAATTCATACTTCTTGATAATGTCACGAGAAGATCCAGATCCAAAATACATAATCTGACAACAATAAGGAGAAAAGTCAGAAAAAATATATCTGTCTGGAATATACAAATAATGTATTTCGAATTAGTTCAACCCACGTACAACATTCATTTGAGGTGCCCAAGTTGCAAATTCACGCTCCCAATTTCGCAAGGTTGAGAGAGGGGCAACAACTAGATGGGGACCAAACTTGTCTTCAGACACAGAGGCCAGAAAAGCAATACTTTGTATTGTTTTCCCTGCATTTTTTTTGTCATCAATGAACATATAAATACAAAAGTTGGTAATACTAGCATCCTTGTTATAAAAGTATCTTACCAAGACCCATCTCATCACCAAGGATGACACGTTTATTAATAGACCATGAATAACGCAGAAAGTTTAACCCTTCAAGCTGATAAGGGTGTAGTGTGCCTTCAATAACCAGAAAATGATTCAAAGAACGAGCATGAAGACATGTCCCATTACATCAATATAGTCAACTAAATAGAAAAATGAGAATAATTCATGTTTAATAGCAGCATACCACCAGTAAGAAACTCGGGAGTCTGTTCAGCATGACGCATCGCACGATCGGCATTCTTACTCTTGTCAGTAGATTTCTTGCGCCTGGACAGAATCTCATTGTAGCGTTCAATCTGAGGTTGAAACACTGAGATGTCAGACTCACTTTCCCATGTGCATTCATCATATGAAAGTTCCTTCCATTTCACATAGTAGTCCCTTTCACCACTAGAGTTTTTTCTGTTCACAAAATACGAAACGATGTTACAAATATCAAGATATCAGTTGAGCTTTGCAAAATGGAAATGCATGGATACATGGGAGGAAGACAAAACGTGACACGGTCGGATTACTGAGACCATCGTCAAGATATCACTATGATTGAAGAATGCTATTGTCATTTGAGTATTTGACTCTGGGCAATAACATGATACATTATGGAATAAATGTGATACTGTCCAATGACAGCTTCATACTTGGGTAACTGCCTGATCTCAGAATAAACGCCATAAACAATAACTATGACGACTGAACCTCATTAATGTAAATTCATTAGTTTGTCAGATTAACCCACATACCTGCTAGCAAGGACCCGGTCAACAGTTGTCCATTCAGGCCTAATTGGAACATAGTCATCGTCAGATTTATCCGTCGACTCAAACTGTCTATTGAAGTTATTCAATCTAGTTTTCAACCGAGGGTGTATCTTCGCAGCCTCAAAATATTCATCTTCTGACACCCTGATATATAAAGAAAGTCAACAGTTAAGAGAGGATAGACTGTAGGGAATAATTCTGCATTGAGCAAGGCAGGCAGGTAACTACCAAGTGCAGTGAATGTGTGATAATCCTTTCCATTTTATCAGATATTGCTTGACAGGTTTCTTATTTGATCCAGACTCCGAAGAACTAGTCTCTTCAGAAGCAACCTTCGTTTCGCAATCTAATATCTTCTCCATCTCTGTCAGTGGGCTTACCTGAAAATCACAGACAGCATGCTTTGGTATACCAGCAATATCAATCGTAAGGTGAAAGAAAAATGGGTCAAGAGAGCAAACGCATACACATTCAGGGCAGCTCCACTTATCAGATGTGATATTTAGGCAAGGAACCAAACATTTCCGGTGAAATGCATATGTACATGTTGTACAAGACACAAGATTATCACTTAGCCCACATTTTCGGCAAGCATCTTCTTTCTGCACACAAAAATGAGCCAGCACTGAGTTCAAAATAAATACAGGACAACCAAAACTGGAGAAGAGGATATTAACAAACATGGAATCAAATGAATAATAGGAATCTGGAAAACGGAAGGTGCACCAACGGACATTTGAAACTCCACTATGTAGAGTTGTAGACAAACTACCAAGGCAATTTGAAGTGCAGATTAGAAAATGAGGACAGAAAATAATTATCTCTTCCAGTTATGAAAAACATAGAGCCAAGAGAAACCGCATGGCACAATGATATAAACGCAAAATCAAAACTATCTCAAACTCCTAAAATAGATAAAAACCTGATAGTAGCACGGTGAGATCACCCAGGAGATTAACTTCTAACAAATTTCAATCCCATAGTAGTAAAATGCCAGCCAATCTCAATCTAAACATAAAGCAACAAACCTAGATATGGCATATCTGAAAATGCAGAATAAGGTGAGCAGCCATTCCACTCAATTATCATCAGAATTCTACTACTTCAGACAGATGGACACTTGCAGTTAAATACACAAATATTCATATACTTCAGTAACCCTATTCTACACCAGATCCCCAAACCAATTCCTCCCGCCTACCAAGAGTTGAGCCATTCACGGCCTAACACCTAATTCTCCAACTACTAGTAATCCTGACAGAACAGCATCAATTCCCTGCTACCCACAGGCAGCTTCAAAAAAAATCAGCACAAAAATTCGAATTAGGCATGATGCAAAAACGGGCCGTGATCAGCCATACCGCGTCCTCGCGCTCGATCTGCTTGACAGGGGGGTCGCCATCCCGATCCTTCCCCTTCCCGTTGCCGCCGCGCGGGGGGAAGTCGTCGTCGGACTCATCTAGTGTGTAGCGGGGCCGCTTGTCCGACCGCACGCGCAGCCGCTCCACGAGGCTGCTCATCCCGCCGCCGGGACAGAAAAATACACTAAGCGGCGAGGCGGGGGCGAAGCTCCTGTGAAGAGCGCAGCAAACGCCCTCACCACCGCGCCGACTATAGCTCCGCCGCCTCGGAGTGGGCTAGGGTTTGCAGATTGGGATTCGGGGAGGGGCGAGCCCAAATTCGAGCGGAATTTATACCGCCGCGGGGCCTGGGCTGGAGTGCGGCGGGGGGCGCGTGAAAATGGAAGGTGGTGACGTGGGGGCGCTCGGCGCGTTGCTGTGGGCGGGGAGGGGCGGCGCGAGGGCGGCGAGGGAGAGCGCGCTCTCTCTGACCCACGCGCGCGGAGGGGAGCGGGGGCGGAGGCAGTGGTAACGGCCACTGCCCAGGGAAGAAAGTCCTCGTACTGAACTATACAGGCTTCTTGCAGTGTAGCCCTTCTCCTATGCTTAAATCACCTCAAGTTGCTCTAGGGGTTGGGATCCGGCATCTGGGCTCGATCTAGGAAAGAAGCCATGGACGGTGGACTTGATTGAAAAGAAAGATCTTACCCGTGGACTATTTTGAAGAGGCGGAGAGCCGGAGGTTGGCGACGACGAGAGGCCGGAGATGGAGAGGTGAGGGGGGCGCCGCGGCGGCATGCCAAAGTACGAGGCAGATCTTACCTGTGGACTATTTTGAAGAGGCGAAGAGTCGGAGGTTAGCGACGACGAGAGGCCGGAGATGGAGAAGCGAGGGGAGCGTCGTGGCACCATGGAGAAGTGAGGGGAGCGCCGCGGTGGCATGGAGAAGTGAGAGGAGCGTCGCGGCGGCATGCCAAAGTTCGAGGCGGAGAGGATGCCAATGGGAGACGGCGGCTAGGTTTCAACGCTGGCTTTTATCCCTAGTTGTAAAAAAGACGGACGGGTGAGATTGCCCTGAGGTGAAGATCGGACGGTTGAAATTGTGATGGCCCTGGGAAGCCTCCTACTCCCGCACGAATCAAGAATTGAGATGGATGGTGGACTTGATTGAAAAGAAAGATCTGACCTCTGGACTATTTTGAAAATAAATACCTGCTTGAGAAAAAGAATGGTTCGCGTCACTTACCTATTCTAGTTCATCCCGAACTCGCCGGAGAAGATGGACCTCGCCGGAGAAAGACATAGACCCGCCATCTATCTTAGGGGGAAGCCATGTCCTCATTATGGGGAGTCGCAAAACCCATTATCCATCTTGGAGGTGGGGGCATGGGATCGTTGGAGGTTTTCTCCATTGTTGTGGGCTTAGAGGAATGGTCGGGCAGTGGGGGAGGTTAACGAGAGGGCAGAGCGGTGTGCGGTAGCACCCGCCGTTCGTGGGGGAGGGGTAGGAGGATGGGGCGGGGGAGGAACTGTCATCGGGAGGAAGAAGATGGGGAGAAGATGATGGAAGTATGTGGCATGATGGAGGTCGTTGGATCTTGATCCAATGGTCAAGAAATAAGTGACTGATGGAAACGACTGATGGAAACATTTTTTATCAGGCACCTATTACATAGACGGTCCCAAAAAAGAAATATTTGAACTATAGAAAAATATATAGTTCCAACCACATTCACTGATTACAAGATTGGAAATCTTGTTGCCGGGTGCGATTGTGTGAAAAGCGTGAAATAATTGTTTTCTTTAGTTGGGATGCATTTACTTATTGCGATATTTTGGTACACGGTGTGTCTTGAAGCATACACAAAATTACAAAAATGTTTATAAGAATGTTAAAATGGGAAAATAGTGAAAGAAAGTGTTTTTTGACCTTGTGATCTGATACCCGAGCCCTCGGTCTTTCTGACATAGATCGGGACATCATCTTGAAGCATACAAAAATTACCAATTTATTTATAATAATGTTAAAGCAGGAAAGTAGTGAAAGGAGGTGTTGTCTGACCTTGTGATCTGCTATGAGATCTGGTACCCAAGCCCTCTGCCTTTCTGACATATATCTGGTCATCATCTTATGCATCGGTGATGTATTGCTCTTCGTTGGTAGTGGTATCTGTGGGTATGGTGTATCCCTATGCACAACCCGCTTAGCAGGTGCTTCGAGATCCATGCACTCGTTCATCGGCTTCTTCAACTGGGACCGAGTCATGACCTTCATTGATGGTGATAGTTGTGGACATGGGTCATCCTTGCGCATAGTCCCCGTAGCCATGGTAACCTTGTATTGGTCCATCACATGTCTTCCTCCATCTGGTGTGAGGTCTTTGTCGGACTCTCCAAGCGTGTCACGCAGCTTCCGATCTGACCACGTGCGCAACCGTTCCATGAGATCGCTCTTCACTGGCTTGGGAGATTTGAGAATACTCAATGGTTGCACACTCCTTGGCCGGGTCCTCTAGATCTCCCCCGCGATGGGGATGAGGAGGCTCCCATTGTGTAGTTATGAGAGGGGAGATATGGCGGCGACGTAGGGAGCTCTCCCTCACTCTAAGTGGGGACGAGGAGGCCCAAATCACACAGTCGTGGGTGGAAGATACGCGAGGTACCGAACGATCTCTCTCACAGAAGGGCGCATGTGTTTGGTAGTTATAGGAGGGTGAGCCTACAATTGGTGGTATTTGTAACATTGCGAGTCCTGAGCTGGCACTCGTTGAGACACGACTACTGAGAATGAGATTGTTGGCGCATGATTGTGGATAGCTGGGTGCAAGGAGAGCTCTCTCACACGCACGCACACACACACACACACACATTTGGTGTTTCTATGAGGTATGAGCCCTTAATTAGCGATGTTTATACCTCATTGAGAGTGATCTGGCACTTGGCAGGAGGCGTCAAGAAAAGAAGGTAACGATGAGTGATCTTGGCATGTGGTTATGGATGTTTTCGACATGAGGACCATGCGCTATGAGAGAACCCATGCAACCCCACCTGGCGACATGGCCTTGGATCAGGAGCCAGGGGCATGTGGGATCCATAAGGCAATCTTCCATCCCTCTTTGAAACCAATGGTCCTATTTTACCCTAATCACCTCTATTTTTACAGTATTTTTTCACCGCCATATTCAGAGGGAAAACAAAGTGGAGCTGAAAGTGCAACTAATCCCCGGGTGATTTTGGTAATTAATAACAACATATATGTCATTGAACTAATGCCTATTCAAGTTAAGATTTTAGGAAGTTCAATGATTGGCATGGCAAGGACTAGTGAATGTGGACCCCTCAAGATGAAGTTTTGTTGATGATCTGGTTGCTCAAGTGCTTAGTGATATTGCTCCAAAACCCTCAGCCACTTTCTCTATCCAATATATGTCCAAAACCCAAAGTGCCAACTTGGTCCCACCAATCCCATCTATCCGGACCCACCAAGTTCATCTAGATAGTGCCACAACCAAACCCTAACAAATCGGATCCACCGATATGGATCTCGGTCCCATCGAGATGGCGTTGCCAACTCACTGTCACCTATTGCAATTACTTCGGTCTAACGGAGTTGTTCCAATCGGTGCCACCGAGATGGCTTGCCAACTTTCTGTTGCCTTATTGCTTTATTTCAGTCTTACCGAGATGATGCAATCAGTGCCACCGAAATGATGTTTTGCCCTACCATTGCACTTCAGTTGCTCTGAGTTGTTTCCATTCAGTCCCACTAAGACCTCCAACGTTCATATCTTTTACACAAGTCGGTCTCACCGAGAATTCTTATCTGTGCCACCGAATTGGGTAAAAAGTGTGTAACGGTTGGATTTCATGTGGAGGCTATTTATACCCCTCCACCCCTCTCATTTAGTGAGAGAGCCATCAAAACGAAACTACACTTCCACCATTCATTTTCTGAGAGAGAACCACCTACTCATGTGTTGAGATCAAGAGATTCCAATCCAACCATTTAAACCTTCATTTCTAGCCTTCCCCAAGTTGCTTTCCACTCAAATCGTTTTCCCACCATAGCCAAATCTATGAGAGAGAGTTGAGTGTTGGGGAGACTATCATTTAAAGCACGAGAGCAAGGAGTTCATCATCTACACAACATCTATTACCTTTTGGAGAGTGGTGTCTCCTAGATTGGTTAGGTGTCGCATGGGAGCCTCCGACATGATGTGGAGTTGAACCAAGAAGTTTGTAACGGCAAGGAGATTGCCTAGTTTGTGAAGATCTACCCAGTGAGGCTAGTCCTTCATGGATGGAGCCCATGGTGGAATAGACAAGGTTGCTTTATCGTGGACCCTTCGTGGACTCGCGCAACCGTTACCCTCAGTGGGTTGAAGTCTCCATCAACGTGGATGTACGATAGCACCACCTATCGGTACCACGTGAAAGTGCAATCATGCCCTTACATTATGTTTTTATTGGTTGATGACAATCTACATGTAGGGGACTAACAATGGCTGCCAAGTGAATCTCAGGTGTTGGTTCCCGGTTCGTCAAAAAGGTGTGTGGATCAAGAGCATACGAAGTGGTTTCTCTCAAGGTTGAAGTGTTAAAATGTTGTTTCATTTTGTTTCCTTGAGTATAGGATCCCGCACTATTAAGAGGGGATCGATTGGGTTCGTAATAGACTTGCTCAAGTCAAGATGCTCTTTTCTATTAGTCTCTGATCCATTTTGTCTCTGGGAGTGCCGGATGTCCGGGCCTTGTGCCGGATGTCCGGGCCACTGTCCTCCCCCGGATGTCCGGCTCTTGCCCCGGATTTCTGGCCCCATGTCGAGAGGGCTTTACATTTCGCGGATGTCCGGATGTCGCGGATTTCGGGCCTTCTGTCTTCTTCGGATGTCGGGCCCCTTTCCGGATGTCCGGCCCTCATCGCTCCACGCTCGATATGGTTACAGAGCGTTCGTGGACTCTCCGGATGTCCATTGTCTGCCGGATGTCCGAACTTCCTTTACGCCGGATGTCCAGGCTTGACCCCGGATGTCCGGCTCCTCCGTTACTCTCGTTGCTGCCAGTGTCTCCAAGTGGCTTGTCATGTGGATGTCGGCCTCTAGCCGGATGTCCGGCCTGCCCAGTCACTTGCACTACAACGGCCATATTTTGAGCTCACACTATATATATTGCCTCTCTTCCCACTAGAGAGGTTGACCATTCACTTTGAACAAACCCTAGAACACTTCCCACTCTCTCTCTCATTCCTCCACACCAAATCTTAGATCCCCAAGGGATTTGAGAGATTTGGAAAGAAGTTGTCCGGTCAAGTGATAGATCCACTTCTCCTCCTTCTTTGCACCCAAGGAATTCGTGATTTGAGCAAGTCTTGAGCAAATCCCCATTGATCTTGTTACTCTTGGAGGTTGGAGACTCCTAGGCGGTAGGAGTCTTTCGGAGAGGAATCGACCTTTGTGATTACCCGGATAAGTTTGTGAGGGTTTGGAGACCACCCAAGGTCTACCACTAGTGGTTGAAAGCGCCAGCGGTGTTGTCTCAAAGGGAGAATAGGGCGAGCCTTCGTGGCGTTGGTGTGCCTTCGTGGTAACATCCACCTCTCTAACGGTGACTAGCTTCCCTCCAAGGAAGTGAACATCGGCATACATCCTCGTCTCCCGGAGTTGCGGTTATTCCTAACCCTAACTTTATACTTGTGGTTACTTGTTGTGTTTGCACTTACTTACATCATATTGTGCTTGCTCACTTATATGCTTGTGTTACTTGCCTAGTACTTCGTACTTACTAGCAATTGTTAGGCTCACCTTCATATTCCGCACTATTGCCTAAAATTGCTACGTAATAATTAAAATTTGTAATTGTACCTATTCACCCCCCCCTCTAGGTCCATCTCGATCCTTTCACCACGCCAAAATCCTCCGTGTCTCCATTGCGTTTACCTTCTCCAAACCCCTCCTTTACTTACATGTGCAGAGATTCTACTTTCCGCTACTATACTCTTAGGATTGCATGTGTAGGGTGATATTGGACTTAGTAGAAACGCTAAAATCTTCCCGCAAGTAAAATTGGAAAGAGGATAGATTTTTATTTGGTCAAGTAGTCTAATCACCCCCCCTCTAGACATACTTTTGATCCTACAAGTGGTATCAGAGCTTTGGTCTCTATTACCTTGGTTTCCATTGCTTTGGTCTCCATAGCCTTGGTTTCGCAAACTAAGAGAGTATGGCATCTAATGAGGGTAATTATCACCGTAGAGGGTGATAACCCATAAGTATAGGGGATCGCAACAGTTTTCGAGGGTAGAGTATTCAACCCAAATTTATTGATTCCACACAAGGGGAGCCAAAGAATATTTGTAAGTATTAACAGTTGAGTTGTCAATTCAATCACACCTGGAGATTAAATATCTGCAGCAAGATGATCAGGAGCACAGTAGTATGATAGTTTGATAGCGGTAGCAATAGTAGTAACAGTAACAGCAGTAGCAGTGATTTTGTAGTAGTTGTAACAGCAACATCAACAGTAGTAACTTAGCAAGAACAATATGCAAAAAGCTCGTAGGCATTGGATCGGTGATAACGTTGGATAATATTCATCATGTAACAGTCATAACCTAGGGCGACATAGAACTAGCTCCAGTTCATAAATATAATGTAGGCATGCATTCCGTAAATAGTCATACGTGCTTATGGAAAAGAACTTGCATGACATCTTCTGTCCTACCCTCCCGTGGCAGTGGGGTCCATAAGTAAACTAAGGGATATTAAGGCGTCCTTTTAATAGAGAATCGGAACAGAGCATTAACACATAGTGAATACATGAACTCCTCAAACTATGGTCATCACCAGAAAGTATCACAATTGTTGTCACCTTGGGGTTTACGAATCATAACACGTAATACGTGCATATAACTTGCAAGATCGGATCACGAACATAAATATAATGGTGAAAACATAAACGGTTCAAATCTGAAATCATGTCTCTCGGGCCCTAGTCACAAGCATTAAGCATAGCAAAGTCATAGCAACATCAGTCTCAGAACATAGTGGATATTATGGATCAAGCCCTAACAAAACTATCTCGATTACATGATGAATATCATCCAACCCACCACCATCCATCAAGCTTACGAAGGAATTACTCACTCCTGGCGATGATCAACATGAATCCCATCTTGGGGCCTTTTCCGGCACTCCGCCGGAGGGGGATTCAATCACGGAGGGCCTCTACACCAACCTTGCTACCCTTCTAATGATGTGTGAGTAGTTTACCACGGACCTAAGGGTCCATAGCTAGTAGCTAGATGGCTTCTTATCTCTCTTTGATCCTCAATACAATGTTCTCCTCGATGTTTTTGGAGATCTACTCGATGTAATCTTCTTTTGCGGTGCGTTTGTTGAGATTCGATGAATTGTGGACTTATGATCAGATTATCTATGAATACTATTTGAGTCTTCTCTGAACTCTTTTATGCATGATTGACATAGCTTAGTATTTCTCTCCGATCTATCGATTTGGTTTGGCCAACTAGATTGGTTTTTCTTGCAATGGGAGAGGTGCTTTGTGATGGGTTCAATCTTGCGGTGTCCACACCCAGTGACAGCAGGGGTAGCAAGGCACGTATTGTATTGTTGACATTAAGGATAAAAAGATGGGGTTTATATCATATTGCTTGAGTTTATTCCTCTACATCATGTCATCTTGCTCAAGGTGTTACTCTGTTCTTATGAACTCAATACTCTAGATGCAGGCAGGAGTCGGTCGATGTGCGGAGTAATAGTAGTAGATGCAGGCGGGAGTCGGTCTACTTGTCACAGACGTGATGCCTATATTCATGATCATTGCCTTAGATATCATCATAACTTTGCGCTTTTCTATCAATTGCTCAACAGTAATTTGTTTACCCACCATATGCTTTATTCAAGAGAGAAGCCTCTAGTGAAACCTATGGCCCCTGGGTCTATTTTCCATCATATTATTTTCAGATCTATAAAACCAAAAATCCAAAATACCTTGCTGTAATTTATTTGTGTTTACTTTATTTTTTCCTTTTACTTATCTTTTAAATCTATCTCTATTAGATCTCACTCTTGCAAGTGACCGTGAAGGGATTGACAACCCCTTTTTCGCGTTGTGTACAAGTGTTTGTTAGTTTGTGCAGGTGCATATATTGGGGACTTGCTTGTGCCTCCTACTAGATTGATACCTTGGTTCTTAACTGAGGGAAATACTTATCTCTACTTTGCTCCATCACCCTTTCCTCTTCAAGGAGAAAATCAATGCAAGCTCAAGAAGTAGCATTGGACCACTTAAAGAGGGATCCAAGAAAAAGAAATATTTACTGGTTATGGCCGACAAATTCACTAAATGGATCGAGGCAAAACCAGTAACTTCAGCCGAATCCGAACTAGTTGTCGACTTCATATCCAGGGGTGGTGCACCGTTATGGTGTTCCCCGTAGCATAATCACGGACAATGGATCCAATTTTACAGCCCAGGAAGTTAAAGACTGGTGCGCTAAGATGGGCATCAAGCTCGACTACGCTTCGGTATATTACCCACAAACCAATGGACATGTCGAACGAGCTAGCGGACTCATCATGAGCGGCATAAAGCCCCGTCTGGTTCGTTCCCTGTGGCACCCCGGCTCAGAGCGACCGGTTTACCTTGCATTGCCAGCCCAGGGATCATGTCTTCTGGCAACACGAAACAACATGGTATGAAAACAACCGCTTTATTCATGCTAGCGGGACATAGTTCATATTACAACAGTTAGCGAGGCCAAGCGGCACACACGGTGCGGTTTAACAATATGTACATTATTTAGTGAACATAAAATGGGCCTCGATCATGACAACTACTCGGCAGCAGAACAACGTTGTAGCGGGACTCCATAGCACAAGGACACCGACGTGGACACGGTCTAGACCCGAACAACACTCCTTTCCAACGGGACTTTCCTGAAATCTGGCATGACACGCCAGGTCAGTAAATTGAATGTACTTGCAAGCTCACAATAAACATAAACAAGATGACAGACAATATGATGATATTTATCCAATTAAATTAACAATGCAGCTATATAACCAACATGATGTGACTATGCTCAACAGGTACTCATTATCCCGACTTGCTTACCAGGTGTGACCAACAAACATAATATTACCAACACATACTCGTGATCCTTACGGCGATCACAACCCGACCATCTCATGGCCCATGATCCTTACGATGATCACAACTCGACCAACTCATGGCCCGTGATCCTTACGGCGATCACAACCCGACAACTCATGTCCAACTCAACATGATGACCTCACTATCATCCTTAGTGCAATTTAGTGTGCATATTTATTAAGTGTTGACCCATGGTGTACCTTACTTTCGAGCGTGTCCGTATCTGTGGGCTCGACTATTGATAGATTAAATATACTCTGCAGAGGTTAGTACACTGTACCCACACTACGGAACCCATGGCCTCACTCTCCCATCCGAGTGGACCAACAACATTCCGACGAAACCATTTCACTGTCATGACACTCTCCCAACCCCTCCGACTCAGACCCCACTGGGCTAGTCCTGGGTGGCCCCGTGTCTACCTCCAGACACCTCGACCACCATCATGGCCACGATCCACACTGGGATCCGGTACCAAACTTAACTTAACAACGGGCTCACAAGGTTATGCTTGACTACCGGGCCAGGGTACAGCATGCCCATAACCTTCCCTAAATTGAGGTACTGACCAGAGGCACGACAATGAAACGCGTTAAGGCCGTCCCATACCGCAAATGTGGTTGCCTTTGGGAAAGACTTCGTTTCAGTGACACCACGACCGGTCGACAACATGTTCAAGTTGAGTTATTAATCAGGTTCAACTTTAATGTGAAAAGAAAATACCCGGTGTCATACTGCCATACCATGCATCACTTAACATATGCACCACATAACCATGCAAAACTGCACCAACTACGCTCCCACGGAGCCAACATAAACTCATGCTACTATATTGGTAAAAACCTTTCTTTACTTATACCAGAACTATTTCTAGCAATTATCATCATTATACCTCATGCAAAAATAATATCCAAATTACTCATCAATTCTATGACCATATTATTTATTTATCACTTGCAACTAAGTTCTCAGAATCTTACTACAATATTTACTTCAAACATACTGAAGTTCAAGCATTTTAACATAACAAGCATATACCAGAATATATTTATTATATAACTAATTAAAATGCATCAATATTCATAAGTTCAAGTATGAAAATCAAAATATTGAAGTGGCACCATGAAAATATTCTTGTGGCTTGCCTTAGTCTTGATGAGGTTCACAAGGCTCCTGGTGATCCTCAAGACAAGCTGGTTCCTGTGAAAAATATTCAAAAACCACAATTGAAAATATCAAGAAACCTTCTGAAAATTGCCAGCAAATCTAGACAGAAAGGAAAAATCCCATCTTTTGGGAGTTGTTAGATTTTTGGACAAAGAACACAATGCAAAAAGAATCACTGCATTTGGACTTGCAGAATAAAAGTTATGGCTGTTTGAATGCTACTGGAATTTAAATGAATTTGAAAAAGAAAAACAGAGAGGGGGTGATGTCGATGGCGTATTTTCCTGGGGCGCCACCACTCATACCGCTTTGCGCGTGTTATGAGTGGCTGACTAGCGGGCCCTGCTAGTTAGGCCGGAGGGAGGGGGAAAGAAACAGAGAGGCGTGGCGCTTTGCCGGAGCTTACGCCGGCGTTGAGGCATCTTGGAGGAAAACGAGAGGGAGGGATCGACAGAGAAGGCTCTTGCGCACCTGCCCGTACCCGTGGTGTGGCAAACGGTGACTGGACGGCGTCGGATTCTTCCTTGCAAGCGAAGGCAGAACACGATGGTCGCCGGAGATGAGGAAGACGGCGGCTAGGGGCGGCTCCAGGGGCTCGGGCTTGGCGTGTTAGCTTCACGGAGGAGAGGCGGAGGCCCTGGCGGGGTCGCCTCGGCTTGGGAGTGGTCGGAGCTGTGAGGTCGATCCAGATGGGATCACCGGCGAGCTCGGCTCAGGGACGGCTGCCCGCGGCCTGCCCGGCCGGGCTGTGGCTTCTAGTGGCTATAGGAGAGAGTGGTGATGAGGTGCGGTGCTCCAGGAGGCTACAGAGGGGGGTTTATATAGGCGGGTCAGCGAGGAGGGCTCGGGCTCCGCCGGAGGACAGCAGTCGCCGGCGCCCGGCGATGAATGGTGCCAGAGAGAGAGGGAGAAGGCGACGGGGTTCACGCGGGAGCTGTGCACAGACGCGGACGAGCACAGGAGCAAGGAGGAAAGGGACGAACACAGTGCGCGGGCACTGTGCCGTTGGCCGGACCGTGCCCGTGCTCGTTGCAGCGAGCTCCGGTGTCAGCAAGCGGCAGGGTGGAGTAAAGGAGGTGGAGACGAGGATGGTGGCGAGGGGACACGCCACAGCTAGCCGAAAGAAGCGTGCAGCGCGCCATAGAGCGGCAGTGTGGCAGAGCGCTGCGTTGGCATGCCAGCACCCTCGGACGAACGCGGTCACCGTGTGGACCATGACATCAGGCCACATATGCACTAACCATGATGTCTGGCGTGTAGTTCTTAGTAACTTCAGGTGTTACCACGGCTCGGTTGGTTTCCAAGTGCAGTAGAAGTGAAATGGTGAAGATGTTTAGTTACTGGACAGAAACTTTGAACAGTTACTATGGTCAAACCACAGTGATTCAAGGGCTGATCTTTGGGGTTTTACTGACTCTTACTAAGGTGAATAAGCACAGGGAAAACCAGCTACAATGGAGCTAGTAAAAAGGTAGTTGCTGTAAAAACTACCATTTCAGCCCAGAAGTGAAAATATTTTCTGTGGCAAAAATACTCCAAAAAGTGGTGAAATATTTTTGCTCAGAAATGTGCCCTAGGTCCAAAGAATATTTGGGATTTTTCTCAGGATTTTTAGGGCAACAGAAATGAGGGTTGCTTTGGAGGTCAAAGAGTTTAGCTAGGGTTTAAGAGGCAAAATGAATATTTTTCATTTAAGAAAAATATTCCAAGCAATATTGTTGGGTTGGCCAGGGGTGAAATGATGGATTAGAAGAGGAGAGGGGGCACTTGGGTGAAAATCAAGGGATACCCAAGTGATCAAGTCCAAATGGAATGATTCAAAAACTCCAAATCCAAAACCAACTCAGTTGAAAATCAAGCAAAGAAAAAGAGGGCAAAAACTAGGCTGTGACAAACCTCCCCCGCTTAGAATGAATCTCATCCTCGAGATTCGGTTGCTTGGGAAAACCATTCTGGATAACATGCCCTTAGAAATTCTTCTGATTCCCAGGTTGATCCTGACTCGGTATGATGCATCCATTGAACCTTGTAAAACTTCCGTGACTTACTGCGAGTAACTCTTTCCATCTGATCCAAAATTTTCACTGGCCTCTCTTCGTAGGTCAAATCCTTTGCCAGCTCTATCTCTGTCAAATCGGTCTTTTTCTCGGGTGGTGAGATGCACCATCGCAGTTGTGAAACGTGGAACACATTGTGCACGTCGGACAGTTCCGGAGGCAGTTCCAACTGATATGCCACAACACCTACTCGCGTCATGACGGGAAATGGACCGATAAACCTGGGTGCCAACTTTCCACGGGTTTGGAACCTTCTTACTCCCTTCATGGGTGTGACTCGAAGGTAGACATGTTCTCCGGGTTCAAAATTGATCTGCCGGTGCTTTGCATCATAATAACTTTTCTGTCGCGATTTGGCCAGCTGTAATCTGTCTCGGATCTCTTTGAATTGCTTTTCGGCTTCCAGCATGAGATGTGTTCCGAAAATACGGCTGTCGCCGGTTTGAGACCAATTTAATGGGGTGCGGCACTTACGGCCATACAAAGCTTCATAAGGTGACATCTTTAAACTGGTCTGGAACCCATTGTTATATGAGAACTCGGCGTACGGCAAGCAATCTTCCCATTGTGGTCCTTGGGCTAAAACACAGGGTCAGAGCATATCTTCGAGTATCTAATTTACTCTTTCCGTTTGCCCATCCGTCTGAGGATGATAAGCAGTGATGTATTTTAATTCCGTCCCAAGGGCTTGATGGAGACGGGTCCATAAAGCAGAGGTGAAAAGTGAACCTTGGTCAGTAGTGATGGTTCTGGGAACTCCATGTAAACTGACAATCACGGATACATCTGATCGGGCAAGCTCATCTATTCGGTATGAGGTTTTGACTGGGAGGAAGTGAGCCACCTTGGTTAATGTATCTACTATGACCCAGATCGCATTATTGCCTCGTCGGGTCCTGGGTAATCCTGTGATGAAATCCATACAGACATCGTCCCATTTCCATTGTGACACGGGTAGTGGTTGGAGAAATCGGCTGGTTTACGATATTCATTAACCTTGTTGCATATGTCGCAATAGGCCACGAAATAAGCAATGTCTTTCTTCATTCCATCCCACCAGAATATTTGTCGAAGGTCTTCATACATTTTTGTGCCTCGAGGGTGGAATGAATACGAGGACTCATGGGCTTCTGACAAAATTTTCTGCTTTAGGTCAGCTTGATTAGGCACACAAATCCTTCCCCTGAATCGGAGGGTACCGTACTGATCCTTCGAGAAATCGGATGACTTGATGCGTTTCTGCAGTTTGGCATCGCCTGGCTGGGCCTTGCGGATTTCTTCTTCAAGAGTAGGAGTGACCGTCAGAATATTAGCAAGACCAGCCTCAACAATGACCAGGTTGAGCTGAGCAATTTCTTCTTTGAGTTTGGAAGGCGAGACTCGACATAGCGTTTAAAGCGGCGGGCTTTTGGTGAGTGCGATGGCAACCACGTTGGCCTTACCCGGATGGTAATTTATTCCAAGATCATAATCCTTGACCAACTCCAGCCATCTTCGCTGACGGAGGTTTAAATCTGGCTGAGTAAATATGTATTTGAGAATTTTGTGGTCGGTATAAATTTGGCACCTTTTTCCGATGAGGTAGTGTCTCCAAATTTTTAAAGCATGAACTACCGCGGCCAATTCCAAATCATGAGTGGGGTAATTGCCTTCATGGGGTCGTAGCTGCCGTGAGGCGTAGGCTACTACCTTGCCATCTTGCATAAGCACACACCCAAGTCCTTGTCGGGAAGCATCGCAATATACGTCAAAGCTGCGGTAGATATCTGGAAGTGTTAATACCGGCGCAGTTGTTAAGCGCTTCTTTAACTCGGTGAAACTTTTCTCATAGTCTGATGTCCATTCATATTTCTTATCCTTTTTAAGCAACTCCGTCATGGGCTTAGCAATCTTGGAGAACCCTTCAATAAATTGATGGTAATATCCGGCTAATCCAAGAAAACTCTGGATCAGAGACACGGTTGCGGGTGGCAACCAGTCGAGCACGTCTTTTACTTTGCTGGTGTCCACGGCTATTCCTTCAGCGGATAGTATATGCCCGAGGAATCCAACTTGCTTGAGCCAAAACTTCGCATTCTTGAACTTGGCGTACAAGCTGGTGCTCCTGAGTCGTTGTAGCCTTCTTGAGAGGTGTCCTTTATGCTCTTCTTCATTTCTTGAATAAATAAGTATATAAATCGATGAAGGCGACCACGAACTTATCAAGGAAATCCATGAACACTTTGTTCATCATGTGCATGAAGAAGGCGAGGCGTTGGTGAGGCGAAGGACATGACGGTATATTCATAAAGACCGTGGCGAGTGGTGAGCAGCGGTCTTGGGAATATCCTCCTTTTAATTTTGATTTGGTAATATCCGATCCATAAATCAATCTTTGAGAATACCTTGGCTCCTTGAGTTGATCAAACAAATCATAAATTCTTGGCAGAGGGTATTTGTTCTTGATCGTGACATCATTCAACTGTCGGTTAGTCCACACACATGCGAAGGATGCCATCTTTCTTGTCCACAAAAATAGCGGGTGATCCCCATGGCGAGGAACTGGGGCGGATATATCCTTTTTGGAGCATTTCATCAAGCTGTTTCTTTAGCTCCACCAACTCGGATGACGGCATCCGATAATATTTCTTGTGTATTGGTGTGGTTCCGGGCACAAGTTCTATTGCAAACTCAAGCTCTCGGTCGGTGGCATGCAGCGGTTCTTCTGAGAATACATCGGAAACTCATCGACCCTTTGGAATTAATTCCATTTCTGCTATTGCTGTAAAAACCATTTCTTTGGAGGATATGCTTCTACGAGCAATAAACTTGGTAGCTTGTCCATCTTCTCCGATCAAGTTGACTTCCTGGGTCGCACAATTTATGCATACTTGGTACTGAGTCAGCCAATTCATACCCAATATAACATCCTATTTTTCAGACTCAATCAGTATCAAATATGTCGGGAAACTGATTTCGTTGATCCTGACTTCCAGATTGCGGCAGACAAGATTGCTTTGAATAATAGATCCGAGGTTTGTACTAGCATATTCTTGCCCAGCGAACAAGGAAATTTGTTTTGGCGACAAAACTCGAGAAATAAAAAGTGGGGCCTTGAGTCAAATAAAATTACTGCGGTATGTTATTAGCGGGAACATACCAATAGCGACTTCGGGATTTTCTTGGGCCGTCGGTGAAATGTGATGAGCGTATCCCGTGGCGTCATCTTGACTTGGACCGGCTTCAAATAATGGATTTGAGGCTTGAGCGTAGCATGGGTCGGGTGTTCTTGGGACCTTTGTTTGGCATAATGTCGGTTTGTCCGCCTTCTCTTGAGGAATTGTTGCCTGACGATTCTCCATAAGCTGGGTTGAGCACATCATTCTTCACTTGGGTGGTGGTCTTGTTAACATTTTGTTGCCAAGCGGGCTGGTATGCCATCGAGTTGGTTGCCATGTCTGAACCTTACCCCTTGGTTGCATTTCCTTCTTAGGCTCAAATTTGCGTTTGTGATCATTATGGGCGGACTTAGTATCGACACGAGCTTGTGTTCCTTTCGACAATGAAAGCCTTGTTCACCGAGGTTTGGAAACACGGAAAATCGAACATCTTGAGAGCAATGGGCGAATTCGGGTTTAATCCACCAAGAAAGCGGTCCATCTTCATTTCTTCAGTGGCCACGTCATATTGAGAGTAAGGTGACAGGTGATTGAATTTTTGTAAATATTCTCCCACTGACTGACTTCCTTGGAGGAGCACGAGAAATTCACGCTGTTTAGTCTTCATAATTCCCGCAGGGATGTGATATTTTCGGCATTGCTCCTTGAATCTTGGCCAGGTAATTGCTTCATTCTCAGTCCCTATGGCTTTCTCACTTTCCCACCATATGGCAGTAGCGCCTTCCAGATAATGTGTTACAAATGGAACTTTATCTTCTTCATCAGTTCGAGCAACCTCAAGTTTCTTTTCCATAGTTCTTAACCAATCATCTGCATCCAAGGGATCAACAACTGGTTGGCGGGAGGCTTAGTCCTTTGAAAATCGAGATAGTTTGGAGTGAGAGGCGAGCTGATTTCCATTACATCCAATCATTGCTTGAATACTTGAATATTTCCATTAGATCATTGTTTAAATCGTTCCTCGAACATATGCATTATTTGCTTTCGGTGGAGGCGGATTTGGCGGTGGAGGCGGTGGTGGAGCGTCTGGCTCGGGTGATTGTCACGCTGTCGTGCGAGCGCCGAACAGGAGAACCCTCATGGCGTTACTCTGCAGCCTCCTGCGTCATCCTAATATGATTTTTCCCAAGTCAACACAACCGAGATGAGAAGCATTCAACAAAAACTAGGAGAAGCCGACAACAAAAACCAAGCGAAACCGAAAAAGCGAAGAAAATCGGCGAATAAAATAAAGTCCAACATAATTATACATAGACTCATACATGAAAGATAACAACATGCGAGGTCCAACTACCCTCATACATGAAGCGAAACAGCATGACTAGTGCGATTACAACCATACTCCATCCCAACAACCGAGAATACTAAAGCTCTCTTTGCTGGTTGGCGCTTGGGATCCTCTCCTGATGCGGACTCGGATCCAGAACTAACGGGGTTAACGGAGACCTCCGGGTTAAAAGTGACACGGACAGCCGGTGCCTCGAGGCTCTCCCTCAGAGGCGGTGAAGGCGGATCATCGGGGCTACTGAGAGTGGCGAGGTGAATCCCACTCTGCAGGAGCACTAAGGGGACTCGCGATCGCGGTGCCGAGCTACTCGGGAGTAACCGGAGAAACAAGGGATCTAGAACTGGCGAGAGCGAGGAAATAAATCCTGAGATGGAAGTAGTGGCTGAGCGGCGGTGACTAAAGTAGAGGCTAAAGCGATGCAGACACGACTCGGCTCATGAGCCACTCGTGATCGAAGATAGCTAGCAGTGATGTAGCGAGAAAGGTGGCTAGCGACACTATCAGACTCTGGATCAATGACAGGGAAATGGACACTACCATTATCGTGCAGAGATGGGTAGTAGTGGAAACCTGGGTGATTCTGCATCCGGACCTCGTTGTAGCGGAGCTCAACAAGTACCTCGAATGCAACAAACTGGACAGCCTGAGAAGCGGAAGAAGCATAGCCGCTACGAGAGGTACGAGTGTAAGAACTGGAATTGGAATTGGTGCGCAGAGTAACCACGGCGTGATGCTCATACACTAAGTCAACTAGGCGCTCTCGGTACACACGATAGACTGTATCATTTCCGTGAGGGTACAGCCGACGCCACATGTTACGAAGGAGATGCGGCGACGTGTACGGCATCAGCTACAACTGGCACGGATACATCACCGGATCCATCTACAATCACAGCCATTAGCAGGTTAGCATAGAAAAATAAATATAATCAGTGCTAACCTGCTAATGGTTATTACCGACACTCAACTACAACTCGTATCTAGCGTCCAATTAACTCAGCTTAGTCTAGCGTGGCCTACAGTCAGCGCGACTCTAATACCAAGTGTTGTGGCACCCCAGCTCAGAGCGATCGGTTTACCTTGCATTGCCAGCCCACAGATCATGTCTTCTGGCAACACACAACAACATGGTACAGAAAACAACCACTTTATTCATGCTAGCGGGACATAGTTCATATTACAACAGTTAGCGAGGCCAAGCGGCACACACGGTATGACTGAACAATATGTACATTATTTAGTTAACATAAAATGGGCCTCGATCATGAAACCTACTCGGCAGCGGAACAATGTCGTAGCGGGACTCCATAGCACAAGGACACCGACGTGGACACGGTCTAGACTCGGACAACACTCCTTTCCAACGGGACTTTCCTGAAATCTGGCATGACATGCCAGGTCAGTACATTGAATGTACTTGCAAGCTCACAATAAACATAAACAAGATGACAGACAATATGATGATATTTATCCAATTAAATTAACAATGCAGCTATATAACCAACATGATGTGACTATGCTCAACAGGTACTCATTCTCCCGACTTGCTTACTAGGTGTGACCAACAAACATAATATTACCAACACATACTGGTGATCCTTACGACGATCACAACCCGACCATCTCATGGCCCGTGATCCTTACGGCGATCACAACCCGACCAACTCGTGGCCCGTGATCCTTACGGCGATCACAACCCGACAACTCATGTCCAACTCAACACGATGACCTCACTGTCATCCTTAGTGCAATTTAGTGTGCATATTTATTAAGTGTTGACCCATGGTGTACCTTACTTTTGAGCGTGTCCGTATCCGTGGACTCGGCTATCGATAGATTAAATACACTCTGCAGAGGTTAGTACTTTGTACCCACACTCTGGAACCCATGGCCTCACTCTCCCATCCGAGTGGACCAACGGTGTTCGGCGAAACCATTCCTTTGTCATGACACTCTTCCGGCCCTTCGACTCGAGACCCCCTGGGCTAGTCTGGGTGG
Organism: Aegilops speltoides; assembly: GCA_021437245.1. NCBI lineage: Eukaryota > Viridiplantae > Streptophyta > Magnoliopsida > Poales > Poaceae > Aegilops > Aegilops speltoides. The sequence goes on from CM038147.1 coordinate 94,451,526, forward strand.
CCCGTGTCTACCTCCGGACACCTCGACCACCGTCGTGGCCACGATCCTGCTGGGATCCGGTACCAAACTTAACTTAACAGCGGGCTCACAAGGCACCCCTCACGGGCCGGTACAACACGCCCTAAATTGAGGTACCGACCAGAGGCACGACAATGAAACGCGTTAAGGCCGTCCCATACCGGCAAATGTGGTTGCACTGGGAAAGACTCGTTTCAGCGGCACCACGACCCGGTCAACAACATGTTCAAGTTGAGTTATTAATCAGGTTCAACTTTAATGTGAAAAGAAAATACCCGGTGTCATACTGCCATACCATGCATCACTTAACATATGCAGCACATAACCGTGCAAAACTGCACCAACTACGCTCCCACGGAGCCAACATAAACTCATGGTACTATATTGGTAAAAACCTTTCTTTACTTATACCAGAACTATTTCTAGCAATTATCATCATTATACCTCATGCAAAAATAATATCCAAATTACTCATCAATTCTATGACCATATTATTTATTTATCACTTGCAACTAAGTTCTCATAATCTTACTACAATATTTACTTCAAACATACTGAAGTTCAAGCATTTTAACATAACAAGCATATACCAGAATATATTTATTATATAACTAATTAAAATGCATCAATATTCATAAGTTCAAGTATGAAAATCAAAATATTGAAGTGGCACCATGAAAATGTTACTGTGGCTTGCCTTAGTACTGATGAGGTTCACAAGGCTCCTGGTGATCCTCAAGACAAGCTGGTTCCTCTGAAAAATATTCAAAAACCACAATTGAAAATATCAAGAAACCTTCTAAAAATTGCCAGAAAATCTAGACACCAAGGAAAAATCCCATCTTTTGGGAGCTGTTAGATTTTCGGACAAAGAACACAATGCAAAAAGAATCACTGCATTTGGACTTGTAGAATAAAAGTTATGGCTGTTTGAATGCTACTGGAATTTAAATGAATTTGAAAAAGAAAAATAGAGAGGGGGTGACGTCGATGGCGTATTTTCCCGGGGCGCCACCACTCATACCGCTTCGCGCGCGTTATGAGTGGCTGACTAGCAGGCCCCGCTAGTCAGGCCGGAGGGAGGGGGAAAGAAACAGAGAGGCGCAGTGCTTCGCCGGAGCTTATGCCGGCGTTGAGGCATCTTGGAGGAATATGAGAGGGAGGGATTGACTTAGAAGGCTCTCACGCACCTGCCCATACCCGTGGTGTGGCAAACGGTGACCGGACGGCGTCGGATTCTTCCTCGCAAGCGGAGGTAGAACACGGTGGTCGTCGGAGATGAGGAAGACGGCGGCTAGGGGCGGCTCCAGGGGCTCGGGCTTGGCGCGTTAGCTTCACGGAGGAGAGGCGGAGGCCCTGGCGGGGTCGCCTCGGCTTGGGAGTGGCCGGAGGTGCGGGGTCGATCCAGAGGGGATCGCCGGCAAGCTCGGCTCGGGGACGGCAGCCCGCGGCCTGCCTCGCCGGGCTGCGGCTTCTAGTGGCTATAGGAGGGAGTGGTGATGAGGTGCGGTGCTCCAGGAGGCTGCGGAGGGGGGGTTTATATAGGCGGGGTGGCAAGGAGGGCTCGGGCTCTGTTGGAGGACAGCTGTCGCCGGCGCCCGGTGACGAATGGTGCCAGAGAGAGAAGGAGAAGGCGACGGGGTTCATGCGGGAGCTGTGCACAGACGCGGACGAGCACAGGAGCAAGGAGGAAAGGGACAAAACACAGTCTTGTGAACCTTTGTCTTTGTTGCCGGAACGTCCCGTGCTTTCGCTGCAGCAACCGGCATCGGCAGTGGCAGGGTGGTGTAAAGGAGGTGGAGACGAGGATGGTGGCGCGGGGGGACACGCCCTGGCTGGCCGAGCAGCGTGCACGCGCGCCACAGACACTACAAAAAAAATACACTTCCGTGATGATACGTGTTTGTCACAGTAGGTCGCGTTTTTTGTCATGCATGTACATCCATGACAAATTTATGACAGAATCAAGATAGTCATACCTGTGTTGTCGTAGAAGTGTTCCATGACATTACCAAAATTATCATCACGGAAGTGTCCACTTCCATGACGATAAATCGCGCATCACAGAAGTGCTTTCGTCAAGGGTGACCGACACGTGGCATCCACCGTAACAGGACACCGTTAAGCTATCGGGTCGGGTTTTGGATCTGATAACCCATTAACAGCCCTGACCAATGGGGATTTTCCATGTGTAAAATCATCATTGGCTGGAGGAGACACGTGTCGGCTCACCGTTGGGACGGATGTCATCCACTCATTGGACAGAAGGCGCCTATGATACGTGGACACGTGGCATGGCCCAACAGAGGCCCATTCCTGTGAAAAGGCCGGCCCATTTGACTTGGTCAAAAGGTGGCGGGCTGGCCCATGTAAAGCGTGTTAACGACCTGTTCGCATATAGCCCATTTACAGCCTGCTAACCCAAGGCCCATTACGCCCTATCCGAATTAGGCCCGGTAGCGTCATCGGGCCACCCAATATGATTCGACCCGTTTCACTTCGGCCCATGTATGGCCCATGGCGTCTTTGGCCCATATGAGGCCCTATGTAACTCTTGGCCTATTAACGACCCGTGGTGGCGGCCCGTAATGAGCGGTGTATTACTTTTTAACGGCCCGTGGTGGCGGCCCGTAATGAATAGTGTATCACTTTATACCCATTAAGGGCCCGTTATTCCGTTGGGCCATTTCTAGCCCATGTTATCTTTCCGCCTTCTGAGAGCCCATTTATTCTTGGGCTCATTTCCAACATTCGTTTACTTACGGCCCGTTCTTGTCATTTTACGCTTATGGGCCAAATTCAGTAGCGATAGTTCTGATCGGCCCATTTGTGGTCCGTTAACATGTTGAGCCGTTTTCATAGCGTCATGAAATCGGCCTATTAACGATGGCCCGTTATGGTCGGCCCATGAACGGACGATTCCAACTCTAGCCCGTTTATGGCCATAATGCGGCCTGTTATTGGCCCATGTTTGGCCAATCGATCCGCCCGTATAAGGCCCATTGATGATATGGCCCATAGAAGGCCCATTGTTTACTGCCCGTAGAAGGCCCATTGTTTCTCTGCCCATGGAAGGCCCACGCTTTTATCGGCCCGTAGAAGGCCCACTATTTCTCTGACTCGTGAGTGCGGTGTCACTCTGATAAATATTAGCCCATGGTTATTGTGGTCTAGTTTTAAAAAATAGGTTGTTGCAGCCACTAGCAAACCACGAAAAAGAAGCTGCGACTACAAGCAAACAAATAAACAAGACAACAAGGAAATAAATAAGCAAGCAACTTACACTAGGCTATCACGGCTATTACACATATTACATCCCTTTGGGCATCAAAGTTCGCCACCGGTGCAAATATAGGGAACACAATGACATATAAGCGCGCCGACAAAACAAGTCTAGAAGCTGAAACCACTTGAAGAGCTCAAGAAACAATATCCTGGCTACCCATAATCTTTGGCAAGATGCTTAGCAAGCTTATTAACTTTCTCTTGTTTGGTGCTTAAGTCCTCCAGCGCCTGCTGTTGCACCAGAAAGTATGCATCTGAATTCTGCAGGGACTTCCTCAGTCCTTTGGCTTCCTGTCGCATAACATCTGATCGATGTCTTTCAACTTGAAGTTGAGACTCAAGAAGCGAGGCGATTCAGCAACGAGTTGAAGAGTCAGTGCGGCGGTGGTAACGAGAACTCGAACACTACATCAAGACAGGACTTTGGGGTTGTCTCAGTGTCCTCAATATAGTTTTTACAAGCTTTCTTGGAGACCAACATGGATGTCTCACTATCTTGAACCTTATCTGCATTACTTCCTTTACCATTGCATAACAGGGTACTCTTCTCCAATATTTTATCCGCGTTCTAAAAGGGAAATAAACAAACACATCTCAGGTTTACAATGTAGTATATGAAACTCATTTTGGTAAACCAGTTCAGTAGTAAGGTGGACAGGATAACAACATGAAACAAATGTATATCTATGTAGTATGGTCACTGTATGGTCTATATCATTCTAGTTTATGTTGCCAAATCAAGATAGATACAGTTTGAATCATATCTATCTAAGACAAAGCAGCATAGACAGAATATAAGTGTGGGAAACTACACAGCAATAACAACACTTGTAATGTGCATGGCATGAGAACATAACTGTTTATTCAATTGAAACTGAAATCAACATAGAGCAAGTTACAATAGCAAACAGCTAAACACGTTGAAGAAACAGGTTTAAAACATACATTGCGCCATTGGAGTTTCAATTGCATCCTTCAAATTTGAAATTGGTTGGTATCGGCAAATACTGTGATGCAAGAGCAAAGTAGTATGAACCATAGCTCGAACGACACGAGAACAATTTTTCTTCGCTTTAAGTGTTGACTTGGGTTCGGAGTGGTGGTCCTCGTGATTTGGGCAACGCAGTTGCCTTACTAATCGCTTTCGTGTTTGGGTGCTCTGTGGTGGAGGCGGTGTTGTGTCAGCGGAGGCTGTGTGTCTATCTGCTTTGGGGTTGGGGTTAGAAGGGGTGTAGCTGGTTCTCTGTCCAAGCTGGGTAGGGGTACAATCTGCATGAGTGTGGGTTATGTGTGGTGGGGCTGATTCTTGGGCAAGTACAACCGTGGTTCTATCTGCATCGACGGTAGCACGATCTTTTTCGAAGACCATGTTTTTACTCCCAGAGATCTGCCATCACTCCCTCCAATTGAAATGGCTGATAAACAAGAAAAGTAATTGAATGTCTGAGACATTGTAAGATAGACAGTGCAATGGATAGTAGGGAAGAAAACAGGGCATGAAATAATTCACATTTATGTTGTCTAAGCAAAGCAGAATAGCAGGACATAATTTCACATATATGATGGCTAATTAAACAGGATAGCATGACACAATTTCACATGTATGATGGCTAACTTAACAGGATAGAATGACATACTTCAAAATATGATGACTAACTAAACAGGATAGAATGACATACTTCAAAATATGATGACTATGTAAACAGGATGACATGATATAACTATATGATGTGTCTATTAAAGTGGTTGGCATGCCATAAATCACAAACATGCCGTCGATGGAAACATGATGGCATGATATAATTCACGGATAGAATGACATAATTTAAAATATGATGACTATGTAAACATGATGAGATGATATAACTATATTATGTCTTTAGAAAATGGGTTGGCATGCCATAATTCAGATACATGCTGTCTATGTAAACATCATGGCATGACATAATTCAGATACCCTGCCAAGTTTGAGCATACACCTCAGGGGGATAATAGGACTGGTCATCTGCCTCTGAATCCTACTCTGAAGAGCTATCTCAGTAATCAAGAAGATATCTGCTTCAAAGAGTAGCATTGTCTGCTCTGAAGACCTTGTTTTCACTCCAGATTTCTCCATCACCAATTCAAATGGCTGATGCAGGAAGAACAGATTGAATATACAAACATTGTCGACAAAAGCAATGAGAAATACAAAAAAGGACGGCATGATATAATTCACATATATGACCTTGCCTAAACAGACATGGCATTGCATAATTCACATACATAATGCCTTGCAACAAGATAACATTGCATAATTGACATATATAATGTCTTGCAACAAGATGGCATTGCATAATTCACATATATGGTAATTAGACACTAAGCAGGTGGCATTCACACAAAGCATGTCTAAACTAAGCAAATGACATAGCAATGCAAGATACCATACGCACGATATGAGTAACATAACCCCGCCAAGTTAGGGCATGCACCTCGTGGGGAAATATGGTGGTCATCTGTCTCTGAATCCTCCTCCGAGGAGCTATCGGTAACCAAACAAGACATGCGCCGTCGGATAGCATTATGCGCTCTCAAGACCTTGTTTCCACTCCAGATTTTTCCATGACCGTGTCGAATGGCTGATGCACAGAAGAGTAATTGAATGTACTAAAATTGTTGACAAATTTAACACATAATAAAAAATGATGGCATGATATAATTCACATATAAGATGGTGGCTAACAGTGGTGGCATTGCAAAATTCACATATATGATGCCTGGCTAGACAAGATGGCATTGCATGATTCACATATACGATAAAGAAACAAAATAGATGGCATTGACACAAAGCATGTCTGTCGGTGTCAAAACCGGTGGATCTCGGGTAGGGGGTCCCGAACTGTGCGTCTAGGCGGATGGTAACATGAGACAAGGGACACGATGTTTTTACCCAGGTTCGGGCCCTCACGGTGGAGGTAAAACCCTACTCCTGCTTGATTGATATTGATGATATGGGTAGTACAAGAGTAGATCTACCACGAGATCAAGGAGGCTAAACCCTAGAAGCTAGCCTATGGTACGATTGTTGTTCGTCCTATGGACTAAAACCCTCCGGTTTATATAGACACCGGAGAGGGCTAGGGTTACATAGAGTCGGTTACAATGGTAGGAGATCTACATATCCGTATCGCCAAGCTTGCCTTCCACGCCAAGGAAAGTCCCATCCGGGACACGGACGAAGTCTTCAATCTTATATCTTCATAGTCTTGGAGTCCGCAAATGATGATAGTTGGCTATCCAGACACCCCTAGTCCGGGACTCCTCAAGAGCCCACGAACTAGGCTTCAATGACAACGAGTCCCAAGACGCATATTGTCTTCGCATTGCAAGGCGGGTTCCTCCTCCGAATAATTCATAGAAGATTTTGAACACCAGGATAGTGTCCGGCTCTGCAAAATAAATTCCACATACCACCGTAGAGAGAATAATATTTACACAAGTTCAATCTGCTGACGTATTTCGTGGCATGACGTCACGCCACGGCCAAGTGTTTTTTCGAATTATTTTTATTGTTCCACCTCAACGCGTTTAGCAAAGCGGTTTCCTTGGCACGTCTTGTCAAAGCAGAGATTGTGTCCCCTTTCTCTGGGATTCTCAGCAATACGGACGTGGGTAACCCAACCGCGCCTGTTGCCACGCCCCCTCCATCGAAAGCGAGTTCCAAACGGTCACATGGACGGCTCTTGGTATTCTACCCCTTTATAATGAGACCAAGGCCCGTTCCTTTTCTTCAATCTCAATCGAATCCGCCCCTCGCCTCGAGTTCCAACACCTAAGGTTCTAGATTCGGGCGCTTCAAACCTTTGACAATGTCCGGCTCCGACCTACAGAGCCAGTGGTTGCCCTCTTCCGTCACGGAAGAAGACATGCTAAAGCTGAGAGACGCCAGGTATCTAACCTGCGAGATTTCGCATAGGCTGCCCGCCCAAGGGCAAGTCATTCCCACTCCCGAGCATTGTGAGAGCGTGGTGTTCATGTCTCACTTCCGCCGGGGTTTAGGCTTCCCGATGGACCCATTCGTGAGGGAGCTCATGTTTTATTATGGGCTGGAATTCCATGACTTGGCTCCGGAGTCCATCCTCCACATCTCATCGTTCATTGTTGTCTGCGAAGCCTTCCTCCGCACTACCCCTCACTTCGGATTGTGGCTCAAGACCTTCAACGTGGAGCCGAAGATGATTGAGGGGCGACAGGCAGAGTGCGGAGGGGCAGTTATAAGAAAGAGGGCCGATGCTCCATGGCCCGAGGGCTCTTTCCAAGAGGAGCTTGGTTTGTGGCAACAGGAGTGGTTCTACATCACCGCTCCCAGGGGCACCAGGCAGGTGGCGCCACCTGCCTTTCGCTCGGGCCCTCCACAACGGCTGGCATCATGGGTCAACTAAGGGCTTGACTGGGGGCCGTCCAAGGACGTACCAATATTGCAATGTCGGATTCGAGACCTCCAAGAGAGGGAGATCAATCTGGTCGTAGTGGCGCATGTTATGCTGATTCGGCGCCTTCTGCCCTGCAAACGTCGCCCTCTCCGTCTGTGGGAATTCAATCCGGAGGGACCGCGAGCTCTCCACCACTTCATGGGTGCGACGCCCGTGGAGATGTATAAACTGTTCTTCGGATCACAAGAGATGTGTTCGGACTTGACCGAGGACGCAGGTCTGAGTTGCAATCGCCCAGATACTCAAGTAAGTAGTTCCCGTGCCCGGATGTGCTATCCATACATTCATCATAATACTTGCTCTTTAAAAAGCTGTCCCTTGAACAGGAGTGGATAGCAGAAGCAAAGCTAATAAGGTGTCCGACCCCCCTCCCTGAGACCACGCCGGTTCCTGTGTTAACCAAGATGCTGGAGGCTGTGCCTTTGGAAGAGGGCAAAGGCGGGGACAGGAAAGCTACCGCCTCCGCTAAGGAGGCCTTTAAGGAAGGGGGATCGAGAATCCCTCCCTCCAAGGGGAGAAGAGGACCGCTTCTGAAGATCTGGAGGTCAAGGCCTCAAAGCGGGGGAAGAAATCTTCGCCAGAGGGTCCTGCGCCAGGAGGGGCCCCGGCCGCACTATTTCCCCAAGGGAATCAGCCCTCCAGCGAGCCGTAAGTAGAAAGGGTAGTTTTGTAATAGAGACATCCCTATTTTTATTTCTGAGGATGACCGAAGTTTTTACCTTGTAGTTCGGATTTCAGCCCTTCTCAGCAGAGCTCATCTTCGGGGGATCTTCGTCCGGAGATGATGGAGAGCGAAACGTCTCCATCTGTCGCGCCAGCAGGTGGGGCGGACGATCCTGAGGTGTCGTCGCGGAGGGTTTCCCCGAGTCCGGCAGGGCCGGGAGGTCCAGCACCAACTGGTGTGCGGTCGGAGGAGCTGAAGGATCGGGCGAGCATCTATCTCAGAAGATCACAGTGCGTTAATGGGTATGGTGATTGAAAGGATTTCGTCCGCTGAGAGCGGATTGCATGAAGCCGTCAGAAGTTTACTGACGGGGTTTGAGGTACGCGAAAATGATATACCTTTTGACAGTTTTGCATATAGAATGCACCCTGTATAGGTAGTAGCCCCTGAGTCTCGATACATTGTCAGAAGTGACGGCGTGCTGAGGATCATAATCTCAGTGTTAAGATGTCGCCCTTCCTATTCAGGGGGCGAAGCGTTCGGTGGCCAGCCGGACTGATGGATTTGACGAACTGAAGCGGCAACTGGACATTGCGGATGTGGACATCACGCTGGTTAATAAGCGACTTGACGAGTCACAAGGTATGTGGCTTCTCTGCGAACACCTGGTAAGGGAGCTTGACGCTCGTGCCTTACTACATGTATGCTTGATGTAGATGGTGCCGCTGCTATGGAGGACCTTCGGGCAGAGCTTGCCCGAGCCAAGGAGCAAGCCAGAAAAAGTAATGTGGCTGCCTTGAAGGCGGCCGAAGAGCTAAAAGCCGAACAGGCTGCTCACTGCTGAAGCAGGGAGGAAATGGCCGAAATGGTCATAAAGCTGAAGGATGCTGCCGACCGCTATGAGTATCTTGAAAGAGAATGCCGAGCGGAGCAAGAGGCCTGAAGAAGGCCACCGCCAAAGCCAAGGATGCCCGCTCCGCGATGAGAGCTATAAAGGAGGAGCTACGTCAGGCCGGGGACATTGCGGCTGGAAAGCCCTTTTTGCTGTGTAGGAAGTTCACGGATCCGAAGTATGCTCAGTTGGGCCAATTGTGGGGTGCGGAGGATGCCTATCTGAATTTGGCGGCGAGTGCCGCAGACGCGGTTGCACATTTCCGAGGCCAGAAAGATCACGGAATGGAAGAGCTTTTCTGGTCACAATTCCATAGTCCGGAGCGTCCACTTCCATTGACCGATCGGTTAGCCGAGTGGGCCGAGCTGAATAGGTTGTCCGGACTTGCCGTGAAGGATGTCGTGGCTCATCTGTGGCCGGAAAGGCCCGAGCCGAAGAGTTATTTTGGCTTGGTGCAGCAGTTCCTTGATGCGGTGCCGCATATCAAGGCAATGAAGCGGTCGGCATGCATAGAGGGTGCACGGATGGCGCTCGCCCGTGTCAAAACATACTAGGCAGAGATGGAGGCCACCGACGTTGCTTCCCATGATTCGGACAGGAGCCGATTACCAGCCGAGCACTACTTTGGGGAAGTCCTGCAGGGCGCTCGTTTAATAGAGACGTAGTGCTCGAAAAATGTTATGTTCAAATGACATGTATGATTTATGAAGCCATGCTTCGAATATAATATAAGGGCTTTTTATACTTGTGCGTTCAAGTGTTGAAATTCCTCCTGTGCGGTCGTTTAACGTATATGTGTATATAACCTGAAAGATGGCGGTCTTGACCCCACGCACATAGTGCGGGGGTGTTTGCAAGAAATAGCGCATTTTCACACTTAATCCAACGTCTTGGTCCTGTGAAGGAGGTGATAGCATAGCAAACTAGGCAACCAGACTATAATGCTTTATCAGTTTCACTTAGCCATAGGAGTTCAATGGTGGGGCTACTATATAGCCCCTAGGGGCACTGCGCTCTCCGAATTTCGGTAGCCAGATGTACTGACCGAAACGGTCCTTCGTTAAAGTGGAGGAATTCTAAACATTCCGGTGGTTGATCGAGTGGTTGACCGTCTCTCGCTATATCATGACAATCGGTTTTGGCTTTCATCGAGGTGCTCACCGACGAACTGGGCACAATCGCAGAGTTCTCCGGTGCGCGTTAGCCGATAGAGCGGAACGTAAGGCAGCAAAACACAGGAGCCGGGCAAACCCAACATTTAACCAAAGACATGATTCGGAGCTGATGCATATAAGGCCTAACTCGAGATGCCGAACACTCCCTAAGGTATTCGGTCTTTATGAAAACGGGCTGAACAATGCCCTAAGCCCCTTGTGTCCAGGTACGTGCAAAATTTCTGACGCGGCCAATGCCAAAACGCCAGCCTCCTCCTCGGTTATAGTGAGGAACCGGGGGATGTGTATCAACAAGAGATAGTAAGAAAGGTTTACGCAGGGTCTTAATCTGAAAAGAATCCTTGTAACGGGTCCCTACTACAAGTCTGTGCCTGTGTCTCCGTTGTGCCGTATCCTGGATGGGCGTAGCACGGTGTTCATCTGTAAAAGAGAAGAACTTAGTAAAAGGATCATGCAAAAAATGTATATAAATAGAGTATAATTCAAAAAACGAATATAATTGAGCTTCATTGTCTCTTGTTGCATGCGTGCAACCCCTTGTAAGGGGGTGCGCGGCTGGTAAGCCCCTTGTTTATTTGCGCCGGACTCGCCTAACCGTGTCCGGGGTCTGGATGACCTGTTTGGGGGCTTTGATCGGCAATGCCGGATTAATGTGTGGCTGTCAAGGCAGTCTCACTTTCTTCCTTATTCGAGGAACACTCGAGGTTTCCCTTTAATGAGATTATGCCACGTGGACCGGGTATTTTAAGTGTAAGGGATGCATAATGCGGTATTGCGTTAAAGCGGGCGAAAGCTTCGCGTCCCAATAGTGCTTGATAGCTACTTTTAAATGGGGCGATGTGGAAGACTAGCTTTTCGCGATGGGAGTTGTCGGATGAGCCGAACACAACTTCTAGTGGTAGAGAGCCCGTACAATGGGCATATGGGCCTGGCATCACTCCTTTAAAGGAAGTGTTGCTATGGCGTATTTTTGTTGGGTCTATCCCCATTCTCATGGATTGTGTCACGATATAGCGAGGTTTAGATCATCGCCGCCGTCCATTAGGACTTGTGTAAATTGCAGTCCGTCGATTATAGGATCTAATATCAGGCAGTCCATCCTGCGTTCCGGATGCTTCCGGAGTAATCCTGATGGTCGAAGGTGATTGGTTTTGACATCCAAAGGTTTGGACTCATTGGGGTGGACCGTAAGGGCGTGCATTTTAATGGGCGCCATCTATTTTTACTGTTGTCACATGAAGTGAATTTACTGTTTTGACCTCTTGTGGGAAATTCCTTTGCTTGCCGGTGCTCTGCTTGTGGAGTTCGTCATCGTCCTCAATTGGTGTTTCAATCCCCTTGTGTTCGACATTAAGTCGGCCGGACTGTTTGAAGACCTAACAATCTCTGTGGGTATGGTTTGCAGGCTTCCCGGAGGTGCTGTGGATTTGGCATATCTTGTCCAAGATTTTGTTTAGGTTGGATAGCTCGTCGGTGTTGTCCTTGAGAGGCATTGTTTTGTTGTTCTGTCGAGAGCTTTTGAACCCAGCGTTGACTGCCGTGCTCTTTGGGCCATTTGCCTTAGTTCGGCGCTGGTCCTTTTTGCGTCGTGGTTTCCCATTTCCATCCCTAACTTCGGATGTACTTGGGCCACTGGTGCTGCATCTTGCCAGCCAGCTATCCGCTCTTCCGCGCAAAAGCGGGTCATGAGGCTTGTTAGTGCGGCCATTGTCCTTGGCTTTTCCTGGCCGAGGTGTCTGGCGAGCCATTCGTCTCGGACATTATGTTTGAAGGCTGCTAAGGCTTCAAGGCGTCGGACAATCGACTATTTGGTTCTTTTTGGTGAGGAACCTGTTCTAGAATTTCTTGGTGACTCTCGGGGCTGTTGAGTTATGTGACTTAAATAAATCTCAGATCCGGAGGGCGGACATAAGTCCCCTGAAAATTTGCCCGAAACGCATCCTCGAGCTCTTCCCAACTTCCAATGGTATTTTCTGGGAGGCCTTTGAGCCAATGCCGGGCTGGCCCTTTGAGCTTGAGGGGTAGGTATTTTATGGCGTGGAGGTCGTCTCCTCTAGCCATATGTATGTGCAGGATATAATCCTCAATCCAGACTCCATGGTCTGTTGTTCCATCGTATGCCTCTATGTTGACGGGTTTGAATCCCGCTGGAAATTCATGATCCAGCACCTCGTCGGTGAAACATAAGGGGTGTGCGACGCCCCTATATTTGGGTGTGCCGTGATTTTCGAATACTCGATGTGTTGTTTTGCTTTCTAAAGCTTTCTTTCTGGTCCCATAAATGGACCTGACCGGGCCGTCCTCCTTAGGAGGATCCTTATATGGATCACGTGCCAGTTTGTGTGTGGAGCCGCTTGCCGATCTTTGTTTGCCATGTGGTCGTCCATCCGACCGGGTGGCCTCTTTGTTTTTTCATTGTGGGGGCTCTACGGCCTCCTCGTCAAATTCGGGCAGTAGTTTACGCTTCGGGTAGCTTTTTGCTTGGTGACTATCGCCATATTTTTCTGCGGTCTTGAGTACTTTGCTCCATCTCATTCTGAGTACGTCTTCCGCTGTTTTGAGCTTCCGCTTCTGCTTCTTCAGGCTTCGTCCAGTGGCGACGAGCCTTTTGTGGAAGTTCTTCTGCTCCAACGATGTGTCCGATGTGAGATCATCTGGACTGTTGTTTTCGCCGGGGGTGGATTGCTTATTCAATTCATCCTGTTCGGATAGTTGCTCGGGGACATGTTCGTCATCCACCGGTTCGCCCTGCTCTATGGCTGGGTCTACATGGGTGCTGTCGTTGTCGAGGCGGGACTTTTGGTGGCACTTGCGTCGCTGTTTCGGCTGTTTTTCGGGGGAATTATCCTTCGCAGCGTCCCGTTGTTCCTCGTTATCGCTTCCTTTAGGTGTATCCACCATATGTACATCGTGAGTTGAGGTGGCCTTCTAGTGCCCTGTGGGTGCTGGTTCTTGGTCATCTCCGGCATCGTTGTCCATAGCGTCGATGTCTTCGGGGTCGAAGTCTAGCATATCGATTAAGTCATCGACAGTGGCTATAAAGTGGGTGGTGGGTGGGTTTTGAATTTCTTCGTCGTCCGCATCCCAACCGCTCTGACCATAATCCGACCAGGGCTCTCCTGATAAAGAGAGACACTTTAGTAAATTCAAGATGTCGCCAAAAGGCGAGTGCTGAACGATGTCCGCAGCGGTGGACTCCATGATCGGCGCCCAATCGGATTCGATTAGCGGGGGCGTGGAAGGTTCGGGGTCCGGAGAGGAGTCCGGCACCTTGGAGTCACGAGCTTCATGAGGGACAGGGTCGGTATTCGGCTCTGTCGCCGTAGAGGTAGCAGCCCCCGAGGTGGTGTCCAACCACCCATCCTCGATTGGCACCGTCGGCTCCGATCTAAGGGTCGGAGCGGACTTTTGTGCGGCCTCCAGGGCACTGTCCGGCAGCAGAGCTAAATCATGCTCATCGTGACAGTGCGGCACGCGTGGCTGTGGCTCAAATCCGTCGAAGATCAAGTCTCCCCGGATGTCGGCCGTATAGTTCAAACTTCCGAATCTGACCTGATGCCTAGGGGCGTAGCTTTCGATCTGCTCCAGATGGCCAAGTGAATTGGCCCGCAGTGCGAAGCCGCCGAATACGAAGATCTGTCCGGGGAGAAAAGTCCCACCCTGGATCGCGTTGTTGTTGATGATCGAAGGAGCCATCGGGCCTATGGGCGACGACACAGAGGAACTCTCAATGAAAGCACCAATGTCGGTGTCAAAACCGGCGGATCTCGGGTAGGGGTCCCGAATGCATGCGTCTAGGCGGATGGTAACAGGAGACAAGGGACATGATGTTTTACCTGTTAGGGCCCTCACGGTGGAGGTAAAACCCTACTCCTGCTTGTTTGATATTGATGATATGGGTAGTACAAGAGTAGATCTACCACGAGATCAAAGGAGGCTAAACCCTAGAAGCTAGCCTATGGTATGATTGTTGTTCGTCCTATGGACTAAAACCCTCCGGTTTATATAGACACCGGAGAGGGCTAGTGTTACACAGAGTCGGTTACAATGGTAGGAGATCTACATATCCGTATCGCCAAGCTTGCCTTCCACGCCAAGGAAAGTCCCATTCGGACACGGGACGAAGTCTTCAATCTTGTATCTTCATAGTCTTGGAGTCCGGCCAATGATGATAGTTCGGCTATCCGGACACCCCCTAGTCCAGGACTCCCTCAATGTCTAAACTAAGCAGATGACATCTTTAATGTATACAGTAAGCAATGCAAGGCACCATATGCATGATATTACCAACATCAGCATGCCAAGTTAGAGCGAAGACCTCATGGGGTAAATAGGAGTGGTCTTCTCCTTCTGAATCCCCCTCAAAACAGTTATCTTCCTCTGGATTACGATCCGAAATGGGTGGAGGGGGGGCTGCCTTTGCGCCCACCATGGAACGACGTCTGCATGAAATTTTATTGCCACACAAGGCTCGTATCTTTTGCTCTACATGATCAGTTCCATTGTGTACAATAACTGGCATGCATAGGAATAAAACATAGTGAGATTATGTAAGGAGTGCATGCACAAATCCAGAGTGATGGTAGCAAACTGTGGATAGACCCAAAACCAATGATAGCGGCGGATAATAGCTTTAGTTAAAAATACAGATAATGGCTCCTTTAATGTTTGTTTGCACCCAACATGAAACTCATAGGAGACACCGGAGATTAACCAGATAGTAGACATATAGTCTTGATTGCGCCCCAATATGTACCCCACAACCATTTAAAAACTCAATTTTAGCATTAGTTTGGACTCGACTTGAGTCTAATAGGTGAACACGATGATAATGTAGCATGTCATCATATTAAGCGGCGCATAACGTAGCGGAACACGGAAGAGTGCGACCTCTCTTGCGGACCGTGTAGTCCTCAAGGTCATCTGCTTTCGATTGATGATGGTAATGCTGTTGTCGTGGCTGCCGACGGTGGGGAAGAAGATCTCGAGGCGGCGAAGACACCGAGAGCGGATCCTCTTTGTGGTGAACCCTTCCGTCGTTGGAGCAAATGAAATGGGTGGAACACAAAGACCACAGAGCAGGACAAACCACACAAGGTTTTTTTGACACATATCTGTAATGTAGTAATTGAGTAAGGGCTTGTTTGAATTTGAGGATTCTAACAATGCAGGGATAGGAATAGACATGAATAGGATAGGAATGCACGTGCAAAACAGAGAATTTAAAAACACAGGATTTCTACCAATCTGGGTGTTTGATTCACAACAATTGGAAGATCACAGGATGCAAAAAAGCATGGTGAGATTAAGTCAAACCACAAGAAAATTTACGGTTATAATGCTATTATGCGACTATCTCTTAGTCTTGTGCTTGATGAATAGGAATATGAAAAGGAGGAGAAGTGGAAATTAGAATTCCTACGGTTTTTCTTTCAAGGAGACACTAAAGGAACAAATCCTACAGTTTTCCTTTGCTCCATTCCTTTGCACTAAATTCATGAAAAGTAGTACCATAGGAAACTTTCCAATTCCTATGTTTTTCATTCACTTTTCCTTTCAAGCCTTGGCGATTCTAGTAGGCGTGCTTAGCAAGGAAAATCCTACACTAAAAAATATTTTTGTGCTACTTCTATTACTTTGGACCCGTGCCACCGCCATACTAGCTCAACTCCTGTGCCCATCGACAAATGCATAGCTCAAACGCGCAGAGATAAATAATGATGGCGTTCAAGAGAGTCCATCACGGATAGCTAAGTTGTCTGGTACCTCACTGCTTGTCATATAGTAGTATAAAATAATCATAGTTCCCGTTACTACGAATGCTCAGTGGACAATATATATAACATGTAGAGTAAAAAAGAGATGCAACAAGTGTACAACCTCTTTGGCGAAGCCATGTCGATCTCGGCGTGATTGGGTTGGGCGGTGAGGATGCTCCGCTAACTTTCTTTGCCGGAGGAGGGGAATAAGATCTTAGGCGTCCGGAGATGGAGCCCGAGGTATCGCTCCACTGTGATGGAGGGTTTAAATCGTTGGAGCAGCTCCGTGAGTTGTACGACGCCGAGGTCAAGCAGACAAGAGAGACAATGAACAACGTTAACTCGTGGAATTCTAATAGCATCTCCAATACATGACGAAAATACATAACCACAAAGTGCTAGATGTAAAATACATCACCGCTCATCTCTGAACTTAAGCGTCAAACCGAACTTAATCGTTAAATCGAACCTAATCGTCGAAACTAAATTTTGTTGTCGAAACTAAATTTTCTTTGTCAAACCGAACGCACTAGCAAGGTGAGGCTACACGTCAGTCGATTTTGCAGCCGTTGGATATGAAATCAAGGGCCTGCCGTTCATCTTCAACCTCCACCCCCCCTGAGCCGCCAGCCACCACTGTCCAAACAGCAGCCCCTCGCCGCTCGCGGCCGGCGGTGCGCCGCCCTGCCCGCCCCGAAAACACTCACCACCGCCGGTCCGCCGCCGCCCCGGCCATCCCTCTAGGCCCCCCCGTGCCGTGCTTTTTCTCTGGCGATCCCCATGCCACCGCCCCGCCAATGCCTCGCCACCGCCTGTGACCACCGCCCCCATCCTGAACCCTAAGATAGATAGTGGGGTACCTCTCCGGCAAGTCCCCCTCCACGCTGCGGCTGGTTCTTCCTTCACCCCGGCGAGCCCACCCCTTGGAAATCGACTGACCCAAAAGTCGATTCATCGATCAAGTGTAGCCAATCGAGCAAAGATCGCAAGCAAGAGCAATAGCAAGAGCAGACCAGGCAGAGGACCAAGAGCAAGAGCAGAGCAGCAGCGCGAGCGAGAGCTAAAGCAGCAACTCCTACTGATGTGGACGTCGCCGCCGAGGGAGCAACACCGTGGAGGAAGTGGCCGGCGACGCCGCCGTGGATGGATCCGCGCCGTGTCGGCTCGAGACCGAGCGTCGGCAGCACCGTGAGATTGAATCAAGAAGAAAATGCGGCGATTAGTGTACAACCTCTTTGGTGGCGCCGATTAGGCCGCAGCTTCATCCAAGGAAACGGTGATGATGATGCTCTTCCGGTGGTGCAGGTGAAGACGGCGGTGTGGGAATGGAGGTGGCGCGAAAGACGAGGGGAACGTCGAGGCAGCTCCTTGGAGGTGGAGGACGGGGTGGCTGAACCGGCGGGACGATGAGATCGACAACGGATCCTCATCCGGTACGGTGGATGAGGGACGTTGAGGTGTTGCTGTGGACGTCGTCGTCGGGGAAGAAGCTCCGGCTGGGTGGCGGACGGAGCAGGGTGTGGGGTTTCGTCACGGGTTTTCGCGGCCTTGGTGTACGAATGGGTGGGTGGATGGGATGGCAGTGGGGAACCATGGCTCAGAGACGCGCTTGTCCGAAATGTGGGGTAAGTTACGAAAGTAACCCCCGATTTGAGGCGGTTCTTTTGGTTCAGGGGTACCACAGGCATTTCGCATGTCGGGATTTCACAGGAGGTGGGAGTTTTTGCGCGTGTTGTAATTTTGGAATAGCAAGGCGCGGGTTGAGATGGAGGGAGTTGTCGGAGCACAACGAGACAAAGATATATCTTAAATATTTCGGGCTAACAAGGCGCGGGTTGAAGAGGCGGAGTTTCAAGAAGACGATAGACAGAGACGCTTAGCTTCAATTTTTGGCATAACAAGGCGCGGCTTGAAATTTCGGAAGAACAAGCTTAACGTGTACCCCAAAAAAAGACAATTTGCACCTCAACACGCACAACACACACACGCACAAACACCATTTAGACTAGAGTAAGGTACACGTGCATTGCACGCTGAGATTTGGCAACCAAATTATGAATAAATACCACATTATAGCACGCAAGCTTTGAGTCATATATGCATGATGTAGATGTTCGTTTAATTCTTATAGTTCATTTCATTCAAAATCATCTAATTTTTATAAGAAAGCTAATCTATTTTAAGATTCATGGAATTGTGCGTTGTAAGACATAAAGTAAAAACAAATAATGGCAAATCATGTAGAAAAACATTTGGGCAATTATGATACGGAAGATTCTAGAACAAATAAGAAGTGCTTGTGTTTTGATGTTTGTGCATTATGCTTAAGTTCAACCATGGAGTCTTCTAGATTATACATGTGGCGAAATCTGTTGGAATCTAGATGATATCAAACGGCCAATAGTGCTCAAATTTGGCATCTTTGGACCTTCGGATTCGCCTCATCCAACGACCATCTTTCAAAGTTAAAGTTACCCGCTCACAATATAAAAAATATATAATATAATATATATATATATAGGGGTATAGATATAGATATGCGATGCGAAAGCCGCCCATCATCTCCAATTACATGCACGGAGGCGACATGGGCAAATGATGTCTGCCATCGGTATCTCAAATTCAAATCAGTCTGACCTTGTTCAATGTGTATACATTACAACATGCTCGTTTCCAAAGCACACCGCGCAGATCTCCGTTATATTCATGCATGCATGGGTTTCAAACATCAAGATCTCTTATTCAAATATTTGAATTCAACTTTACATTGATTATGACCTCACCTATTCTTTTACACCCACACAGTAGTCTTCTCTTTATAATTGTACCACTAACTTTCTCTTGTGCATGCATGCACACACACTACCGATCGGCATTATCTATCGTGACGCATGCAATCTTTTTCTTCAGTCGGTCTCCCATGAAGGCACACACCCACACACATCCCCTCTCCCTCATCTGGGCATTCTTTATCTCTCACGCGTGCATGCTAACGATCGATGTTCCTCTATGTATGTGTGTATATAGCTAGGTCTTTCATAGTTTTCCACACAAACCGATCAGTTGATATATCCAGTGAGGTCTCACCCTCTTTCCCACGTCCACATCGATCAATCTATACCTCTCCCACGTCCGCATCGATCAATCTATACCTCTCTATATAGGATTAACATAAATAGCCAATACACCCACATTAATTATATATCCAACGCCCCCCTCTCATCATCCATGCCTTCCGCTTCATCTCTTAGATGCATGCACAATGGCGAAGACAGGGGGCAGTAAGGGCCCTGCCCTCCCCCTAACATCACTATATATCGAGGCTAATATGAATGTGATCATTAGACAATTGCTGCTAAAAAAGGTTTAATTTCATGAACTGACCCTCCTCGTAAAGGATTAGCAATGCTTGGCCCCCTAGCTCATTTATTTTTCATGGCTCCGCCACTACGTGCAACAGCTCACGTGTTCGCCCCCTCTCTCTAAATATCAATCTCGCACTTGTGCATTCCTTCATAGTCTCCCTCCACTCGGCCCCTCGCACCATCTTCTAGCCCCCACCTGATTTTGCCACATGTACAATCTAGCAGACTCCATGGTTGAACTTAAGCATAATGCACAAACCTCAAAACAACAGTTGTTCTCTTTTGTTCTAGAATCTTCTGTATCATAATTGCCCAAACTTTTTTCTAGTTGAATTGCCATAATTTGTTTTTACTTTATGCTTTACAACGCACAATTCCATGAATCATAAAATAGATTAAGGGCTTCTTTGATTCAAAGGATTCTCAAAGGAATTTTGGAGGATTCTAATCATTAGGAATTTTTCCTATCTTGGTTGTTTGATTCGTAGGATTGTAAACCATAGGAATTTTTCCGTATGATTCATTTGCACTAGATTTCATAGGAAACATCCCATCCACTCAAACCTCTTTGAAAGAATTCTGCTTTTTCTATGCACAATCAAACACTCATACAATCTCAGAGGATTCAATACGACATTCCACTATAATCCCATGTTTTTCCTATTCACGCGTTCTTAGCTTTTTTATAAAAACTAATTTGATTTTGAATGAGATGAACTATAAGAATTAAACGAAGGGCTACATCATGCATATATGACTAAGAGCTTACATGCTATAGTGTGGTATTTATTCATAATTTGGTTGAGAAATCTGATGCGTGCAATGCACGTGTAAATTACTAGTACTTCGAGTATGTGCAAAACACGTAAATTAGAATACCAATGGCATGCTACACAGTGTCTCTCTTATCGTTCATGAAGCCACGTGGCACATGTGGAGGCGTTGTCGCGACCTCCTTGCGTGGATTGATCACAGTGACGTGCTGCCGGTTCCAGAAGAATGTACTCGTCCTCCCTGAGCCATACTGGCGGTACATGCACGAAGCGAAGATGTGCACGCATGCCATGCATGCACTCATTCCCTCGCACGCACACACGGGTACATGGGTGGACGCAATTTTGTACCAAGATCCACCCCATGTGATAATTTGACGCGTGTAAAGTCGTTCACTTCATTGATGGTCAATTAATACAGCGCATGCAAATTGAGTGGATGTGAGGGCGGAAGAAAGACATTATTACTCCACTGCGTGCATGCGAGTAGCTAAATTGTGGGTTGCTAGTAGTACTTCCATTGGTCTCCTTCGTATTTTGTGCCAATTTTTGACAGTAATAGTCCACCTGAAATTTATGTTCCACTAAACTCATCGGGAGCCGTTTCGGGCCTCGAAACCAAAACCATCAATTAATCTTTACCTTGTTCCCATCACATTCGAAAGCCTGGTCACACCTACTAGTACTACGTACCAAACCTGAACGTGTTCCCACTATGCAGGTATTAGTACTACTAGTGCTAGTACTTAGGTTATAAAAAGGGGAACTACCTAACCGAAAATTACTCTACCTTTCCTCCTCATAAGTGTTTCTTCTTCGTCCGTCGTTGCCATGGCCGGTGAGCAGAGCTTTAGGTCGAGAACTACTCGTAACAAGGGAGCGACAACCAAGGCTGCGGAAAAAAGAGAGGGCTCGCCGCCACACAGAGACCTCGAAAGATCTCTCACGGGCAGACATGGCTCCTGTGAGGCGCCCTAGCGCATGAGGCGCTAACATGCCGAGCCGGCGGAGCAGGAGTCATTATCCCTTGACGGCATGCCCGATCAGCTCAATAAGCACCTCAATAAGCAGAAGGAGTTCATCCAAGGCTTGACGGAGTTGCTGAAGGAGTGCCTCGACGACATGCCCACTGAGCTCAATCAGCAGGGGGAGTTGACCGCCGGCTTGGTGATGTTCTTTGAAGAAGAGCATTGCCTCGGAGAAGAAGGCGTGGCGAAATCCTGCGACTTCGTGGAGGACAAGGCGAAGCTTCTGCCGTGAGATCGACTGTTGAAGGAGAAGAACGCCGGTGGAAGAAGCTGCATGAGAATAGTAGTTCCTCGATGAAGATGCTGCAGCCCTCGTCATGGAATAGAAGGAGGAGTTGGCGAAGCTTCGATCGAGCACCCGGCCTGCTGTCAAGGTACATAATGCGGCCGTGGAGCAGATGATGAAGGCTCGCGTCGAGAAATCAGCGTCATGGATGAATGAAGAAGATGGCGGAGGAGACGCGCAAGGAGATGGAGGTCGTGGAGGTGATGAAGAAGCGATTATGACTCCACGGCGAATTAGATCATTTGGGGTGATAATCTTCCTTCTTCTTTTCTCTTTGTGTTTCATCTTTTGCTTGGTGTTTCACAAGACGTGTCACGTTCTCTGTGAGGCATGAATAGAACAATGGTTTTTGTTTTTGAGGGAATGAATAGAACAATGCTAACAATGAGATGACTAGCAAATTAGATCATTTTTTATCGCCATATGGCACTGGGCTGCCGTGTTTCGTGCTCCTCCATCGCAGTACTACTCCAGTGGAAAACTTGAGTATACCGCACGGTTCTTTGCTCCTCCTCGATCAGGTCATCGGCACATTTATACAAGCAGTCAAATCACAATGCCCCGCCTTCCAGCAGAATGAGCCGTCAAATCACAAAGGCCCTCGCCTCTTGTGAAACCGACCAAGCTAGACCGCCCTGCCCTCTAGCCTTTTAAAAAATGTATACTTTTGTACAATAGTAGTATCGATGGATTGCGCCATGGAGCAAAACTTGAAATTAAAGAAAGGTGGTACATATAGAGAGCGCTCGTCGCCAAATTATGCACATAGTACTATTAAAAAGGCTAGTCACAATAATGGTGTCCACCACAACCCACCCCTCAAATAAAACAAAGCACCCTGGAATTCTTTGACAAAACTAAGCACCATGAAATTCTTTGACAACTAAACTGCTGGCTATATGATGTTGGCCATATATATTGTACGTATATAATGTGAATAAACGAGTGGTAGTACTATACCAACTAAAAGATGAAATGTAAGAAATACTAGTATGTACTTCATCAAGAGTTAAAGTAACAAGAAGAAACATAACATAGTTCTCACTGGGGCTCAAGACAACACACCCTCAAATTAAATTAAGCACACCCGAAATTAAACTTTGCAACTATTCGGTAGAGCGGTGCATTAGAACCACCATGAGCAACGACATCGCCACCTTACTCGGAGTCCTCGCCCACGCCCTTGACTTCGTCCTTGTCCCTCTTCCTCTTGGCCGATACTTCTTTGCTTGAACCGCCAACTTGGCTGTTGCTCTTCATCCAACCCTTTAGATATTGAAACAAAGGTAGCCATCCATTGCAGCTTACTGGATGTGGTCTATATCTAGCACATTCCGCTGCCATGCATGACGAGTAAACGTGTATGGAGGTTTCTCCAGTTTACCGTATGAAGGATGAACCATGGCTCCTGCCAGGGTCAGCAAGGCTGACGAGAGGACACCAGCCAATTATTTTGGAGGTCGAAGGTGTTGCCTACAACGAGGCCTATCCGACGCTGGACTTCTTCGTCGTTACCAAAGTCTACAATAATGAATTTGACTAGGTTGCTCTCGAGGAAGTCCTTAAAATCCTAGCACTCAATGTCGGCATGGCATATGTGGTAGACCAAGCATAAGTCATGCACGCAAACCTGGATCACGGCGGGCTTCTTCCTCTCTTCGTCCTTTAGATCCTTCTCTCGTCCCACGACTGTGGTGTACTCAACATCTAGCCCAGCGACCCACTCATCATGTGAGTCTTCGAACATGCGTCTGAAGCGAGAAAGGCATCCTTTCACTGTCGCGGAAGAACGGGTGTAGATGACGTCGAACTCATCGCCGGTGATGGTTCTAACCTTGTACTCACCGCCGATCGGTGAGATATGGGACGCCATGGATTTGGCAGGAGGGTTAGGATTAGTGAACTTCCATAATGTGAATGGACGAGACGACTAGGAGCGAACCGCCGTAGTATTAAAGGACGTGCGGGGACGAGTAGGAGCGAACTGCCAGCGTGTGAACGGCAGGATAGTGGCTTTCCATTCTCCCATGATACGGGCTTCCGAGAGCCCTTGGATCGGAGATCGAACGGTTGCATGGCGTGATTCTAGACCAGTGGGCGAATATCCTATCCTGGAGGGTTATTCTGCAAAATTTCAGCAACTTAGCATGCGACCGTTTGATCTCAGATCCAAGGGTGCCAAGAGCTCAGATCATGGTCGCGCTTACCACGACCGTCGCGTCGCCGCATCGATCGCGCCTTTGGAGATTTAACACGGTGCGTTAGGCTATCTGATGTTGGCATGTCATACATAGTCATCACTTAGTCACTCATACTACAACAAGGTTGGCTATAAGGTTGGCTATAAGTGTATTTTTTACTCCTCTCTATCTCTTTCTTCGTACTCCCTCCGTCCCATAATATAAGAACATTTTTGACACTAGTGTAGTGCCAAAAAAGTTCTTATATTATGGGACACAGGGAGTACTAGTATTTATTGCATTTTCCAAGGAGTGACCTCTTCCAATGAAATGGTGTTGCTAAGTTTGCTTCATTTAATTAGATATAGACTCAAAATTGTCTTTTCACCTAGGTACACGCGCTTAGCACCGTTTCTTCCTTGGGTCACCAAATTAGTCTCTCTCTTCTTGATTAACTTGCCACATCAAACTTTATGCCTATGTGGCAAGCTTAAGCACATGTAGGAGCAAGTAAGGTGCCCGTCCGTTGCACGAAAGAGTGAAATGCATTGATCGGCGTGTTGTTTATTTTGACAAAGGATGTGGGGGTCATCTCATGTGCAACCGGGTTGACGTGTCAAGCACGAAATAACAGTGCAGAACAGCAGGGGGACGCACCCCACTCGTACCGGCCCAGTGTTAGCAATGAGCAATGAGACGTCAAATCACAATGCCGCACCTTCCCAGATGGACGAAGCAACCATTATTTCACACTTCGGTTGGACATCATCTCAAACCATGTACTAGTATTGCTTCTGCCTCAAGAGGGACACGTGCATCGCCTTGGTACATCATGACATGTGGGACCGCATGACAGGCCATGCTCCCCCGCCGATCGCTGGGTAAAATCACCTCATTTTTACTATACTTCCTCCGGATCGGTTTACTACATGGCATGAACGTCGTTCTAGGTTGAGAATTTAACTGGCTATATATATATATGTGTGATGAACAGTATGCTAGCCTTTTAAAAAATGTATACTTTTGTACAGTAGTACTCCACTATCGATGGATTGCGCCATGGAGCAAAAATTGAAATTTTAAAAAAAGGTGGTACATATAGAGAGCTAAATCGCCAAATTATGCATATAGTACTATTAAAAAAGCTAGTACGTGCTTAATTGGGGTGCTAAATTCTATTAAAGAAATACTAGTACTAGTATGTACATACCAAGAGTTAAAGTAACGAGAAGAAACATAACATAGTTCTCATTGGGGCTCAAAGACAACACACCCTCAAATTAAACTAAGCACACCTGAAATTAAACTATGCAACTAATCCGGTAGACACTGCATTAGAAGTTTAGAACCGCCATGAGCAACGACACTGCCACCTTACTCGGAGTACTCGTCCACTTCCTCGACTTCGTCCTTGTCCCTCTTCCTCTTGACCGATACTTCTTTTCTTGAACCGCCAACTTGGCTGTTGCTCTTCATCCAACCCTTGTAGATATTGAAACAAAGGTAGCCATCCATTGCAGTGTACTAGATGTGGTCTATATCTAGCACATTCTGCTGCCATGCATGACGATGAAACGTGTAATGAGGTTTCTCCAGTTTGCGGTACGAAGGATGAACCATGGCTCCTGCCAGGGTCAGCATTGAGGGCTGACGAGAGGGCACCAGCCCATTCTTTTGGAGGTCGAAGGGGTTGCCTACAACGAGGCCTATCCGACGCATGACTTCTTTGTCGTTCTTAAAGTCTACAGTAACGAATTTGACTGTTTTGTCCTCGAGGAAGTTCTTAAAATCCTGGCACTCAACGTCAGCATGGCATATGTGGTAGACCAAGAAAACGTTATGTACGCAAACCTGGATCACGGCGGGCTTCTTCCTCTCTTCGTCCTTTAGATCCTTCTCTCGTCCCAGGACTGTGGTGTACTCAACATCTAGCCCAGCGACCCACTCATCATGTGAGTTTTCGAACATGCGTCTGAAGCGAGAAAGGCATCCTTTCACCGTCGCGGAAGTACGGGTGTAGATGACGTCGAACTCATCGCCGGTGATGGTTCTAACCTTGTACTCATCGCCGATTGGGAAGATTTGGGACGCCATGGTTTTGGGAGGAGGGTTAGGATTAGTGGAACTGCCGTAACGTGAATGGACGGGACGACTAGGAGCGAACTGCCGTAGTATTAAAGGACGTGCGAGAAAGAGTAGGAGCGAACTACCGGCGTCGCGAGCAGCGATGGGTAGTGGCTTTCCATTCTCCCATGATACTGAGCTTCCGAGAGCCCTTGGATCTCGAGATCGACGGTTGCATGGCATGATTCTAGACCTATGGGTGAATATCCTATCTGGAGGGTTATTCTTAAAATTTTCAGCCACTTAGCATGCACCGCTTGATCTCAGATCCAAGGGCTGCCAAGAGTCAGTATCATGGTCGCACCTACCACGACCGATCGCGTCGCTCGCGTGGTCGCGCCCTTGGAGATTTAACACGGTGCGTTAGGCTATCTGATGTTGGCATGTCATACATAGTCATCACTTAGTCACTCATACTACAACAAGGTTGGCTATAAGTGTATTTTTTTACTCCTCTCTATCTCTTTCTTCGTACTCCCTCCGTCCCATAATATAAGAACGTTTTTGACACTAGCTAGTGTAGTGTCAAAAACGTTCTTATATAATGGGACACATGGAGTACTAGTATTTATTGCATTTGCCAAGGAGTGACCTCTTCCAATGAAATGGTGTTGCTAAGTTTGCTTCATTTAATTAGCTATAGACTCAAAATTGTCTTTTCACCTAGGTACACGCGCTTAGCACCGTTTCTTCCTTGGGTCACCAAACTAGTCTCTCTCTTCTTGATTAACTTGCCACATCAGACTTTATGCCTATGTGGCAAGATTAAGCACATGTAGGAGCAAGTAAGTACAATACCATCTTAGGCTGTGCACCGTGACCAAGGAGGAGGAGAAAACGGGAAACGTTAACGTTTATTTGCTAATTAATAGTATTTCATGAAATGAACTAACCACTGCATGTCGTGTTTGATAGTCTCAAGTCATTAAAAGCATGCACACCCTTTATCTTTTATTGGTTGATATGTCAAGAAACAAGAAACGAGGTAGAAGTTAATGCGCCGCGCCTAAGTGTTTTGGGATTATTTGATTTTCGTAAGATGACTTACACACCTAGACGGAGGGTGCACTTTACATGGCATTTTTGCATATGTGGAGGAAAGAGAGGCAAGGAAAAAGTGGAGAAGTGGGCTCTCATGCAAGAGCGAGCCTCTACTACTACATGGTGGAGCATTGGGAGAGGCACCTGTATGGAGGTGGTCAGGAATCAGGAGACTCACGCCGGTCGTAGCGCCGCAGTTAAAATGATAATGGCAAGTCAAATCACGAGGCCCCACCTGACCAATAGTAACTTGCTGTCAAATCACACAACCCTACGTTTGCAGCAGCCTACTCCCTCGTCTTCTCGCATCTCTGTCAAACCAACTAGGCAAAACTGTCCCGCCGCCTACCGGGCAGGAAAAGCCCCGCCCTCAACTTTTAAATAGTATACAGTATACTAATTTTGTATCCATGGATTGCGCCCGCGCCATGGAGCAAAGCATCTAGAAAACGGCAGTACACATGTACGGACTATACAGCACGCACGTTGTGTTCGCACACACATGTGGGACGGCAATTGAGAACCGACCATAGGCACACTCCCCGGCCCCGCAAGTCGGGTGACTTAATAGAAGAGAGAGACGAGCGATAGTACTAGAGAAGTGTTGTACTACGTTGGTGCCTGGATGATCCCTGCAAGACACGGAATATCAGTTCGTCCATGCATGTGACCAGACTCCAGCAAACACGCCTGGATTGGCTATCGTCTACATATCGTGCAGGTTGTGTTGTACATGGCTGTAGTTGTGGTGAGAAATCTAAAAAAAGGTTTCTTGTCATCTCGCAAAATTATGTGTCATGTGCTTCGGATCACTGCGAGGGTTAAACAGCGACAACTAAGTTGGGCTAGTCATTTGGGGCACATGCACGAACAGTGACTACTCGACTGCCATCTAGGTCAAGCCGGCTATGTTAATTAGGACATCTATCGACGGACCCCTTTTCTACGAGTATATCTTTAATTTAAGCTTTGTTCCTCGTCTAGTTTGTCCGTCGGGATTCATGTTGTCTCCTTTGGGCAGTGAGGTTATGATTTCTTGTCATGTGGCATTTTTTCGTGTTATATGTTATAATCCGCGCTTCAGATCAAAATGACGACAACTGCGCCTCCGGGCCACGTGCATGAAGACTTCTCGACAGTCATTGACGAGGTCAAGCCAGCTCCGGTAGACAAAAGAAAACTAAGTACTACTCCACTATATAGGCAGGAGCCTCCGCGCTTGCTTGCTAGTGTTGCTCTCTTCACACCGTCTCGGCCTCTCCAGATCTAAACACGACAGCGGTGGCCACACTCTCTCTCTCTGCTCACCGCTGGTCACAGATCCAGCCGGATCCTCTCCACCGGGGAAGGTGAGAAGGTGCAACGTTCACGCGGTCGTCCTCGGCGATGGCTCTTACCCACTGTTGGGCGCGTCCTGATCAGCCTGCCTTGCCGTTCTCTCCCAAGCACCGCTGGCGAGGGAGGGCCTCCGACCCCTTCTTCCTCGCTGCCGTAGTGTGGGCAGATCCGTCCTCCCGCCGCACACCTAGCGACATCCCGACGACCATCGGGTATAACTTCCTTCTAAACCGGCCTTGCTCTACTTCCCGAGCTCCTGACATCACTACATTTGTAACTTTTACTATTTCTCAGGCCCCCTCGTAGATAGGATCGATCGGCTGTTCGAAAACCACCTAATTTTTTTTATGTTTAAGAGGTAAAACTAGTTCATGCACTCGAATCTAGTACTACTTGGTTCAAACAAGGAAGAAAGGGGTGGGGTGGGGAGGATTTGTTACCTGAATCTAGGACTTGGTTGAAAGAGGAAATAATGGGGGCGAAAAGTAGCAGAGACCTGCTATCCAACTGGTCTCTAGGTCTAATAGGAAATAAAGGAAACACAAGACAAACTCAATATAAACCCGATCTATTGGTTGAAAAGGAAAGAAAGTGGGGATCGGGGACAAGTCAACAGAGTAAGTCCAAGACTAGATTTGCTAGCCTCACACAAGATAAGGTGACTATACCGAACAAAAATGGGACCAACCCGGATATCCTGCTCGATGTTTGTTGCCCGAGCCACTCTTATGTAATGCCTTTGGTAAAATGTAGCAATGACCGTTAAAAGTAAGGACACGTTAAACCAATGTTGTTTTCAATGTAATGCCTCTAGTAATATGAATCAATGGAACTTCTTTACATGTCCTGCTAAAATTTCCCATTAAGATAAGTTGGTTCTTTTCATTAGAAATGCAACTGTCCTGGTCCGCCTACTCTCCCGTGCCCAAAGTAATGTCGTATTTAACGGTTGTCATAGTTAATCCTGATGCCCACACTAATATCTAGCAATGCCACTGCTTTTGAAATTGCTACTGTCCTTGTAGGATTGCCATTCAGATAAGGAACATGCTTCTTTTCATTTGATGCATGTTTCATCACTTGTTTCTTGTTAGTCATCCTCCTTTCCACCTTTTTTGTGCAAACAGAGATATACATTTCCTGCTTGATCTTAGTTGAACTGCACAAATGATATCCAAATTATAGTTGAGCATTCCAGGAGCTTCACAACCAACCTTGATGTTGCTCAATTTTATTGCAACTAATGAAGAAGAAGCTCTATGGGTTTCGTTTTCTGATGGAAATGGAACCGAGGCTGGAGCCCTTTTCTTAATTTTTTTTTGAAGAAGAAGCTGCTAGCTCACGGGACATTGCTTCATTTTAGGTGAACTGCACCAAAAGGTCCCATGAATTGAATCATCCATGTTGGTGACCGAAAGAGCCAGCTTGAGATCCCGCCTAAGCACCCCGGCCTCCATCCTTGCGACGCACGCAGTACACCTCGTTTGCCACCGTCAACCCTAGTGTCACCGATAAAATGAAGTAATAATACAGCTTAAAATAAAGCGAGTGTCATCTCTATCATTTCATTTCCAATGTAGATAAAGAAAGTGCTTCTCTTTGTTAAAGTATGTTTCATCAACTAGTCCCATTGTTAATGTTTAAGCGTTTCGCAAACGGGGTGCTTAATTTTAGTTGATATGTACAAAAATAGAGATTTGAATGTCTCAAGGCGCCTCCTTGTACTATCGCTGTACATCGATGTTCATCATCGCGTAAGGTGTATCTGGGAGACTTGGGACGATGTCCAAGATGAGGCGCATCAGTATGAGGCGTCGCGCAGGCCCATCTCGCCCTCATGAGATGGCATACTATGATACTATCGCAATATTTTCTTCTATTTATTTTGTGTGTTTCATCAACTAGTGCCACTATAATGTAATCATGCTTTTTCATTATCTGTGCAAACAGGTTATTCATTGCATTTTGGTGGAACTGCACAAATGTACGTATGGAACCGCATATATGCAGAGTGCGAGGTGTGCCAAGTAAAATTATCGACACCAACCATGCTGCATGCACGATTGGCATCCACCACAACCATGGGATGTGTGGCGCTCTCGTGGACGGATCTTTCTCGGCAAAGAAATCCTCTAACCAAATACTAGTAGCTTATATTGGCAGTTTTCTAGGAGTACTCTTTTCCTAAAGAAGCACCAATCTATTTTTCTTTATTTGTACATTGTGTCATAACTTTGACCCAAAGGTCTAGAGCTATTTTAGGGTGATTGGCGAGTACTCGGAGACCGATTGTAAGCATGATTTTCATTAGTGTCACTGCGATTGTAAGCATGAGCGGTGGAAGATTAGGTTAGTCTGAAGCTTACCTTAAACCCTACCGCCGTTGAAACGAGGCGGCGCCGAGGGAACCGTGGAGAACGTCGGGAAGCGACGCCGCGCCATCCGCCTCCTTTGCGGTGGGAGAACGAATACTCCTGTGGCTCGGTGGCTCTGCACCCTCACGAACGGCACACCATACTCGATCGATTCGTTATCCTCTGGGTGCTCGACCTTCGACCAGACGCCCACCACCTCCGCTGTTGTCGCCTCGGCTAATCTGCTCGCTCCATCGCCCATAGGAGATACTCGATGAACTCGGAGGATCGCGCGTGATCGCTACCGAGGAGTACATGTACATCGCCGCCTCATCGCCGCCTAAGGATGGCATTTTACCCATGGATGCAGGCACCATGGTATCAGACCGCATGGGTAGGGTATGGGCACACTTTTATACCCATGGTAGTACCCATACCCTACCCGTTAAGTCATGGGTAGGGTACGGGTATAGCCTTGTACCCGCGGGTATACCCATACCCTGCCCGCATGCAAAAATAATGTTAAGTTGTTGTCAATTAATCATTAATTTGTCATGTAACTCGTATACTCCTATTGACTTATGAGTATGTTGTGATTTCTAAATTTTGATAGTAGTCTTGTACCCATCTACTTGTTATTGAGCTAAGATATTTGATTTTTTTGTCAAATGTGCTATGAATGAGTGTAAAATTGTGAACGACTTGTGTACTATTTGTTCTATCTGTTGGGTACCCAATGGGTATGGGTACCCGTCGGGTATGGGTATGGGTAAAGTTTTATACCCATGGGTACGGGTATGGGTAGAATTTTGTACCCACTGACTATACAGGTATGGGTATGGTATTGTTCTACCCTGCCCATACCCTACCCATTGCCATCCTTATCGCCGCCGTCTCGCTCTTTCGCATACATTGCCACATGGCCCGCACCGTCCTCGAAATCTCCCACTCATTGTCAAACCAACTAAGGATCTCCTTCAACACAGCTAACTTTGCACAGTCGCCGCCCGGCGATCTGCTCGATTCATTCTTGATCCTATCCATAGATGTCGCTCGAGTGGTCGGTGCTAGCTTTGGAAGATGGGAGGAGAGACGGTGGTCTTGCAATAGAGAAGAGGGAGAGGAGAGGAGGTGGTTTCGGAATGGATATGATGGAGAGGAGAGGAGGTGGTTTTGCAATGGAGAGAAGATCAGAAGAGGGAGAGGCGAGACGGTGGTTTTGGAGTGGAGATGATGGAGAGGAGAGGATGTGGTTTTGGAATGAAGATGATGGAGAGGAGAGGAGGTGGTTTTGCAATGGAGAAGATCAGAAGAGGGAGAGGCGAGACGGTGGTTTTGGAATGGAGATGATGGAGAGGAGAGGAGGTGGTTTTGCAATGGAGAAGAGGGAGAGGAGCGTGCGGCAGCGATTTAGGATTGGGCCAGAGGGCAAAAGGCCAGGATTGGATCAAAATCAAAATCAATTTACCCTTCAATTAAGAAAGCGACCCCACATTAACTAGTCTCCCTTTTATTCTGGGTCATAATTGACCATGATTTTCGCACATAAAATATATGTTGTACGTTGCAAAAATATATAATTTGAAAGTACATTCAGATACGAACCAAACGATACAATTTTTGGTGACATGCGTTCACATTTTGCTTGTCACATACTGAACATGGTCAAACTTTGACCCAAAATACGCAAAACAACAAAAAATACTTCCAAGACCAGCGCCGCTCTTCCGCTCTTCTCCCGTTCCAATCTAAATCCACCGCCGCTCCTCTCCTGTTCCAATCTAAATCCAGCGCCGCTCCTCTCCTCTTCCATTTCAAAACCACCGCCCCTCCTCTCCTGTTCCAGTCCAAAACCAGCGTCGCTCCTCTCCTGTTCCAGTCCAAAACCAGCGTCGCTCCTCTCCCGTTCTAATCCAAAACCAGTGCCGCTCCTCTCCTCTTCCATTCAAAATCCACCGCCAACGAGTGAAGGTGTGGAGAAGTAGATCGATGGAGGAGTACAACCAATACATGAGGATCGCAGACGGGCGACCTGTGAAGCTAGCTAGGATGTTGGAGATCTGCCTTGGTTTGACAACAAGGACCAACTAGCGCGACGGTGACATCCATGGCCAAATATCTCGCAACTTGAGCAAAAGGCGGCGATATTCCGAGGAGTCGCGCCGAGTACATAGAGCTGCTCCTCTGGGCCATGGAGCAAACAGATTCACCGAATCCGATCGTGAGGGAGCGGTGGTGGGAGTATTGATCCCAGATGGAGCATCCACCAGAGATTGAAGGATCGAGCATCTACAGGGTGCCGTTTGTGAGGGTGTCGTGCCAGAGCGAGCCGGTGGAGTCTTCGTCGACCAAACCCAACCGCAAGAGGAGAAAAGGCTGTCTGACGACGCTTCCCGCCATCGCCTCCTCGCCGCTCACATCGTCTCACGGGCGGCTGTCCGCCGCCAAGGAATAGGAGGGATTGCCCCCCTGCCCAATAGTCGGGCAGGTTGTGAATTGTCAGGAGGAGCTTAGGGTTGTCAGTATTTGCAGATTGTGAATTGTGTTTTGTGTTGTGTATTTTAAGAGTACTTTCAGATATGAATGTCTTTTGAATTTCAAATTTGCAGTATTGAGCATATGAAGAATTTTATGAATTCCAAAGATCTATTTTTAGCACTTAAAAAAATGTAGTTTCATAGGAGTATAAAAGTGCGAGCGAGAATAAACGCAAGTTCCAGCCAGATAAGAAAGCGCAAGTTCGGATTCAGATAAGAAACCGCAACTTTCAGAGGCGAGCATTTATATTAACACGGCCTTTTCAAACAGGGTTAACATCATGTTCAAGTTTTATTCGTGGTCAAAATGGAACTACCAGCCGCTTAACATCATGCCGATCAACATTCATGCATAGCACATCATCATATGATGCACAGTCAAAATGCCCACACAATGTTGAGTGTGCGAAACAAAGAGAAAACGAGGGACGGAGTTTTGGCAAGTGTTGGACGTGGTTTTGGGCTGCCCCGTCTAGGCTTTCATTTTAACATGCGCAGCCCACGACCTCGGATGGGAGGGCCTGTTTGTATTTTCTTAGGGCCGTCATGTATCGACCGACCTATGGACCTCCCATCCGAGGTTTTATTTTTGGCAGCCCAATTTATGTATTTTTTTTGAAGAAAACGCAGCGGTCTGTTCTATTTTTCTATATAAGAATAGGAACGCCAGTTACAACTTATGTTTCCCTTTTAACTATATTATATATATTTAAATTATTTTATATGTTATTATATATTATTTTTATTGTCATCATATATTTAACAGATACTTATATATGTAAGAAAACAATATCCCACATCTTATTAACTTATAAAAATTATTTCTTAACAAATAAAATCCAGGATTATTTTGGCACGAAAGTCCTAGTGATTGTGTACAAAAGCTTGGTAAGATTTAAGGACGAATGTAATAATATCACTTATTATTTAAATATATTTATAACAAAATTCTCAGCCCTTTTTTATTTTTTGATAACATTGCTGGCCCAACCCAACATTATAATTAGAATCAGCCCAGCAAAATCGTGTATCTAGATAAAGTGCAAATGGCCTGTAATTTTTTAGGAAATAAAATAAATGGGCCACATGAAAGCTACATTAATTGTTCACCCAGCCCAGCTAATGGCTGTAATTCAAAAAAAGAAAGATCAAATTGATCAGAATTATACCCGCAAAAAAAAAGTCAGAATTCGAAAAAATGGGTTGAATACGCCACATTTTTGGAGGTCAAATGTGGGCCAATAGGTCGGCCAACGCAAGTCGTTGTAAATTTAGTCAACAAATGATTTTGACATGTTAGCCGCTGGATTTACATCCAACGGCCGCATCCATCTTCAATCTCTCGTCTTCTTCCTCCAGCCGCCGACCACCTCCGCCTCCTGCGCCGCTAAGACACTGCTTAGCATGCTTCGCTATGAAGTGCTACTCCACCGTTGG
Source organism: Aegilops speltoides (assembly GCA_021437245.1). Lineage (NCBI taxonomy): Eukaryota > Viridiplantae > Streptophyta > Magnoliopsida > Poales > Poaceae > Aegilops > Aegilops speltoides. Next base: position 94,486,257 of record CM038147.1, read on the forward strand.
CCAGGCCATCCCTCCAACCCTCCACACCTCCTATTCTTCTCCACCGACTGCCGAACCACACCGCACTAGAACCAGTTAACCCCCGTACACCTCTCCGTCTGCGACTCTACTCCTGCGTCTTCCCATCTCCGGCTCGTTGCTGTCCGGGGTCTCGCCGTCATGATGCGCTCGGTGCGGTGTGGTCAACGTGGTCAATGAACAACACCATCGGAAGTAGGCTGTGCGTGGAGAGGCTGATAGCTGGGTCCACGGCCGCACACAAGGAAATGCCTCCTTATTACGCACAAAATAAGGATTCCTCCACCTGACATCTGGGACCCACCGGAAGGGCCTCTGTATTTCACAAAAAAACGTGCCCCCGCTGACTTGTCGGACCCACCAGCTATCTTCGCACGCAAGGAAGTGCCTCCTTATTACGCACAAAAAAATGAATACTCCCCGCCAGTGGAACCCAAAGATACCGAGGTCGACTTTAGGGACTACCAAGTTGACGGGGACGGAGGGCTTTGTCAACTTAGTCAATATGAACGATTCTAGCTCTTGTTACCGTATGATGTTCATCCGACGGTTGTAGTGCTTCTTCAACCTGGTCTTCTTACTCCAGCCACCCAAACCAACGCCGGTCGTGCAGGTTGCGTCTCGCCTCCCGTGGTCGGGTCAGGATGCATGGAGGCCTCACCGCCCTACTACTCCCACCGCCGCCGTGCCATCCTTCTACTCACCCACACCCCGTTAATCTACGGCGACATCAGCCTCACCGCAAATTAACCGAAAGTGAACCTCGTACTCCTCTTTGCATGGGCATCCACTTCGCGTCTTCCCGGCCCGAAGTCGCCCCTTCCTAGGTCTCGCCGCCCACCGCCGTGGTGCTCTTGGCGCTGCATGGTCAACGTGGTCAAGGAACGACTTCCATCGGACGTGGATCAGACGTGGATAGGCCGATACCGGGTCCTGGCCGCAGAAGGAAGTGCCTCCTTATTACGCCAAGAAAATAATTATTCTCCACCGACAATGGGACCCACCGGACGGGCCACCGATTTCGTGAAAAAACGCTTCCCGACCGCTGGGACCCACACAGCTACACCTTCGCACGCAAGGAAGTGCGTCCCGCAAAAAACGATTCGCTTCGATCGCTGGGACCCACCACTACATCTTCACACGCAAAGGAAGTGCGTCCGAGAAAAAAGAACACCACACCTCCGATCGCTGGGACCCACCAGCTACATTTTCGCATGCAAGGAATCGGCCGACGGCCGACCCACTGGGTCGGTGTACGAAGCGTTGTCATTCGTCGCGAACTTGTACGCATATATACCGGTTGATGTAGAGGCGCCGCGACGTGTCGTAGTAGAGGCGCATACGCAGTCGTAGTAGAGGCGCGACGTAGCATGTACACGCACGCATGCCGCCGTGGTGCAAGAAAGAAAATATGGCCACGTATGTGTACATACCGACGGGGTCTCGAACGCCTAGTCGCGCATACGTACGGCGAGGTCTCGTGTTCATGGGGAGGCAACGGAATGCGTCGTGTTCATGGGGAGGCAACGGAATGCTCGTGTTCATGGGGAGGCAACGGAATGCGTCGTGTTCATCGGGAGGCAACGGAATGCGTCATGTTCATCGGGAGGCAACAGAATGCGTCGTGTTCATCGGGAGGCAACGGAACGCGTGGGAACCAACCGGCTTGGATGGAACAGGCGATGGAAACGAGGCCTGGCGTACCGCAGAACGGAGGAAACGGACCTCCTACGGTTGAAACGGGGGTCCTGTTGATCGGGAGGGGTGTGGCGTACCGCAAAACGGAGGAAACGGACCTCCTACGGTCGAAACGGGGTTCCTGTTGATCGGGAGGGGTGTGGCGTACCGCAAAACAGATGAAACAGACTTGTGTTGGAGCGCCACGGTCAAACGGGGGGAGGTGTGGCATACCACAAAACGGACTCCACGGATACTGCTCATCTCCACCGCCGACCTCCTCCAGCCTCCACGGCCACCGTCGACCTCCTCCACCTCCACGGGCCCTGCTCATCCAGCCTCCACCGCGCTACTCCATCGGCCATCGCTCAACCACCCTCCACGGGCACCCTCCACCGACCACTGCTCATCCAGCCTCCACACCATGGGGTCCTGCTCAACCACCCTCCACGGCCACCCCGCACCGCTTCACTGCTCATCCAGCTCTCCACACCATGGGTTCCTGCTCATCCAGAGGCAACGCCACCGCCATCGCTCATCCAAACCCCCGCAATGCTCACTGCTCATTCAATTGATCGGCTTCGATTAGCGAGCAGAGCGGCGAATCGCCCATCGGGTTCGATTATCACCATTGATCGATCCCTCGGGTTCAAGAACGCGTAACTCGCGCAGCAATCGCCGGGTTCGATTAGTGCCCAACGCCTCGCTCGGCTTCAATTAGAGCCAACGCCTCACACACACGCGCGTACGTACGAGAGAAACACGCACCGCTCTCCCACCATAACCGGCAACTCCCCTAAATTTTCCTCCCCCTCGCTTCTACCACGGTTTTTTCCATTTGGACGGCCCAAAGAATGTCATGCAGCTGCGTCTCCGGCCCGCCTAGGATGAAAAGCCCATTTTTTGTCATAGAAGTAGGAGCCCACCACATCTATGATGATACCGCGTTTTGTCACAATTATCGTCATAGAAGTGTCATATGTATGACAGAATTTTTTTTCGTTCGGCCCAAAATGTCATGGATGTGTCTTCTTTTTGTAGTGAGAGGCGTCAAGCGCGGAGAGCGCAAGGCGTTTGGCATGCCAAAGACCCTCGCATTTAACGCTGTCATCAAGATGGACCATGACATCGGGGCCACATATGCACTAACCATGATGTCCGCGTGTAGTCCTTAGTAACTTTAGGTGTTACCACGGCTCGGTTGGTTTCAGTGCGAGAGAAGTGAAATGGTGAAGATGTTTAGTTATCGACGTAAACTTTGAATAGCCATCGTGGTCAAACCACAATGATTCAAGGGCTGATCTTTGGGGTTTTACTGACTCTTACTAAGGTGAATAAGCACAGGGAAAACCAACTACAATGGAGCTAGTAAAAAGGTAGTTGCTGTAGAAACTACCATTTTAGCCCAGAAGTGAAAATATTTTCTGTGGCAAAAATAATCCAAAAAGTGGTGAAATATTTTTGCTTAGAAATGTGCCCTAGGGTCCAAAGAATATTTGGGTTTTTTCTCAGGATTTTTAGGGCAACAGAAATGAGGGTTGCTTTGGAGGTCAATGAGTTTAGCTAGGGTTTAAGAGGCAAAATGAATATTTTTCATTTAAGAAAAATATTCCAAGCAATATTGTTGGGTTGGCTAGGGGTGAAATGATGGATTAGAAGAGGAGAGGGGGCACTTGGGTGAAAATCAAGGGATACCCAAGTGATCAAGTCCAAATGGAATGATTCAAAAACTCTAAATCCAAAACCAACTCAGTTGAAAATCAAGCAAAGAAAAAGAGGGCAAAAACCAGGCTGTGACATTCCCTAAAGGAATCCGATTGCCACTGGGTAAAGGAACTCGATTCCGTATTATGGGGACTTCACACCACCCCTAACCGGTCAATGGGATACACACCTTTTTTCATTGTGTATGGCGCAGAAGCAGTCCTCCCATGCGATCTCATTCATGATGCGCCTCGATTGTGCATGTACGAAGAAAAGGAAGCCAAGTTGGATTGGCGGGACGACCTAGTTGCCCTGGAAGGAGAGCGCGACATAGCTCGGGCTTGCTCTACATTCTATCAACAGCAAGCCTCACGCTACCAGAGCAGGGAAGTTCGGGCGAAGGCATACAACGTGGGCGAACTAGTCCTTTGCCCTCCTGAGAAGCAGAAGCACAAGCTCTCGCCCAAATGGGAGGGTCTTTTCATAATCGATGAAGTACGAGCAGGAGGAGCATATAGTCTTCGCAATCCAGTGAAAAATTGCCTCAAACCAAACCCATGGAATGCCAATCGCCAAGCGGCTAGTCCGTGTCGCATCGAGGAGTCTCGACTAGGGGTGTCCGGACAGCCGGACTATCATCGTCCGCCGGACTCCAAGACTACGAAGATACAAGATTGAAGACTCCGCCCCGTGTCCGGATGGGACTTTCCTTGGCGTGGAAGGCAAGCTTGGCAATACGGATATGTAGATCTCCTACCATTGTAACCGACTGTAACCCTAGCCCTCTCCGGTGTCTATATAAACCGGAGGGCTTTAGTCCGTAGGACATAACCTCCATTACAACAATCATACCATAGGCTAGCTTCTAGGGTTTAGCCTCCTTGATCTCGTGGTAGATCCACTCTTGTAATACACATCATCAATATTAATCAAGCAGGACATAGGGTTTTACCTCCATCAAGAGGGCTCAACTCGGGTAAAACATCGTGTCCCTTGTCTCATGTTACCATCCGCCTAGACGCACAGTTCGGGACCCCCTACCCGAGATCCGCCGGTTTTGACACCGACATTGGTGCTTTCATTGAGAGTTCCTCTGTGTCGTCGCCGATAGGAAGGATGCCTTCTCCGCCTTCAAAGACGGTATTTTCGCTTAAAGGAGCTTTGGTCGCCGCCAAACCATACGGCTAGGTGGTTTTCTTATGACCGCCGTCCACCACCGCTCGACAATGACTTCTCAAGTCGTCAAAAGCAATCTTCACGTCACCGAGTTTGCCGAGCGGTGGATCGATAGAGCTCTCGCTCGTCAATGAACTCTTGGATCGTGACGCCGCTCTTTGAGTCACTACAGACTAAAATCAGATTGGGCTTAAAACCGATCCGAGAGAGATTAACTCTCCTCAGTCACCCACCACGCTGCGTGGTAGAGGAACAATGCGCGACTCTTCTCCTGTATTGAAAACTATCCACGTCCGGGCTCCCGAACCCTCCATGCCGGATTCCCCCGGAGGGACGGACTTCGATCAAGCACTGAACATAAAGTCAGGCATCATTCCGGACTCGTTGGACAACGTCCAGCAATCCAAGCTTCCAAATTTGGAAACTTCCCGTCCTTCGAGCCTCGAGACGGGTAGGGTTTTGGACTTAATTCGACCCACCCGCCCAGACATATGCGATCTATCTCTAATCCGACAAGAGCCCGCTGAAACAGTACATCACTACTGGGCCAGATTCCTCCTGGTTATGGACAGGGTAAAGGACTGCCGAGAAGAAAACGCAATCTCAATTTTTTGCAATAATTGCACGGACGAGGGAATCCGGAACGCCGTCAGCCGTCGTGAAATAACACGCTTCGCCGACTTGGCATCCATAGTACGAAAGTACTGTGCGATGGAGAGTTTCCGGACAACCGAAAATAAATTTTGGGATAATCCGACCCCGAATATAACCCTAGTCCGCAACAAAAGGGTGCATTACACTAAGGCACCTGTCACAAAAATCAAAAAGCAAAAACCCCATAGAGGGTACAGAACCGTACTGGAGGGATGGCTTAGCAGACCCTGTAAAATTCACAGTACAGAAGGCGCCATCCCAACACATAGCCTTCGAGCATGTTGGATATTACGGCAGGTGGACAAAAGTGGCGAGGAGCTTCTAGCCCCGGAAAACCACTCCAACAACACCGCACGGTATCAACATCTTCGAGACTTTCGTGATCAAATAATATGCGGAAAAGAAAACCGCAACCTCACCGAAGTCTACCAAGTAGCAACAACAAATCCATGGAGCGACATCGCCATCACCTTCAACGCCAACGATTTAACCTAAATTCGAACGGCCCGAGCACCACCAAGACCGGTACTTAGTCCAATAGTGGATGGCTTTCAACTTACAAAGGTCCTCATGGATGGCGGCATGATTAAACCTCATCTACGAGGAAACCCTTCAAAAATGGAAGTAGATTGAGCCGCATTGAGCGAAGCAACACAACCTTCAGAGGAATAATCCCCAATGGAAGCGCTGCATAGGAAAAATCACACTTGATGTGGTGTTCGCTCACGGACAATTATAGATCCAAGAAGTCACATTCCAAGTGGCCCTGCTCAACGGCAAGATATCACGCTATACTAGTACGAGAGGCATTCACAATTTTTCAAGCCGCACTCTATTACGGGTACATGAAGCTCAAAATGCGGGCCCGTGGAATAATCACTCGTTAGTGACCCGCATATAGCACTCCACGCCGAAAACAAGACAGCCGCGATTAGCCCCGAGGCACTATCCAAGCCCTAGGGGCGAAGAACTCACCACGCCGCGCCTACGGTGAATAGGGACGATGTGATACTCGATAAGAGATCCAAGTCCACCTCCTTTAAACCAGCGAACGAAATAGTAAATTCCAGGTCCATCTAACGGACCCAACAAAGACGGCCTCCATCGGGGAACAATTGAACCCTGATGTAGACGCCACACTGCGAGAATTCCTTCGGGAAAATTGGGACATTTTTGCCCGCACCCTCGGATATGCCCGAATCCCACGCAGATTAGCGTAACACGCCTAAACATCCTAAAGGATTCAAGCCACCAAACAGGCTCTTCGATGATTTTCCGAACCCAAAAGACAGGCAATGGGAGAAGAGCTAGCCAAACTGTTGGAGGCCGGAATCATCAGAGATATCAAACATCCGGATTGGCTAGCAAACCTAGTAATGGTACCAAAGAAGGATAAATCCTGGCGCCTATGCGTCGATTTTAAAGACCTCAATAAGGCTTGCCCAAAGGATCCCTTCCCCCTCCCCCGGATCGACCAGATAATCGATGCTACTGCAGGACACGATTCATTGTGCTTCCTCGACGCATACTCCGGATACCATCAAATCAAGATGGCGGAAGCAGACCAAGCCGCAACGGCATTCATCACTCCATATGGACCATTCTGCTTTAACACGATGCCCTTCGGACTTAAAAATGCTGGCACAACATATCAGTAGCATGATTCAAACATGTCCGCCACCCAGATAGGCAAAACAAGAGAGGCATACGAGACGACGAGTCGCCAAAACCAAACACGTCGAAACTCTAGTAGACGACTTGAGGCTCACATTCGACAACCTCGTGAGCATATGACATCAAGTGAACCGAAAATGCGTTTTCGGCGCATCACCGAAAGCTACCGGGCTTTATTGTATCCGTAGAGGAATTGAAGCAAACCCAGCCAAAATCCGAGCTCACACGACTAGATATCCCAAAAGACCTCAAGCAAATACAAAATCGATCGATGCGTGGCGGTTTAAGCCGCTTTATCTCCGTATAGGAGAAAAGACATTGCCCTCTATCGCCTCCTTAGGCGCACCGAACACTTCAAGTGGACGGATGTCGCCATCGCCGGACTCAAGAAATAAAAGCCATATTGGCAACAACCGTCTCGCTGCACCCAACCCGGTGAACCAATGTTGTTATACATCGCAGCAACACATCAAGTTGTAAGCGCGGTACTCGTCGTCGAATGAGAGACAGAAGGGCATAAATTCCCTCTTCAAAAACCAGTGTATTACGTATCCACTGTGTTAACCCCCTGCAAGTCCCGTTAACCGCACTATCAGAAGGTAGCGTATGCGGTGTTCATGGCATCCCAGAAGCTCCGACACTACTTTCAAGAGTGTTCGATAACAGTTGTCTCCGAAGTACCACTCCATGACATTATCAATAACCGCGACGCAACGGGCAGGATTGCAAAATGGGCCATTGAGCTCTTACCATTCGATATAACTTACAAACGTCGGCGAGCTATAAAGTCACAAGTTTTGGCTGACTTTGTCGCTGCATGGGCCGAAGCCGAACTCCCTAAAGATTACGGCAAGATACTCCAATTGATTATGCACTTCGACGGCTCTAAAATGTTGGCGGATCGGGCTGGCATCGATTGACGCCCCGACCGGGACACAATCCAATACGCATTTCAAATAATGTACACGGACTCCAACAACGCAGCGAATACGAGGCCCTTTACACGTCTCCGGATGGCAATCTCCATGGGCATTCAACGCCTAGAGGTGCGCGATTCAAACCTTGCAATATCCCAAATAAATGGAGATTTTGACGCCAAGGATCCGAAAACTGCAGCATATCGCAATGCTGTCTTAAAATGTCACCTCGGTTTGAAGGACTCAATTCCATCACGTAGCCGAGATAATAACCAAGCAGCCGACGTCTTGCACGATCGGCGCAAAACGTGACGCTGTCCCTCCAAACATCTTCCCGAACGGTTCTTCAAGCCATCCGCATTATGGGAAGAGGAGTCCGACACGACAAACCCGAAAAAATCGCGCCAACCGCGATCCAAATTGATGACACAACACCTTCAAATTTCACGACATAATGGCAGAATCGCCTGCGGATGTAACCATTCCTAGCCTACTTGCTTAGGCAGAACTTCCAAGCCCAAAATGAGGCCCATTGATAGTCCCGCGATCTAAAGCCTACAAGGTCCATGAGGGAGAACTTTATAGGAAAAGCACAACCGAGTCCTTCAAAGGTGTATCTCCAAGAGGAAGGGCGAAACCTCCGGCTGAAATTCATGCCGGACTAGGCGGACACCACGCCAGTAGCTTGGGCCCTTGTAGGAAAGGCATTCCATACAGATTTTATTGGTCGACGGCCCGGCAGATGCTCAAGACTTAGTCCAAAGATGCGTCGGTTGTCGGCTCTATGCTAATCGAGCCATATGCCACCCACCGCCTCAAAACTATACCCATTACCCGCCGTTCACTATGCCGGGGCTTGACATGGTTGGACCCCTTAAAGGGGGAACCCACAAGCAAAGGTACCTATTGGTCATGGTGGACAAGTTCACCAAATGGATAGAGGCCAAACCAGTTAAAACGGCAGAGTCCGGACCAGTGATAGACTTTATATCCGGGGTAGTACATCGTTATGGTGTCCCCACAAAGATCATCACCGATAACGGCATCTAACTTCACGGCCGATGAGGTTAAGTCATGGTGCCAAAACATGGGCATTAAGCTCGATTACGCTTCAGTCTACCATCCTCAAACCAACGGTCAAGTGGAACGAGCAAATGGTCTCATAATGAGCGGCATTAAACCTGCACTAGTGCGGTCACTTACGAAACCGACACGCGACCGGTAGAGGAGCTCGACTGCGTGCTCGGGGCTGCGGACAACACCCAACCGCATCGCCGGATTCACCCCAATTTTTATGGTATCTGGCGCAAAGCGCGATTTCGCCTCAGGACATTATTCATGACTCACCTCGAAAGCGCATGTACGAAGAAAGAGAGGCCGAGCTGGATCGGCAGGACTGCTTGGACGCATTGGAGGAAGAACGCGACATCGCTAAGGCTCGTTTCAGATTCTATCGCCAGCAGCTCGCAGATATCAAAGCAGTAGAAGTACGGGCCAAGACTTATAACGTTGGCGAACTAGTTCTACGCTCGCCGGACAAGAAAAAGGACAAGCTCAAGCCCAAATGGGAGGGCCCTTCATTATCGATCAAGTCGACGGCGGAGCGCGACCGCTCACTTAAATGCGCGGACAACCAACTCGAGCGAACCCATGGAACGCAGCCCACCTCCGAAGATTCTATGCCTAGCGCCGACTAAGAGTTCGCCCCTTCCCCGCTCAAATTTTTACACTTCGTGTCTTTTTCTTTCTCTTTCTTCTCTTAACCCTTTTACTAAAAAGCCCTTAAGGGCCTACTTGCGCATTGTCCGTGATACTTGATGTGCCATCCGCACTCATTATACCCGGGGCTTTTTTTCGTGGTTAAACTATAAGGGCTTTATGCCCAAAGACATGTGTCAAGCTTCCACATGTACCTTTTACTCACCATTATATGCATCGATATGACTTAAGTTTTGGCCAAGCTGGGTTGCTCGCTCCTCGTGCTTACCCCACGCTCCCGATTGTTCGGCTAGGAGGTAAAGGAGCACCTCTGCGATTGTTCTTCGCGGGTCACCGGATGTGTACCTCGGATCGGGTGAAGCCGAAAGCTAGCATTCTTAAGGGAATATTCGGTCGGTGACTTGAAAGATGATTTTTACCTACTTATTTATCTGCCCCGGATGTTTTTCTGCTTTTTGCAGTCCGTACATGCACTTTAGGGCATGCCTCCCGGGAAAGGAACCCTTAACGGAACTATTCTCCCGGAAGATGTTTCTTACTAACCATGTAATATAACATAACTAGTTGGGCACTTGTGCGATAAAGCACCGATGACCCCTACGCTGGTCTCCATGCATACCGGTTGTTTCTTAACCAAGAAGGTATTCGACACACCTGCACTCTAGGGTCCCGAGGTTGAAGCGAAAAGGTCGGCAAAGACAAACGATCTACAATCCGCTAGAAGGCATTTCACATGTCATCTTAAAAATACATTGTCAAATCTATTGATCAGATTCCTCCTCAATCCCGCCTAAAGCTATCTAATTTCTGATCCCGCTGGGAAAATTTAGCGCCAACTCTACTTGGCCGTATACTAAACTCACAGGATCTCCTTCCCATCGGGCCCCACAGTCCGACCTCGGCCATGTGGTTGGGATCCGCCTTCTTGTAACGCTGCCTTCACCATGGCCCAAGCCTCCCGGCACCTTGGCGACAGCCAAAATCTTCCATAAACGGAAGTGCTGCACTCCTGCAGCTTCTCCGCAAGCTCCCAAGGCCTTCGGTAGGGAGAGGGCTGGCCATAAAGCTCGGACGACACCGCCATTGCCTGCCGAACTCGCTCGAGCAAACTGCAATAGCTTGGGAAGTTGATCACCCGCTGATACGGGCATCTCCTCGCAGGCGACTGTGAGTATACCTACAAGGACATATTTTGTCAATTGACTTCCTCGCCAACTCTTCTTTTCAAAGGAGTCCGCCAAGAACTTACTATAGATGCCGTGGACGGTTGCCGATTCTCCTTAATGGAGCCGGACAGCTCGCCCGAACGCTTTTCAGCTCTTCTCCAAGCTGGGCATGGGCATCTTGGAGCTTGTTCTTTCTTCTGAACTTTGTTCAACCCTCTCGCCGCCTTCATTTGGCGCAATAGTTCTCGCTTATCCGGATCTTGGCAAAGACCTGCAATGTCGTTATTAGACTTACGCGCACGCCGCACAGCGCTTATATTTTTCAAATATTGTGTTACCAGGAGAGGTCTCTGTGTTTCCTCCTGCGGCAGCAAGTGCGGCCTCAAGTTGGGCCTTGCACTCTTGCAGCCCCGAGACATCGGGTATTCTTCTCAGAAGATCTCAGAGTTTCAAATGATCCTTAAATCAGTTAATATAACTACTTTAAGTCTCGGGGCCACCGCATATATAGCTACTAAATTCTCTTACCAGTATGTCTTTTACGCATCGCTCCTTGGCTCGTAAAACCATCTTGAGCAGACGGAGGTGCGTCCCCGTGTTAAAGGCATTCAACGCCTTAGGGAGAAGCGCGTCGCGAATCTTGTCGCGGCGCCTATGGTTCATGGCGCTCTCCACCTCAGACTTGGTGGCGGACAGTCTATCGGTATCCTTCGTTGGAGGAGTGTCCGGCTCGCGCCTTGTGCTCGCCTCACCCTCCAGACCAGGTGCAGGAGCCTGGCTGGTAGAGGTTGGATTGGCAACCTCCAGGCCCGCAGTCCGGCGGGCGCTTTTTCTCCTACAAAGATTATGAGCACTCAAACACTTCCTAGGAACGTTGCTCCGAATAATTAACTGCGAGCTATCCTTTGCGGCGACGTTTCAGTCCATGCCGCGCTCCTCTTCCGCCTGCTGGTCTGGACTGGCCTTTGTTGGTCAGCCGCCGCGGGCTCGGCTTCCCGCCCTGGAGGCGCTTCTTGCAAAACACCATCGTATGCGAAGGTCAAATATGAGCAAGGAAGAAACAATGGTGTCGGGGCTTCGGTCACAATCACCTGGGAAGCCGGATATAATCCGGGGTAGTCGGCCGTAATGGCGACTAAGGCATTATCCATGCCGAGCTGGTGGAACACCCCGTCGATTAGCTCCACCTTTATGTCCGGATCCTCTTCCGAGGCCGGATCTTGGGATCTCTCTGGATCCTCAGGTTGCGGAGCTGGACTTATTATGTCCTCCACAGTCCGACGCAGTTCCTGCATCAAAGACATAATATGAGAAGCTTAAACTTTGAAAACATGGGTCGGCCCCTTAAAGTGTTCGCTTACCCAACTTCGAGGGTTATTCATGGAGAACCCATTCAAGGGGTTCGTCTGAGGGAAGTCCTCCTTCTCCCCCTTGTACAGGCCGGACAGGATCTGCACCAGATCCTCGGCCGAATCCGGTCCTTTGCGGCCATGACGGGTGGCATCGTCTTCCTCGTTGAAATCCCACATGGGTGGCCTCAGATCGCAAAGTGGCTGCACCTCACGTAATGCATGTTGCCATGACTCCAATCATGGTCAACCCGAGTGGGCCAAGAATCTTATTCGCCCATCGATAATGGACGCCTTGTCTTCCTCCGGTTTGGGGGCTCATGGCGCCAACTAAAGCGCTTTCTTCAGGGAGTAGTGTTGAACTCCGGAGGCCGATCCAACAGGTCCAAGCAATGAGCGCCCTCTATATGAAACCATTCAAGGCCGGTCTTGGACGCCTTCTTAGGGGTTCCGGACGGATATCCGGTCCGGCAATGCGCCATATTTGGCGCCACCACTTGATATATGGACCCCTTGTGAGAGCGGGCACGAGGTAGAACAACCTCTTCCATAGTGCAAAATGGGGCTCGATGCCGTGAATAGCTCAGAAGAGCTATGTAACCCATGATATCACGAGGATAGAAGCGGGTGTAAGGTGATGGAGCTGGAGTCCGTAGAACTCCAGGAGCCCGCGGAGGAATGGATGTATAGGAAATCCGAGTCCCCTTATCAGATAGGGGACGAAGCATACCCGCTCCTCTTTGTTGGGGCTTGGGGTAGCCTCCGCTTGCTTTCCACCTTGATAGGTGGCTAGCCCGGCTCGAACCAAAACCATGAAGGCCGGAGGGAGATATGCCCCCGCTTGGAGCTTCACCAGCTCGTTGTGCGGAACAGAGCACCTCCTCCAATCTCCTGGCAGAGGGCTGGGAGTGCGAGAAGAGGAGCCGCGTCGACGGTCCATGATGGAATGGATTCTTGGTCAGAAGCGCTCCAATGAGTATTCGCGGAGGGAAGATGGTGTGATTTGGATCTGGATTCTTGCCTCTCTTATAGGCAGATTATTTGCACAGTTAGGGGGTAAAACATAAAAGATACCCTGGCTTTTCTCATTCGTGCGACGCGTGGAAGAAGGCCATTATTGGGCGTGGGAGCCAAGAAGCGCAACATTAATGAGGAAGCCAGACACTGTTCGGCAGGAACGTGGAACATGAAGGAGAACCCGCCTTGCAACGCCGAAGACTACATATGCGTTGGACTTATCGTCATTGAAGCCGGGTTCGGGGCTACCGAGGAGTCTCGACTAGGGGTGTCCGGACAGCGGACTATCATCGCCCCGCCGGACTCCAAGACTACTGAAGATACAAGATTGAAGACTCCGCCCCGTGTCAGAATGGGACTTTCCTTGGCGTGGAAGGCAAGCTTGGCAACACGGATATGTAGATCTCCTACCATTGTAACCGACTCTGTGTAACCCTAGCCCTCTCCTGTCTATATAAACCGGAGGGCTTTAGTCCAAGGACATAACCTCCATTACAACAATCATACCATAGGCTAGCTTCTAGGTTTAGCCTCCTTGATCTCGTGGTAGATCCACTCTTGTAATACACATCATCAATATTAATCAAGCGGGACGAGGGTTTTACCTCCATCAAGAGGGCCCGAACACAGGTAAAACATCGTGTCCCTTGTCTCCTATTACCATCTACCTAGACGCACGCTCGGGACCCCTACCCGAGATCTCGCCGGTTTGACACCCATACCACCTTCACTCCCATTTTCTTTGTTATAGTTTTTTATTTTTACTTTTTGGAGTTGTCACCTCCTGGGCTATGTTTGGATAAACCGAACTGCGCTAGGCTCTTTAAGCATGCATCCTCACATGTAATTGCCAGATCTACTCGGGGGCTCCTTTCAAGAAGCCAATCAATATACTCTTCATGCATGAATTCGTCTCTTCCGTGTTTGCACCCTTCCCGTACCTTTAAAGCCATTATATGCACCAATTTGACTTAAGTTTTTGCCAAGATGGGTTGCTTGGCTCCTGTGCTTACCCCCTACGTTCCCGATTGTTCGGTTAGGGGGTAAAGGAAGCACCTCTGCGATTGCTACGACTGGGTAAGTCGTGTACGTACCTCAGACACGGGTGAAGCCGAAAGCTAGCGTTCTTAAGAAAATAATGGGCCGGCCACGAGGGAAGTGAAAAAAATTAGGTGTTCACCACCAATAAAAAATGACTGCATACTATCAGTATTCAGACTCCACGTCTATGATTAACATGACGAGCCTGAAGAAAGGAACCCTTGGAGTAACTATTTTCTTTGGAAGATGTTTCTTACGTTAAAAAAGTAATATAATATAACTCTCCGCGTGCGCTTTTGTCCGTTCGCACCAAATGGCCGGATTGCCTGGTTACCCGAAGTGATTTCCTGTTTTTAGGTCACATAGTACGGAACACTCCCCGGCCATTGGTCGGAGAGGCGGAAGCCGATGGCCGGTTAAGACAACATTTTACAATACGGATCTAGAAAGCTTGATGTACAGTACATAGATACATAGAATCGAGCACCCTACTCCTTGTCAATATTATCTATCAAGCTATCCAGAGCACAGTCCTCTTGGGAATACTGAGCAGCAGGCATAACTTGGTCGTACACCAGGCGAAGCGGTATTTCTTGCCCGTACAGCCCTACTGGTCCAACACGAGCCATACGATTTGGCTCAAGTTTGGTAAACCGGGTCTTCACCATCGCCCAGGCTTCGTGCGCTCCTCATCGACAAGCTGATATCTTCCATAGCTCAAAACAACGCCGCACTCCTTTAAAGCGATTAGCCATTCAGCCTTGCCTTTCGGAGGTGTCCCTATTGGCCATAATGCGTTGACCATACTTTTCATGGCTCTCTGAGCTCTCTCGTGCACAATGGACACCTCCTTCAAAAGGTTCCCTCCAAAGGAGCTGACCTCTTCTTCGGGACACCTCGTCAGGGGACCTAGCACAAGGCATGACGCGTCCTTTACATTAAAACACCGCAAGTATATACGTGCATGTACATCAAACTATCACTTATCAAACATGCGCCCCTTCAATCTCTGGTTCTCCTCCAGGGCTTGCGCCAGTTGAGTTATTAAACTCTTGATTTCTTTGGCCTATTTTTGGTTCTCTACCTTCAATTTGTTCTTTTCCTCGTGACTTTGCATCGGTACTCGGTGGCCAGCTTCGTGTTGCGACTCAGCGTACCTTTGAGCCTCCCTGGCTGCGTCCAGATCTTTTGAAAGTTGACCTATGGATTCAGCTGCTATAAGGAAAGTTTGTGTTAAACAAAGTACCCCAAAGAATTCATGTGTTATAAAACTTTTCCCTCACCATGGGCTTCACTGGCAAACTTCTTGACCGCCTCTAGCTCGGCTTTTGCATCAGCTACCTGTGTTTGGCTCAGCTTGATGTCCTCTAACAGTTTCTCACTCTGTTCCTTCAAAGCCTGCAAAATATCAAGAAATACATATACTTATAGATCCTTAACTCGGTTGTCCCGTCCGATTCAAGGCTCGAGGGCTACTGGGTTAGGATTTATGTTCGGCTTTTAAACCAATCCCGCACATGTATGTTGGTGGACAAGATGTTGGCAATCCCCTCAAGCCCTGTTCAGGGTGCTCCGATATATGCATCCACTGAATTAAACACATTGAATTCTTGATTGGAAAAAGTGAGGTGGTGCAAGGATTCCCTCCGTTGTCAGTGATTCATCACACTTTCAACTTCGGAATTAGTAAACGAGACATCTTCTGGATCTTCCAAAGGCGGGTCTGCGGTAGCATCTTCCGCATTGACCCCGGCCCAAGCCGAAGACCCAAGACCGGGGTTACGCCCCGACACCTCCTGTACATCTTCGGACGGTGGTGGCGGTACTCTTCTTCTGCAAGTCTCAATAATGTTAAAAGGGATCTATGATGGAAACGTTCACAATGGCTCCGGATATACTACCTTTGGGCCAAGGGTGCTACCGGTGCAGCTCCCGCTACTGCCTTACGCTTGGAAGCTCTGTTGTTGGCTGGCGCTGACGCATTCGGCGCCGCTCCCATTAGTGTTCTGCGCGTGGTGCGTCGGCCCTTGGGAGCAGAAGTCAGCACACTTGGGGTAGCGGGGGGCAAGCGCGTCATTCAGGAAGTGGCCTTCTTGTTACTTACAGCGGAAGAGGGGAGGGCCCCTAGATGATCGGCGATGAGGGACACCTTGGTACCGTCAAGGCTTTCGTGAAAAAACACCCCATCTTCAAAATCTATGACGTCTCGGGATCATCATGAAATCCCGGGTCATTGTCACAAGAGTGGCTCTCTGGTTGAGGAGAGGGGCAGCTAATAGACTCAACCTGGCGCCTCCAATTCTGTTCGGAAAAATAGTAGATCTAGTAAGTATATGGATGAAACATCCGGGCTGTGCGATAGGAAGTTAAACTTACCCATTCCGAGGGATTGTAACTTGCGTAGCCGGGCCCGCTCCTTCAACGGGCAAACTCTTCTTCCTCTCCTTTGAGGAGATTGGCTAGTATTGTAGCCATGGCTGCTTGATTATCGGGCCCTTGTCTTTTGTAGCAGGTCGCATCGCTTGTCCCGTTATAACACCCCAAAGGATGCATTCTCTGTTGGAGAGGCTATACACAACGAGCTATGACGGCGGCCATCACGTCAATCATGGTCAACTTATTGTGGGTTAGCAGCCGGACCTTGGCGGCCAGGAGTAGCACTTCGGCACTTTCTTTTTGGGAAGGGCTCTTGGGCCGCCAGTTGAAATGCTTCTTTAAAGGAGCATTTGAGTATTTGGGCAGCCCCATCCGAACTGGGTCGGATAGGGGGACGCCTTCAATATAAAACCATTCCAATGTCCATTATTCAGAATCCTTTTTTGGGGTCTCGATGGGATACCCAGTTCTGGCTATACGCTGATACGTCTCCAACATATCTCTAATTTTTTTATTGTTCCATGCTATTATATTATCTGTTTTGGATGTTTTATGTGCATTAACATGCTATTTTATATTATTTTTGGGACTAAATTATTAACCCAGAGGCTAGTGCCAGTTTCTGTTTTCCCCTTGTTTTTGAGTTTTACAGAAAAGGAATATCAAACGGAGTCCAAACGGAATAAAACTTTACGATGATTTTTCTTGGACCAGAAGACACACGTAGGACTTGGAGACCAAGGCAGAAGAGTCCCGAGGCAACGACAAGGGTCCACGGCGCTCCCTAGGGGGCGCCCCTACCTTGTGGGTCCCTCGGAGCTCTCCTAACCCCAATCTTCGGCCTATAAATTCCCAAATATTCCCAAACCATCAGAATCATCCACGAAAATACTTTTCCGCCGCCGTAACCTTCTGTACCCGTGAGATCCCATCTTGGGGCCTTTTCCGGCAATCTGCCGGAGAGGGATTCGATCACGAAGGGCATCTACATAAACCCTATTGCCCTTTCGATAAAGCGTGAGTAGTTTATGACAGGCCACGGGTCCATAACTAGTAGCTAGATGGCTTCTTCTCTCTCTACGATCTTCAATACCATGTTCTCCTCGATGTTCTTGGAGTTCTATCTGATGTAATATTCTTTTGCTGTGAGTCTGTCGAGATCCGATGAATTGTGGATTTATGATCAGATTATCTATGAATATTATTTGAATCTTCTCTGAATTCTTATATGCATGATTTGATATCTTTGTATTTCTTTTGGAATTATCGGTTTGGTTTGGCCAACTAGATTGGTATTTCTTGCAATGGGAGAGGTTCTTAGTTTTGGGTTCAATCTTGCGGTGTCCTCACCTAGTGACATAGTAGGGGTAGTGAGGCACGTATTGTATTATTGCCATCAAGGATTAAAAGATGGGGTTTTCATCATATTGCTTGAGTTTATCCCTCTACATCATGTCGTCTTACTTAAGGCGTTACTCCGTTCTTTATGAACTTAATGCTCTAGATGCATGCTGGATAGCGGTCGATGTGTGGAGTAATAGTAGTAGATGAAGGCAGGAGTCGGTCTACTTGACATGGACGTGATGCCTATATGCATAATCATTGACTTGGATATCATCATAACTTTGCGCTTTACTATCAACTGCTCAATAGTAATTTGTTCACCCATCGTATTATTTGCCTACAAGAGAGAAGCATGTAGTGAAACCTATGGCCCCCGAGCCTATTTTCCATTATATATTTTCAGATCTGTAAACCAAAAAACCCAAAAATACCTTGCTGCAATTTATTTGTTTTAACTTTGTTTTACGTTTTAGTAATCTTTTATATCTATCTCTATCAGATCTCACAATTGCAATTGACCGTGAAGGGATTGATGATCCCTTTATCGCGTTGGGTGCAAGTGTTTGATTGTTTGTGCAGGTGCATAGATTGGATACTTGCTTGTACCTCCTACTAGATTGATACATTGGTTCTCTAACTAAGGGAAATACTTATCTCTACTTTGCTGGATCACCCTTTCCTCTTCAAGGGAAAAACCAACGCAAGCTCAAGAAGTAGCAGGAAGAATTTCTGGCACCGTTGCCGGGGAGGTTCTACATCAAGCCTACCAAGTACCCATCATAAACTGCCATCTCTTGCATTACATTATTGGCCATTTGCCTCTCGTCTTCCTCTCCCCCACTTCTAAAATGAGTTTTAGAAAAACACAAAAATATTTGCCTTTTTATTCGCCCTTCTTTCGTTCGTCTTTTTGTTTGTTTGGATTGCTAGATCGGTTAGTTGCCACTATGTCTGAATCAGGGGAGGTTATCATTGAAAATTTCGAAAATATTTCTACCCTAAATCTTGAGGAAAAACTTGATTCTTGCTCTTTGGATCACAAAACTAAAAACTCTCCTAATTATAAAGCGAAAAATTTTCATGTGGGAGACAGTATTGGGAAGAGTGTTATTCAAGAATTCTTTGATTGTACAGGAGCAATGCCTATGAATAAGAGATCTATTCCTCTTAATATGAATTGTTATGCGGATGTTATTGTCATGCTCGTTGAAAAATTGGAAAGAAAATTTGTGCACATCCATCCCGCTTTGCAGAAGGTGTTTTATGAACTTCCCAATATTAATAATCCTATGGCTTAAAAGATTGCCACTATCATCCTGATGCGTGAATTTGATTTTATCGTTCAAGAGGCTAGGGAAAATTTTGTTTTCTATAAAAAGGATATCGAACATCCTCCGATTGAAGAAATCCTCCATGATAAAGAAACCTTGTGTAGCTTGGAATCTAGAGATTATTGATACGTCTCCAACGTATCTATTATTTTCTATTGTTCCATGCTACTCCCTCCGTCCGGAAATACTTGTCATCAAAATGGATAAAAGGGGATGTATATAGACGTATTTTAGTTCTAGATACATCTCTTTTTAACCATTTTGATGACAAGTATTTTCGGATGGATGGAGTATTATATTATCTATTTTGGATGTTTTATATGCATTAATATGCTATTTTATATTATTTTGGGACTAACCTATTAACCTAGAGCCCAGTGTTAGTTTCTGTTTTTCCTTGTTTTTGAGTTCCGCAAAAAAGGAAAATCAAACAGAGTCCAAACGGAATAAAACTTTCGTGATGATTTTTCTTGGACCAGAAGACACCTACGAGACTTGGAGTTGAAGTCAGAAGACCCACGAGGCGACAACAAGCCGTAGGGGCATGCCCTAGGAGGGGGGCGCACCCTGGCTTGTGGCCCCCTCGGGAGTCCACCAACCTACTTCCTTGGCCTATAAATTCAGACATATTCCCAAATACTCAGAACAAGCCACGAAAATACTTTTCCACCACCGCAACCTTCTGTTTCTGTGAGATCCCATCTTGGTGTTGTAGGATCGAAAGTAGGTCTAGAGGGGGTGATTAGACTACTTGACCAAATAAAAATCTAGCCTTTTCCCAATTTTAAGTCTTGGTAGATTTTAATAAATTAGCAAAAGTCAAGTAATCAACCTACACATGCAATTCTAAGAGTATAGCAGCGGAATGTAAATCATTGCATATGAAGGTAAAGGTAGGGATTTGGAGTGGCAAACATAATGTAGACACGGAGATTTTTGGTGTGGTTCCGATAGGTGGTGCTATCGTACATCCATGTTGATGGAAACTTCAACCCATGAAGGGTAATGGTTGCGTGAGTCCACGGAGGGCTCCACCCACAAAGGGTTCACGAAGAAGCAACATTGTCTATCCCACCATGGCCATCGCCCACGAAGGACTTGCCTCACTTGCGTAGATCTTCACAAAGTAGGAGATCTCCTTGCCCTTACAAACTCCTTAGTTCAACTCCACAATCTTGACGGCGGCTCCCAAGTGACACCTAACCAATCTAAGAGACACCACTCTCCAAAAGGTAATAGATGGTGTGTTGATTATGAACTCCTTGCTCTTGTGCTTCAAATGATAGTCTCCCCAACACTCAACTCTCTCTCATAGATTTGGCTATGGTGGAAAGATGATTTGAGCGGAAAGCAACTTGTGGAAGGCTAGATATCAAGATTCTTGTGGTTGAATTGGAATGTCTTGGTCTCAACACATGAGTAGGTGGTTCTCTCTTAGAAAATGAATGCTGGAAGTGTAGGCACATTCTGATGGCTCTCTGTCTAATGGATAGGAGGGTGGAGGGGTATATATAGCCTCCACACAAAATCTAACCATTACACACAAAAGAGCCGACTTGGTCAGACCGAATATGTGAACTCAATGAGACTGATTCAGTTCAAAATGTGAACGTTAGGATTTTCGATGGGACCAACATGATCAACTCGGTGGGACTGATGAGCTAGGGTTAGGGCAAAACTTGATCTCGATTTGACCAATTACTTCAACTTGGTGAGACCAATTTTAGTAACAAGCAAACAGAGAGTTGGTCAGGCAAACTTGGTAGGACCAATCGCTCATTTTGGTGAGACCGAAATGTTACAAAAGTGAAACAGAGAGTTTGCATTGCGAACTCGGTGTGACCGATCGCTCATTTCGGTGAGACCGAAATGTTACGAAGGGAAACAGAGAGTTTGCAATCCCATCTCGGTGAGACCGAGATCCCTATCGGTGAGACCGAAATGATTAGGGTTTCTGGCAGTGGCTATGTCAAGATGAGCTATATGTTGTTATGAATTACCAAAACCACCCAAGGATTAGTTGCACTTTCAATCTCCCCCTTCTTGGTAATTGATGACAACATATAGATCAAAGCTTCGACAAATGATGATAAGAATGAAATATATCGTCGCTTTGAGAAGTATGTGATAAGCAAGAGCCCCCCCTAAATTTGTGCATTATTTATGATTTTCTTTTGAATGCAAATGCACAATCAATTAGGCTCATGGGTTACTCTTCCATGTCACATACATCTTGGTGGAGCGCTCAAAATGATAGAACATACATAACATGCACTCATCACTAAGACAAATATGATTGATCATACACAATGGATAGGATAGCATCATTTAAGCATAGCATAATAGAGCAAATTATGATCAACCACATGATCATAGAAGTATCTCACACACAATCACAAATATTGTAGCAAGCACAAGCAAAACAGTAGCAAGATAGACCAATAAAAGGCAAAACACTCTCTCTCTCTCTCTTGAAGCCTATGATCTATACACTTTCTCCCCCTTTGGCAACAAGTTACCAAAAAGCTTGAAAATGCATAGTGCTATACGACACTCTAAGCACGATCACCGGGAGCTCCGGAGTGCGAAGATGGCGTGGAGAGAACAACATCTGCAAAAACTTTGGCTGACGTGTGAGGTATTGGAGGGGTTGCCACTGGAGGGGCAACTGAAGCTGTGGCTACAGGAGCTGAAGTTGTGGCCCTGGTGTCAATGACTGGCACTGCTGCAGACCTTTGTACTCTAGGCACCCTCTGATAAGCATCTATGGTTGTCCTGTCACTCCTGTCCTCAGGATCTTCATGTATCTTCTCAACTAAAGTCTGAATCTTAGCGACCTTGACATCCAAGTCATGAAGCTTTGTCTCAAATATCCTCTCAAGGCTCTCTTGATTTCGATTCAGGGTAGCTAGTCCTTTCTCTATTCTGAAAGTGGCCTCAAGCAGATAGCTGAGCTGGTCCTGCTTGGTCTTGAGATTGACTGTTGAGGGATCTAGAGTCTTTGAAGCTTTTTCAGCCTTAGCCTTCTCTCTCTTCTCTTGAGCCTCAACTAAAGTAGGATGTGAAGCATCCATCACAACAGTGTTATCCTCAAAGTCTGGCCTCAAGGGAAGGTGCTCTTTGTCCAACAAATATGTCCCTATGCCCATCTTGGAATTTATGAGCATCTGAATATGTGGAGCATAGCCACATGGTCTCTTCTGATCTGTTGCAGTCCTCTTTATAGTCTCAACTATCAAGGACATCACCTTGAACTTCTCTGGCACATCAAACATCTGTATCAAGTTGATGGAGTGCCCTCTGATCATCCTGTGATCTCCAGACTTGGGCAATAAAGTGTGCCTGAGCATAGTGTTGATTGTTGGCAGCCCTGACAGCAGATAATAAACAGAGCCAAACTTGTGAGTTTCTAAGGCATCATGTGGAATTTCCTTGTACATGTGTGCCATGGAGTTGTGATCTTTCACGGGCTTTTCATACACATCAGTATCATTCTCTCCTTCAGGAGCATTGATTGGCTTGGCTCACTCAACAATTGAAGACTGATATCTTGTGCCTTCATTCATCCAGACTATCTTGCTATCTGGGTAGAAGTGAGCTGTGGAGTAAAACTACATCACCATTTCATCATTCCACTTTGTTAGTTTCTGACCCACAAAAGCATGAACTCCATTCATTCTAAAGCTCTCATGAACTCCAGGAAAGTGGTCTTTATTGTTGTCAATGAACATCCAATCGACCCATCTCATGTCACTGACAATGGGCTTCTTGTCTAGGAGGACAGTCTCATAGAAGTCCTATTGTTCCTTAGTGTGGAACCTGTAGTCGACAACAGTCCTTCTCCAAAGTCTAAGACCAGCATCTTTCCTTATCTTCATGTTCTCAGCAATAGGATGAGTGTCATCATGGTCTGGGATCTTGGGCTTGAGCTTTCTAAGCACTTGGGCCTCTTCATCTTCTTCAATTTCAGGCACTGGGGCTTTGTTCTTCTCTACAGCAGGGATGTTCCTGGTACTTCTCTTTGGTGCTGAGGGTTTTGATGCTTGAACAGCTGGCTTGGGGGCAGTCTTGGGCTTAGAAGGAGCAGCCCTTGGTTTGATTGCATCACCCATAAGTTTCTGAGACTTTGGTGGAGGTGCAGCAACTTCTTCTTCTTCCTCATCTTCATCCTCATCCTCAGCTGGGTCTTTCATCATTGAGGATCTGCCAATCACTTTGGCAATGGTCTTCTTGACCCTTTCCTTTCTCTTCTTGCCTCCAGCAGCTTCTTCTCTTGGTTCAAGATAGAATTCCACTGTTTCCTAAGTTGAAGCTCTGTCTTTTGACATGGGCTTCCTCTAAGCTGGAGCCTTCTTCTTCATGCCTGGCTTGATGCCAGCAGCAGTAGCAGCAGTTTGCTCTTTTTGATCAACTTCTTCTTGGAACTGACCTCTTCATCAACTACAAAATCTTCATCCTCAGAATCTGAATTTCTCTTCCTCCTTGTCCTTGTTGCTGCCTCGGGCAGATTGCTTGGGGTGCTTCTGCTACCCTCATCATAACTGCTATTGGAGGGACTAGTTCCCTCAATGAGATTTTGGTGCTCCCCAGACTTGTTCTGGCTGTCACTCTGGTCTGACATCTTTGACGTTGAAAGGTGACCCTGTGAATAGATAGGTTGAGATAGAGTAGATGAGTATTAAAAAGCACAACCATTTTTGCAAAACAAATGAGTCAAAAACTTAGTTTTAGTTTTCTACAGAAAGCATTTTGGAGCTACCGATATTACAAACTCGGTGACACCTAAGCAGCTTTAGAGTCTAAACTAGTGAAATCGGTCAGACCAAGACACAGTTTGGTGACTCTGAGATGCTAGGGTTTCACAGAGAAAGTAAATTCAGTCACACCGATTTGTACACTTCGGTCAGACTGAGTAGTACATGTGCAATAGCCTGGGCCAAATCAATGAGACCAAAATCCTAATATCGGTCGGTTCGAGATGAGTTCGGTGGAAACCTAAACATAATTTTTTGCATCAAATCTCTAACAGAGTTCTGTAGTGGATAGTCGTTTTAATCGTGGCATAAATATAGGCATTGATATTTGTGCTAATAATTGGAGTTGAGAAAGCACAAAGGGTCGAGTTCATACCCTAGATTGGTGATGAACCCGCTACGGCGACAACGGTGGCATTGAGAGACGAGGAGACAATCCAGAGACCACGAGTCGGTAGATCTGGACAGGCGCGAGCGAAGGGTTTCAGAGAAATTTCCAAATTTTTGACCCGGGTATATATATCTAGACACTGTCGGCATGACCGAGTGGAACGACTCGGTGGCATCGAGATGCAGAATCGCGAGCGGTTGCTGCAAGTCAGTGAAACCGAAGGGTTCTAATCGGTTGCACCGAGATCAAAAATTAGATCAACTTAATGGACTCGGTATGACCGAATGGAATGGGTCGGTGTAGGATCGAAAGTATGTCTAGAGGGTGGGGGGGGGGGTGATTAGACTACTTGACCAAATAAAAGCTTATCCTTTTCCCAATTTTAGTCTTTGGCAGATTTTAACTAACTTAGCACAAGTCAAGCAATCTTAATACAATTCAAGCAAGCATGCAAAGAGTATGTCGGATTTCGGGTTCCGGCAGACCCTTGAGGTTTGAACACTGGGGTGCGCGCGGAGATTTCGCCCTCTACCTACCTACTCCTCGCCGACTCGCTAGGATCTAAACCACGGAAAGAACAACGCAAGAGACACGGAGTTTATACTGGTTCAGGCCACCATTGCGGTGTAATACCCTACTCCAGTGTGTGGTGTGGTGGATTGCCTCTTGGGCTGTTGATGAACAATACAAGGAAGAACAGCCTCGCGAGGGTCTGTTCTTGACTGGTGCGATGAACTGCTAGGAGGAGTTCAGTCGCTCTCTCTACTGGTTTTTTGGTGAGGATTCTGTTCTTCTCTACCTTGTGGTGGCTAGTCCTATTTATAGGCAAAGGCCCTGGGCCTCTTCCCAAATATTGAGCGGGAAGGGCGCCAACAATTGGCCATTTTGAAGGGGAACATCGGGTACACTTATCCTGACTAAAGTTGGTCCTCGCCTGTCAAAGGCTCTGGTGGTGACGCCTGCTTGGGCTCCACAATGACTTCCTCCCTGCCGTTGGGCTGGTCTTGGTCTTGTTGCACCGAAATGGATGCCTTTGCTTGATGCTCTACTTTGTGCTTGCTCCTTTGCACCAAAGGGGAAAAGAGGACATTGCTGGGCGGGCGCCTCGGCCCGGGCGCCCTTGGTGGCTATGGCTTGCGCCATGGGCACCTCGTGAGGTACCCGCCTTGAACTCTCCGCCTCCTTGTGAGCCCACTGATGGGGCCGGCTCAAGAAGCTCCTTGTCATCCGCCCATGAGGCTGGCCCCTCGCGAGGGTCTTGAGCTTGTGTTGATGAAGATGGGCGTCTGGGCCCCCCTGAGCCACGCCGCAGAGCAAGTCTGGGACCCCTGTTCCCGAACGCCGACAAGAGCCCGGGCCCAAAGCGCGCCGGACTTCGCCGAGCAGAGAGGCGAAATGGCAAGTGTGGAGCGCCGCGGGCCCTAATAGCCTGCGGCCTTGGGCGCCGCTTGGCGGTTGATTGGACGTGGGCGCCTCAGCAACCGCGCGAGTTGATAAAGGAGCAACATCTGTCTAGGCTTTGCCTCCTTTGCTTTCTCCGGTTGCTGCTCAGATCCCCTTTCTTGCGCCTCTCCTTCCTGCCTCCGAAATCTTCAGATCTACTCCCGGCCGGAGCTTGGTATTCGTCCGCATTGGACTCGCCGAACGTGTCGGAGGCGAGCCTTGCCCGGGTGCGCCAGATGGCGGTGGCGCAGGGCATCGATGGGGCGTAGGTGTTCAAGGCCGGCTTTGCCCTCCCTGAGGGCCAAGGGAGCACCTTCTATCCGCTCTTTGTGAGCGCCATTGTTGCCGGTCTGGTGCCTCCCTTTTCTGAGTTCTTCTTCTCTGTCCTCCGCCATTACAAGCTACAAGCTCTGCATCTCCATCCCAACTCTGTCCTTCTTCTGGCAATCTTCGCCTATTATTGCGAGGCTCACGTAGGGGTGAAGCCTCAGTGGCCTTGCTACGCCACTACTTCTCCCTCCGGACCTCTCGTGGTCCCATCTCTGCGTGCGCGAGCTTCGTCGCGTACGGTAGCTCCATTGCCATTTCAAACCCTGGGAAGAGGATTGAGGGCTTCAGGAGCAAGTGGGTCTTGGTAGATGCTGGGGGCATCCACCCTCGGCTGATCTTGCCCACGGGGCACCCCTCGAGCTCCGACGACTGGTCTCGAGTGGAGCTTGTGGACCCCCGCGCGAGGCTGGTGTTGGGGAAGATGGACGCGGATCTGAGGCCGGCCAACACGGCGGCGACGAAGCTGACTAGCGCATCGCTGCTGAGGGAGTTCTTGGAGCACCAGCTGGCTCCACTTCGTCAGTACTCACTTCCGATGTGGAGGCCCCACCCGAGCCCCGCGGTCTTGGCCGACGAGGATATGGCTGCGGTCCTCCAGTCTTTGGTCGGGGGCGACGTGGCGAGGTTGGAGGGCGCTCCTACGCCCCTGTTCCTTCGCGACGACTGGGAGCAAGTAGTGGAGTCCATGCTCGTATTCAACGGGGACGGGCCTGTGCCCGCGGAGGCTCCCGAGGACTGGTGGACGTGTCCTCCGGCGACTCCAGCAAAGAGAAGGAAGAAGGGGAGCGGGAAAAAGGGCCTGACTCCGAGGCGACCGACGGAGAGTCAAGGGCTCCCCCCCTCGGCGCAGGTCCCGCGCTCTCTGCCTCTCTCTGAGTGATGACGACAAGGATGATGATGAGCAGGCGGCGGAGCCTGCCTCGATCTGAAGAAGGACAGACTGGCTGGTCCCGCTGGTCTGCCCGGCCCGAGGCGATCCGCGGACGCGCCTCCTGCTCCCGAGCTCCTTGAGGCTGATCCTTGCAGCCGGCTCTCGGGCTTCAAGTACGGCCGGAGGCTGCTCGAGCTCGTGAGCGACGACCTGTAAGTGCTTGATTCCTGTCTTATTTCTTGTTCATTCTTTGAGGTTTGACGTTCAGATCTCCGGCCAGGCCGGGCGCCCTGCAAAGAAGTCGAAGGGAGCTCCTGAGGTTCCATCCGGGGCAGCGCCTCTGCCTGCAAAAGAAGGTGACCGTGACACACGGGCCTCTCCTGCCCGGGCGTCCTCGCGAGGCCTGGCTGAGCCGGCTAGGGCGAGCTCAGCCCCCACGGCCCAAGCGACTCCCGAGGTGCCCTTGCCTGATGCCGCCACCACAGCCGTTAGGGCGCAGCAGGCTCCACCTCAGGATACTGTGGTCACGCTGCCGTCTTCTCCTCCTACTCCACCGAGTGCTGTTTCCCCGACTCCTCCTACTGTTGTGGATCGTGCTGCTACCGAACTGGACCGTCTACGGCAGGATCTTCTGGGCGCTGACCCTCGTTTAGTGGCCGGGCGCTTGGAGCTGGCTTCCGGCTGGATTCGCTCCGACGCTTCGATTCGGGCGGTGCTGGTCCAGGCCTCGACGACTTGCGACAAGGAGAAGCAGACTGTCCTTGGGGCGAAGGCTGCTCGCGACGCCGCCTTGGGGGAGGCGGCTAATGTCCGAGGTCATTGCAAGGCGCTGGAGAGCGAGCTGCAGGGCCTGCGGGACCAGCTCACCGAGGAGACCCACCTTCGCCAAAAGCAGGAGGAAGGCATGAAGGCTCGCGAGGCGGCCGTCAAGGACCGGGACGCCAAGCTCAAGAAGTGCCGTGACCGCCTAGACACGCTGGAGCAAGAGTTGGAGGCGAGGAAGGTCGAGCTGGACGGCAAGGCACGGGTCCTTGCCGAGGATCGCGTGGCCTTCGCGAAGATGGAGGAGAAGGCTCGCACCTTGCTGAAGACGCTTTATGACAGCGGCCTGGAGAGCCCGCTGGCCGGCGCCGAGGACGGCCCCGCCAACCTGCTTCCCTTCCTGGTTCGTGCTCTTGAAGATGTCACCCTTGGCCTTGGCCCTACAGCTGAGGCCGAGGCGCGTGCCTTGTCTTCTGCAGCGCTGACGCGGGTCCTTACCCACATCTATCTTCGCGACCCCAACGTCGACCTCGACAGCCTGCTGGAGCCAGCGAGCGGCAGGCTTGCCGCTGCCGCTGCTGAGGCCGTGAAGGGTCGCGCGGAGGTTCTGCTGGGGAAGTTCCGTGCCTTCAGCACCAAGCCGAAGCGGGGCGATGCCGACCCTGCAGCTCCACGAGGCGAACCCGCTCCGCGCAGCTCCACAGACGACAAGTGACTCTGTTGTGGCTCCCGTCCTGCTTTTAATTCCTGCACATGTACCATGCCTCGGGGAGGCATTAAAACTTGCATTTGGTGTTGTGATAACAGTATGGACTGTAATATTTGCTTTTGAATTCCTTGAAATTTGCGCTATTCCTTCCTACTTGCTTATGTTCTACGCCAGCAGAGCCCGACCCCACACATACCTCAGCCGCCGTTAGCGCCGACCGGAAACCAGGACGGGGCCAAGGAGTGAGGGGCTACGTGACAAGTTAGGCTCCTGAGTCGCGATGCTCAGGAGTCCCCCTTGGCGCTCGAATAGCCAGTAGGGAGGTGAGATGTGGGGGTGACTCCTGAGGGAGGTGAGATGTGGGTGGATCTACCATTCTACATCTGCAGAGCCCGGCCCCGCGCATACCTCAACCGCCGTTAGCCTTTCAGAACTAAGGAGTGAGGGGCTACGTGACCAGTTAGGCTCCTGAGTCGCGATGCTCAGGAGTCCCCCTTGACGCTCAAACGGCCTTCATACCTTGGCTCCACTCGGGGAGGGACGTGTGACGAACCAGGCCCAGGGGGCCTAGCTGGGTGTCCTGTGTCTGGGCGTGACCCAGGCGGAGCTGAAAGTGCAACTATCCCTAGGTGGTTTTGGTAATTAATAACAACATATAGTTCATTGAGCTAATGCTATTCCAAGACTATTATTTTAGGAAAGCTCAATGAATGGCATGGCATGGATGATGAAAGTGGATCCCTCAAAATACTAAGGACAAAGGATTGGCTCAAGTTCAAAAGCTCAAGACTCTTCATTTTACATTTTAGTGATCCAAGATCACATTGAGTCTATAGGAAAAGCCAATACTATCAAGGAGGGATGAGGTGTTGCTTAATGAGCCTCTTGCTTCAATGTGCTTAGTGATATGCTCCAAAACCCTCAACTACTTTCCCACATCCACATATGACCTAAACCCAAAGCCAAAATCGGTCACACCAAAACTTCCTACCCGGCGCCACCGATTCCAAAAGTCATAGCCACTGCCACAAACCCTAAGAAAATCGGTCTTACCGATAGGGATCTCGGTCTCACCAAGATGGGGTTGCATTCTCTCTGTTTCCCTTCGTAAAGTTTCGGTCTAACCGAAGTGCGCGATCGGTCCCACCGAGATTGCAATGTAAACTCTCTGTTTCCTTTTTGTAACAATTCGGTCTCACCGAAAAGAGCAAATCGGTCCCACCGAGTTTACCTGACCAACTCTCTAGAAATCTTATTACCAAATCGGTCTCACCGAGTTTTTGTAATCGGTCTTACCGAGATTACGTTATGCCCTAACCCTAACCGAATCGGTCTCACCGAGATGCATGTCAGTTCCACCGAAAATCACTAACGGTCACTATGTTTACTAAATCAGTCCGACCGAGTTTAACAATTCGGTCCCACCGAGTTTGGTAAATTGTGTGTAACAGTTAGATTTTGTGTGGAGGCTATATATACCCCTCCACCTCCTCTTCATTCGTGGAGAGAGCCATCAGAACGAACCTATACTTCCAACTTACCATTTCTGAGAGAGAACCACCTACTCATGTGTTGAGGCCAAGATATTCCATTCCTACCATATGAATCTTGATCTCTAGCCTTCCCCAAGTTGCTTTCCACTCAAATCCTCTTTCCACCAGATCCAAACCCATTGAGAGAGAGTTGAGTGTTGGGGAGACTATCATTTGAAGCACAAGAGCAAGGAGTTCATCATCAACGCACCATTTGTTACTTCTTGGAGAGTGGTGTCTCCTAGATTGGCTAGGTGTCACTTGGGAGCCTCCGACAAGATTGTGGAGTTGAACCAAGGAGTTTGTAAGGGCAAGGAGATCGCCTACTTCGTGAAGATCTACCGCTAGTGAGGCAAGTCCTTCGTGGGCGATGGCCATGGTGGGATAGACAAGGTTGCTTCTTCGTGGACCCTTCTTGGGTGGAGCCCTCCGTGGACTCATGGCACTGTTACCCTTCGTGGGTTGAAGTCTCCATCAACGTGTATGTACGATAGCACCACCTATCAGAACCACGCCAAAAACATCCGTGTCTCCAATTGCGTTTGAATCCTCCAAACCCTTCCCTTTACTTTCTTGCAAGTTGCATGCTTTAATTTCCGTTGCCTATATACTCTTTGCATGCTTGCTTGAATTGTGTGATGATTGCTTGACTTGTCCTAAATTAGCTAGAATCTGCCAAACTCTAAAATTGGGAAAAGGTTAAGTTTTTATTGGTCAAGTAGTCTAATCACCCCCCTCTAGACATACTTCAAGGTCCTACAAGTGGTATCAGAGCTTTGGTCTCCATTTGCTTTGATTTCCATAGCTTTTGGTGGTCATAGCCTTGGTTTCACACCTAGGAGAGTATGGCGTCTAGCGAGGGAAATTATCACCATAGAGGTCCTTACTTTGATGGTACTAATTTTGCTTGTTGGAAGCATAAGATGAAAATGCATATTATTGGACACAACCCCGCCATTTGGGCAATTATTTGTATTGGCTTGCAAGGTGAATTTTTCGATGGGAGAGAACCAAACCGTGAAGCTAATGCGGAAGAATTGAAGATGCTGCAATACAACGCTCATGCTTGCGATATCATCTTCAACGGATTGTGCCCTAAAGAATTCAACAAAATCAGCCGTCTTGAGAATGCAAAGGAAATTTGGGATACTTTGATTGATATGCATGAAGGTACCGAGTTCGTCAAGGAATCCAAGTTGGAGGTGCTCCGGAGTCAGCTTGACAAGTTCAAAATGAAGGATGGTGAAGGTGTCGCTGAAATGTACTCTAGGCTTGCTCTTATCACAAATGAGATTGCCGGCTTAGGGAGTGAAGAGATGACCGAAAAATTCATAATCAAGAAGATCCTAAGAGCATTGGATGGAAAGTATGATACTGTGTGCACGTTGATTCAAATGATGCCAAACTACAAAGATCTGAAGCCAACGGAAGTCATTGGAAGGATTGTTGCTCATGAGATGTCACTCAAGGATAAGGAGGAAGTTCACAACAAGTCAAGTGGTGCTTACAAAGCCTCAAGTGAAGCCCCTACATCATCAAGTGAGAAAACAACCTTCAATAAAGAATTGAGCTTAATGGTGAAGAACTTCAACAAATTCTACAAGAGTAGAAGTAAAGAAAGAAGCTCCAAATCAAGGTCTTACAATGACAAGAGATCTTCTAGTCGAGAGTGAAATTGCTACAATTGTGGGAGACCCGGACACTGCTCCAATGAGTGTACGACACCCTACAAAAGAAGAGAAGATTCTCCAAGAAGAAGGAGCAAAAGAGAAGAATCACCACCAAGAGAGAGGAGGAGTAGAGATGATCGTTATGAACGAAGACCCTCACGGAGAAGCAAGGATTCGGAAAGGAAGGACAAGTCATCAAGGAGCTACACAAAATCAAGACATCAAGCTCATGTTGGTGAATGGGTTTCCGGCTCCGACTCCGACAATCACTCCGAGAGAAGCTATCACTCTAACTCCGAATATACTCAAGATGAAGGTGTTGCCGGTCTAGCACTTGTGTCAACCAACTCCTATGACATATTTGATTCACCAAATGAAGGTGTTGGAAGATGCTTCATGGCCAAAGGTCCAAAGGTAACACATCCCGAGTATGTTGATTTTAATAGTGATGAAGATGACTTGCTTGTGGATGATGATTTACTTGTTGACAACTCTAGTGATGAATACTATGATGAAACGTCAATTAATCATGCTAATCATGCTAAAACGAATGACAATGATAAGGAGAAGATTGAGCTTCTAACTAAAGAATTAAACTCTCTTAAGTTAGCTCATGAAACTATCTACGAAGATCATCGAGAACTTTTAAGGGCTCATGAGAAGTTACGCTTTGAAAAGCTCAATCTTGAGCAAGAGCATGAGTTATTAAAAACGATCAATGATGATCTTCACAAGAAAAGTTCTTCTTACATTGCCAAGCAACTACTCTTATCTACTTACATGCCTCAAGTCAAGTCTAGTAACAAGTACAAGAAAGATACTTCCTCTAGTAGTAACAATAATAATGTCAAATCCAATATTGTTGCTTCTAGTAGTTCTCTTGATTCCACTAATGAATCTCTTAGCCAAGTTACACTTGAGCAAGAAAATAGCTTATTGAACGGAATTATAGAGAAAGGTGTTTACAAGAGCCTTGCCGGGAGTAAGCAATTCGAGGAAATTGTACGCAAGCAAGGAAGGCACCGGAAGAATCAAGGTGTTGGTTTTGAACGAAAGTTCAATGCCAATGGAGTTGAGTGGGAAGAAGATCAATACCCCAAGACAAAGTTTGTTCCTCAATAAGAGAAGTATGATCCTACTTCCTTCAAAGGAACACAAGCTCAAGATGATCTTCCACCACAAGACTGTTGGGGAATGTAGTAATTTCAAAAAATTTCCTATGCACATGCAAGATCATGGTGATGGCATAGCAACGAGAGGGGAGAGTGTTCGAACATGTACCCTCGTAGACCGTAAGCGGAAGTGTTAGCACAACGCGGTTGATGTAGTCGTACGTCTTCACGATCCGACTGATCCAAGCACCAAACGTACGGGGCCTCCGAGTTCAGCACACGTTTAGCTCGATGACGATCTCCGGCCCTCCGATCCAGCAAAGGCTCCGGATATGAGTTAAAATCAAGACGACGGCGTGGTGACGATGATGATGTTCTATCGCGCAGGCTTCGCCAAAACTCATGACGATATGACCGAGGTGGAATATGGTGGAAGGGGCACCGCACACGGCTAAGGAACGATCCGTAGATCAACTTGTGTGTCTATGGGGTGCCCCCGCCTGAGATATAAAGGAGGGAGGGGGGAGGCGGCCAGCCCCTTTAGGCGCGCCAAGGGAGGAGGAATCCTCCTCCTAGTAGGAGTAGGATTCCTCCTTTCCTACTCCTACTAGGAGGGGAAGGAAGGGGAGAGGGGAAGGAAAGGGGCACCGCCCCTTCCTAGTCCATTCGGACCGGAGGGAGAGGCGCGCCCACCCTGGCCGCCTCTCTCTCCCACCTAGGCCCATGTGGCCCATTAACTCTCCCGGGGTTCCAGAAACCCTAAGACTCCGTTTTCTCCGAAATCACCCGGAACCTTTCCGGTATCCGAATATAGTCGTCCAATATATCAATCTTTATGTCTCGACCATTCCGATACTCCTTGTCATGCCCGTGATCACATCCGGGACTCCGAACAACCTTCGGTACATCAAAACTTATAAACTCATAATAAAACTGTCATCAAAGCGTTAAGCGTGCGGACCCTACGGGTTCGAGAACTATGTAGACATGACCTAAAACCATTCTCGTCAATAACCAATAGCGGGACCTGGATGCCCATATTGGTTCCTACATATTCTACTTAAGATCTTTATCGGTCAAACCGCATAACAACATACGTTGTTCCCTTTGTCATCGGTATGTTACTTACCCGAGATTTGATCGTCGGTATCCAATACCTAGTTCAATCTCGTTATCGCAAGTCTCTTTACTCGTTCCGTAATACATCATCTCATAACTAACTCATTAGTTACATGCTTGCAAGGCTTAGGTGATGAGTATTACCGAGAGGGCCCAGAGATACCTCTCCGACAATCGGAGTGACAAATCCTAATCTCGAATTATGCCAACCCAACATGTACCTCGGAAACACGGTAGAGCACCTTTATAATCACCCGCCACGTTGTGACATTTGGTAGCACACAAAGTGTTCTTCCGTAAACGGGAGTTGCACAATCTCATAGTTGCAGGAACTTTGTATAAGTCATGAAGAAAGCAATAGCAGTATACTAAACGGTCAAGTGCTAGGCTAACAGAATGGGTCATGTCAATCACATCATTCTCCTAATGATGTGATCCCATTAATCAAATGACAACACATGTCTACGGTCAGGAAACCTAACCATCTTTTATTAATGAGCTAGTCAAGTAGAGGCATACTAGTGACTATATGTTGTCTATGTATTCACACATGTATCATGTTTCCGGTTAATACAATTCTAGCATGAATAATAAACATTTATCATGATATGAGGAAATAAATAATAACTTTATTATTGCCTCTAGGGCATATTTCCTTCAGTCTCCCACTTGCACTAGAGTCAATAATCTAGATTACATAGTAATGATTCTAACACCCATGGAGTCTTGGTGCTGATCATGTTTTGCTTGTGAGAGAGGCTTAGTCAACGGTTCGCAACATTCAGATCCGTATGTATCTTGCAAATCTCTATGTCTCCCACTTGGACTTGGTCCCGAATGGAATTGAAGCGTCTTTTGATGTGCTTGGTCCTCTTGTGAAATCTGGATTCCTTTGCCAAGGCAATTGCACGAGATTGTCACGTAAGATCTTCATTGGTCCCGATGCACTAGGTATGACACCTAGATCGAAATGAACTCCTTCATCCAGACTCCTTCATTATTTGCTTGTAAGCAGCTATGTACTCCGCTTCACATGTAGATCCCGCCACGACGCTTTGTTTAGAACTCGCACCAACTTACAGCTCCACCGCTTAATATAAACACGATCCGGTTTGCGATTTAGAATCGTCCGGATCGGTGTCAAAGCTTGCATCGACGTAACCATTTACGACTAGCTCTTTGTCACCTCCATATACGAGAAACATATCCTTAGTCCTTTTCATGTATTTGAGGATGTTCTTGATCGCTGTCCGATGATCCACTCTGGATTACTTTGGTACCTTCCGCCAAGCTTATTGCTAAGCATACGTCAGTCTGGTACACATCATTGCATACATGATAGAGCCTATGGCTGAAGCATAGGAACATTTTTCATTTCTCTCTATCTTCTGCTGTGGTTTCGAGCATTGAGTTTGACTCAACTTCACACCTTGTAGCACGTGCAAGAATCCTTTCTTTGCTCGATCCATTTTGAACTTTTTCAAAATTTTGTCAAGGTATGTGCTTTGTGAAAGTCCTATTAAGCGTCTTGATCTATCTCTATAGATTTTGATGCCCAATATGTAAGCAACTTCACCGAGGTCTTTCATTGAAAAACTTTTATTCAAGTATCCTTTTATGCTATCCAGAAATTCTATATCATTTCCAATTAATAATATGTAAATCAACATATAAAACTAGAAATGCTACTGAGCTCCCACTCACTTTCTTGTAAATCTGAGGCTTCTCCAAAAGTGCAGTATAAAACCATATGCTTTGATCACACTATCAAAGCGTTTATTCCAACTCCGAGATGCTTGCACCAGTCCATAAATGGAACGCTGGAGCTTGAACACTTTGTCAGCACCTTTTGGATCAACAAAACCTTTCGGCTGCATCATATACAACTCTTCTTCTAGAAATCCATTCAAGAATGCAGTCTTGACATCCATTTGCCAAATTTCATAATCATGAAGTGCAGCAATAGCCAACATGATTCAGATAGACTTAAGTATCGCTACGGGTGAGAAAGTCTCATCGTAGTCAACCCCCTAAACTTGTTGAAAACCTTTTGCAACAAGTCGAGCTTTATAGACAGTAACATTACCATCAGCGTCAGTCTTCTTCTTAAAGATCCATTTATTCTCAATGGCTAGCCGATCATCAGGCAAGTCAACCAAAGTCCAGACTTTGTGAAAGTGCAACTAATCCCCGGGTGGTTTTGGTAATTAATAACAACATATATATCATTGAACTAATCATTTCTTGAGAATATTTCAGAAAGTTCAGTGATATGGGTATGGCAATGACTGATGATGTGGACCCCTCAAAATGCTAAGGAAAACATTGGCAAAAGCTCAAGACTCCATTTTTGGTTTAGTGATCCAAGATCACATTGAGTCCATAGGAAAGCCAATACTATTAAAAGGGGTGAGGTTATGATGATGATCTGGTTGCTCTAAGTGCTTAGTGATTTATCTCTCAAACTATCAGCAATCTTTCATTCCAACATAAACTCATAAGTAATCTCGGTCCCACCGATTCCAAACCAGTCACACCGAGATGAACCACCTCACCATATACCCAAACCCTAAGAATCTCGGATTTTCCGATTCCAAACTCGGTCATACGAAATTGGTGTTGCCAAGCTTCAGACATTCAGACTCAAATCGGTGTCACCGAGATGAGAAAGTCGGTCCCACCGAAATTGGCAAACCCTAGACTTTGGAAGAATCGGACTAACCGAGATTGTATTTTCGGTCCCATCGAAAATCCCAACGCTCACAAGATTTGAACTTTCGGTCTCACCGAGTTGTCAACTTCGGTCCGACCGAGATTGGTCAAATGTGTGTAACGGTTGGATTTTGTGTGGAGGCTATAAATACCCTCCACCTCCTCTTCATTCGTGGAGAGAGCCATCGAAAGAACTACCACTCCTACCTTACATTTCGAGAAGAAAACTACCTACCCTTGTGTTGAGATCAAGTTGCTCCACTCCCACCATATGAAACTTGATTTCTAGCCTTCCCAAGTTGCTTTCCACTCAATCCTTTCTTCCACCACAGCCAAATCGGTGAGGAGAGTTGAGTGTTGGGGAGATTATCATTTGAAGCACAAGAGCAAGGAGTTCATCATCACCAACCCCATCTATTACCTTTTGGAGGTGGTGCCTCCTAGATTGGTTAGGTGTCGCTTGGGAGCCTCCGTCATGATGTGGAGTTGAACCAAGGAGTTTGTAAGGGCAAGGAGATCGCCTACTTCGTGAAGATCTACCCGAGTAAGGCTAGTCCTCCGTGGGACGAGGCCATGATGGCATAGACAAGGTTGCTTCTTCGTGGACCCTTAGTGGGTGGAGCCCTCCGTGGACTCATGCAGCCGTTACCCTCCGTGGGTTGAAGTCTCCATCAACGTGGATTGACGATAGCACCACCTATCGGAACCACGAGAAAAATCTCCGTGTCACCAACTTGCGTTTGCTCTTCTCCACCTCTCATTTACTATCGTGCAATTTACTTTCCGCTGCCACAACTCTAGAATTGCATGTGTAGGGTGATACTTGACTTGGTTATCATTGTGAACTTGCTAAGAATCTACTCCAATCAAAAGGCAAAACTTTTAAGTTGTCAAGTAGTCTAATCACCCCCTCTAGACATACTTCCGATCCTACAAGTGGTATCGAGCTTTGGTCTCCATTGGATTGGTTTCCATTGCATTGGACTCCATAAGCTTGGTTTCACAACCTAGGAGAGTATGGCGTCTAGTGAGGGTAATTTTCAGAGAGGTCCTTACTTTGATGGTTCAAACTTTGCTAGTTGGAAGCATAAAATGAAAATGCATATTCTTGGACATAACCCCGCCGCATGGGGCATTATTTGTGTTGGCTTGCAAGGTGAGTTCTTGAAGAAGGAAAAGTTCGGATCATGAAGCTCTGCGGATGAGTTGCGGATGTTCTGAACAATGCTCAAGCTTGTGACATTCTCTTCAATGCTTTGTGTCGAGGAGTTCAACAAGATTAGCCGTCTTGAGAATGCAAAAGAGATTTGGGATACTTTGGTGAAATGCACGAAGGTACCGAGTCCGTGAAGGAATCAAAGCTAGATGTTCTTCAAGGTCGACTTGACAAGTTCAAGATGAAGGAAGGTGAAGGAGTCGCTGAAATGTACTCTAGGCTTGCTCTCATCACCAATGAGATGGCAGGCTTAGGAAGCGAAGAAATGACCGACCGATTCATCATCAAGAAGATTCTCGAGCTTTGGATGGAAAGTATGACACCGTGTGCACTTTGATCCAAATGATGCCAAACTACAAAGATCTCAAGCCTACGAAGTCATTGGAAGGATTGTTGCTCATGAGATGACACTTAAAGATAAGGAAGAGCTTCACAACAAGTCAAGTGGTGCTTACAAAGCTGCAGTTGAAGCTCCCACAACCTCAAGTGACAAGCTAGTTTCCAATGAAGAGATAAGCCTAATGGTGAAGAACTTCAACAAATTCTACAAGAGTAGAAGCAAGGAAAGAAGCTCAAAGTCTAGATCATATGATGAAAAGAGATCTTCTAGTCGTGATCGAAGCTGCTACAATTGTGGAAGACCGGACACTACTCAAATGAGTGTTCGACTCCCACAAGAGAAGAGAAGAATCTCCAAGAAGAAGAAGCTCAAGAAGAAGTCGCCTCGAAAAGAGAGAAGGAGTAGAGATGATCGTTATGAGCGAAGATCCTCTCGGAGAAGCAAGGATTCGGAAAGGAAAGACAAGTCATCAAGGAGCTACACAAGAAGAAAACATCAAGCTCATGTTGGTGAATGGGTTTCGGCTCCGACTCGACAATCACTCGAAAGAAGCTATCACTCCAACTCGAATCTGATCAAGATGAAGGTGTTGCGGTCTTGCTCTCGTGTCCTCCAACTCCAACTCCTATGACATATTTGATTCACCAAATGAGGGAATTGGAAGATGCTTCATGGCAAAAGGCCCCAAGGTATCACATCCTGAGTTTATTGACTTTGATAGTGATGAGGATGACTTGCTTGGTGAAGATGAGCTTTTACATGATAAATCTAGTGAGCTTAGTAATGATGAACATGCTAGTAGTCTTTATAGTCGAGAAGAGTCGAATGACAATGCTATGAAGGAGATTGAGCGTCTAACTAAAGAACTAAACACTCTTAAGTTAGCTCATGAAACAACTCAAGAAGATCATAGAGAGCTCCTAAGATCTCATGAGAAGCTACGCTCGAGAAGCTCAATCTAGAGCAAGAACATGAGTTTCTAAAAGCTATCAATGACGATCTTCAAAGAAGAGTTCTTCATATCTTGCCAAACGACTTCTCTTGTCTAATTTCTTGCCACCTATCAAAACTAAGCATGACAAGCATAAGAAAAATTCTTCATCTAGTAGTAACAATAATCATGCTAAATCAAATGTTGTTACTTCTAGTAATTCTCTTGATTCCACTAACAATGTTTCAAGCCAAGTTTCACTTGAGCAAGAAAATAGTCTATTGAAAGGGATTATAGAAAGGTGTCTACAAGAGTCTTGCGGAAGCAAGAGCTTTGAGAAATTGTTCGCAAACAAGGAAGACAGGAAGAATCAAGGAATTGGTTTTGAGCGAAAGTTCAACGCCGATGGTGTTGAATGGGAAGAAGGTCAATATCCCACTCCAAAGTTTGTCTCTCAAGAGGAGAAGTATGATCCTACTTCTTCCAATGAGGAACAAGCTCAAGATGACCTTCCACCACAAGACCACAAGCTAAAAGGCAAGGACAAGCTTCAAGAGGAGATTGATGCATTCATTGAAGCACCCAAGGCCATGGTCAAGTGGGTTCCCAAGGCAACTTCAAGTTCTACTTGACAAGCTCAACTACTACCCCAAGGATTCCCATCAAGATGATGTGGATCCCAAGAAGAAGAACTAGAGAGTTCTTGAGGGTGACTCGCCAATATACTTCACTCACATTCATTTTGGCAAGGACTTGTGCAATCAACCTCCACATCTTGCACTAGTTCATGGAGTCACAAACCCTCATGTTGGTAAGTCAAGGGACAAGGTAATCATTGCTTTCATGGACATCATCTATTGTGTACTTCAATCTATGTCCATGGATATCCTTGTTTGTTCCTTGTGGGACTAACCCATGTAGGTATTGAAAGTGCCGAATCAAAGGATTGCTCCCAACTCTTGATGATCTTCATCAACATTGAGCATCCACATCTTCAACATCTACATGAAGTCTTCAACGACAACCCAAGGTTAGTTTGACCCTTTAAAAGGGTTCTCACATCAAGGGGAGCTTTGCTCTAAAGAAATGAGCTAAAGCATCTTCAAATGATGTGAACACATTAATGCTTTATGGAAAAGTGGTAACCCCACTTGTGCTTAAGCGATGAGTATGACCTATGATCAAATGTTCTCATTTGACTCCTAAGTCAATATACTCATATATAGATGACCTAGTCATCGCCAAATTGTGTGCTAGTTGCTAAGTGCTTTGATTGTGCATGTTTGACACATATTTCATTTGCTATCTTATTGTGTGAGCATGTTGGATGCATGATTTTATCCATTCGAGGACATCCATTTGTTGCTTTGGTCTTTTGGTTTTTTTTTTCTTTGACCAAATGGATGGACAAGAATGCCTAAGTTCCTCCCCTAGCTATCTATGCTTTCTTGTCTCAAACTCTATTCATGCTTATATCACAAACTTTGAACAAGACTTTTTGGACAGACCGAGTGAGGAGCACTGAGCCACCGATCCGTCAAAAGCCTAACTTCCAAAACCTTCTAAGTACTTTCGGTCAAACCGATATACTCAAATCGGACAGATCAAATCACTTGGATTGATCTAGGTTTTCACCTCGGTGAAACCGAAGTCGCAAATTTCGGCGTGATCAAGTGAGTAATCGCACGCAGATTAACCATCTCGGTCCCACCGAAGTTTTCAACTCAAACTCGGTCCCACCGACAACGAAGGTATATATACCGAGGACAGCGCGTTGATTACTTCTTCAAACGCTCGCCCTCAAACCCTTTTGCCGTCGCCTTGGTCTCCGGATCGTCTCCGCCATCGCTGTCGCCCCTTGCTGGTCTCCATCACCGTCAGCGGTCTTTCTCATCGCGCCGTTGCCACCGTAGTGAAGCTCCACCGCATTGGGTGAGTTTCATCCCTCTCGTGCTCCAAACGCTGATTCAATGCACGATAGGTGTTGTCAAGTTTCTTGCCAAGATTGAAATCTTCCTATCAGGCCGTTTAGATCATAGAACAAAATTCGAGTGAAAATTTTAGGTTAGGTTTCGCGAACACATCTCGGTGTGACCGATTCGACATTCTCGGATGACCGATTTGGCCTCTGGCCATTACCTTTGCACTTTTCGGTTAAACCGAAGTTGTGCAAATCGGTAAGACCGAAGTGAGGATTTAGTGAAACCCTAGTGCTCTCGGCTAGACCGAAACCCATTTCGGTCCAACCGAAAGTGGTGTATGTGGTCTGTTTAGACACTTCGGTTTCACGAATCTATAGACTTCGGTCGAGACCGACATGTATTCTGTGAAAACCTAAAACTAAAGTTTGAACTCATTCTTTTGCAAAATCCTCTGCGGTTTGTGATAACTCTTCTATTACGCCTATACCTATTCTATTCACGGGTTGTCGGTCATGTCGATGGAAGTGACAATGAACAGTCGAGTTGCCGTTGAGATTCCGAGGCGGTGACAAGTCCAAGAAAGCAGTTTTTCAAATGATGGAGAGAGAAGCACTCCAAGTGGACTGCTGCTGCTGCTACGAGGGCAGGAAGAAGAGAAACTCGATGAGGAGGATTCAGACTTTGTTGCGAGATGAGGAGATAACTTCTAAGCCAAAAGGCAAGTGGTTGCCAAGAGCTATCAAAGGCAACAGTCAAAGAAAGGCACAAGCAAGGTGAAGAAATCCATGCTGCAAAGAAGCTCAAGCATGGAAGTAGAAACCTCCGGCAAGATCAAGAAAACTTCCAAGAGGAAGAGGAAAGTTCATGAAGAAGTCGATGATGATGATTACGATGAGGAAGCACCCAGCCTCCTCGAAGCGAAGTTGATGGGAGATGCCATCGAGGCGGGAGCACCCACAAAAGCTAAGCCATCAGCTCCAGCAAAGGCAGCCCAAGCCAAACCTCTTTGCCAAGCCAAAGAAGACTGTGAGGAACATACCGCTTGAGAGAAGAAGAAGGACGATGTGCCACTGCGAGATCGAGATGATGAGGCTCATGTTTTGCTCAAGCTCGAGACGAAATTGCGAGTTCATAATGAAGCCCATCCTCGAGCTGAAAATATGAAAGAAAGGAAGGATAAAGGTCTCAGGCTATGGAGGCAAGTAGATCCATATGCCACCAGGAGAAGAACAGCAGTTGACTCAAGATTCCACACCAGAGAGCAACAAGACTTTTATGAGATAGTGCTCATGGATAAGAAGCCAATTGTTGCTGACACCAGATATGTAGACTGGAAATACATCGACAGTGAAGAGCACAGAGACTACTTCCCACATGTGCATGAAAGCTTCTTTGCTTGTGGGATTGCAGAGTTTGTTGGTCGGTGATTGCTTGGAATGATGAGATGATCATGCGGTTCTATGCCACCGCACACTTCTATCCGGATGGCGAATTGTATGGATGATGGAAGGCGAGATTCCATTCAACTGTTGAAGAATGGAGAGCGTTGCTGAATGCTCGATATCAAGGGATGATGATGTTGATGTCTATGGCATTCCGAAGAAAAATCACGAGTCTATGAGGAACATGTACAATGAGGTAAATGAGAAGGATGTTGAGATATGGAAGCTTGGTTCAGTCTATTATCTTGAGCAGGTCTCCCAACCACCAACACCATTACGAGGCATACTTTGATGCCTAAGTCGAGAGACCACCGCATGATAAGAGGGTATTCTATCAACATGCTGCACATTCTAGATCGAAGACACC
Organism: Aegilops speltoides; assembly: GCA_021437245.1. Lineage (NCBI taxonomy): Eukaryota > Viridiplantae > Streptophyta > Magnoliopsida > Poales > Poaceae > Aegilops > Aegilops speltoides. The sequence continues at coordinate 94,529,043 of CM038147.1, forward strand.
TTTTAAGGTGATGGACACGATAGTTGAGACTATCAAGAGGAAGCGGTGACCGTAAGAGGTCGTGTGGGTTTGCTCGCATATTCAGATGCTCATTAATGCCAAGTTTGGCACGGACACCTACCGTTGGATAGACCCCACTTGCCAACGCAGCTGAACATGAGGATAACGAAGTTGTGATGGTGAGGATGCTCCCACATCCGTGGAAGGACATGCTAAGTCTGAAGCTGCCAAACAAGCCAAAGCTGAAAAGGAAGCAAGAACAAAGCCCAAGAGCGTTGAGAACAACTTCTTGAAGCCACTCGGAGGATTGAGCTACGCCTGCCAGCATAGTGCGATCTCGGGAGAGCCTTGAGAGGATAGTTGAAGATAAGTTCCATGCTCGGACGTCAAGTCGATGAAGTGCAGTCACCGTCAACAAGCTTGAGGCGGACATCGAGGAAGCTAAGAGGGAAAAGCAGAGCTCATGAGGGAGATGGAAGGTGATATGGTCGGGATGACTATGAGCAGCCTGCTCCAGTGCCCACAAAGCCCAGATCATTTGCTATTCGATGGCAGACCCAGGCTACTACATCAGCACCTCCTACAGCTCCGTCGGTTCGACCAGCTCAGTATCCACTCCTCCGGCTCCACAGACTTCAGCGAAGCTTTCACAGATGCAGCTATCTCCACTCCATCGACGCAGCAGAGCCGCCAGCAGAGTCCCGAGTGACGATTAGCTCTATACCTTCGAACTTTTGGTAACTTGTTGCCAAAGGGGAGAAATTGTATAGATCATAGGGCTTCGAGAGAGAGAGTGCTCGTTTTGCTCTTTCGTTTGCGGTTTTCCTTGAGATACTTTTGAGTTCCTTGAGACATTTCGTGTGTTTGATACTCGTTTGCTCTATCTTGATGAGTGCTTGATCATCTTGTGCTTAATGTGTGCTTGATGCTTATCATATTCCATTCATATCTTGTATGATCATTTACTCATGTCTTGGTGATTGGGTGCATGTTATTCATTCTTATCATTTTGTGCGCTCCACCAAGATGTATGTGACATGGAAGAGTAACCCATGATCCTAATCGATTGTGCATTTGCATTCAAGCATAAATCTTAAATAATGCACAAATTTAGGGGAGCTCTTGCTTATCACATACTTCTCAAAGCGACGATGTTATTCATTGATTATATCATTTGTCGAGCTTTGATCTATATGTTGTCATCAATTACCAAAAGGGGAGATTGAAAGTGCAACTAATCCCGGGTGGTTTTGGTAATTAATAACAACATATATATCATTGAACTAATCATTTCTTGAGAATATTTGTAAAGTTCGATTGATATGGGTATGGCAATGGTGATGATGTGGACCCTCAAAATGCTAAGGAAAACATTGGCAAAAGCTCAAGACTCCATTTTTGGTTTAGTGATCCAAGATCACATTGAGTCCATAGGAAGGCCAATACTATTAAAGGGGTGAGGTTATGATGATGATCTGGTTGCTCTAAGTGCTTAGTGATTTATCTCTCAAACTATCAGCAATCTTTCATTCCAACATAAACTCATAAGTAATCTCGGTCCCACCGATTCCAAACCCACCACACCGAGATGAACCACCTCACCATATACCCAAACCCTAAGAATCTCGGATTTTCCGATTCCAAACTCGGTCATACCGAAATTGGTGTTGCCAAGCTTCAGTAACCTACTGTACTCAAATCGGTGTCACCGAGATGAGAAAGTCGGTCCCACCGAAATTGGCAAACCCTAGACTTTGGAAGAATCGGACTAAGCGAGATTGTATTTTCGGTCCCACCGAAAATCCCAACGTTCACAAGATTTGAACTTTCGGTCTCACCGAGTTGTCAACTTCGGTCCGACCGAGATTGGTCAAATGTGTGTAGCAGTTGGATTTTGTGTGGAGGCTATAAATACCCTCCACCTCCTCTTCATTCGTGGAGAGAGCCATCGAAGGAACTACCACTCCTACCTTACATTTACGAGAAGAAAACTACCTACCCTTGTGTTGAGATCAAGTTGCTCCACTCCCACCATATGAAACTTGATTTCTAGCCTTCCCAAGTTGCTTTCCACTCAATCCTTTCTTCCACCACAGCCAAATCGGTGAGGAGAGTTGAGTGTTGGGGAGATTATCATTTGAAGCACAAGAGCAAGGAGTTCATCATCACCAACCCCATCTATTACCTTTTGGAGGTGGTGCCTCCTAGATTAGTTAGGTGTCGCTTGGGAGCCTCCGTCATGATGTGGAGTTGAACCAAGGAGTTTGTAAGGGCAAGGAGATCGCCTACTTCGTGAAGATCTACCCGAGTAAGGCTAGTCCTCCGTGGGCGTAGGCCATGATGGCATAGACAAGGTTGCTTCTTCGTGGACCCTTCGTGGGTGGAGCCCTCCGTGGACTCGCATGGCCGTTACCCTCCGTGGGTTGAAGTCTCCATCAGCGTGGATTGACGATAGCACCACCTATCGGAACCACGAGAAAAAATCTCCGTGTCACCAACTTGCGTTTGCTCTTCTCCACCTCTCATTTACTATACGTGCAATTTACTTTCCGCTGCCACAACTCTAGAATTGCATGTGTAGGGTGATACTTGACTTGGTTATCATTGTGAACTTGCTAAGAATCTACTCCAATCAAAAGGCAAAACTTTTAAGTTGTCAAGTAGTCTAATCACCCCCCCTCTAGACATACTTCCGATCCTACACTTTGTTTTCATACATGGATCACATCTCAGATTTCATGGCCTCTAGCCATTTTGCGGAATCTGGGCCCATCATCGCTTCCTCATAGTTCGTAGGTTCATCATGGTCAAGTAACATGACTTCCGAATAGGATTACCGTACCACTCAGTGCGGATCTTACTCTGGTAGACCTCACGAGGTTAATGAAACTTGATCGAAGTTTCATGATCAATATCATTAGCTTCCTCACTAATTGGTGTAGTCATCACAGAACCAGTTCTCGTGATGAACTACCTTCAATAAGGGAGTAGATCTGATTATCTCATCAAGTTCTACTTTCCTCCCACTCACTTCTTTCGAGAGAAACTCCTTCTCTAGAAAGGATCCATTCTTAGCAACGAATGTCTTGCCTTGGATCTGTGATAGAAGGTGTACCCATGATCTCTTTTGGGTATCCTATGAAGACACATTTCTCCGATTTGGGTTCGAGCTTATCTGGTTGAAGTTTCTTCACATAAGCATCGCAGCCCCAAACTTTAAGCGACAACTTTGGTTTCTTGCCAAACCACAGTTCATAAGGCGTCGTCTCAGCGGATTTTGATGGTGCCCTATTTAGCGTGAATGCGGCCGTCTCTAAAGCATAACCCCAAAGCGATAGCGGTAAATCGGTAAGAGACATCACAGATCGCACCATATCAAGTAAAGTACGATTCTGACGTTCGGACACACCATTTCGTTGTGGTGTTCGGTGGCGTGAGTTGCGAAACTATTCCGCATTGTTTCAAATGTAAACCAAACTCGTAACTCAAATATTCTCCTCCACGATCGGATCGTAGAAACTTTATTTTCTTGTTACGATGATTTTCTACTTCACTCTGAAATTCTTTGAACTTTTCAAATGTTTGAGACTTGTGCTTCATCAAGTAGATATACCCATATTTGCTCAAATCATCGTGAAGGTGAGAAAATAACGATATCCGCCATGAGCCTCAACATTCATCGGACCACATACATCGTATGTATGATTTCCAACAAATCTGTTGCTCTCTCCATAGTTAGGAGAAGCGGTGTTTTAGTCATCTTGCCCATGAGGCATGGTTCGCAAGTACCAAGTGATTCATAATCAAGTGATTCCAGAAGTCCATCAGTATGGAGTTTCTTCATGCGTTTATAGACCTAAACGGCAGTGCCACAAATAAGTTGCACTATCATTATCAACTCTGCATCTTTTGGCTTCAACATTATGAATATGTGTATCACTACTATCGAGATTCAATAAAAATAGACCACTCTTCAAGGGTGCATGACCATAAAAGATATTACTCATATAAATAGAACAACCATTATTCTCTGATTTAAATGAATAACCATCTCGCATCAAACAAGATCTAGATATAATGTTCATGCTCAACGCAGGCACCAAATAACAATTATTCAGGTCTAAAACTAATCCCGAAGGTAGATGTAGAGGTAGCGTGCCGACCGCGATCACATCGACTTTGGAACCATTTCCACATGCATCGTCACCTCGTCCTTGGCGATGCTCGCTTATTAGTAGTCCTGTTTGAGTTGCAAATATTAGCAACAAAACCGTATCAAATACCCGGTGCTACTACGAGCTCTAGTTAGGTACACATCAATAACATGTATATCACATATACCTTTGTTCACTTTGCCATCCTTCTTATCGCCAAATACTTGGGGCAGTTCCGCTTCGATGACCGATCGCTTGCGGTAGAAACACTCGATTTCAGGCTTAGGTCCAGACTTGGGTTTCTTCTCTTGAGCGACAACTTGCTTGCCATTCTTCTTGAAGTTCCCTTCTTCTTCCCTTTGCCCTTTTCTTGAAACTAGTGGTCTTGTTGACCATCAACACTTGATGCTCCTTCTTGATTTCTACCTCTGCGGCTTTCAAAGCATCGCGAAGAGCTCGGGAATAGTCTTGTTCATCCCTTGCATATTATAGTTCATCACGAAGCTCTTGTAGCTTGGTGGCGATGATTGGAGAATTTCATCAATGACACTATCATCGGGAAGATTAACTCCCGGTTGAATCAAGTGATTATTATACCCGACATTACGAGTATGTGTTCCTTGTGAACTATTCTCTTCCATCTTGCAGCTATAGAACTTGTTGGAGACTTCATATCTCTCAATCCGGGCATTTGCTTGAAATATTAACTTCAACTCTGGAACATCTCATATGCTCCATGACGTTCAAAACGTCGTTGAAGACCCGGTTCTAAGCCGTAAAGCATGGCACTTGAACTATAGAGTAGTCATCGACTTTGCTCGCGAGACGTTCTTAACGTCGTCGGTTACATCAGCGGCGCAGTTGGCACCCAGCGGTGCTTCCGGGGCGTAACTCTTACGTGCAGCAATGAGGATAATCCTCGAATTTACGGACCCGATCCGTGTAATTGCTACCATCATCTTTCAACTTTGCTTTCTCAAGGAACGCATTAAAATTCAACGGAACAACGGCACGAGCCATCTATCTACAAACAAACATAGACAAGCAAGATACTATCGGTACTAAGTTCATGATAAATTTAAGTTCAATTAATCATATTACTTAAGAACTCCCACTTAGGCAGACATCTCTCTAGTCATCTAAGTGATCACGTGATCCAAATCAACTAAACCATAACCGATCATCACGTGAGATGGAGTAGTTTTCAATGGTGAACATCATTATGTTGATCATATCTACTATATGATTCACGCCGACCTTTCGGTCTCCGTGTTCCGAGGCCATATCTGCATATGCTAGGCTCGTCAAGTATAAACTGAGTATTCTGCGTGTACAAAACTGGCTTGCACCCATTGTAGATGGACGAGAGCTTATCACACCCGATCATCACGTGGTGTCTCGACACGACGAACTTTGGTAGCAGTGCATACTCGGGAGAACACTACTTGATAATTTTAGTGAGAAATCATCTTAAAATGCTACCGTCAATCAAAGCAAGATAAGATGCATAAAGGATAAACATCACATGCAATCAATATAAGTGATATGATATGGCCATCATCATCTTGTGCTTGTGATCTCCATCTCAAGCACCGTCGTGATCACCATCGTCACCGGTGCGACACCTTGATCTCCATCGTAGCATCGTTGTCGTTACGCCATCTATTGCTTCTATGACTATCGCTACCGCTTAGTGATAAAGTAAAGCAATTACAGGGTGTTTGCATTTCATACAATAAGCGACAACCATATGGCTCCTGCCGATTGCCGATAACCGGTTACAAAACATGATCATCTCATACAATAAAATATAGCATCACGTCTTGACCATATCACATCACAACATGCCTGCAAAAACAAGTTAGATGTCCTCTAGTTTTTGTTGCAAATTTTACGTGGCTGCTACGGGCTTAGCAAGAACCGTTCTTACCTCGCATCAAAAACCACAGCGATAGTTCATCAAGTTGGTGCTGTTTTAACCTTCGCAAGGACGGGCGTAGCCACACTCGATTCAGCTAAAGTGAGAGAGCAGACACCCGCCAGCCACCTTTAAGCACGAGTGCTCGTAGCGGTGAAACCAGTCTCGCGTAAGCGTACCGTAATGTCGGTCGGGCGTTTCATCTCACAATACGCCCGAACCAAAGTATGACATCTTTGGTAGCGGTATGACTTGTATCGCCCACAACTCACTTGTGTTCTACTCGTGCATATAACATCAACGCATAAAACCTAGGCTCGGATGCCACTGTTGGGGAACGTAGTAATTTCAAAAAAATTCCCACGCACACGCAAGATCATGGTGATGGCATAGCAACGAGAGGGGAGAGTGTTCGTCCACGTACTCTCGTAGACCGTAAGCGGAAGCGTTAGCACAACGCGGTTGATGTAGTCGTACGTCTTCACGATCCGACCGATCCAAGCACCGAACGTATGGGGCCTCCGAGTTCAGCACATGTTCAGCTCGATGACGATCTCCGGCCCTCCGATCCAGCAAAGGCTCCGGAGATGAGTTCCGTCAGCACGACGGCGTGGTGACGATGATGATGTTCTACCGGCGCAGGCTTCGCCTAAACTCATGACGATATGATCGAGGTGGAATATGGTGGAAGGGGCACCGCACACGGCTAAGGAACGATCCGTAGATCAACTTGTGTGTCTATGGGGTGCCCCTGCCCCGTATATAAAGGAGGGAGGGGGAGGCGGCCGCCCCTTTGGGCGCGCCAAGGAGGAGGAATCCTCCTCCTAGTAGGAGTAGGATTCCTCCTTTCCTACTCCTACTAGGAGGGGAAGGAAGGGGAGAGGGGAAGGAAGGGGCGCCGCCCTTCCTAGTCCATTCGGACCCGAGGGAGAGGCGCGGCCCCCCCAGCCGCCCTCTCTCTTCCCACCTAGGCCCATGTGGCCCATTAACTCTCCCGGGGGGTTCCGGTAACCCCCCCGGCACTCCGGTTTTCTCCGAAATCACCCGGAACCTTTCCGGTGTCCGAATATAGTCGTCCAATATATCAATCTTTATTTCTCGACCATTCCGAGACTCCTCGTCATGCCCGTGATCACATCCGGGACTCCGAACAACCTTCGGTACATCAAAACTTATAAACTCATAATAAAACTGTCATCGAAATGTTAAGCGTGCGGACCCTACGGGTTCGAGAACTATGTAGACATGACCTAAAACCATTCTCGGTCAATAACCAATAGCGGGACCTGGATGCAAATATTGGTTCCTACATATTCTACGAAGATCTTTATCGGTCAAACCGCATAACAACATACGTTGTTCCCTTTGTCATCGGTATGTTACTTACCCGAGATTTGATCGTCGGTATCCAATACCTAGTTCAATCTTGTTACCGGCAAGTCTCTTTACTCGTTCCGTAATACATCATCTCATAACTAACTCATTAGTTACATGCTTGCAAGGCTTAGGTGATGAGTTTTACCGAGAGGGCCCAGAGATACCTCTCCGACAATCGGAGTGACAAATCCTAATCTCGAATTATGCCAACCCAACATGTACCTTGGAAACACTGTAGAGCACCTTTATAATCACCCGATTCGTTGTGACGTTTGGTAGCACACAAAGTGTTCTTCCGTGGCGGAGTTGCACAATCTCATAGTTGCAGGAACTTTGTATAAGTCATGAAGAAAGCAATAGCAGTATACTAAACGATCAAGTGCTAGGCTAACAGAATGGGTCATGTCAATCACATCATTCTCCTAATGATGTGATCCCATTAATCAAATGACAACACATGTCTATGGTCAGGAAACATAACCATCTTTGATTAATGAGCTAGTCAAGTAGAGGCATACTAGTGACTATATGTTTGTCTATGTATTCACACATGTATCATGTTTCCGGTTAATACAATTCTAGCATGAATAATGAACATTTATCATTATATGAGGAAATAAATAATAACTTTATTATTGCCTCTAGGGCATATTTCCTTCAAAGACCACAAGAACAAAGGCAAGGACAAGCTTCAAGAAGAGATTGATGCATTTGAAGAAGCACCTAAAGCCTCGTTCAAGTGGATCCCCAAGACTACGTCAAGTTCTACTTCATCAAGTACAACTACAACTCCAAGGATTCCCATCAAGATGATGTGGATCCCGAAGAAGAAGAACTAGAGAGTTCTTGAGGGTGACTCCGCCAACATCCTTCACTCATATCATTTTGGCAAGAACAAGTGCAATCAACTTCCACATCTTGCACTAGTTCAAGGAGTCACAAACCCTCATGTTGGTAAGAAGGGACAAGGTAACCTAATGATTTCATGGACATCATCTTGTGTGTGCATCACTCTATGTCTATGGATATTCTTGTTTGTTCCTTGTGGGACTAACCCATGTAGGTAAGTTGAAAGTACAACTCACTCCAAAGGATTGCTCCAAATGATCTACATCAACATTGAGCATCTACATCTTCAACACCTACATGGAGTCATCATCGACAAAACCCAAGGTTAGTTCATCCCTCTAAGGGGGGATCTCACATCTAGGGGGAGCTTAACTCTAAAGAATTGAGTCAAAGCAACTCTAATGGTGTGAACACATTAATGCATTATGTAAAAGTGGTAACCCCACTTGAGCTTAAACGATGAGTATGATTGATGATCAAATGTTCTCATTGACTCCTAAGTCAAAATACTCATTATAGATGACCTAGTCATCCCCAATTGTTTGATAGATGCTAGAATTGGTTGTGCATGCTTCGTCACATATTTCATTTGCTATCTTATTGTGTGAGCATGTTGGTGCATATTTTACTCATTCAAGGACATCCACTTGTTGTTTTGATTGTTTGGCTTATTTTCTTTATGCCAAGTGGATGGACAAGAATGCCTAAGAACCTTCTTTAGCTATCTATGCTTTTCTCATCTCAAACTCTATTCATGCTACATCACAAAATTTGATCAAGTCAGATTCGAACCACTCTGTGTGAGGAGCACTCGGAGTCCCCGATTCGTCATAGACTTAAACTTCCAAAACCTCTTTGTGATTCTCGGTCTGACCAATTCTTCCATTTCAGTCCTACCGAGATCACCAAGTTGATCTGAGTTTTCAATCTCGGTGCAACCGATTTGAACTTTTCGGTCTCACCGATTTGCTATGACTGAACATAGTTAGGCATCTCGGTGCCACCGAGTTGTTCCACTCGGTCACACCGACAGGGTCGGGCTATATATAGTCACGAGCAAAAGTTTGGAAATTTCTCCGAAACCCTTCGCCCGCGCAACAGCTCGCTCTGCCATCATGGTCTCCGGATCGTCTCCTCGCCACCAGCAGCCTCCCCGTCATTGGTCTTCCTGCTTCGTCAGCGGAAATCGTCCCGCCGTTGCCGCCGTAGCAAGTCCACCGCCAAGTTAGGGTATGGACTTGATCTTTGTGCTATCCACGTCTGTTTCCTAGCACATTGTTTTCATATTGATTCTTGCCACGATTGAGATTCTTCTATCCAACCAAAATAGTCCGTAGTTTAGATGCGATTCAAAATTTTAGGGTTAGGTTTCGCGAAACCATCTCGAGCCACCGAGTTGAAAAACTTCGGTCTCACCGATTGGCGTATGCCATTGCACTAGTGACTCTTGGTGCGACCGAGAATTACTAATCGGTGCGACCGATTTGAGGATTCTGTGAAACCCTAGCAGTCTCGGTGCCACTAAACTGAAACTCGGTCCAACCGAGATCATCGATTTAGGTTCCAAAATGCTTTGGTATCACCGAGTTTGAAAATCGGTTGATCAAGAAATGCTTTCAGGGAAAACTAAAGCAGAACTTTTGAATCATTCTTTTGCAAAAATCTCGCATTTTGTGATGCTCATCTATTCTATCTCATCTATAACTCTTCACAAGGTCGTGATCGACTTGTGTAGTATGTCGATCAGAGTGTGATCGAACAGTCGAAGAGCACATGGACTTGAGTGAGGGCACTAGTCCCTCAACTTCAGATGATGGGAGCAGAAGCACTCCTAGCAAGTTGCCTAAGGCTGCAACTAGGTAAAGGAGGAAGAGAACCTCAGACTCAGAGGATGAGGATTACAAAGCTGAGGAGGATGAGGCCACTTCCAAGAAAGTGGTGCTCAAGAAAGAGTATGGCTATGCACAAAGCACAAAGCTAGGCCTGAAGAAGAAAGTTCCTGCCAAGAGAACTCCAATGCCAAAGGCCAGGCAGTCCACTCAAGTGCCAGCTCAGCCACAACCCAAATAGGCACCTGCAAGGAAAGAGGTACCATCAAAACCTCAGAAAGTCCCCACTGGTGCAACCATGAAGTTCACAATTGAATTAGAGGATGATGGTGATCAGGACAAGCAGAGGAAGAGAGCTAGAACCACAATTACCAAGGTCCTTGGAAAGGCCTCAATGAGAAGGGATTCCGATGATGAGGAAGAGGATGCTGCACCAGCTCCTAAGGTAGCCAAGCTTATGGGAGATGCAATCAGGTCAGGGGCTGCAACATCCAAGCCCAAAGATGCACCCAAAGCTACCTCCAAGGCCAAGCAAGCTCCAAAGAGGAATACTAGGAGTATTCCAGCTGCTGAGAAGAACAAGGCCCCAATGCCAAATGTTGCAGAAGATGAAGATGAAGAAGGACAAGTCCTCAGAAAGCTCAAGCGCAAGATACCAGACCACAGTGATGCCCATCCTGTGGCTGAGGACATGAGAATCAGGAAGGATTCAGGGCTAAGGCTGTGGAGGATGGAAGACCCATATGCTTCAAGAAGAAGAACTGCTGTTGACTACAGGTTCCACACAAAGGAGCAGCAGGACTTTTATGAGACCATTCTGTTGGACAAGAAGCCCATAGTCTGTGATATGAGGTGGGTTGACTGGAAATTCATCAGGGAGAATGAGCAGCACTACCCTGGAGTTGAGGACAGCTTTGTTGCTTGTGGAGTTGCAAATTTTGTTGGACAAAAATTTTCCAACTGGAATGATGAGCTTATCATGCAGTTCTACTCCACAACACACTTTTATCCAGATGGTAGGATTGTTTGGATGTCTAAAGGTACAAGGTACCAATCCACTGTTGAAGAATGGGCAAGTCTGATCAATGCCCCCAAGGAAGAAGAGGATTACCTGGACATATATGCAAAGAAGAAGTTGGGTCACAATTCAATGGCTCACATGTACAAGGAAATTCCAGACAAGGCAGTAGAGACTCACAAGTTTGGATCAGTTAACTTTCTGCTATCAGGTTTGCCAACCATAAACTGGATTCTGAGGCACACTCTATTGCCCAAGTCAGGTGACCATAACATGATCAGAGCGCATGCCATCAACATGCTGCATGTGTTTGATGTGCCCCAGAAGTTCAAAGTCATGAGCCTCATCATTGAAACAATCAAGAGGACTGGAGCAGATCAGAAGAGGAGCTGTGGATATGCACCTCAAATTCAAGAATTGATCAACTCAAAGATGGGCATAGGGAAATATCAGTTGGATAAGGAACATTTTCCAATTTATCCAGACTTTGAGGACAATGAGGTTGTTATGAATGAAGATGATCCACAATCAGTCCAAGCTCAGGAGAAGAAGGAGAAGGCAAAGAAGGAGAAGGCTGCCAAGATGCCAACTCAAGAGGAGGCATCTGAGTATTTCTTGAAGACCAAACAAGAGCAGCTTGGTTACTTGATAGCATCTACACTGAGGATTGAGAAAGGACTGGCCACCCTCACTCAGAATCAGGAGAGCCTTGAGAGAATCATGGAACTCAAGTTTCATGACCTTGATGTTAAAGTAACTAAGATTTAGTCAGTTGTAGAGCAGCTGCAGGATGATATCTTGAGAGAGGGGCAAGACTACCACAAATGTGTTTGCAGAGTGCCCAGAGCCGAGAGATCGATTGCGGTGCGGTGGCAGACACTAGAGCTACAACTTCAGCACCAACTACTGCCCCTACAGTTCCAGTGCAACCAGCTCCAGCATCCACTCCAGCACCCTCTACTTCAACTGAAGCCTTCGTCCTTGGAGTTATCAGGACACCACCACCAGAAGATCAAGCCTGAGAGACGATCTAGCACTATGCATTTTCTATGAACTTTTTGGTAACTTGTTGCCAAAGGGGGAGAAAAATGTATAGATCATAGGCTTCGAGAGAGAGTGTTGCTTTTTATTCTCTCTTGCTTTATTTGGTGTTTTTTCATACATTGTTTGCTTTTTGGTTGAGATACTATGCCTGTGAGACATTGATGATCATGTGTTTGATCATAAGCTACACTTATGCATGCTTGATATTATCCTATCCATCTTAAGTGATCATTCACTATGCTTGGTGATGAGTGCATGTATTCATTGTTTATTATTTTGAGTGCTCCACCAAGATGTATGTGACATGGAAGAGTAACCCATGAGCCTAATTCATTGTGCATTTGCAGTCCAAAGCAAATCTTAAACTATGCACACATTTAGGGGGAGCTCTTGCTTATCACATACTTCTCAAAGCGACGATGTTATTCAATCTTATTATCATTTGTCGAAGCTTTGATCTATATGTTGTCATCAATTACCAAAAAGGGGGAGATTGAAAGTGCAACTATCCCTAGGTGGTTTTGGTAATTAATAACAACATATAGCTCATTGAGCTAATGCTATTCCAAGACTATTATTTCAGGAAAGCTCAATGAATGGAATGGCATGGATGATGAAAGTGGATCCCTCAAAATACAAAGGACAAAAGGATTGGCTCAAGTTCAAAAGCTCAAGACTCTTCATTTTACATTTTAGTGATCCAAGATCACATTGAGTCTATAGGAAAAGCCAATACTATCAAGGAGGGATGAGGTGTTGCTTAATGAGCCTCTTGCTTCAATGTGCTTAGTGAGATGCTCCAAAACCGTCAACTACTTTCCCACATCCACATATGACCTAAACCCAAAGCCAAAATCGGTCACACCGAAACTTCCTACCCGGCGCCACCGATTCCAAAAGTCATAGCCACTGCCACAAACCCTAAGCAAATCGGTCTTACCGATAGGGATGTCGGTCTCACCGAGATGGGGTTGCAATCTCTCTGTTTCCCTTCGTAACGTTTCGGTCTAACCGAAGTGAGTGATCGGTCCCACCGAGATTGCAATGTAAACTCTCTGTTTCCTTTTTGTAACATTTCGGTCTCCTTGAAAAGAGCAAATCGGTCCCACCAAGTTTACGACCAACTCTCTGGAAAGCTTATTACCAAATCGGTCTCACCGAGTTTGTATGTCGGTCTTACCGAGATTATGTTATGCCCTAACCCTAACCGAATCGGTCTCACCGAGATGCATGTCATCCACGAAAATCACTAACGGTCACTATGTTTACTAAATCGGTCCAATCGAGTTTAACAATTCGGTCCCACGAGTTTGGTAAAATGTGTGTAACAGTTAGATTTTGTGTGGAGGCTATATATACCCTCCACCTCCTCTTCATTCATGGAGAGAGCCATCAGAACGAACCTACACTTCCAACTTACCATTTCTGAGAGAGAACCACCTACTCATGTGTTGAGGCCAAGATATTCCATTCCTACCATATGAATCTTGATCTCTAGCCTTCCCCAAGTTGCTTTCCACTCAAATCCTCTTTCCACCAGATCCAAACCCATTGAGAGAGAGTTGAGTGTTGGGGAGACTATCATTTGAAGCACAAGAGCAAGGAGTTCATCATCAACGCACCATTTGTTACTTCTTGGAGAGTGGTGTCTCCTAGATTGGCTAGGTGTCACTTGGGAGCCTCCGACAAGATTGTGGAGTTGAACCAAGGAGTTTGTAAGGGCAAGGACATCGCCTACTTCGCGAAGATCTACCGCTAGTGAGGCAAGTCCTTCGTGGGCGACAACCATGATGGGATACACAAGGTTGCTTCTTCGTGGACCCTTCTTGGGTGGAGCCCTCCGTGGACTCGCGCAGCCGTTACCCTTCATGGGTTGAAGTCTCCATCAACGTGGATGTACGATAGCACCACCTATCGGAACCACGCCAAAAACATCCGTGTCTCCAATTGCGTTTGAATCCTCCAAACCCTTCCCTTTACTTTCTTGCAAGTTGCATGCTTTAATTTCCGCTGCCTATATACTCTTTGCATGCTTGCTTGAATTGTGTGATGATTGCTTGACTTGTCCTAAATTAGCTAAAATCTGCCAAACTCTAAAATTGGGAAAAGGTTAAGTTTTTATTGGTCAAGTAGTCTAATCACCCCCCCCCTCTAGACATAATTCAAGGTCCTACAAGTGGTATCGGAGCTTTGGTCCTTCAAGGTCATATGAGGATGTGAGAAAGTAGTTGAGTGCTTTGGAGCATATCACTAAGCATTTTGAGCAAGTAAGCCATTAAGAAACACCTCATCCCTCCTTGATAGTATTGGCTTTTCCTATAGACTCAAAGTGATCTTGGATCACTAGAATATAAAATGTAGAGTCTTGAGCTTTAAGCTTGAGCCAATCCTTTTGTCCTTAGCATTTTGAGGGGTCCACTTTTCTCATCCATGCCATGCCAATCATTGAGATTTCCTGAAATATTTAACTTGCAGTAGCATTAGCTCAATGAGCTATATGTTGTTAGGAATTACCAAAACCACCTAGGGATAGTTGCACTTTCGGTCTCCCCCTTTTTGGTAATTGATGACAACATATAGATCAAAGCTTCGACAAATGATTATAAGATTGAGAAACATTGTCGCTTTGAGAAGTATGTGAAATGTAAGAGCTCCCCCTAAATTTGTGCATAGTTTAAGATTTGCTTTGGACTGTAAATGCACAATGAGTTGAGATCATGGGTCACTCTTCCATGTCACATACATCTTGGTGGAGCACTCAAAATGATAATAATTAAATACATGCACTCATCACCAAGCAAAATGAATGATCATAGAGATAAAAGGATAGTGTCATCCAACAAGCATTAAGGTAGCATATGATCAAACACATGATCATCCAAGTATCTCACAAAAGCATAAAGTATCTCAAAAAAGCAAATAAAGTTCAACCACCAAAACAAGAGAGAACAAAAGCAACACTCTCTCTTGAAGCCTATGATCTATACATTTTTCTCCCCCTTTGGCAACAAGTTACCAAAAAGTTCTTAGAAAATGCATAGCACTAATCGACTCTCAGGCTTGGTCTTCAGGTGGTGGTGTAGAGATGGCTCCTTTATGAAGACTTCAGTTGATGTAGATGGAGCTGGTGGAGTAGGTCTTTGGAGCTGGTTGCCTGAAGGCTGTAGCAGTCTTGAGATGAAGTGGCTCGTGGTGTGCATGCTTGAGCCTTTGGTGATCTCGGCTCTGGGCACTCTGGCAAAAGCATCGATAGTAGTCTTGCCATTCCTCACTGCATGTCATCTGAAGTTGCTCAACAATGGATGTATCTCAGTGACCTTCACATCAAGTCATAGAACTTGCTCCATGATCCTCTCCAGGCTCTCCTGGTTTTGAGTCAGGGTGGCCAGTCCCTTCTCAATCCTCAGAGTGGAGGCCATTAGGTAGCCAAGCTGATCCTGCTTGCTCTTCAAGAAGTATTGAGATGCATCATCAATAATTGGCATCTTTGCAGCCTTTTCAGTCCTTGCCTTCTCCTTCTTTGCTTGTGCTTGCACGGAAGATGGTTCATCTTCATCCATTACCACTGTGTTGTCCTCAAAATCTAGATAGATGGGCATGTGTTCTTTGTCCAAGAGGTATGTGCCTATGCCCATCTTGGAGTTGATGAGCTCCTAGATCTGTGGGGCATACCCACAACTTCCCTTCTGATCTGCAGCTGTCCTCTTGATAGTTTCCACTATGAGGCTCATGACCTTGAACTTTTGAGGCACATCAAATATGTGAAGTAGGTTGATGACATGGCCTCTGATCATCTTGTGATCTCCAGATTTAGGCAAAAGAGTGTGCCTGAGAATCCAGTTGATTGTTGGCAATCCTGACAGAAGATAGTGTACTGATCCAAACTTGTGAGTCTCAACAGCAGCATCTGGGATCTCTCTGTACATGTGTGCCGTGGAGTTGTGATCCTTCTTCTTCTTGGCGTAGACATCCAAGTCATCCTCATTCTCCTTAGGTGCATTGATCAACTTTGCCCATTCTTCAACTGATGAATGGTACTTACTACCTTCAGACATCCAGACAATCTTTCCATCTGGGTAGAAGTGAGCTGTGGAGTAGAACTGCATACTAAGCTCATCATTCCACTTTGTGAGCTTCTGCCCAACAAAGCCATCCACACAACAAGCATTGAAACTGTCATACACCCCTGGATAATGCTCTTCATTCTTCCTGATGTACTCAAAGTCTACCCATCTCATGTCACAGACAATTGGCTTCTTGTCAAACAACACTATCTCATAGAAGTCCTGCTGTTCCTTTGTATGGAACCTGTAGTCCACAACAGTTCTCCTCCTGATTGCATAGGGATCAGTCAATCTCCACTGTATGAGTCCTGCATCCTTCCTCAGCTTCATATCCTCAGCCATAGGATGAACATCATTGTGATCTGGAATTTTGGGCTTCAACTTTCTCAGACATGTTCCTCATGTTGGGGAACGTAGTAATTTCAAAAAAATTCCTATGCACACGCAAGATCATGGTGATGCATAGCAACGAGAGGGGGAGTGTATCTTCATACCCTTGAAGATCACTAAGAGGAAGCGTTTATCAATGCAGTTGATGTAGTAAATGCGTCTTCACGATCGACCGATCCAAGTACCGAGCATACGGCACCTCCAAGTTTTGCACACGTTCAGCTCGATGACGTCCTCGCCTTCTCGATCCAGCAAGACGTGCAAAGTAGTAGATGAGTTCAGGCAGCACGACGGCGTGGTGACGGTGTTGGTGAAGAACAATCTCCGCAGGGCTTCGCCTAAGCACTACGGAAACTATGACAGAGGATAAACTAGAGGGGACAGGGTTGCCGACACACGGCTTGGAGTTTCTTGATGTCTTTGGTGCTAGCCCTGCCCCTCTATTTATATGTTGAGCCTTGGGGTCGAAACTTGGAGTAAAAGCCTCTGCAAAGTCGGTTTCACCCGAAAGGCAAGAGTCCTCGGAATCGGGGCGACGCCGGGGTTCCGGTGTCTAGACCCGCACGCCGAGGACCTGGCGTCGCCCTGAACTCCACAAAACTTCCTTTGCGCTTTCCAAAAACCTTGTGGGCTTTCCCTTTGGCCCAAATAATATGTTCTCGTACCCAAACATTTCGAAACATCGGAACCCCTTAGGTGAATTCGGAACCCTTAGGAGACGAAACAACATTATCCCATATATTAAACTTCATCTCGAGACCATTCGGAGTTAAATGCGTCATGTTCGTGATCTCATTCGGGACTCGAACAACATTGATTACCAACATACATAACTCATATAATACTATAGCGTCAGCGAGCGTTAAGCGTGCGGACCCTACGGGTTTGAGAACTATGTAGACATGACCGAGACATCTCTCGGTCAATAACCAATAAGCGGAACACGGATGCCCATATTGGCTCCTACATATTCTCTGAAGATCTTTGTCGGTCAAACCGCATAACAACATCGTTGTTCCCTTTGTCATCGGTATGTTACTTGCCCGAGATTCGATCATCGGTATCTCAATACCTAGTTCAATCTCGTTACTGGCAAGTCTCTTTACTCGTTACGTAATGCATCATTCCATAACTAACTCATTAGCTACATTGCTTGCAAGGCTTATAGTGATGTGCATTACCGAGAGGGCGAGAGATACCTCTCCGACAATCGGAGTGACAAAACCTAATCTTGAAATCGCCAACTCAACATGTACCTTTGGAGACACACTGAGAGCTCCTTTATAATCACCCAGTTATGTTGTGACGTTTGGTAGCACACAAAGTGTTCTTCCGGTAAACGGGAGTTGCATAATCTCATTGTCGGTGTACTAAGGTAGGGGTACCTCGGTACCCCAACTTGTGCACGCGGCGATTCTGACTTCAGCGGCGGGGTTTACCACGTGCTCGCCGGAGACCTTCTGCTCCATATCAAACCATTCAAAGACGAAGTATACAAGACGAAGATCGAGACCCGGCAGCGAAGCTTCGGAAGGCCGTTCGAGGCTCAAGGTTACATCACTCACGCAAGGCCACGGCAAGAGGAGCTCGCCGGAAGACTAGAAGATTACATCATAGAAGACACGCCTCGGCGCTATATGCGTCGGCGAGGGCCCGGGAGCGACAAGTTCTGAGCCGGCAAGCTCCGGGCCGGCAAAATCAAGACCCGGCAAGGTGCTTGCGGAGAAGTGCGTTGTGTGCCGCGCTCGGCTCATCGCCCACGCGTGCATACAGGGCTTTTCGAGGACGCGTGGCGGATGGTCTGTGCAGCAACTGGGGACACGGTGGCACTTCACGGTGGATCCATCGCCGTGGCAGACGGAGACACAAAGGCGGGAGCTTTTGGGGTCGACGGCGACGGGCATTAAATGCCCTTGTCCCCCTTGTCAAAGTAGGTAGCGACCCTTTGTTCACGACTTTGTAGCTTCTTTGTTCCGCACTATTCCAACTACCACCTCTTTTACATTTTACCCCTTTCTCCTCGTTGACACTGTCGGTGACCCTTGCACTATAAAAGGAGGCCCATGCACAACGTGGAGGGGGGGCGGTTCAGTTCGAAACCTTTGCCACTCTCGCTCGGTGTAGCTGCTACTGTAGCTCTTCAAGCTCCCGAGCTCAATACAAACCAAGGCAGGAGTAGGGTTTTACGCGTCCATCGCGGCCCGAACCTGGGTAAAAACTGCCAGCGTGCTCGCTACGATCTGCTCTCTGTGCTCCCTCCGCCCTCGTACCACACAGACAAGGGGCTCCGGCCCCATAGGTGTTCGTGGCGGGCAGTTTCCCCCGACACTCATAGTTGTAGGAACACGTATAAGTCATGAAGAAAGCAATAGCAACATACTAAACGATCAAGTACTAAGCTAACAGAATGGGTCATGTCAATCACATCATTCTCCTAATGATGTGATCCCGTTAATCAAATGAAAACTCATGCCTATGGTTAGGAAACATAACCATCTTTGATTAATTAGCTAGTCAAGTAGAGGCATAGTAGTGACATTAAGTTTGTCTATGTATTCACACATGTATCATGTTTCCGGTTAATACAATTCTAGCATGAATAATAAACATTTATCATGATATGAGGAAATAAATAATAACTTTATTATTGCCTCTAGGGCATATTTCCTTCACCTCATCATCTTCTTCTTCAACATCAGCTTCAGGCACTGGGGCCTTGTTCTTCTCTGCAGCAGGAATGCTCCTGGTGTTCCTCTTGGGTGCAGATTTAGGCTTTGGAGCAGCTGCCTTAGGAGCTTCTTTGGGCTTTGTTGAAGCAGCCCCTAACCTGATGGCATCACCCATAAGCTTTTGAGCTTTGGGTGCTGGTGCAGCAACCTCTTCCTCTTCTTCTTCTTCCATCATGGAAGGCTTTCCAACAACCGTGGCCATGGTCTTCTTGACCCTTTCCTTCCTCTTCTTCCCTTCTGCAGCAGCCTCTTTGGGTTCAGATTCCAAAGGTACTTGAGTAGAGGCTGAAGGAAATATGCCCTAGAGGCAATAATAAAGTTATTATTTATTTCCTCATATCATGATAAATGTTTATTATTCATGCTAGAATTGTATTAACCGGAAACATAATACATGTGTGAATACATAGACAAAAATATAGTCACTAGTATGCCTCTACTTGACTAGCTCATTAATCAAAGATGGTTATATTTCCTAACCATAGACATGTGTTGTCATTTGATTAGTGGGATCACATCATTAGAAGAATGATGTGATTGACATGACCCATCCGTTAATGACACTTGATCGCTTAGTATCTTGCTATTGCTTTCTTCATGAGTTATACATGTTCTGTAACTATGAGAATTATGCAACTCCGTTTACGGAGGAACACTTTGGTACTACCAAGCGTCACAACGAAGCGGGTGATTATAAAGGAGTACTACTGGTGTCTCGAAGGTACATGTTGAGTTGGCGTATTTGAGATTAGGTTTTGTCACTCCGATTGTCGGAGAGGTATCTCTGGGCCCTCTCGGTAATGCACATCACTATAAGCCTTGCAAGCAATGTAGCTAATGAGTTAGTTACGGAATGATGTATTACGAACGAGTAAAGAGACTTCTTGGTAGCGAGATTGAACTAGGTATTGGATACCGACGATCGAATCTCGGGCAAGTAACATACCGATGACAAAGGAACAACGTATGTTGTTATGCGGTTTGACCGATAAAGATCTTCGTAGAATATGTAGGAACCAATATGGGCATCCAGGTCCCACTATTGGTTATTGACCGAGAATGGTTCTAGGTCATGTCTACATAGTTCTCGAACCCGTAGGGTCCGCACGCTTAACGTTCGATGCGGTTTATTATGAATTTATAAGTTTTGATGTACCGAAGTTTGTTTGAGTCCCGGATGTGATCACGGACATGACGAGGAGTCTCGAAATGGTCGAGACATAAAGATTGATATATTGGAAGCCTATGTTTGGACATCGAGAATAATTCGGGTGAAATCGGCATTTCTTCGAATCTAGGGAGGTTACGGAACCCCGGGGCTTATTGGGCCTACATGGGCCTCATGAGAGAAGAGGGAAGGAGGCGGGGAGGGGCGCGTGCCTCCCTTCCTAGTTCGAATAGGACAAGGGAAGGCGGCGCCCCCTTTCCTTCCCTCTTCCTCCTCTTTCCCCTTCTCCTACTCCTACTTGAAAGAGGGAGTCCTACTCCGGTGGGAGTAGGACTCCCCCTGGCGCGCCCTCCTTGGCGGCCTCCTCCCCTGGCTCCTTTATATACGGGGGGGGGGGCACCCATAGACACACAAGTTGATCTACGGATCGTTCCTTAGCCGTGTGCGGTGCCCCTTCCACCATATTCCACCTCGGTCATATCGTCGTGGAGTTTAGGCGAAGCCTGCGCCGTAGAACATCATCATCGTCACCACGCCATCGTCTTGTGGAACTCATCTCGGAGCTTGGCTGGATGGGAGGCCGGAGATCGTCATCGAGCTGAGCGTGTCTGAACTCGGAGGCTCCGTCGTTCGGTGCTTGGATCGGTCGGATCGTGAAGGCGACGACTACATCAACGCGTTGTGCTAACGCTTCGCTTACGGTCTCACGAGTGCGTGGACAAACACTCTCCCTCTCGTTGCTATATCATCACCATGATCTTGCGTGTGCGTAGGAAATTTTTGAAATTACTCGTTCCCCAACGATGGCATCCGAGCCTAGGTTTTATGCATTGATGTTATATGCACGAGTAGAACACAAGTGAGTTGTGGGTGATACAAGTCATCTTGCTTACCAAAGCATGTCATACTTTGGTTGGCGGTATTGTGAGATGAAGCGGCCGGACCGACATTACGCGACGCTTACGAGACTGGTTTCACCGTTCTGAGCACTCGTGCTTAAAGGTGGCTGGCGGGTGTCTGTCTCTCTCACTTTAGCTGAATCGAGTGTGGCTCGCCCGGTCCTTGCGAAGGTTAAAACAGCACCAACTTGACGAACTATCATTGTGGTTTTTGATGCGCGAGGTAAGAATGGTTCTTGCTAAGCCCGTAGCAGCCACGTAAAATTTGCAACAACAAAGTAGAGGACGTCTAACTTGTTTTTGCAGGGCATGTTGTGATGTGATATGGTCAAGGCGTGATGCTATATTTTATTGTATGAGATGATCATGTTTTGTAACGAAGTTATCGGCAATGGCAGGAGCCATATGGTTGTCGCGTTATTGTATGAAATGCAAGCGACTGTAATTGCTTTACTTTATCACTAAGCGGTAGCGATAGTCGAGAAGCAATAGATGGCGTAAAGACAATGATGCTACGATGGAGATCAAGGTGTCGCTACCGGTGACAATGGTGATCATGGCGGTGCTTGAAGATGGAATCACAAGCACAAGATGATGATGGCCATATCATATCACTTATATTGATTGCATGTGATGTTTATCCTTTATGCATCTTATCTTGCTTTGATTGACATAGCATTTTAAGATGATCTCTCACTAATTATCAAGAAGTGTTCTCCCTGAGTATGCACCATTGCGAAAGTTCTTCGTGCTGAGACACCACGTGATGATCGGGTGTGATAGGCTCTACGTTCAAATACAACGGGTGCAAAACAGTTGCACACGCGGAATACTCATGTTATACTTGATGAGCCTAGCATATCTGAGATATGGCCTCGGAACACGGAGACCGAAGGTCGGCGTGAATCATATAGTATATATGATCAACATAGCGATGTTCACCATTGAAACTAATCCATCTCACGTGATGATCGGACATGGTTTAGTTGATTTGGATCACGTGATCACTTAGATGACTAGAGAGATGTCTGTCTAAGTGGGAGTTCTTAAGTAATATGATTAATTGAACTTAAATTTATCATGGACTTAGTACCTGATAGTATTTTGCTTGTCTATGTTTGTTTGTAGATAGATGGCTCGTGCTGTTGTTCTATTGAATTTTAATGCGTTCCTTGAGAAAGCAAAGTTGAAAGATGATGGTAGCAATTACGGATTGGATCCGTAATCGAGGATTATCCTCATTGCTGCACAAAAAGTTCGTCCTAGAAGCACCGCTGGGTGCGAACTGCTTCTTGATGCAACCGACGACGTTAAGAACGTCTGGCGAGCAAAGTGATGACTACTCGATAGTTCGATGTGCCATGCTTTACGGCTTAGAACCGGGTCTTCAACGACGTTTTGAGCGTCATGGAGCATATGAGATGTTCCAGAGTTGAAGTTAATATTTCAAGCAAATGCCCGGATTGAGAGATATGAAGTCTCCAATAAGTTCTATAGCTGCAAGATGGAGGAGAATAGTTACGTCGGTGAACACATACTCAAAATGTCGGGTATAATAATCACTTGATTCAAGCGGGAGTTAATCTTCCGGTGATAGTGTCATTGATGTAATTCTCTAATCATTGCCACCAAGCTACAAGAGCTTCATGATGAACTATAACATGCAAGGGATGAACAAGACTATTCGAGCTCTTCGCAATCTTTGAAAGCTGCGGAGGTAGAAATCAGAAGGAGCATCAAGTGTTGATGGTTAACAAAACCACGAGTTTCAAGAAGAAGGGCAAAGGGAAGAAGAAGGAAACTTCAAAAGAGCGGCAAGCAAGTTGCTGCTCAAGAGAAGAAACCCAAGTCTGGACCTAAGCAAAGCGAGTGCTTCTACCGCAAGCGACCGACCTTTGGAAGCGGAACTGCCCCAAGTATTTGGCGGATAAGAAGGATGGCAAAGTGAACAAAGGTATATGTGATATACATGTTATTGATGTGTACCTTACTAATGCTCGCAGATAGCTTTTGGGTATTTGATACTAGTTACATTGCTAATATTTGCAACTCGAAGCAGGACTACGGATTAAGCAAAGATTAGCTAAGGACGAGGTGACAATGCGCGTGGGAAATGGTTCCAAAGTCGATGTGATCACGGTCGGCACGCAACCTCTACATCTACCATTGGGATTAGTATTAGACCTAAATAATTGTTATTTGGTGCCAGCGTTGAGCATGAACATTATATCTGGATCTTGTTTAATGCGAGATGGTTATTCATTTAAATCAGAGAATAATGGTTGTTCTATTTATATGTGTAATATCTTTTATGGTCATGCACCCTTGAAGAATGGTCTGTTTTTATTGAATCTCGATAGTAGTGATACACATATTTATAGTGTTGAAACCAAAAGATGTAGAGTTGATAAAGATAGTGCAACTTATTTGTGGCACTGTCGTTTAGGTCATATCGGTGTAAAGCGCATGAAGAAACTCCATACTGATGGGCTTTTGGAATCACTTGATTATGAATCACTTGGGACTTGCGAACCGAGCCTTATGGGAAAGATGACTAAAACGCCGTTCTCCGGAACTATGGAGAGAGCAACAGATTTGTTGGAAATCATACATACAGATGCATGTGGTCCAATGAATGTTGAGGCTCGTGGCGGATATCGTTATTTTCTCACCTTCACAGATGATTTAAGCAGATATGGGTATATCTACTTAATGAAACACAAGTCTGAAACATTTGAAAAGTTCAAAGAATTTTAGAGTGAAGTGGAAAATCATCGTAACAAGAAAATAAAGTTTCTACGATCGATCGTGGAGGAGAATATTTGAGTTCTGAGTTTGGTCTACACTTGAAACAATGCGGGATAGTCTCGCAACTCACGCCACCGAACACCACAGCGAAATGGTGTGTCGAACGTCGTGTCGTACTTTACTTGATATGGTGCGATCTATGATGTCTCTTACCGATTTACCGCTATCGTTTTGGGGTTATGCTTTAGAGACGGCGCATTCACGTTAAATAGGGCACCATCAAAATCCGTTGAAGCGACGCCTTATGAACTGTGGTTTGGCAAGAAACCAAAGTTGTCGTTTCTTAAAGTTTGGGCTGCGATGCTTATGTGAAGAAACTTCAACCAGATAAGCTCGAACCCAAATCGAATGTGTCTTCATAGGATACCCAAAGGAGACTATTGGGTACACCTTCTATCACAGATCCGAGGGCAAAATTTTTGTTGCTAAATCGGATCCTTTCTAGAGAAGGAGTTTCTCTCGAAAGAAGTGAGTGGGAGGAAAGTAGAACTTGATGAGATAACTGTATCTACTCCCTTATTGGAAAGTAGTTCATCACAAGAACCGGTTCCTGTGACAAATACACCAATCAGTGAGGAAGCTAACGATATTGATCATGAAACTTCGGATCAAGTTTCTACTAAACCTCGTAGGTCTACCAGAGTAAGAACCGCACCAGAGTAGTACGGTAATCCTATTCTGGAAGTCATGTTACTTGACCATGATGAACCTACGAACTATGAGGAAGCGATGATGAGCCCAGATTCCGCAAAATGGCTAGAGGCCATGAAATCTGAGATGGGATCTGTCGGTGTCAAAACCGGTGGATCTCGGGTAGGGGGTCCCGAACTGTGCGTCTAGGCGGATGGTAACAGGAGACAAGGGACACGATGTTTTACCAGGTTCGGGCCCTCTTGATGGAGGTAAAACCCTACATCCTGCTTGATTAATATTGATGATATGGGTAGTACAAGAGTGGATCTACCACGAGATCAAGGAGGCTAAACCCTAGAAGCTAGCCTATGGTATGATTGTTGTAATGGATGTTGTGTCCTATGGACTAAAGCCCTCCGGTTTATATAGACACCGGAGAGGGCTAGGGTTACACGGAGTCGGTTACAATGGTAGGAGATCTACATATCCGTATTGCCAAGCTTGCCTTCCACGCCAAGGAAAGTCCCATCCGGACACGGCGCGAAGTCTTCAATCTTGTATCTTCATAGTCTTGGAGTCCGGCGGACGATGATAGTCCGGTTGTCCGGACACCCCTAGTCCAGACTCCTCGGTAGCCCCTTTAACCGGGCTTCAATGACGATAAGTCTAGCGCGTATGTAGTCTTGGTGTTGCAAGGCGGGTTCTCCTTTAAGTTCCATGTACTGCGAGCGATTGTCGGCTTCCTTATCAATGTTGCGCTTCTTGGCTTCCATGCCCAATAATGGCCTTCTTCCACGCGTCGCACGAATGCGAAAAGCCAGGTATCTTTATGTTTTACCCCTAGCTGCGCAAATAATCTGCCTATAAGAGAGGCAAGAATCCCGATCCAAATCACACCATCTTCCTTCCGCGAGTACTCATCGGAGCGCTTCGACCATAAATCCATTCCATCATGGACCGTCGACGCGGCTCCTCTTCTCGCTCGCCCTCTGCCGGGGAGATTGGAGGAGATGCTCATTCCGCACAACGAGCTGGTGAAGCTCCAAGCGGAGGGATATCTCCCTCTGGCCTTCATGGTTCTGGTTCGAGCCGGGCTAGCCACCTATAAAGGTGGGAAGCAAGCGGAGGTCACCCCAAGCCCCAACAAAGGGGAGCGGGTATGCTTCGTCCCCTATCTGATAAGGGGGTTCGGATTTCCTATACATCCGTTCCTCCGCGGGCTCCTGGAGTTCTACGGACTCCAGCTCCATCACCTCACGCCCGCCTCTATCCTGCATATTGCGGGTTACGTAGCTCTTTGCGAGCTATTCTTGGGCATCGAGCCCCATTTCATGCTGTGGAAGAGGTTGTTCTGCCTTGTGCCCCGCTCTCACGAGGGGTCCATATATCAAGTGGGCGGCGCCGAAATTTGGCGCATTGCCGGGACCGGATATCCATCCGGAACCCCTAAGAAGGCGTCCGAAGGCTGGCCTTCAGAATGGTTTTACATAGAAGACGCTCCGCTGTCGGACCCTGTTCGGATCGGCCTCCCGGAGTTCAGCAATGCTCCTCTAAAGAAACTCCTTAGTTGGCGTCAGCGGAGCCCCCAACTGGAGGAAGACAAGAGCGTCCATTATCTGATGGCCCGGATAAGGTTACTGGCCCATTCCGGGTTGACCATGATTGGAATCATGGCGACATGCATTATGCGGGGGGTGCAGCCACTACAATACAGGGGCCACCCCGTGTGGGATTTCAACGGGGAGGACGATGCCACCCGTCATGGCCGCAAAGGGCCGGGTTCGGCCGAGGACCTGGCGAAGATCCTGTCTGGCCTGTACAAGGGAGAGGAGGAGGACTTCCTCCAGACAAACCCGTTGAATGGGTTCTCCATGAATATCCCTCGGCGTTGGGTAAGCGAACACTTTACGTGCCCAACCCATGCTTTCAAAGTTTAGGTTTCTTATATTGTGTTTTTCGACGCAGGAGCTACGTCGGGTTGTGGAGGACATGCGAAGTCCAGCTCCGCAACCGGAGGATCCAGAGAGATCCCAGGATCCGTCCTCCGAAGAGGATCCGGACATAAAGGTGGAGCTAATCGACGGGGTGTTCCACCAGCTCAGCATGGATAATGCTTTAGTCGCCATTATGGCTGACTACCCCGGACGATATCCGGCTTCCCAGGTGATTGTGACCGAAGTCTCGACACCATCATTTCTTCCTCGCTCATTTCTGACCTTCGCATACGATGGCGTTTTGCAGGAAGCGCCTTCAGGGCGGGAAGCCGAGCCCACGGTGGCTGACCAACAAAGGCTAGTCCGGACCAGTAGGCGGAAGAGGAGCGCGGTGCGGACTGAAACGTCGCCGCAAAGGTATAGCTCACAGTTCATTATTTGGAGCAACGTTCCTAGGAAATGTTTGAGTGCTCATGATTTTTGTAGGAGAAAAAGCGCCCACCGGACTGCGGGCGTGGAGGTTGCCAATCCAACCTCTACTAGCCTGGCTCCAGCACCTGGTCTGGAGGGGGAGGCGAGCGCAAGGCGCGAGCCGGACACTCCTCCAACGGAGGATGCCGACAGACTGTCCGCCACCAAGTCTGAGGTGGAGAGCGCCATGAATCATAGGCGCCGCCGGACAGTATTTCGTGAGGCGTGCTTCTCCCCTGAGACGTTGAATGCCTTTAACGCGGGGGACGCGCACCTCCGTGCTGCTCAAGATGGTTTTACCAGAGCCACGGAGCAGTATGTGAAAGACATGCGGGTAAGAGAATTTAACAGTTATATATGCCAGTAGCCCCCGAGACTTAAAGTAGTTATGTTAACTGATTTAAGGATCATTTGAAACGCATGATCTTACCGAGAAGAATACCCAACTGTCTCAGGAGCTGCAAGAGTGCAAGGCCCAACTTGAGGCTGCACTTGCTGCTGCAGGAGGAAACACAGAGAGCCCTCCCGGTAACACATTTAAAAAAAAAATATAAGCGCGGTGCGGCGTGCGCGCAAGTCTAATAATGACATTGCAGGTGCTGCCGGACAAGATCCGGACAGGCAAGAACTGCTGCGCCAGCTGAAGGCCGGCGAGAGGGTGCTGAATAGAGTGCAGCAGGAAAGAAACAAGCTCTAGGATGCCCACGCCCAGCTCGGAGAAGAGCTGAAAGGTGTTCGGGCCGAGCTGTCAGGCTCCGTTAAGGAGAATCAGCGGCTTCGTCGCGGCATCTATAGTAAGTGCTTGAGCGATCTCCTTTGAAAAGAAGAGTTTGGCGAGGAAGTCAATTGACAAAATATGTCTATAGGTATACTCACAGGTCACCCTGCGGAGGAAATGCCCGTATCGACGGGTGATCAACTTCCCGAACTGCTGCAGCTGCTCGAATGAGTTCGGTAGGCGATGAGCGGCGCCGTTCAGGCTTTATGGTCGGCCCTTTCCCTGCCTGAAGGCCTTGGGGAGCTTGCGGAGAAGCTTCATGGAATGCGGCAGCGCTTCCGTTTATGGAAGATTTCAGCCTTCCGCCAAAGTGCCAGGGAGGCCTGGGCCATGGTGAAGACGCGGTACAAGAAGGCGGATCCCAACCATATGGCCGAAGTCGGACCTATGGGGCCCAACGGGAAGGAGATCCCTGTGAGTTTAGTATACGGCCAAGTAGAGTTGGCCGCTAAATTTTCCCAACGGGACTGTAAATTGGACAGCCTGTTAGACGGGATTGAGGAGGAATAAAGTCAGTCAATGTGACAATGTATTTTAAAATGACATGTAAAATGCCTTCTAGCCGGATTGTAGATCGTTTGTCTTTGCCGACATTTTCGCTTCAACCTCGGGACCCTAGAGTCCAGAGTGTGTCCGAATACCTTCTCGGTTAAAAAACAACCGGGGCATGCATGGAGAGCAGGTGTAGGGGTCATTAGTGCTTTATCAGACAAGTGCCCAACTAGTTATGTTATATTACATGGTTAGTAAGAAACATCTTCCAGGGAGAATAGTTCCGTTAGGGGTTCCTTTCCCTGGGAGGCATGCCCTAAAGTGCATGTCCGGACTGCGAAAAAAGCAGAAAAACATCTGGGGGCAGATAAATAAGTAGGTAAAAGATCATCTTTCAAGTCACCGACCGAATATTCCCTTAAGAACACTAGCTTTCGGCTTCACCCAGTCTGAGGTACACATCCGGTGACCCGCGATAATAATCGCAGAGGTGCTCCCTTTACCTCCTAGCCGAACAATCGGGAACGTAGGGGTAAGCACAGGAGCCAGGCAACCCAGCTTGGCCAAAACTTAAGTCATATCGATGCATATAGTGGTGAATAAAAGGTACATGTGGAAGCTTGACACATGTGCTGGGCATGAAGCCCTTATAATTAAGCTTCTGGTAAAGAAGCCCCTAGGTATAATGAGTGCGTATGGCACATCAAGTGTATGCGAACAATGCGCAAGTAGGCCCTTAAGGGCTTTTTAGTAAAAGGGTTAAGAGAAGAAAGAGAAACAAAAGACAGCTGAAGTGTAAAAATTTGAGCGGGGAAGGGGCGAACTCTTAGTCGGCGCTAGGCATAGAATCTTTGAGGCGGGCTGCGTTCCATGGGTTCGGCTCGAGTCGGTTGTCGGCGCATTTAAGAGACGGTGCGCTCCGCCGGTCAGGACTTGATCGATAATGAAGGGGCCCTCCCATTTGGGCTTTGAGCTTGTCCTTTTTCTTGTCCGGCAAGCGTAGAACTAGTTCGCCAACGTTGTGAGTCTTGGCCCGTACTTCTCTGCTTTGATATCTTGAGCCTCATCGCTGATAGAATGCGGAACGAGCCTTGGCGACGTCGCGTTCTTCCTCCAATGCGTCCAAGCTGTCCTGCCAATCCAGCTCGGCTTCTCTTTCTTCGTACATGCGCACTCGAGGTGAGTCATAAATGATGTCGCAGGGCAGAACTGCCTCTGCGACGTATACCATAAAAAATGGTGTGAATCCGGTAGTACGATGGGGCGTTGTCCGCAGCCCCCAGAGTACGGATCCTTGGCGTCAAAGTCTCCGTTTATTTGGGATATTGCAAGGTTTGAATCCCCGCGCACCTCTAGGCGTTGAATGCCCACGGAGATTGCCATCCGGAGGCCATGTAAAAGGGCCTCATATTCGGCTGCGTTGTTGGAGTCCGTGTACATTATCTGAAGTACGTATTGGACAGTGTCCCCGGTTGGGGACGTCAATACGATGCCAGCCCCCAATCCGGCTAACATTTTAGAGCCGTCGAAGTGCATAATCCAATTGGAGTATGCGTCGTACTCTTTAGGGAGTTCGGCTTCAGTCCATTCAGCGACAAAGTCAGCCAAAACTTGTGACTTTATAGCTCGCCGAGGTTTATAAGTTATATCGAATGGTAAGAGCTCAATGGCCCATTTTGCAATCCTGCCCGTCGCGTCACGGTTGTTTATAATGTCGTTGAGTGGTACTTCGGAGGCCACTGTTATCAAACACTCTTGAAAGTAGTGTCGGAGCTTCCGGGATGCCATGAACACCGCGTACGCTATCTTTTGATAGTGCGGGTAATGGGACTTGCAGGGGGTTAACACAGTGGATACGTAGTACACTGGTTTTTGAAGAGGGAATTTATGCCCTTTTGTCTCTCGTTCGACGACGAGTACCGCGCTTACAACTTGATGTGTTGCTGCGATGTATAACAACATTGGTTCGCCCAGGTTGGGCGCAACCAGGACCGGATTTGTTGCCAATATGGCTTTTATTTCTTCGAGTCGGCGGTGGCGGCATCCGTCCCACTGGTGTTCGATCGCCTAAGGAGGCGATAGAGGGCAATGCCTTTTCTCCTAGACGGAGATAAAGCGGCTTAGAGCCGCCACGCATCTAGTCAATTTTGTATTTGCTTGAGGTCTTTTGGGATATCTAGATGTGTGAGCTCGGATCTTGGTGGGTTTGCTTCAATTCCTCTACGGATACAATGAAGCCCGGTAGCTTTCCATTTGATGCGCCAAAACACATTTTTCCGGATTCACTTGATGTCATATGCTATGAGGTTGTCGAATGTGAGCCTCAAGTCGTCTACTAGAGTTTCGACGTGTTTGGTTTTGACGACTCGTCGTCTCGTATGCCTCTCTTGTTTTGCCGATCTGGGTGGCGGACATGTTTGAATCATGCGCTGATATGTTGTGCGGCGTTTTTAAGTCCGAAGGGCATCGTGTTGAAGCAGAATGGTCCATATGGAGTGATGAATGCGATTGCGGCTTGGTCGCTTCGCCATCTTGATTTGATGGTAGCGGAGTATCGTCAAGGAAGCACAATGAATCGTGCCGCGTAGCATCGATTATCCGGTCGATCGCGGGGAGGGGGAAGGATCCTTTGGGCAGGCCTTGTTGAGGTCTTTAAAATCGACGATAGGCGCCGGATTTGTCCTTCTTTGGTACCATTACGGGTTTGCTAGCCAATCCGGATGTTTAATATCTCGATGAATCCGGCTTCCAATAGTTTGGCTAGCTCTTCTCCCATTACTGTCTTTTGGGTTGGAAAATCGTCAAGAGCCCTGTTTGGTGGCTTGAATCATTTTAGGATGTTTAGGCTGTGTTCGCCAATCTGCGTGGGATTCGGGCATATCCGAGGGGTGCCAAAGAAAATGTCCCAATTTTCGAAGGAATTCGCGCGATCTTGGCGTCTACATCAGGGTTCAATTGTGCCCCGATGGAGGCCGTCTTTGTTGGGTCCGTTGGATGGACCTGGAATTTTACTATTTCGTCCGCTGGTTTAAAGGAGGTGGACTTGGATCTCTTATCGAGTATCACGTCGTCCCTATTTACAGTAGAGCGCAGCACGGTGAGTTCTTCTGCCGCTAGGGCTTCGGATAGTGCCTCCAGGGCTAATGCGGCTGTCTTGTTTTCGGCACGGAGTGCTATGTCCGGATCACTAACGAGAGTGATTATTCCGCCGGGCCTGCATTTTGAGCTTCATGTACCCGTAATGGTGTCTTGCTTGAAAATTGTGAATGCCTCTCGTCCTAATATAGCGTGATATCCATTGTTGAGCAGGGCCACTTGGGCGTGACTTCTTGGATCTCAGAATCGTCCGTGAGCGAACACCACATCGAGTGTGATTTTTCGGTGCAGCGCGCTTCCGGCTAGGGATTATTCCTCTGAAGGTTGTCTTTGCTTCGCTCAATGCGGCTCCATCTATTTCCATTTTTGAAGAGTTCCTCGTAGATGAGGTTTAGTCGCTGCCGCCATCCATGAGGACCTTTGTAAGTCGAAAGTCGTCCACTATTGGACTAAGTACCAGTGCGGCTGGTGCTCGGGCTGTTCGGAATTTAGTTTGTCACTGGCGTTGAAGGTGATGGCTGTGTCGCTCCATGGATTTGTTGTTGCTACTTGGTAGACTTCGGCGAGGCTGTGGATTGTTCGTTTTCGCATATTATTGATGCGAAAGTCTCGAAGATTGTTGATACCGTACCGGTATTGTTGGATTGGTTTTCCGGGGCTAGAAGCTCCTCGCTACTTTTGGCCACCTGCCGTAATATCCAACATGCTCGAAGGCTATGTGTTGGGACAGCGCCTTCTGTACTGTGAATTTTACAGGGTCCGCTAAGCCATCCCTCCAGTACGGTTCCGTGCCCTCTATGGGGTTTTTGCTTTTTGGTTTTTGTGTCAGGTGCCTGAGTGTAATGCACCCTTTTGTTGCCAACTAGGGTTGTATTCGGGGCCGGATTGTCCCAAAACTTATTTTCGGTTTTCCGGAAACTCTCCATCGCACAGTAATTTCATACTATGGACGCCAGGTCGATGAAGCGTGTAATTTCACGACGGCTGACGGCGTTCAAGATTCCCTCGTCCGTGCAATTATTGCAAAAAATTGAGATTGCGTTTTCCTCTCGGCAGTCCTTTATCCTATCCATAACTAGGAGGAATCTGGCCCAATAGTGATGTACTATTTCGGCGGGCTCTTGCCGGATTAGAGATAGATTGCATATGTCTGGGCAGGTGGGTGGAATTAAGTCCGGAACCCTACCCATCTCAAGGCTTGAAGGCCAGGAAGTTTCTGAATTTGGAAGCTTGGATTGCTGGACGTTGTCCAACGAGTTCGGAACGATGCCTGACTTTAAGTTCAGTGCTCGATCGAAGTCCATCCCTCTGCGGGAATCCGGCATGGAGGGTTCGGGAGCCCGGACATGACTAGTTTTCAATACAGGAGAAGAGTCGCCGCATTGTTCCTCTACCACTGCGACGTGGTGGGTGACCTGGGGAGAGTTAATCTCTCTCAGATCAGTTTTAAGCCCAATCTGTTTGTAGTCTGTAGCGACTCCCAGGGCGGCGATGTGATACAAGAGCTCGTTGATAGACGAGAGATCTATTGGATCCAGCCGCTCGGCAAATTCTGAGCTGACGTGAAGATTGCTTTTGACGACTTGAGAAGTCATTGTCGAAGCGGTGGCCGGACAGGCGGTCATAAGAAAACCACGTAGCCGGATAGTTTGGCCGGCGGCCAAGGCCCCTTTGGTGAAAATACCGTCCTTGAAGACGGGTGGAGGCATCCTTCCTAACGGCGACGGCATAGAGGAACTCTCAATGAAAGCACCAATGTCGGTGTCAAAACCGGCGAATCTCTGGTAGGGGGTCCCGAACTGTGCGTCTAGGCGGATGGTAACAGGAGACAAGGTACACGATGTTTTACCCAGGTTCGGGCCCTCTTGATGGAGGTAAAACCCTACGTCCTGCTTGATTAATATTGATGATATGGGTAGTACAAGAGTGGATCTACCACGAGATCAAGGAGGCTAAACCCTAGAAGCTAGCCTATGGTATGATTGTTGTAATGGATGTTGTGTCCTATGGACTAAAGCCCTCTGGTTTATATGGACACCGGAGAGGGCTAGGGTTACACGGAGTCAGTTACAATGGTAGGAGATCTACATATCTGTATTGCCAAGCTTGCCTTCCACGCCAAGGAAAGTCCCATCCGGACACGGGGCGAAGTCTTCAATCTTGTATCTTCATAGTCTTGGAGTCCGGCGAACGATGATAGTCCGGCTGTCCGGACACCCCCTAGTCCAGGACTCCCTCAAGATCCATGTATGAAAAACAAAGTATGGACTTTGGTTGACTTGCCCGATGATCGGCAAGCCATTGAGAATAAATGGATCTTTAAGAAGAAGACTGACGCTGATGGTAATGTAACTGACTATAAAGCTCGACTTGTTGCAAAAGGTTTTGACAAGTTCAAGGGGTTGACGATGATGAGAGTTTCTCACCCGTAGCGATGCTTAAGTCTGTCCGAATCATGTTAGCTATTGCTGCATTTCATGATTATGAAATTTGGCAAATGGATGTCAAAACTGCATTCTTGAATGGATTTCTAGAAGAAGAGTTGTATATGATGCAGCCAGAAGGTTTTGTTGATCCAAAAGGTGCTAACAAAGTATGCAAGCTCCAGCAATCCATTTATGGACTGGTGCAAGCATCTCGGAGTTGGAATAAACATTTTGATAGTGTGATCAAAGCATATGGTTTTATACAGACTTTTGGAGAAGCCTATATTTACAAGAAAGTGAGTGGGAGCTCTGTAGCATTTCTAGTTTTATATGTAGATGACATATTATTAATTGGAAATGATATAGAATTTCTGGATAGCATAAAGGGATACTTGAATAAAAGTTTTTCAATGAAAGACCTCGGTGAAGCTGCTTACATATTGGGCATCAAGATCTATAGAGATAGATCAAGACGCTTAATAGGACTTTCACAAAGCACATACCTTGACAAAATTTGAAAAAGTTCAAAATGGACCAGGCAAAGAAAGGAGTCTTGCCTGTGCTACAAGGTGTGAAGTTGAGTCAAACTCAATGCCCAACCACAGTAGAAGATAGAGAGAAAATGAAAGATGTTCCCTATGCTTCAGCCATAGGCTCTATCATGTATGCAATCTTTGTGTACCGGACCGACGTATGCTTAGCAATAAGCTTGGCAGAAGGTACCAAAGTAATCGAGTGGATCATGGACAGCGGTCAAGAATATCTGAAATACCGAAAAGGACTAAGGATATGTTTCTCGTATATGGAGGTGACAAAGAGCTAGTCGTAAATGGTTACGTCTAATGCAAGCTTTGACACGATCCGGACGATTCTAAATCGCAAACCGGATCGTGTTTATATTAAGCGGTGGAGCTGTAAGTTGGTGCAGTTCTAAACAAAGCGTCATGGCGGGATCTACATGTGAAGCGGAGTACATAGCTGCTTCAAGTAGCAAATGAAGGAGTCGGATGAAGGAGTTCATTTCCGATCTAGGTGTCATACCTAGTTCGCCGGGACCAATGAAGATCTTTCGTGATAATATGGTGCAATTGCCTTGGCAAAGGAATCCAGATTTCACAAGAGGACCAAGCACATCAAGAGACGCTTCAATTCCATTCGGGACCAAGTCCAAGTGGGAGACATAGAGATTTGCAAGATACATACGGATCTGAATGTTGCGCAACCGTTGACTAAGCCTATCTCACGAGCAAAACATGATCAGCACCAAGACTCCATGGGTGTTAGAATCATTACTATGTAATCTAGATTATTGACTCTAGTGCAAGTGGGAGACTGAAGGAAATATGCCCTAGAGGCAATAATAAAGTTATTATTTATTTCCTCATATCATGATAAATGTTTATTATTCATGCTAGAATTGTATTAACCGGAAACATAATACATGTGTGAATACATAGACAAAACTATAGTCACTAGTATGCCTCTACTTGACTAGCTCATTAGTCAAAGATGGTTATGTTTCCTAACCATAGACATGTGTTGTCATTTGATTAGTGGGATCACATCATTAGAAGAATGATGTGATTGACATGACCCATCCCGTTAGCCCAACACTTGATCGTTTAGTATACTGCTATTGCTTTCTTCATGACTTATACATGTTCCTGTAACTATGAGAATTATGCAACTCCCGTTTACCGGAGGAACACTTTGGGTACTACCAAACGTCGCAACATAACTGGGTGATTATAAAGGAGTACTACAGGTGTCTCCGAAGGTACATGTTGAGTTGGCGTATTTCGAGATTAGGTTTTGTCACTCCGATTGTCGGAGAGGTATCTCTGGGCCCTCTCGGTAATGCACATCACTATAAGCCTTGCAAGCAATGTAGCTAATGAGTTAGTTACGGAATGATGTATTACGTAACGAGTAAAGAGACTTGCCGGTAACGAGATTGAACTAGGTATTGGATACCGACGATCGAATCTCGGGCAAGTAACATACCGATGACAAAGGGAACAACGTATGTTGTTATGCGGTTTGACCGATAAAGATCTTCGTAGAATATGTAGGAACCAATATGGGCATCCAGGTCCCGCTATTGGTTATTGACCGAGAATGGTTCTAGGTCATGTCTACATAGTTCTCGAACCCGTAGGGTCCGCACGCTTAACGTTTCGATGATAGTTTTATTATGAGTTCATAAGTTTTGATGTATCGAAGTTTGTTCGGAGTCCCAGATGTGATCACGGACATGACGAGGAGTCTCGAAATGGTCGAGACATAAAGATTGATATATTGGAAGCCTATGTTTGGACATCGGAATAATTCCGTGTGAAATCGGCATTTTACCGGAGTACCGGGAGGTTACCGGAACCCCCCGGAAGGTTATTGGGCCTACATGGGCCTCGAGAGAGAAGAGGGAAGGAGGCAGGAGGGGGCCACGCGCCGCTCCCCTTCCTAGTCCGAATAGGACAAGGGAAGGGGGGCGGCGCCCCCCTTTCCTTCCCCTCTTCCTCCTCTTTCCCCCCCTTCTCCTACTCCTACTTGGAAAGAGGGAGTCCTACTCCCGGTGGGAGTAGGACTCCCCCCTTGGCGCGCTCTCCTTAGCCGGCGGCCTCCTCCCCCCTGGCTCCTTTATATACGGGGGCGAGGAGGGGCACCCCATAGACACACAAGTTGATCTACGGATCGTTCCTTAGCCGTGTGCGGTGCCCCCTTCCACCATATTCCACCTCGGTCATATCATCGCGGAGTTTAGGCGAATCCCTGTGCCGGTAGAACATCATCATCGTCACCACGCCGTCGTGCTGACGGAACTCATCTCAGAAGCTCTGCTGGATTGGAGGCCGGAGATCGTCATCGAGCTGAACGTGTGCTGAACTCGGAGGCTTCGTACGTTCGGTGCTTGGATCGGTCGGATCATGAAGACGTACGACTACATCAACCGCGTTGTGCTAACGCTTCCGCTTACGGTCTACGAGGGTACGTGGACGAACACTCTCCCCTCTCATTGCTATATCATCACCATGATCTTGCGTGTGCGTAGGAAATTTTTTGAAATTACTACGTTCCCCAACAGAGGCTCTGGCCTTAGACATGGGTATTCTTTTGGCAGGTGCTTTGGTCTTCATACTAGGCTTAGTGGTAGCAGCTGTGCCATACTATTTCTTGAGCACCTTCTTTTTGGAAGTGGCCTCATCCTCAACAGCCACATAGTCTTCATTCTCAGAATCTGAGGTTCTCTTCTTTCTGGCCCTGGTGGCTACCTTGGGTAAGTTGCTGGGTGTGCTCCTGCTACCCTCATCATAGCTGCTAGAGGGACTAGTGCCCTCACTCACCTGAACCTGCTCCTCTGACTTGTTCTGATTGTCACTCTATTCAGACATATTGCAAACACTGACAGCAGACCCTGTGAATAGATATAGATGAGGTAGAATAGATGAGCATCACAAAATACAGAGGTTTTCGCAAAAAAATGAGTCAAAAACTTAGTTTTAGTTTTCCACAGAAAGCATTTCAGATCTACCGATTTGTGAACTCGGTGATACCGAAGCAGCTTTTGGAACCTAAACTAGTGAACTCGGTCAGACCGAGTGACAGTTCGGTGGCACCGAGACTGCTAGGGTTTCACAAAATCCTGAACTCGGTCACACCAATTTGCAATTCTCGGTCAGGCCGAGAATCACATGTGCAATGGCCTTAGCCGAATCGGTGGTACCGAGTTCTACAACTCGGTTGGTCCGAGATGGTTTCAGCGGAAACCTAACCCTAAATTTTCAATTCACCTCTAATCTACGGAGTGTTTTCGGTGGATAAGATGATCTCAATCGTGGCAAGATTAATGACAACACAATGTGCTAGAGATTTGGAGTTAGGAATAGCACGAAGACGAAATCCTTACCCTAGTTCGGCGATGGACATGCTATGGCGACAACGGCGGAGATGATTCCCGTTGACGGCAGCGGAGACCAGCGGCGGGAGGCAGCTGGCGACGAGGAGGACGATCCGGAGACCTAGGGAGGCAGAGCAGGCTGAGCGCGGGCGAAAGAGTTCGAAGAAATTTCCAAAATTTGACCCGTGGATATATATAGCATGTCCCTGTCGGTGTGACCGAGTGGAACAACTCGGTGGCACCGAGATGCATAACTGCAAGCAGTTACAGCAACTCGGTGTAACCGGATAGTTCAAATCGGTTGCACCGAGATTGAAAACCTAGATCGACTTAGTGATGTCAGTATGACCGAAATGGAAGAATCGGTCACACCGAACCGCACAAAGAAGTTTTGGAAGTTTAAGTCTATGACGAATCGGGGACTCCGAGTGCTCCTCACATAGAGTGGTTCGAACCCGACTTGATCAAATTTTGTGATGTAGCATGAATAGAGTTTGAGACAAGAAAAGCATAGATAGCTAGAGAAGGTTCTTGGGCATTCTTGTCCATCCACTTGGCAAAAGAAAAAGGAACCAAACAATCAAAGCAACAAGTGGATGTCCTCGAATGAGTAAAATATGCAACCAACATGCTCAGACAATAAAATGGCAAATAAAATATGTGGCAAAGCATGCACAAGCAATTCTAGCATCTATCAAGCAATTGGCGATGACTAGGTCATCTATATATGAGTATATTGACTTAGGAGTCAAATGAGAACATTTGATCATAGGTCATACTCATCATTTAAGCTTAAGTGGGGTTACCACTTTTACATAATGCATTGTTGTGTTCACACCATTAGAGTTGTTTTGACTCAATTCTTAGAGTAAAGCTCCCCCTAGATGTGATATCCCCCCTTAAGAGGGATGAACTAACCTTGGGTTTTGTCGACGATGACTTCATGTAGGTGTTGAAGATGTGGATGCTCAATGAGGGAGTCCTGGACTAGGGGGTGTCCGGATAGCCGAACTATCATCATTGGCTGGACTCCAAGACTATGAAGATACAAGATTGAAGACTTCGTCCCGTGTCCGGATGGGACTTTCCTTGGCGTGGAAGGCAAGCTTGGCGATACGGGTATGTAGATCTCTTGCCATTGTAACCGACTCTGTGTAACCCTAGCCCTCTCCAGTGTCTATATAAACCGAAGGGTTTTAGTCCATAGGACGAACAACAAACATACCATAGGCTAGCTTCTAGGGTTTAGCCTCCTTGATCTCGTGGTAGATCTACTCTTGTACTACCCATATCATCAATATCAATCAAGCAGGAGTAGGGTTTTACCTCCACCGTGAGGGCCCGAACCTGGGTAAAAACATCGTGTCCCTTGTCTCCTGTTACCATCCGCCTAGACGCACAGTTCGGGACCCCCTACCCGAGATCCGCCGGTTTTGACACCGACATTGGTGCTTTCATTGAGAGTTCCTCTGTGCCGTCGCAATCAGAAAGGATGCCTCGTCCCGTCTTTAAAGATGGCACCATTGCCAAAGGAGCTTTGGCCATCGGCCAAACTATCCAGCTAGGCGGTTTTCTTATGACCACCTGTTCGGCCTCCGTGCCGACGAGGACCTCTCGGGTCATCAGAAGTGATCTTCACGTCAACTCGGAACTCGCCGAGCAGCTAGATCCGATGGAGTTCTCCTCTGTAAACGAGCTCTTGGATCGCATCGCCGCCCTGGGAGTCGCTACAGACTATGACCAGGTCGGGCCTAAAACCGATCTGAGAGAGATCAACTCTCCCCAGGCTACCCACCACGTTGCGGTGGTGGAGGAACAGCACGGCGACTCTTCTTCTATGTTAAGGACAAGCTATGTTCGAATTCCCGACCCCTCCATGCTGGATTCCCGCGGAGGGACGGACGCCGATCAAACCCTGGACCTAAAGTCAGGCAGCAGGCCGGATTCGTTGGACAACATCCAACAAGCCAAACTTCCAAGTTCGGAAACTTTCCGGCCCCTGAGTCTTAGATTGGACGGGATTCCGAATTTAATTCCACCCGCCCACCCAAACACAAGCGATCTATCCCAAATCCGGCAAGAGCCCGCTGAAACAGTACATCATTACTGGGCCAGATTCCTCCTGGTTATGGACAGGATAAAGGACTGCTGTGAGGAAAACACAATCTCAATTTTCTGCAATAACTGCACAGACAAGGGAATCATGAATGCCATAAGTCGTCGCGTAATTACACGCTTCGCCGACCTGGCGTCCATAGTACAAAAGTAATGTGCGATGGAGAGCGCCTGGAAAACCAAAACCAAATTTTGGGACAATCCGGCTCCGAACACAACCCTAGTCCGAAATAAAAGGGTGAATCATATTCAGGCACCCGGGTTAAAAACCAAAAAGCAAAAAACCCCTAGAGGGCACGGAACCGTACTGGAAGAATGGCTCAACGGACCTTGCAAAATTCATAGCATAGAGGGCGCCACCCCAACGCATAGCCTTCGAGCATGTTGGATACTACGGTAGGTGGCCAAAAGTGGCGAAGAGCTTCTAGCCCCAGAGAACCAGCCCAAAGCAGTACCAGTATGGTATTAACAGTCTTCGAGACTTTCGCATCAAATAATATGCGAAAAAGAACACTCCGCAGCCTTGCCGAAGTCTACCAAATAGAAACAATAAATCCATGGAGTGACACGGCTATTACTTTTAATGGCAGTGACGAACCTAAATTCCGAACTGCCCGCACCAGCCGCATTGGTCCTCAATCCAATAGTGGACGGCTTTTGCCTCACCAAGGTACTCATGGATGGCGGCAGTTAACTAAACCTCATCTACGAGGAAACCCTTCAAAAAATGGAAGTAGACTGGAGCCGCATTGAGCGAAGCAACACAACCATCAAAAGAATAATCCCTAGTCGGGAAGCATGCTGCACAGGAAAAATCACACTAGATGTGGTATTCGGCTCGCCGGACAACTACAGGTCCAAGGAGATCACGTTCCATGTGGCCCCATTCAGCAGCGGATATCACGCTTTATTGGGACGAGAGGCATTCACAATTTTACAAGCTAAACCCCATTACGGGTACATGAAGCTCAAAATGCCCGGGCCCAACAGAATCATCACCCTTGCTAGTGATCCAGACGTAGCACTCCACGCCGAAAATAAGACAGCCGCACTAGCCCTTGAGGCGCTATCCAAAGCCCTAGCGGCCGAGGAACTCACAGCGCTGCGCTCCACGGTGAACAGGGACGACGTGATACTTGACAAAATATCCAAGTCCACCTCTTTTAAGCCAGCGGACGAAATAGTCAAATTCCAAGTCCATCCAACGGTCCCTACAAAAACGGCCTCCATTGGGGCACAATTAAACCCTGATGTAGACGCCGCACTACGAGAATTCCTACGGGAAAATTGGGATATTTTTGCCTGGCACCCTTCAGACATGCCAGGAATCCCATGCCGGCTGGCAAAGCACAGCCTATATATCCTAAAAGGATTCAAGCCAGTCAAACAGGCTCTTCGGTGATTTTCCGAACCCAAAAGACAGGCAATGGGAGAAGAGCTAGCCAAACTATTAGATGCCGGATTCATCAAAGACATAAAAAATCCGGACTGGCTAGCAAACCTGGTAATAGTACCAAAGAAGGACAAATCCTGGCGTCTGTGTGTTGATTTCAAGGACCTTAACAAGGCTTGCCCAAAGGATCCCTTCCCCCTTCCCCGCATCGATCGAATTATCGACGCTACCGCAAGACACGATTCATTGTGCTTCCTCGACGCATACTCCGGCTACCATCAAATCAAGATGGCAGAGCCAGACCAAGCCGCAACGGCATTCATTACTCCATACGGACCATTCTGCTTCCACACAATTCCCTTCAGGCTCAAAAACGCCGGCGCAACATACCAGCGCATGATTCAGACATGTCTGGCAAACCAGGTCGGCAAAACAGTGGAGGCATACGTAGATGACGTGGTCGTTAAATCCAAACGCGTCGAAACTCTAGTAGACGACTTGAG
Organism: Aegilops speltoides; assembly: GCA_021437245.1. NCBI lineage: Eukaryota > Viridiplantae > Streptophyta > Magnoliopsida > Poales > Poaceae > Aegilops > Aegilops speltoides. The sequence continues at coordinate 94,571,026 of CM038147.1, forward strand.
GCTCACATTCGACAGTCTCTGAGCATATGACGTTAAGCTCAACCCTTAAAATGCGTTTTGGCGTGCACCGAAAGCTCTTGGGCTTCATTGTATCCGGTAGAGGAATTGAAGCAAACACAGCCAAGATCCGAGCTCTATCACAATTGGATATCCCAAAAGATCTCAAGCAAATACAAAAATTGACTAGATGCGTAGCGGCTTTAAGCCGCTTCATCTCCCGCTTCAGAGAAAAGGCATTACCCCTTTATCGCCTCCTCCGGCGCACTGAACACTTCAAGTGGACGGATGCCGCCACGGCCGGACTCGAAGAAATAAAGGCCATACTGGCAGCAAATCCGGTCTGGCATACCAACGGGCGAACCAATGCTATTATATATCACGGCAACACATCAAGTTGTAAGCGCGGTGCTCGTCGTCGAACAAGAAACGGACGGACATAAGTTCCCTCTTCAAAAACCAGTGTACTACGTATCCACTGTCTTAACTCCATGCAAATCCCGGTATCCGCATTATCAAAAGATAGCGTACGCAGTGTTCATGGCATCCCGGAAGCTCCGACACTACTTTCAAGAGTGTTCGATAACAGTAGCCTCCGAAGTACCTCTCAATGACATTATAAACAACCGCAACGCGACCGGCAAGATTGCAAAATGGGCCATCGAGCTCCTACCATTCGACATAACCTATAAACCACGGCGAGCCATCAAGTCGCAAGTTTTGGCCGACTTCATCGCCGAATGGACTGAAGCCGAACTCCCTAAAGAGTACGGCGCATATTCTAACTGGATCATGCACTTCGACGGCTCCAAAATGTTGGCCGGCCTAGGGGCTGGCATCGTCCTGACGTCCCCAACCGGGGACACAGTCCAATACGTACTTCAGATAATGTACACGGACTCCAACAACGCAGCCGAATACGAGGCCCTTCTACATGGCCTCCGGATGGCGGTCTCCATGGGCATTAAACGCCTAGAGGTGCGAGGGGATTCGAACCTCGCGATATCCCAAATAAATGGAGACTTCAACGCCAAGGACCCAAAAATGGCAGCTTACCATAACGCCATTTTGAAAATGTCAGCTCGGTTCGAAGGGCTCGAATTTCACCATATAGCCCGGGATAATAATCAAGCGGCGGACGATTGGCACGATCGGCGCAAAGCGCGATGCCGCTTCAACATCTTCTCGAACGGCTTTTCAAGCCATCCGTACTATGGGAAGGGGAGTCCGGACATAACAATCCGGACCCAACCGCACTACCCGACATCGCACACTCTGACACAATCGGTGGTTCTGCCAATGAAACAACACCTTCAGCCCACAAAATAATGGCAGTCATTGCCCCGTGGACTGAGCCATTCCTAGCTTACTTAACTAAGCATGAACTTCCTGAGGACCAAAATGAGGCCCGCTGCATAGCACGGCGCTCTAAAGCATATAAGGTCCACGAGGGAGAGCTTTATAAGAAAAGAACAACCGGAGTCCTTCAAAGGTGCATCTCCAAAGAGGAAGGGCGAAATCTTCTGGCTGAAATTCATGCCGGACTCGGTGGGCACTACGCTCCAGCCCGGGCCCTTGTAAGCAAGGCCTTCCGTACAGGATTTTATTGGCCAACGGCCCAAACGGACGCTTAGGATTTAGTCCAACGATGCGTCGGTTGCCAGCTCTTTGCTAATCAAAGCCACATGCCACCCACCGCCCTGAAAACTATACCCGTCACCTGGCCGTTCGTAGTCTAGGGGCTTGACATGATTGGACCCCTTAAAGGGGGAATCCACAAGCAAAAATACCTATTGGTCATGGTGGATAAATTCACCAAATGGATAGAGGCCAAGCCAGTTAAGACGGCCGAATCCGGACCCGTGATAGACTTCATATCCGGGGTAGTATACTATTACGGTATCCCCCACAGCATCATCACTGATAACGGCACAAACTTCACGGCCAACGAGGTTAAACTCTGGGGCAAAAACATGGGCATTAAGCTCGACTACGCTTCAGTCTATCACCCTCAAACTAACGGTCAAGTCGAGTGAGCAAATTGTCTAATCATGAGCGGCATTAAACCCAGACTAGTGCGGCCCCTCAAGGAATCTAACACGCATTGGGTAGAGGAGCTCGACTCCATACTCTGGGGGCTGCGGACCACGCCGAATCGCACTACCGGATTCACACCATTTTTCATGGTGTATGGCGCAGAGGCAGTCTTGCCCTGCGACATAATTCATGACTCACCTCGCATGCACATGTACGAAGAAAGAGAAGCCGAGATGGCTCGGCAGGATAGTTGGACGCCTTAGAGGAGGAGCGCAACATGGCAAAAGCTCGTTCCGCATTTTATCAACAGCAGGCTCGAAGATATCAAAGCAAAGAAGTACGGGCCAAAACTTACAATGTTGGTGAACTCGTTCTACGCCTGCCGGAGAAGAAAAAGGACAAACTCAAGCCCAAATGGGAAGGTCCCTTCATCATCGACCAAGTCCTGACCGGCGGAGCATACCGTCTGTGAAACGCATCGGACAACCGACTCGAGCCGAACCCATGGAACGCAGCCCGTCTCCGAAGATTCTACGCCTAGCGCCGGACCCAGAGTTCGTCTCCTTCCTCCGTCCACATTTTATACTTTAGCTGTCTTTTGTTTCTCTCTTTCTCCTTCCTTTTTTCTTAAAGCCTCAAGGCCGATCATGCATTGTTAGACACACTTGACGTGCTGCTCGCACTCATTATACCTGGGGGCTTCTTTAACAGAAGCTTATTTATACGGGCTTCATGCCCAATACATGTGTCACACTTCCGCATGTACCTTTTATTCACCATTATATGCATCGATATGACTTAAGTTTTGGCCAAGCTGGGTTGCCTGGCTCCTGTGCTTACCCCTACGTTCCCGATTGTTCGGCTAGGAGGTAAAGGGAGCACCTCTGCAATTGTTATTGTCGGGTCAGCCGGATGTGTACCTCAGACTGGGTGAAGCCGAAAGCTAGCGTTCTTAAGGGAATATTCGGTCGGTGACTTAAAAGACGATTTCTTACCTATCTATTTATCTGCCCCCAGATGCTTTCCTGCTTTTTTCACAATCCGGACATGCACTTTAGGGCATGCCTCCCAGGGAAAGGAACCCCTAACGGAACTATTCTCCCTGGAAGATGTTTCTTACTAACCATGTAATATAACATAACTAGTTGGGCACTTGTGTGATAAAGCACTAATGACCCCTACGCCTGGTCTCCACGCATGCCCCGGTTTTTCTATAACCGCGAGGGTATTCGGACACACTCCGGACTGTCGGGTCCCGAGGTTGAAGCAAAAATGTCCGCAATGACAAACGATCTACAATCCGGATAGAAGGCATTTTACATGTCATTTTAAATTACATAGTCAACTTGACTGATTGTATTCCTCTTCAATACCATCTAGCAGGCTGTCTAGTTTACAGTCCCGCTGGGAATACTTTGCGGCCAACTCTACTTGGCCGTACATTAAGCTCACAGGGATCTCCTTCCGATCAGGCCCCACAGGCCCGACCTCGGCCATGCGGTTCGGGTCGGCCTTCGTGTACCTCATCTTCACAATGGCCCAGGCCTCCCTGGCGCCTTGACGGCAGGCCGATATCTTCCACAGACAGAAGCGCCGCCGAGCTCCCTAAAGCTTCTCTACAAGCCCTCCAAGACCCTCGGGTAGGGAGACGGACGGCCATAAGGCCTGGGCGACACCGCTCATCACCTGCCGAACTCGTTCGTGCAGTTGCAACAGCTCGGGAAGTTGGTTACCCGTTGAACCGTGCATTCCCTCTGCAGGACGGCCTGTGAGCATACCTACAGACATATTCTGGTTAATCGACTTCCTCACCGAACTCTTGTTTTCAAAAGTTCGTTCAAGCACTTACTATAAATGCTGCGACAAAGCCGCAGATTCTCCTTCACGGAGTACGACAGCTGGACCCGAACATCTTTTAGTTCCTCGCCCAGCTGAGTGTTGGCATCTTGGAGGTTATTTTTCTCCTGCCGCACCCTTGTCAGCACCTTCTCGCCAGCCTTTAGCTGGCGTAGTTGCTGTTGCCTGTCCGGATCTAGTCCGGCACCATCTGCAATATTATTGTCAGACTTATACACACGCCGCACTTCATAAATTACTTGTCTTTCGAAGTATGTATTACCAGAGGGGGTCTCTGTGGCTCCCCCTGCGGCGGCTAGTGCGGCCTCAAGTTGGGCCTTGCACTCTTGCAGCTCCTGGGACAGGTGGGTATTCTTCTCCGTAAGATCCTGCATAACAAATGATCCTTAAATCAGTTATTCTAACTATTTTAAGTCTCGGGGGCTACTAGCATATATAACTGTCAGAACTCCTCACCCATATGTCTTTTACATACTGCTCCGTGGCTCTGGCTAGACCATGTTGAGCAGCACGGAGGTGCGCATATCCCGAATTGAAGGCATTCAACGCCTCTGGGGATAAGCATGCATCACGAAGAACTGTCCGGCGGCGCCTGTGATTCATGGCGCTCTCCACCTCAGACCTGGTGGTGGACAACCTGTCGGCGTCCTCCGTTGGAGGAGCACCCGACGCGCGCCCTGCGTTCGCCTGCCCCTCCGGACCTGGCGTTGGAGCCTGGCCGGCGGAGGTTTGATTGGCAATCTCTCCGGACACAGTCCGGCGAGCGCTCTTTCTCCTGAAAAAACCGCGAGCATTAATATGCCTTCCAGGAACCCTTTTCTGAAACATGGTGGCGAGCCATACTGTTGTGGCGATGTCTCGATCCTTGCCGCACTTCTCTTCCGCCTGCTGGGCCGAGCTGCCCCTTGTTGGCCAGCCGCCGCGGGTTCGGCTTCCCGCCTTGGAGGCACCTCCTGCGGAACACCATTGGTATACGGTGGTCAGAAACAAGCATGGATGAGTAATGGTATCAGGACTCTGGTCACAGTTACCTGGGAAGCTGGAGATATTCCGGGGTAGTCGGCCGTAATGGCAACCAAAGCATTATCAATGCTAAGTTGGTGGAACACTCCATCAATCAGCTCCACCTTTATGTCCGGATCCTCTTCGGAGGCCGGATCGAGGGATCGTTCCGTATCCTCGGGTTGTGGAGCCGGGCTGTGTATATTCTCTACGGCCCGGCGCAGTTCCTGCGTCAAAATCACAAAGTGAGACACTTAACTTTGGGAATATGGATCGGCTAGACAAATGTCCGCTTACCCAGCTCCAAGGGTTGTTCATGGAAAACCCATTCAATGGACTAGCATGGAGAAGTCCTCCTTCTCCCCTTTGTATAGGCCGGACAGGATCTTCACCAGATCGTCTACCGATCCCGGCCCCTTCCGGCCATGACGGGTGGCATCATCCTCCCCGTTGAAATCCCACATGGGGTGGCCCCTATATTGGAGTGGCTGCACCCCTCGCATGATGCATGTGGCCATGAATCCAATCATGGTCAATCTAGAATGAGCCAATAACCTTATTCGGCCCATCAGATATTGGGCGTCCCTATCATTCTCCCATTGAGGGCTCCGTGGGCGCCATCTTAGGCGTTTCTTCAGAGGAGCGTTGCTGAACTCTGGGAGGCCGATCCGAACTGGGTCCGGTAGCGGGGCGTCTTCCATATAAAACCATTCCGAAGGCCAGTCTTCGGATGCCTTCTTTGGGGTTCCGGATAGATATCCGGTCCCGACGATGCGCCATATTTCGGCTCCGCCCACTTGATATATCGACCCCTCATGAGAACGGGGGACAAGGCAGAATAATCTCTTCCACAGTGCAAAATGGGCCTCGATGCCCAAGAACAGCTCGCAAAGGGCCACAAAGCCCGCGATATGCAGGATAGAGGCAGGCGTAAGATGATGAAGCTGGAGCCCATAGAACTCCAGGAGCCCCCGGAGAAACGGATGTATGGGAAATCCGAGTCCTCCTATTAGATAAGGGACGAAGCATACCCGCTCTCCTTTGGAGGGATTGGGGGCGCTCTCCGCCTGCTTCCCGAGCTTGTAGGTGGCAAGTCCGGCTCGAACCGGAACCATGAAGGCTGGGGGAAGAAATCCCTCGGCTTGGAGCGTCACCAGCTCACTATGCGGGACCGCGCATCTCCCCCAATCTCCTGGCTGAGGGCTGGGAACGTGAGAGGAGGAGCCGCGTCGGCTGTCCATGATGGAATGGATTTTCGGTCAGAAGCGCTCCGACGAATGCTCGCGAAAGGAGGATGGTGTGATTAGGATCTAGATCCTCTCCTCTCTTTATAGGCAGCTCATTTGCGTAGCTAGGGGGTGGAATGTAAAAATACCTTGGCTTTTCGCATTCGTACGACACGTGGAGGATGGCCATTATTGGACGTGGAAGCCAAGGAGCATAGAATTTATAAAGAGACGGACACCGTTCGGTGAGTACATGGAATTTGAGGAGAACACGCCTTGCAATGCCGAAGACAACATGCGCGCCGGACTCGTCGTCATTGAAGCCTGGTTCGCGGGCTCCTGAGGGAGTCCTGGACTAAGGGGTGTCCGGATAGCCGAACTATCATCATTGGCCGGACTCCAAGGCTATGAAGATACTAGATTGAAGACTTCGTCCCGTGTCCGGATGGGACTTTCCTTGGCGTGGAAGGCAAGCTTGGCGATACGGATATGTAGATCTCCTACCATTGTAACTGACTCTGTGTAACCCTAGCCCTCTCCGGTGTCTATATAAACCGGAGGGTTTTAGTCCATAGGACGAACAACAATCATACCATAGGCTAGCTTCTAGGGTTTAGCCTCCTTGATCTCGTGGTAGATCTACTCTTGTACTACCCATATCATCAATATCAATCAAGTAGGAGTTGGGTTTTACCTCCACCGTGAGGGCCCGAACCTGGGTAAAAACATCGTGTCCCTTATCTCCTGTTACCATCCGCCTAGATGCATAGTTCGGGACCCCCTACCCGAGATCCGCCGGTTTTGACACCGACACTCAATGTTGATGTTTATCATTTGGAGCAATCCTTTGGAGTGAGTTGCACTTTCAATACCTACATGGGTTAGTCCCACAAGGAACAAACAAGGATATCCATAGACATAGAGTGATGCACACACAAGATGATGTCTATGAAAGCATTAGGTTACCTTGTCCCTTGTCTTACCAACAGGAGGGTTTGTGACTCCTTGAACTAGTACAAGATGTGGAAGTTGATTGCACTTGTTCTTGCCAAAATGATGATAGTGAAATATGTTGGCGGAGTCACCCTCAAGAACTCTCTAGTTCTTCTTCTTCGGGATCCACATCATCTTGATGGGAATCCTTGGAGTTGTAGTCATACTTGATGACGTAGAACTTGATGTAGTCTTGGGAACCCACTTGACCAAGACCTTAGGAGCTTCTTCAAATGCATCAATCTCCTCTTGAAGCTTATCCTTGCCTTTTTGCTTGTGCTCTTGTGGTGGAAGTTCATCTTGAGCTTTTGTCCCTTTGAAGGAAGTAGGATCATACTTCTCTTGTTGTGGAACAAACTTCGTCTTGGGGTATTGATCTTCTTCCCACTCAACTCCATTGGCATTGAACTTTTGTTCAAAACCAACACCTTGGTTCTTCCGGTGCCTTCCTTGCTTGTGTACAATTTTCTCAAATTGCTTACTTCCGGCAAGGCTCTTGTAAACACCTTTCTCTATAATTACCTTCAATAAGCTATTTTCTTGCTCAAGTGTAACTTGGCTAAGAGAATCATTAGTGGAATCATGAGAACTACTAGAAGCAACAACATTGGATTTAGCATGATTATTGTTACTGCTAGAGGGAGAATCCTTCTTGTTCTTGTTACTAGACTTGACTTGAGGCATGTAAGTAGATAAGAGTAAACGCTTGGCAATGTAAGAAGAACTTTTCTTATGAATATCATCATTGATTGCTTTTAAGAACTCATGCTCTTGCTCAAGGTTGAGCTTTTCAAAGCGTAACTTCTCATGAGTCCTTAGAAGTTCTCGATGATCCTCTAAGATAGTTTCATGAGCTAACTTAAGAGTGTTTAATTCTTTAGTTAGAAGCTCAATCTTCTCCTTATCATTATCATTTGTTTTATCTTGATTAGCATGATTAATTGACGTTTCATCATAGTATTCATCACTAGAGTTGTCAACAAGTAGATCATCATCACCTAACAAGTCATCTTCATCACTATTGAAATCAACATACTCGGGATGTGATACCTTTGGGCCTTTAGCCATGAAGCATCTTCCAAGTCCTTCATTTGGTGAATTAAATATGTTGTATGAGTTGGTTGACAAAAGTGCTAGACCAGCAACACCGTCATCTTGAGTATATTCAGAGTCAGAGTGATAGCTTCTCTCGGAGTGATTGTCGGAGTCGGAGCCGGATACCCATTCACCAACACGAGCTTGATGTCTTCGTTTTGTGTAGCTCCTTGATAATTTGTCCTTCCTTTCCGAATCCTTGCTCCTCCGGGATGTTCTTCGTTCACAACGGTCATCTCCACTCCTTCTCTCCCTTGGTGGTGATTCTTCTCTTCTACTTCTCCTCTTAGGTGATTCTTATCTTCTTTTGTAGGGTGTCGTAAACTCATTGGAATAGTGTCCGGGTCTTCCACAATTGTAGCAATTACGCTCTCAACTAGAAGATCTTTTGTCATTGTAGAACTTTGACTTGGAGCTTCTCTCTTTGCTTCTACTCTTGTAAAACTTGTTGAAGTTCTTCACCATTAGGCTCAATTGTTCATTGAAGGTTTGTTTCTCACTTGATGATGTGGGGGCTTCACATGAGGCTTTGTAAGCACCACTTGACTTGTTGTGGAGCTCCTCCTTATCCTTGAGTGACATCTCATGAGCTACAATTCTTCCAATGACTGCCGTTGGCTTGAGATCTTTGTAATTGGGCATCATTTGGATCAATGTGCACACGTATCATATTTTTCATCCAAAGCTCTTAGGATCTTCTTGATGATGAATTTGTCGGTCATCTCTTCGCTTCCTAAGCCGACAATCTCATTTGTGATAAGAGCGAGCCTAGAGTACATTTCAGCGACACCTTCACCATCCTTCATTTTGAACTTGTCAAGCTGACTTTGAAGCACATTCAACTTGGATTCCTTGACGGAGACGGTACCTTTGTGCATATCAATCAAAGTATCCCAAATTTCCTTTGCATTCTCAAGACGGCTTATTTTGTTGAATTCTTCGGGGCACTATTCGTTGAAGAGGATATCACAAGCTTGAGCGTTGTATTGCAGCATCTTCAACTCTTCCACGCTAGCTTCATAGTTTGGTTCTCTCCCATCAAAGAATTCACCTTGCAAGCCAATACACACAATAGCCCAAACGGCGGGGTTATGTCCAAGAATATGCATTCTCATCTTATGCTTCCAACTAGCAGAATCAATACCATCAAAGTAAGGACCTCTACGGTGATAGTTTCCCTCGCTAGACGCCATACTCACCTAGGTTGTGAAACCAAGGCTATGACTACCAAAAGCTATGGAAATCAAAGCAAATGGAGACCAAAGCTCTGGTACCACTTGTAGGATCGAAAGTATGTCTAGAGGGCGGGGGGTGATTAGACTACTTGACCAAATAAAAACTTATCCTTTTCCCAATTTTAGTCTTTGTTAGATTTTAACTAACTTAGCACAAGTCAAGCAATCTTAATACAATTCAAGCAAGCATGCAAAGAGTATATGAGCAGCGGAAAGTAAAGCATGCAACTTGCAAGAATGTAAAGGGAAGGGTTTGGAGAATTCAAACGCAATTGGAGACATGGATGTTTTTGTCGTGGTTCCGATAGGTGGTGCTATCGTACATCCACGTTGATGGAGACTTCAACCCACGAAGGCTAACGGTTGCGCGAGTCCACGGAGGGCTCCACCCACGAAGAAGCAACCTTGTCTATCCCACCATGGCCGTCGCCCACGAAGGACTTTCCTCACTAGCGGTAGATCTTCACGAAGTAGGTGGTCTCCTTGCCCTTACAAACTCCTTGGTTCAACTCCACAATCTTGTCGGAGGCTCCCAAGTGACACCTAGCCAATCTAGGAGACAACACTCTCCAAGAAGTAACAAATGGTGTGTTGATGATGAACTCATTGCTCTTGTGCTTCAAATGATAGTCTCCCCAACACTCAACTCTCTCTCACAGGATTTGGATTTGGTGGAAGAAGATTTGAGTGGAAAGCAACTTGGGGAAGGCTAGAGATCAAGATTCATATGGTAGGAATGTAATATCTTGGTCTCAACACATGAGTAGGTGGTTCTCTCGCAGAAAATGTATGCTGGAAGTGTAAGTTCGTTCTGATGGCTCTCTCCATGAATGAAGAGGAGGTGGAGGGGTATATATAGCCTCCACACAAAATCTAACAATTACACACAACTTGCCAAACTCGGTGGGACCGAATTGAGAAACTCGGTCGGACCGATTCAGCAAATCTAGTGACCGTTAGGATTTTCGGTGGAACTGACATGCAACTCGGTAGGACCGATATGGTTAGGGTTAGGGCATAACATAATCTCGGTGAGACCGATTACTCAAACTCGTGAGACCGATTTTGGTAATAAGCTAACCAGAGAGTTGGTCAGGTAAACTCGATGGGACCGATTCGCTCATTTCGGTGAGACCGAAATGTTACAAAAAGTAAACAGAGAGTTTACATTGCAATCTCGGTGGGACCGATCGCTCATCTCGGCGTTACCAAAACGTTACGAAGGGAAACAGAGAGATTACAATCCCATCTCGGTGAGACCGAGATCCCTATCGGTGAGACCAATTTTCCTAGGGTTTGTGGCAGTGGCTATGACATCTGAACTCGGTGGCGCCGGGTAGAAAGAATCGGTGGGGCCGAGTTTGACTTTTGGTTTAGGTCATATGAGGATGTGAGAAAGTAGTTGAGGGCTTTGGAGCATATCACTAAGCATTTTGAGCAAGTAAGCCATTAAGCAACACCTCATCCCTCCTTGATAGTATTGGCTTTTCCTATAGACTCAAAGCGATCCTGGATCACTAGAATATAAAATGTAGAGTCTTGAGCTTTAAGCTTGAGCCAATCTTTTTTTCCTTAGCATTTTGAGGGGTCCACTTTTCTCATCCATGCCATGCCAATCATTGAGCTTTCCTGAAATATTTAACTTGAAGTAGCATTAGCTCAATGAGCTATATGTTGTTACGAATTACCAAAACCACCTATGGATAGTTGCACTTTTAGTCGGTCAGATCGAAATGCACTAAGAGGTTTTGGAAGTTTAATCCCTTGACGGATCGGTGACTCCGAGTGCTCCTCTCCCGGAGGGTCCGAATTCGACTTGTTCAAACTTTGTGATGTAGCATGAATAGAATTTGAGATGAGAAAAGCATAGATAGCTAGAGGGAGTTCTTAGGCATTCTTGTCCATCCATTTGGCCAAAAGAAAAGCCAAACAAACAAAGCAACAAATGGATGTCCTCAAATGATAAAAATATGCAACCAACATGCTCACACAATAAGATAGCAAATGAAATATGTGGTAAAGCATGCACAAACACTCTAGCATCTATCAATCAATTTTTTGATGACCAGGTCATCTATATATTAGTATATTGACTTAGGAGCCAAATGAGAACATTTGATCATATGTCATACTCATCATTTAAGCACAAGTGGGGTTACCACTTTTACATAAAGCATTGTTGAGCAAATCTCCCCGTAGATGTGATATCCCCCTAAGAGGGATGAACTAACCTTGGTTTTTGTCGATGATGACTTCATGTAGGTGTTGAAGATGTAGTTGCTCAATGTGGATGTAGATCATTTGGAGCAATCCATTGGAGTGAGTTGCACTTTCAATACCTACATGGGTTAGTCCCACAAGGAACATTCAAGGATATCCATAGACATAGAGTGAAGTTCACACAAGATGTTGTCCATGAAAGCATTAGATTACCTTGTCCCTTTTCTTACCAACAAGAGGATTTGTGACTCCTTGAACTAGTGCAAGACATGGAAGTTGATTGCACTTGTCCTTGCCAAAATGAATATGAGCGAAGTATGTTGGCGGAGTCACCCTCAAGAACTCTCTAGTTCCTATTCTTCGGGATCCACATCATCTTGATGGGAATCCTTGGAGTTCTATTCGTACTTGATGAAGTAGAACTTGATGTAGTCTTGGGAACCCACTTGACCAACGCCTTAGGAGCTTATTCAAATGCATCAATCTCCTCTTGAAGATTGTCCTTGCCTTTTAGCTTGTGGTCTTGTGGTGGAAGATCATCTCGAGCTTGGTGTTCCTTTGAAAGAAGTGGGATCATACTTCTATTGTTGAGGAACGAACTTTGTCTTGGGGTATTGATCTTATTCCCACTCAACTCCATTGGCATTGAACTTGCATTCAAAACCAACACCTTGATTCTTCCGGTGCCTTCCTTGCTTGCGCACAATTTCCTCAAATTGCTTACTCCCGGCAAGGCTCTTGTAAACACCTTTCTCTATGATTCCCTTCAATAAGCTATTTTCTTGCTCAAGCGTAACTTGGCTAAGAGAATCATTAGTGGAATCAAGAGAACTACTAGAAGCAACAACATTGGATTTAACATGATTATTTTTACTACTAGAAGAAGAATCTTTCTTACTCTTGTTGCTAGATTTTACTTGTGGCATGTAAGTAGACAAGAGTAAACGCTTGGCAATGTAAGAAGAACTTTTCTTACGAAGATCATCATTGATTGCTTTTAAGAACCCATGCTCTTGCTCTAGATTGAGCTTTTCAAAGCGTAGCTTCTCATGAGTCTTTAAAAGCTCTCGATGATCTTCTAAGGTAGTTTCATGAGCTAACTTAAGAGTGTTTAGTTCTTTAGTTAGACGCTCAATTTCCCTCTTATCATCGCCATTCGTTTTATCTTGATTAGCATGATTAACAGCAAGTTTCTCATAGTTTTCATCACTGAGTTGTCAACAAGTAAATCATCATCACCTAGCAAATCATCTTCATCACTATTGAAATCAACATACTCGGGGTGTGATACCTTTGGGCCTTTAGCCATGAAGCATTTTCCAATCCCTTCATTTGGTGAATCAAATATGTCGTATGAGTTGGATGACACAAGTGCGAGACCGGAAACACCTTCATCTTGAGTATTTTCAGAGTCAGAGTGATAGCTTCTCTCGGAGTGGTTGTCGGAGTTGGAGCCGGATACCCTTTCACCAACATGAGCTTGATGTCTTCGTCTTGTGTAGCTCTTTGATGACTTGTCCTTTCTTTCGGAATCCTTGCTTCTGCAAGAGGATCTTCGTTCATAATGATCATCTCTACTCCTTCTTTCTCTTGGTGGTGATTCTTCTATTTTGCTTCTCCTTTTAAGTGAGTCTTCTCTTCTTTTGTAGGGAGCCGTACACTCACTTGAGTAGTGTATGGGTCTTCCACAATTGTAGCAATTGCGATCACGACTAGAAGATCTTTTGTCATTGTAGGACCTTGACTTGGAACTTCTCTCTTTGCTTCTACTCTTGTAGAACTTGTTGAAGTTCTTCACCATTAGGCTCAATTCTTCATTAAAGACTTGTTTCTCACTTGATGATGTAGGAGCATCACATGAAGCTTTGTAAGCACCACTAGACTTGTTGCGAAGCTCTTCTTTATCCTTGAGTGACATCTCCTGAGCAACAATTCTACCAATGACTTCCGTTGGCTTAAGATCTTTGTAATTGGGCATCATTTGGATCAATGTGCACACGATATCATATTTTCCATCCAAGGCTCTTAGGATCTTCTTGATGATGAATCCGTCGGTCATTTCTTCACTTCCTAAGCCGGCAATCTCATTTGTGATGAGAGCACTCCTAGACTACATTTCAGCGACACCTTCCACCATCCTTCATTTTGAACTTGTCAAGTTAACTTTGAAGCACATCCAATTTGGATTCCTTGATGGAGTCGGTACCTTCGTGCATATCAATCAAAGTATCCCAAATTTCCTTTGCATTCTCAAGATGGCTGATTTTGTTGAATTCTTTGAGGCATAATCCGTTGAAGAGGATATCACAAGCTTGAGCATTGTATTGCAACATCTTCAATTCTTCCGCGGTAGCTTCATGATTTGGTTCCCTTCCATCGAAGAATTCACCTTGCAAGCCAATACACACAATAGCTCAAACAATGGGGTTATGTCAAAGAATATGCATTTTCATTTTATGTTTCCAACTAGCAAAATTAGTGCCATCAAAGTAAGGACCTCTACGGTGGTAATTTCCCTCACTAGACGCCATACTCTCCTAGGTTGTGAAACCAAGGCTATGATCACTAAAGCTATGGAAATCAAGGCAAATGGAGACCAAAGCTCTGATACCACTTGTAGGATCAAAAGTAGGTCTAGAGGGGGGTGATTAGACTACTTGACCAAATAAAAATCTAGCCTTTTTCCCAATCTTAAGTCTTGGCAGAATTTAACAACTTAGCAAGAGTCAAGCAATCAACCCACACATGCAATTCTAAGAGTATAGCAGCAGAATGTAAATCATTGCATATGACGGTAAAGGGATGGGTTTGGAGTGGCAAACGCAATGTAGACACGGAGATTTTTGTCATGGTTCTGATAGGTGGTGCTATTGTACATCCATGTTGATGGAGACTTCAACCCACGAAGGGTAACGGTTGCACGAGTCCACGGAGGGCTCCACCGACAAAGAGTCCACCAAGAAGCAACCTTGTCTATCCTACCGTGGCCATCGCCCACGAAGGACTTGCCTTACTTGGGTAGATCTTCACGAAGTAGGCGATCTCCTTGCCCTTACAAACTCCTTGGTTCAACTCCACAATCTTGACGGAGGCTCCCAAGTAACACCTAACCAATCTAGGAGACACCAGTCTCCAATAGGGAATAGATGGTGTGTTCATGATGAAATCCTTGCTATTGTGCTTCAAATGATAGTCTCCCCAACACTCAACTCTATCTCACAGATTTGGCTATGGTGGAAAGATGATTTGAGTGGAAAGCAACTTGGGGAAGGCTAGATATCAAGATTCTTGTGGTTGGATTGGAATGTCTTGGTCTCAACACATGAGTAGGTGGTTCTCTCTTAGAAAATGATGCTGGAAGTGTAGGCACGTTGTGATGGCTCTCTATCTAATGGATAGGAGGGTGGAGGGGTATATATAGCCTCCACACAAAATCTAACCGTTACACACTAAAGAGCCAACTCAGTCAGACCGAATATGTGAACTCGGTGAGACCGATTCAGTTCAAAATGTGAACGTTAGGATTTTCGGTGGGACCGACTTGATCAACTCAATGGGACCGATGAGCTAGGGTGTAACATCCCAAAATTCTATATTTTGGAATTTTATATTAAATAAATAAATAGGATTGTTTGTTTTATTGTTGTGTGATGGATTGTGTGAAATTATTTTATTTTCACGAGAATTCAAACCTTTTGAGTTCTTGTTTAAAATTTTTTCTATTCATGTTATAAAAGTTGGGTAACATTTTGTCCAATAATGAAAACTATGGTTGGGGAAGTTTATTCAAGAAAATCAAAGGGCTTTCATTTTTGTTTGACTCTTTTTGAAATATTGGAAACCAGAATCACAATTTTGGAGTGATAATAAGATGACTTTCTCAAATGTGGTGGATGAATGTTTCATATGGAGTTTGTTTGGATTTTGGAGTTCCAATTGAAATATGATATTATTTGGAGTTTTACTGTCGTTTAAATATTTCCAAATTAATCAAATAAAATTTAGTGAGAGGAGATAATGTGACTTCTCCAAAAATATATTTGGAAATATTTAATACGGTACAATTGTCCTTTTGTTAATTTACAATTGTCCTTATGTCTAAAAAATGTATTTGAGCTTGTGCACACAAATAATACTTTGTAGGCACCAAATTATAATTACGTGTATGTGAACATTTACTTTTGTCTATTAATTTTTTTCTTTTGCGCGACAAATGTATTAGCAAAAATAAAACCTACAGCCATGACCCAATTTGGCCCAACTGACCGAGCAGCCCACTAGCGAAGCGTTCATCTTCCTCCTCGTGCACATCTGTACGTTCGCGTACAGAGAGACATCCATGGCTTAGGCTGCACCCCAACGCTTCCTCTCCCTTTTCCCGCAACCACTGACCTCCTGAACCGGTTCCCCATGCTCTCTCGACTCCTTGCCTCCAGTAGTGCGCCTTAAGGCACCCCCTAATGGCCATTAGAGCTGGAGGAAACTGCTGCTTTTACTGCCGTCAATAACAACTATGAAACCGCTCGATTCTGACCTCCGCTGCTCCTATAAAAGGTACCCAGACGAGAGCCTCGAAGCCACTCACTAGCCCATCCTAAAACCCCTCTCTGAACCTCCTCCTCTGCGAGCAATTGCTCGTCGGAGTTCGGCAACTCCGGCGGCCGCTCCACGCCGCCACGGGACAAGTCCGAGCCTGTGATCTTATCCAAAGGACTCACCTTGTCGACCGCTTCGCCGTTCTGCAACTACTTGACGTTGGGGGCCTTCTTCCTCAACTCCGGCGACCTTTTTTCCCAACTCCGGCGACTAACTCCGGTGAGCACTGTGTAAATCCCGTAAATGTTTTTTAGAAAAATACTCAAACTTCGGAAATTCATATCTCCTATACCGTAAGTCCGAATTCGACAAATTTTATATCCACGGATTCGTTGAGACATGAAGTTTATCATGAGACAAAAATATTTCACTTTTGGTAAATTAAATTTTACACAAATTTAAAATTTGTATTTGAGTATTTTTGCTATATCTATTAATCAGTAGTTCTTTTGAAAATGTTTCCATATCTTGCTGTTAGATTTTTTTCCTAATTGTTCACCTATGTCTAGCCACTGTTTCAACCTTAACACTTTATATAGTTTTTCTTTTATCGTAATTCAATTTCATCATTAGTTTAATTTGATTCTTGATTCAGCTTTTTTTAGAAGATCATTAGGAACCTCTCTGGTCATATGCTATAATTATACAAATTTAGACTTCACGAGATGTTACATATATTTTGTAACATAAACCTTTGTGCCATAAACTACATCTACCATTTTCATTGTAGACTTTGTCATAGAACCTTGCCTCACAACTTTTCAGCCTGTGATCTTCACTTTGACCCAACCCTAGAACAAAACCTATATCATATTTTCATTCTTGATCTTATCTCAACCCGTTACCAAGTCCTAACAACTTATGTAGGAATATTTTTTTATTTTGTATTGTAATTTGAATATTTTATTTGAATCTTTATTTGGATGTTGTTGTGTGTTAAAGTACTTTCTTATATCGTTAGATATATCGTAACGAGAAGAAGAGACGACTCAATAGAATATTTCATCTTCATCAACAGTACAAGGCAAGTTACATCTTAATCATGTTTTTATATCTATGTTTTATATATGCATTTAGTCCTTTGATGTAGGGTTTGCATGAATATGTTAGTTGGCTATATTGTAAACCCAGTAGTGCAATGAGGTAGGTCTGAGCCTTTACTTCTTTGTCACCAACGTTGTAGGGATTTTTGCTATGCCATTGTAGACGAGGGTATGTGAGATCATGAAAGTTGCGAGTGATATAATAATTAAGGGTAACCTTAAGGCGGCAACATTAACACACATATGGGTGGATTGGTAAGGGGCACCCTGGAGAAACCAGTGGACTTGCCCAGGGGATCCCGGAGTACCCATGTGATCAGCCTATGGACTGCCACCCAGGCTCAAAGGGATTCATCAATTTTTCATGACTAGAAGCTTACGTGCACAGCCACAAGCTATTATGGGCTCTGGCTTAGTTGAGTACGTTGTGTGACCTCTTACAGTGGTAGACTAGCAGATGTAGTTATATATGTAGGTGTATCGGTCTATCCAGGGTTAAGAGGGAACACTTCAGAAAGACTATGTCTCGTCTTCCGGCTCTCAAACACCAGACAGTGCGAGGACTACAAAGGAGGTGATCGAGTCTTGTGGGGAAAAGTGTGCAAAACTCTGCAGAGTGTAAAACTAATCGATTAGTCGTGTCCCCGGTTATGGACAATTTGAGCATCTAGAAAGTGGGAGTTGAGCGATCTCATCACTCTTAATTAATTTAATGGGTTTTAATGAATTTGGGTATAGATTGAATGGAGCAACCATCTCAATCATATTATGATGATTTATGTAGTAACAATATGATATTCTTTTCATGATAGGGAAAAATCAGCTTTATGCAAATTAAATTTAGAACCATCCACCAGCCATATTGCATTTATAAATAGGACATTTATTCATCTCTCGTGGTGTGACTTGCCAGTACATTGAACGTATTGACCTACACAGCTGCAACATATTATGTTGCAGGTATTATCCGACGAGTAAGTGATATGATATGGTTACGGTTCGCACTCAAGTTGCCGATGGCGTTGATGAGACTTCACACTCGTTTGCCTGTTTTTGCTGAGATTCTTAAGGTATATATATCAGTTTTTTGTTACTTATACATGTGATTGCACTTTGATATATACTATGTGCTAGCATACCGATCCAGGGATAGCACAGGTACACAGAGACTTGACCGTCTGAGGTCGGGTCGCTACATAGTGTTAGGGCAAAACTTGATCTCGGTGTGACCGATTACTTCAACTCGGTGAGACCGATTTCAGTTACAAGCAAACAGGGAGTTGGTCAGGCAAACTCGATGGGACCGATCGCTCATTTCGGTGATACCGAAATGTTATGAACGGGAAACTCAGAGTTTGCATTGAAACTTGGTGGGACCGATCGCTCATTTCGGTGAGACCAAAACGTTACGAAGGGAAATAGAGAGTTTGCAATCCCATCTCGGTGAGACCAAAATGATTAGGGTTTCTGGCTATGGCTTATGTCAAGTGAACGCGGTGGCGCCGGATGAATCAAATAGGTGGGGTCGAGTTTGACTTTAGGTTTAGGACATATTTGGATTTGAGAAGATGTTTGAGGGCTTTGGAGGATATCACTAAGCATTTTGAGCAAGTAGACCATTATGCAACACCTTATCCCTTTTTAATAGTATTGGATTTCCTATGGACTCATTGTGATATTGGATCACTAAAATAGAAATGAAGAGTCTTGAGCTTTTGCCAATATTTGTCCTTAGCATTTTGAGGGGTCCACATCTCTAGTCCATGCCATGCCAATCATTAAACTTTCTGAAATAATCATCTTGAAAGGATATTAGTTCAGCGAGCTATATGCTCTTAAGAATTATCGAAACCACCCAGGGATTAGTTGCACTTTCAGGTGCCTTTTCCGGCGATCTGCCGGAGGGGGATTCGATCACAGAGGGCATCTACATCAACCCTATTGCCCTTCCGTTGAAGCGTGGGTAGCTTACCTCAGACCTACAGGTCCATAGCTAGTAGCTAGATGACTTCTTCTCTCTCTTTGATTTTCAATACCATGTTCTCCTCGATGTTCTTGAGATCTATCTGATGTAATATTCTTTTGTGGTGTGTTTGTCGAGATCCGATGAATTGTGGATTTATCATCATATTATCTATGAATATTATTTGAATGTCCTTTGAATTCTTATATGCATGATTTGATATCTTTGTATTTCTCTTTTAGTATCGGTTTGGTTTGGCAAACTAGATTGATATTTCTTGCGATGGGAGAGGTGCTTAGTTTTGGGTTCAATCTTGCGGTGTCCTCACCCAGTGACATAGTAGGGGTAGCGGGGCACGTATTGTATTGTTGCCATCAAGGATAAAAACATGGGGTTTTCATCATATTGCTTGAATTGATCCCTCTACATCATGTCATCTTACTTAAGGCGTTACCCCATTCTTTATGAACTTAATACTCTAGATGCATGCTGGATAGCGGTCGATGTGTGGAGTAATAGTAGTAGATGCAGGAAGGAGTCGGTCTACTTGACACAGACGTGATGCCTATATGCATAATCATTGCCTTGGATATCGTCATAACTTGCGCTTTTCTATCAATTGCTCGACAGTAATTTGTTCATCCACCGTATTATTTGCCTTCAAGAGAGAAGCCTCTAGTGAAACCTATGGCCCCGGGTCTATTTTCCATCATATATTTTCAGATCTATAAACCAAAAATACCAAAAATACCTTGCTGCAATTTTATTTACTTTTATATTGTTTTACGTTCTAGCAATCTTTTATAGCTATCTGTATCAGATCTCACCTTTGGAATTGACCATGAAGGGATTGACAACCCTTTACCGCGTTGGGTGCATGATACGTCTCCAACGTATTTATAATTTTTTATTGTTCCATGCTATTATATTATCTGATTTGGATGTTTTATATGCATTAATATGCTATTTTATTTTATTTTTGGGACTATCTTATTAACCTAGAGCCCGGTGCCAGTTTCTGTTTTTTCCTTGTTTTCGAGCTTCGTAGAAAGGGAATACCAAATGGAATAACACTTCACGATGAATTTTCTGTTGGGAATCGTTGCATGGAAAACAAAAAAAATTCTACGCACACGCAATGATCTATCCATGGAGATGCATAGCAGCGAGGGGGAGAGTGCGTCTACATACCCTCGTAGACCGTGAGCGGAAGTGTTTCTCAACGTAGTTGATGTAGTCGAACTTCTTAGCGCTTTAACCGATCAAGTACCAAACGCACGACACCTCCGCATTCTGCACACATTCAGCTCGGTGACGTACCACGCCTTCTTGATCCAGTAAGACGCCGAGGTAGTAGATGAGTTCCGTCAGCACGACAACGTGGTGATGGTGATGGTGAAGTGATCTCCGCAGGGATTGCCTAAGCACAACGAAAAAATGACCAGGGGTGTAAACGGTGGAGGGGGCGCCGCACAAGGCTATGCAATTATCTGGTCTGTGCTAGGCGCCCCTTCCACACACACACACACACACACACACACACACACACACACACACACACACACACATATATATATATATATATAATGTGGGAGGGGGAGGGGAGGGAAGTGGGAATCCTATTACCTTTCTACTTGGGCTCCTCCCAAGCCACGCGCCCCCCTGCCATATATGTCGGAGAGGGAAGGAAAGAGGGGGGAGAGAGAAGGAAGTGGGAATCCTATTACCTTTCTTTCCTTTCCTCCTTACCATTTCCTTCTCCACCTTGGCTGGCCCATATGGGCGGAACACCAGCCCCTTTTGGCTGGTGTGTTTCCCCTCTTTGCCCATAAGGCCCATATCTTTCGCCGGGGGTGCCCGGAACCCCTTCCGGTGACCCGATATGTACCCGGTACCCTCCGGAACAGTTCCAATGTCCGAATACTATCGTCCTATATACCAATCCTTATCTCTCGACCGTTTCAAGACTCTCATGTCCGTGATCTCATCCGTGACTCCAAACAACATTGGTCACCTAATCACATAACTCATATAATATTATATCGTCATCGAACATTAAGCGTGCAGACCCTACGGGTTCGAGAACTATGTACACATGATCGAGACACCTCTCCAGTCAATAACCAATAGAAGAACCTGGATGCCCATATTAGCTCTTACATATTCTACGAAGATCTTTATCGGTCGAACTGTTATGACAACATACGTAATTCCTTTTGTCCATCGGTAAGTTACTTGCCCGAGATTCGATCGTCGGTATCTTCATACCTAGTTCAATCTCATTACTGCCAAGTCTCTTACTCTTTCCATAATACATCACCTCATGACTAACTCCTTAGTCGTTTTCTTGCAACCTTTTGATGTGTATTATCGAGAAGGCCCAAAGATACCTCTCCGATACTCGGAGTGACAAATTCTAATCTCGATCTATGCCAACTCAACAAACACCTTGGAGATACATGTAGAGCATTTTTATGATCACCCGGTTACGTTGTGACATTTGATAGCTGATGACCCACAAGTATAGGGGATCTATCGTAGTCCTTTCGATAAGTAAGAGTGTCGAACCCAACAAGGAGCAGAAGGAAATGACAAGCGGTTTTCAGTAAGGTATTCTCTGCAAGCATCGAAATTGTAGGTAACAGATAGTTTTGTGATAAGATAATTTGTAACGGGTAACAAGTAATGAAAGTAAATAAAGTGCAGCAAGGTGGCCCAATCCTTTTTGTAGCAAAGGACAAGCCTGGACAATTTCTTATAATGAGAAAAGCACTCCCGAGGACACATGAGAATTATCGTCAAGCTAGTTTTCATCACGCTCATATGATTCACGTTCGGTACTTTGATAATTTGATATGTGGGTGGACCAGTGCTTGGGTACTGCCCTTACTTGGACAAGCATCCCACTTATGATTAACCCCTATTGCAAGCATCCGCAACTACAAAAGAATTATTAAGGTAGACCTAACCACATCATTATACATATGGATCCAAATCAGCCCCTTACGAAGCAACACATAAACTAGGGTTTAAGCTTCTGTCACTCTAGCAACCCATCATCTACTTCTTACTTCCCAATGCCTTCCTCTAGGCCCAAATAATGGTGAAGTGTCATGTAGTTGACGTTCACATAACACCATTAGAGGAGAGACAACATACATCTCATCAAAATATCGAACGAATACCAAATTCACATGACTACTAATAGCAAGACTTCACCCATGTCCTCAGGAACAAACGTAACTAATCACAAAGCATATTCATGTTCATAATCAGAGGAGTATTAATATGCATTAAGGATCTGAACATATGATCTTCCATCAAGTAAACTAATTAGCATCAACTACAAGGAGTAATCAACACTACTAGCAACCCACTGGTACCAATTTGTGGTTTTGATACAAGATTGGATACAAGAGATGAACTAGAGTTTTGAGAGGAGATGGTGTTGGTGAAGATGTTGATGGAGATTGACCCCCTCCTAATGAGAGGATCGTTGGTGATGACGATGGTGATGATTTCCCCCTCCTGGAGGGAAGTTTCCCCGGCAGAACAGCTCCGCCGGAGCCCTAGATTGGCTCCGCCAAGGTTCCACCTCGTGGCGGCGGAGTTTCGTCTCGTAAGCTTGCTTGTGATTTTTTCCAGGGTAAAAGCCTTCATATAGCAGAAGATGGGCACCGGAGGGCCACCAGGGGGCCCAGGAGACAGGGGGCGTGCCTAGTAGGGGTGGGCGCGCCCCCACCCTCCTGGCCAGGGTGTGGGACCCCTCTGGTGTTTTCTTCGCTCAATAATTCTTATTAATTCAAAAATGACTTCCGTGGAGTTTCAGGATTTTTGGAGCTGTGTAGAATGGGTTTCTAATATTTGCTCCTTTTCCAGCCAGAATTCCAGCTGCCGACATTCCCCCTCTTCATGGTAAACCTTGTAAAATGAGAGAGAATAGCCATAAGTATTGAGACATAATGTGTAATAACAGCCCATAATGCAATAAATATCTATTTATATATAAAAAGTGCTTGACGGGCTGACCAGAAAAAAGAGAGATATACTAGAAAATCCCACAAAAATCAGAAACATCCAACCATTTATTTAATACAGTAAAAAATTATAGCCATTAGATTTGTTTTAAGTGAAATAATTACCCACCATTGCCATTATGAAGAAAACCGTTCGTTCACATTACCTATAGATAAGAGCGTGCAATTCAAAAGAGACTTGGCTTGGCGTGCATGCATAAAATTCCCTAGAAAAAAAAACTACGTGCATGAATGCACAACGTGGCCTGACTTCTTTTTATATGCATGCGTGCATGCATAGGACTTCCCTTAACAAAGATAGATACATGCATGACGTGGGATCATTCCTTTTTATATGCATGCATGCATACATGCTTCCCTTAAATATGTACACATTAAAAAAAATATACATGCATCTATGTACTACATGCTAAAATTATTTTACGGGTCCCCTCAAAAAATTAAGGGTTAACCAGAAAAGAAAAAATATAATAGAAAACCTACGAAAAAATATAAACATATGCCTGTTTAATCATGCTTGGATTTCTTCACAAGTTGGGAGTTTCATCCTATAATTTTAAATTTCATGGAATTGGCTATGTACTTGGATGCTTTTTAGTTATATTCTATGGTGTGCCATGGTGAAATCTTCAAATTCGACAGAAAAAGCAAGGATCTATTTAGTTTCTATTTTAATTTATTTGGTTCCCTCTTAGTGGAGATGGTCACTATTTATTCACTTCACTTGACTACATGATTTAAAAAAAAGTAAAATATGATTGAGAGACAGCCAAATACTTCTTAGAAAAATGCGTATATGTAAGATATAATTGTCACGGGGAGTTTATTCCAAAAATATTAGTACGTGCGATTTAGTGAGTTTTCACACAATTTAGTACTCGATAATCAAGTGGAAAAGAAGATAATTATTCTATAAAATTCCACATTAATCAGTAAATACTGGCCCTCGATCTGGTGGGCCTTTTAAAATTATAACAATGTAACCGTCAGATATGCGTAACGTATACAACATCGTGGTCACCAAATGTGAGTCCTAATATGCCATAGTTTTTTTAGAACCTAACGCATATAGCTAAAATGTCATACCTGGTCTCTCACGAAAACTAAAACTCTCTATTGGAACGTGTCCTACGGAAGCTAACTATTCCTAAAGTCCAAAAAATTAGATTACTACATCTTCCTGTCAAAATAAGAAAAATTAGCAGAGAACTACATATAATATGATCGTCCAGTCATCCACCGCATGGAGAAAACATGTCTTGCATGCATCCTAATAGCAAGGAACTAGGTACCAGATCGCTTGAAGACTAGCCATGCACACAATGTCAACTAGATCGATCAGCTACTTGTGCATGCTCGATAATGATGATGCCAAACTGCCAAGAAAATCTTGCGACCATGTGCTCGCCCCTACCGCCAAATCATATTTCTTAAACTTATGGCCAGCGCAGTTGTATTGCGATGTTTCGGCTGCTGCCGCCGCAATATTTCATCTATGCATCATCTCAAGTTATGTACATTGTTCAGCCAAAATTGCCGTATTCCAATCTACGTATCATCCTAGATATGTATGATGTCCCTTAGATATGTATGATGTCCGGCCGCTGCTGTCGTATTCTGATCTACATATCGTCTTAGGTATGTACGTACACTTTTCGGCCCCGTACTGCTGTATTCAGTTTTAGGAATCAACTCAGATATGTACCCTGTCCGGCCGCCGTCGTGTTCCAGTCTATGTATCAGCTCAAGTATGTAAGCTTCCGTCTGCCATCATCCATATTTGGCTTGGTTCCCTCAGCCGGCCGTTCGTAGCCTCCACGTACATGCATACTAGCATTGTGAGATTTTAATCTTGCCTAGGTAAGCACCATATATGCAGCCATGCAATGCAAGACCGATTAGCCTAATGAAATACTACAATGCAAGACAAACTGATGCATGGACAACTTAGAGCGACATAAAGGCACACATACATTAATTATGATGTTCATTATGGAAAAAAAAATGTCATTTCGGTTCCTATGAAAGATACATGTCGTAATAAACAATGTGTGGTAATCCAAAATAATAAGGGTATGACACGAGTGAGGCAAGGAGATGTTTCCAGAATGTACAATCAATATATAATTTTCATAGATGATATCTCTAGGAAGTCCTTGATAATATAGTACATATGAAAATAAATTAATGTTTGCAATGATTATTATCTAGGTGTTTAGATTGTACATTAACTCTAACCTCACATGAGCTAGGATCAGTTTCTCACGGATAATTATAGTGCCACAATTTGGCCGACCGTGTATAATAGGCAAAAACAACATGAGCAAGATAGAAAAGCAAGCTATGTGCATATGATGAGACTCAAGAAGAAAAAAAATATTTTGGTTAAACTGTTGTGAACAACAAATAATGCCAAGTATGATTATACATGCCATGGTATTCAGAAGATAAGAGTGTTATTACTACCCCGGATTGTTCCCATATTTTCGTTATATTGATCCTGTTTGAGTACAAGCACTTAATTATGTTCATCCCTAAAGAAAAATTATAACTCAAAAGTATATAAATACCTCTCGACAGAAGAGATGTGCTTAGATAAAGATTTTAAATCTTCTATATGTCTCTTTGCTATTGTTAGAGGTTCTTGATTAATTGCAATCTTGCAATGCATATAGTTTTTCTATACTTACGACAAAAGAGATGTCACTTCTTACAAGATATGAAAAACACCATTAGCGGAATGTTTGATCAGTAAAAATTTCTAATATCACCATTATGTGATGCGAGAGAACATTCAAAATTTTAAGGTTGTCCGGTATTGTTCTATGGAAAATATATTGAACTTTTCACTTATATTCAGTTTGTGAAGTCAAGTTTGTATTTTTATATATGATATACACAAGATGAAATTATGTTGCGAAAGGATCGACTTTTCAATGAAAAAAATTTGGTCCCAATTCTTCTTTAGACAAATCGAGTAACATGTTCTCCAAATAAAAGGCTAAGATGTTGACTATGTAAGTTACATTTGTAAAATCCTAGCCCGCGCATCGAGCGGGCCACTTTGCTAGTTGATATAAAAGCATGATGCAAAATGGACGTATCAACTCCCCCAAGCTTAGACCTTGCTTGTCCTCAGGCGGAAGCCGAAATCGAAAAATATGTCCACATGTTTGGAGATAGAGGTGTCGATAAAAATAAAATACGGACATGAGGGCATCATGATCATTCTTATAACAACAACATATATTGCATTTGTCATATGATTTCTTATGCTCAAGTAACAATCAATTCACAATGTCAAGTATGGTTCAGAAACTTCATTGGGAATGAACAAACTATAATCTCAGTCATTGAAGCAATTGCAATTTATCATAACATCAGAAAGAGTCAAGAATAGAGCTTTTCAGCAAGTCCACATACTCAACCATCATATAGTCTTCTACAATTGCTAACACTCACGCAATACTTGTGGTTATGGAGTTTCAACTGGACACTGAGAAAGATAGGGGCTTATTGTGTTGCCTCCCAACGTACTCACCTTTGGGTGATGTCAACAATAATAATTCATGCTAACTTACATCCAATTGGATATATATATCAGGATCTTTCAAACACGAGGAGCTTGCTAAAGGATAAAATGAAAAAAAGGGAAAGGTGAAGATCACCTTGACTCAAGCATAAAGTAAAAACATAAAGTAAAAGATAGGCCCTTCGTAGAGGGAAGCAGAGGTTGTCATGTGCTTTTAGGGTTGGATGCACAAAATCTTAATGCAAATGAACATCACTTTATATTGCCACTTGTGATATGAACCTTTATTATGCAGCCCGTCGCTTTTATTACTTCCATATCACATGATCGTATAAAGCTTATTTTCTCCGCACTAATAAGTCATACATATTTAGAGAGCAATTTTTATTGCTTGCAACATGACAACTTACTTGAAGGATCTTACTCAATCCATAGGTAGGTATGGTGGACTCTCATGGCAAAACTGGGTTTAAGGATATTTGGAAGCACAAGTAGTATCTCTACTTGGTGCGAGGAATTTGGCTAGCATGAGGGGGAAAGACAAGCTCAACATGTTGGGAAGATCAATGACAATATACTTTAACTGAGATGTGAGAAAACATAAACCATTACGTTGTCTTGCTTGTCCAACATTAACTCTTTTAGCATGTCATACTTAATGAGTGCTCACAATCATAAAAGATGTCCACGATAGTATATTTATATGTGAAAACCTCTCTTTCCTTATTACTTCCCATTAATTGCAACGATGACCAAAACTACGTTTGTCAACTCTCAACAACTTTTATGCCTCATACCTTTCATGTGTGAAGTCATTACTATCCATAAGATCAATATGAGCTCTTTTATTCTTTTTACTCTTTCTACTTTCTCAAGATCATAGCAAAATAGCAAAGCCCTTGACTCAACACTAATCTTTATTATAGATAGCGCACGAACTCGATTACATAAAGCGATCACAAAGCAAGACTCAAAACTAATTCATACCAAAACTTCAATCTACTAGATCAAGATAGTACTAAAAGGATTGAACTAAGTAAAATGGTAAAGATAGGAGTGTGATGGTGATACGATACCGGGGCACCTCCCCCAAGCTTGGCAGTTGCCAAGGGGAGTGCCCATACCCATGTGATTATGTCCTCGAAGGTGGTGAAGGAGTTGATGATGATGTAGGCTTGTCATCCATCTTCCAAGGCATAGGCTCACCATCATAGAAGGATGACCGAGTCTCCGGGATCCTCAAATCTGCAGCCAAACTCATCCTCTTGAATCTATATTCATACTCACAGTTTTTATTTTGCAGGTCATAGATCTGATCTTGAAGGTGCTCGATTTTCTCTTGAAGCTTAAAGATGGTCTCCCCAATGATCTTGGCATCCAGCTTGTGGTTGTTGGTGAACTCTGCGATCATCATCTAATTGGCATTGAGTCCACACTCCACCATCCCTTGGCACTTGAAAACTTGTTGCTCCATGGCTTCGAGCTTTGTCTCCACGCTTCCGGTACGCCTTGGTCCCTCCACATCGCGGATCTACAACACCCCCTCACGCATCTCAAAGGTTTGAGGGTGTTGCAGCACCTTCGCAAGATAGGGGTTGATAACCCTCTCGAAAAACTTGTCCTTGGGAGCACTTGGAGACGTCATGGTGCTCTAAATCTGTCGGAAAAACAGCTCAAAATGAAAACAGAGGATATTTGCGTGATACGGTGGTCAAAACCTTTGGGAGATTATATAATTAATTTTTACCGACCAAAATACCTAACGTGCAAGAAAACGGAATCCGGGAGGCACACGAGGTGGCCACGAGACAGGGGGCGCGCCCAGTAAGGGTGGGCGCGCCCTCCACCCTCGTGGAGGCCTCGTGTCCTTCCCGAATTACTTCTTTCTTTCCAAAATTCTTAAATATTCCAAAACGGAGAAAAATTGCCATTAGGATTGTTTTGAAGTCGGTTTACTTACCGTACCACATACCTATTCCTTTTCGGAGTCTGAAACGTTCTGGAAAGTGTCCCTTATGTATTCCTCCGGGGTTACGGTCTCAATAATATTAGTTTCAACATTAATAGGATTACCTGAGATATAATGTTTGATTCTTTGACCGTTCGCCACCCTCGGACTTGTGCCTTCGAAGTTGTTGATTTTCATGGCACCGGAACGATAGACCTCCTCGATAACGTAAGGACCTTCCCATTTAGAGAGAAGTTTTCCTGCAAAAAATCTTAAACGAGAGTTGAATAATAACACATAATCACCTGAGTCAAACTCACGCTTTTGTATCCTTTGTCATGCCATCTTTTAACTTTCTCTTTGAATAGCTTGGCATTCTCATAGGCTTGAGTTCTCCATTCATCAAGTGAGCTAATATCAAATAACCTTTTCTCACCGGCAAGTTTGAAGTCATAGTTGAGCTCTTTAATAGCCCAATATGATTTATGTTCAAGTTCAAGAGGTAAGTGACATGCTTTTCCATAAACCATCTTATACGGAGACATACCCATAGGATTTTTATATGCAGTTCTATAGGCCCATAATGCATCATCAAGTTTCTTGGACCAATTCTTTCTAGATCTATTCACAGCCTTTTGCAAAATTAATTTGAGCTCTCTATTGCTCAACTCTACTTGACCACTAGACTGCGGGTGATAAGGAGATGCAATTCTATGATTAACATCGTACTTAGCAAGCATCTTACGAAAAGCACCATGAATAAAATGTGAACCACCATCAGTCATAAGATATCTAGGGACTCCAAACCTCGGAAAAATAACTTCTTTAAGCATTTTAATAGAAGTGTTATGATCAGCACTACTGGTTGGAATAGCTTCTACCCACTTAGTAACATAATCAACAGCAACTAAAATATGTGTGTAACCATTAGAAGCAGGAAAATGTCCCATATAATCAAAGCCCCAAAGATCAAATGGTTCAATAACAAGTGAATAATTCATAGGAATTTCTGGACGTCTACTAATATTACAATTCTTTGACATTCATCACAAGATAAGACAAACTTACGAGCATATTTGAAGAGAGTAGGCCAATAAAACCGGATTGCAATACCTTATGTGCAGTTCTATCTCCAGCGTGGTGTCCTCCATATGATTCGGAGTGACACTTGCGTAGGATCTATTCCTGTTCATGCTCAGGTACACAATGTCTAATAACACCATCTACTCCTTCTTTATAAAGGTGTGGGTCATCCCAGAAGTAATGCCTTAAATCATAAAAGAACCTTTTCTTTTGCTGGTATGTGAAACTAGGTTGTATAAATTTAGCAACAATGTAATTAGCATAATCAGCATACCAAGGAGTAGTACGAGAAACATTAATGACCACTAATTGTTCATCAGGAAAGCTATCATCAATAGGTAGTGGGTCATCAAGAACATTTTCTAGCCTAGGCAAGTTGTCTACAACGGGGTTCTCAACTCCCTTTCTATCAATAATATGCAAATCAAATTCTTGGAGCAAGAGAACCCATCTAATAAGTCTAGGCTTAGCATCTTTCTTTTCCATAAGATATTTAATAGCAGCATGATCAGTGTGAATAGTAACTTTGGACTCAACAATATAAGTTCTGAACTTATCACAAGCAAATACGACTTCTAAAAACTCTTTTTTAGTAGTAGCATAATTTCTCTGGGCAGTATCAAGAGTTTTGCTAGCATACAGGATAACATTCAATTTCTTGTCGACTCTTTGCCCTAGAAAAGCACCTACACCATAATCACTAGCATCACACGTAATTTCAAAAGGTAAATTCCAATCAGGAGGCTGAACAATAGGTGCAGTGATCAAAGCTTTCCTAAGTATTTCAAATGCTTCTACACAATCATCATCAAAGACAAAAGGAATATCTTTTTGCAATAAATTAGTCAGAGGCCTAGAGATTTTAGAAATGTCCTTAATGAACCTCCTATAAAAACCGGCATGACCAAGGAAACTTCTTATACCTTTTATGTCCTTGGGACATGGCTTCTTTTCAATAGCATCAACTTTAGCTTTATCAACTTCAATACCTCTCTCGGAAATCTTATGACCCAAGACAATGCCTTCATTAACCATAAAGTGGCATTTTCCCAATTCAAGACGACACTAGTGTCTTTGCATCTCTGCAAAACTCGATCAGGGTTGCTCACGCAATCATCAAAAGAGGATCCATAAACGGAGAAATCATCCATGAATACCTCACAAATCTTTTCACAAAAGTCAGAGACTATAGCCATCATACATCTTTGAAAGGTAGCAGGTGCATTACATAAAACAAAATGCATACATCTATAAGCAAAAGTACCGAAAGGGCTAGTAAAAGTAGTTTTTGATTGATCCTCCGCTGACACAGGTATTTGAGAGAAACCAGAATAACCATCTAGAAAGTAGAAATGTGTATGTTTGGATAGTCTTTCTAGCATTTGATCAATAAAAGGTAAAGGGTAATGATCTTTCTTAGTAGCTTTATTTAATTTACAGAAATCAATTACCATCCTATAACCTGTAACAATTCTTTGTGGGATCAATTCATCTTTATCATTAGGAACGACAGTAATACCTCCCTTCTTAGGAATGCAATGGACAGGACTTACCCAATCACTATCAGCAACGGGAGAAATTATACCTGCCTCAAGGAGTGATAACCCACAAATGTAGGGGATCGCAACAGCTTTCGAGGGTAAAGTATTCAACCCAAATTTATTCATTCGACACAAGGGGGGCCAAAGAATATTCTTGAGTATTAGCAGTTGAGTTGTCAATTCAACCACACCTGGATAACTTAGTATCTGCAGCAAAGTGTTTAGTAGCAAAAGTGGTATGATAATAAAGGTAATGATAGCAAAAGTAAATATAAATGTTTTTGGGTTTTTTTGTAGTAGTTGTAACAGTAGCAACGGAAAAGTAAATAAGCATAGAACAATATGTGAAAAGCTCGTAGGCAATGGATTAGTGATGGATAATTATGCTGGATGCGATTCCTCATGCAATAGTTATAACATAGGGTGATATAGAACTAGCTCCAATTCATTAATGTAATGTAGGCATGTATTCCGTAAATAGTCATACGTGCTTATGGAAAAGAACTTGCATGACATCTTTTGTCCTACCCTCCCGTTGCAGCAGGGTCCTTACGGAAACTAAGGGATATTAAGGCCTCCTTTTAATAGAGAACCGGAACAAAGCATTAGCACATAGTGAATACGTGAACTCCTCAAACTACGGTCATCACCGAGAAGTATCCGATTATTGTCACTTCGGGGTTGTCGGATCATAACACATAATAGGTGACTATAGACTTGCAAGATAGGATCAAGAACACACATATATTCATGAAAACATAATAGGTTCAGATCTGAAATCGTGGCACTCGGGCCCTAGTGACAAGCATTAAGCATAGCAAAGTCATAGCAACATCAATCTCAGAACATAGTGGATACTAGGGATCAAACCCTAACAAAACTAACTTGATTACATGGTAAATCTCATCCAACCCATCACCATCTAGCAAGCTTACGATGGAATTACTCACGCATGGCGGTGAGCATCATGAAATTGGTGATGGAGGATGGTTGATGATGATGATCCCCCTCTCCGGAGCCCCGAACGGACTCCAGATCAGCCCTCCCGAGAGAGATTAGGGCTTGGCGGCGGCTCCGTGTCGTAAAACGCGATGAAACTTTCTCTCTGATTTTTTTCTCCCCAAACGTGAATATATGGAGTTGGAGTTGACGTCGGTGGAGGTCCAAGGGGCCC
The DNA here is from genome assembly GCA_021437245.1 of Aegilops speltoides. Lineage (NCBI taxonomy): Eukaryota > Viridiplantae > Streptophyta > Magnoliopsida > Poales > Poaceae > Aegilops > Aegilops speltoides. The sequence goes on from CM038147.1 coordinate 94,603,605, forward strand.
ACGAGATAGGAGGCCGCGCCCTAGGGGGGGGGGGGCGCCCCCCTGTCTCGTGGACAGGCTGTGGGCCCCCTCGCATTAACTCTTTCGCCAAAATTCTTATTAATTTCAAAAAGTGCCTCCATGGATTTCCAGGACATTCCGAGAACTTTTCTTTTCTACTCATAAAACAACATCATGGCAGTTCTGCTGAAAACAGCATCAATCCGGGTTAGTTTCATTCAAATCATGCAAGTTAGAGTCCAAAATAAGGGCAAAAGTGTTTGGAAAAGTAGATACGTCGGAGACGTATCAACTCCCCCAAGCTTAAACCTTTGCTTGTCCTCAAGCAATTCAGTTGATAAACTAAAAGTGATAAAGAAAAACTTTTACAAACTCTGTTTGCTCTTGTTGTTGTAAACATGAAAAGCCAGCATTCAAGTTTCAGCAAATATTATGAACTAACCATACTCACAATAACACATAGCTCTCACAATTACTCATATCAATAACATAATTAGCTAGCGAACCATAATAAAAAAAACTCGGATGACAACACTTTCTCAAAATAATCATAACATGATATAACAAAATGGTATCTCGCTAGCCCTTTCTGAGACCACAAAACATAAATGCAGAGCACCTTTAAAGAACAAGGACGGACTAAACATTGTAATTCATGGTAAAAGAGATCCAGTCAAGTCATACCTAATATAAACCAATAATAATGAATGCAAATGACAGTGTGCTCTCTAGCGGGTGCTTTTAATAAGAAGGGTGATGACTCAACATAAAAAGTAAATAGATAGGCCCTTCGCAAAGGGAAGCAGGGATTTGTAGAGGTGCCAGAGCTCAATTTTAAAATAGAGATTGAATAATACTTTGAGCGGCATACTTTTGCTGTCAACGCAAGAACTATGAGATGGTTGTATCTTCTATACTACATGCATTATAGGCAGTTCCCAAACAGAATGGTGAAGGTTTATACTCCCCCAACCACCAACAAGCATCAATCCATGGCTTGCTCGAAACAACGAGTGCCTCCAACATACAACAGCCCTGGGGGAGTTTTGTTTAATTATTTTGATTTGCTTTGATCTTTTTGGATCATGGGACTGGGCATCCCGGTTACTGGCCCTTTCTCGTGAATGAGGAGCGGAGTCCACTCCTCTTGAGAATAACCCACCTAGCATGGAAGATATAGGCAGCCCTAGTTGAAACATGAGCTGCTCGAGCATACAAAACCGAATTTCATTTGAAGGTTTGGAGTTTGGCACATACAAATTTACTTGGAACGACAGGTAAATACCACAAATAGGAAGGTATAGTGGACTCATATGGAACAACTTTGGGGTTTAAGGAGTTCGGATGCACAAGCAGTATTCCCGCTTAGTACAGGTGAAGGCTAGCAAAAGACTGGGAAGCGACCAACTGAGAGAGCGACAACAGTCGTAAACATGCATTAAAATTAATTCACACCGAGTAGAAGCATGAGTAGGATATAATCCACCATGAACATAAATATCGTGAAGGCTGTGTTGATTTGATTCAACTACATGCGTGAACATGTGCCAAGTCGAGTCACTCAATTCATTCAAAGGAGGATACCATCCCATCATATCACATCATAATCATTCTAATAGCATGTTGGCACGCTGCGGATCCGGTTTCCGAGGATTTCTCCTCCGTGCATGTGGGGATTACGCCCGCTCTTTCCGCTCACGCGGGATCGCCTCCGATTCAAAATATTCTTAATGTTGATCCAGTTGAGATGGAGGCCTGCCATGTTTCCAGCCCAAATGAGCCGGTCAGCCCAGTTTCTTCTGGGCCTTCCACGCCTTCGGATCCAAGCCCACTGATCTGTGATGAACAAATCCCCTCTTCTCAAGAGGCTGCGAGACAGTTTGAAGCTATGGTCGATGACATGGTGGACCGTGTGATGACGTGTTCTATCTGCTCCGTTAGGGTCCACCTGTCTGCGGCATGTGGAATGCGAGCGGTCTGCTCGGCTTGCTCTCGCCCAGGTCACTCTAGCAGAGATTGTAATGATTTCGCGCGCTCCAATGGATTGGTTTGGAAGCCAATTTCGGTGCACCAAAAAACGATTTTATCGGAATCTGCTGCCTCTCATGGGAACAGAGTCGGAGTTATTGGGATAGACTGTCCAGTCCCATCGCCGCCGCCCCCATTGCATCTTCCCTCTCCTCACGCCAAAGAAAATGAAGGAAATATGCCCTAGAGGTAATAATAAAGTTATTATTTATTTCCTTATTTCATGATAAATGTTTATTATTCATGCTAGAATTGTATTAACCGGAAACATAATACATGTGTGAATATATAGACAAACAGAGTGTCACTAGTATGCCTCTACTTGACTAGCTTGTTAATTAAAGATGGTTATGTTTCCTAACCATGAACAAGGATTTGTTATTTGATTAACGGGATCACATCATTAGTTGAATGATCTGATTGACATGACCCATTCCATTAGCTTAGCACCCGATTGTTTAGTATGTTGCTATTGCTTCCTTCATGACTTATACATGTTCCTATGACTATGAGATTATGCAACTCCGTTTACGGAGGAACACTTTGTCTCGCTACCAAACATCACAACGAATCTGGGTGATTATAAAGGTGCTCTCAGGTGTCTCCGAAGGTACTTGTTGGGTTGGCGATTTGAGATTAGGATTTGTCCTCCGAATGTCGGAGAGGTATCTCTGGGCCCTCTCGGTAATGCACATCACTTAAGCCTTGCAAGCATTACAACTAATGAGTTAGTTGCGAGATGATGTATTACGGAACGAGTAAAGAGACTTGCCGGTAATGAGATTGAACTAGGTATTGGATACCTACGATCGAATCTCGGGCAAGTAACATACCGATGACAAAGGGAACAACGTATGTTGTTATGCGGTCTGACCGATAAAGATCTTCGTAGAATATGTAGGAACCAATATGGGCATCCAGGTCCCGCTATTGGTTATTGACCGGAGACGTGTCTCGGTCATGTCTACATTGTTCTCGAACCATAGGGTCCGCACGCTTAAGGTTTCGGCGATGTTATATTATGAGTTTATGAGTTTTGATGTACCGAAGGAGTTCGAGTCCCGGATGAGATCGGGGACATGACGAGGAGTCTCGAAATGGTCGAGACGTAAAGATCGATATATTGGACGACTATATTCGGAGTTCGGAAAGGTTCCGAGTGATTCGGTATTTTTGAGTCTGGGAGAGTTACGGAATTCGCCGGGAGAAGTATTGGGCCTTATTGGCCCTCGGGAAAGAGAGAGGGCTGCCTAGGGCAGGCCGCGCCCCCATGGCCTAGTCCGAATTGGACTAAGGGAGGGCCGCAACCCTCCTTCCTTCCTTCTCTCTTCCCTTCCTTGTCTCCTACTCCTAATACATGGAAGGACTCCTAGTTGGACTAGGAAAGGGGAATCCTACTCCGGTGGGAGTAGGACTCCCAGTATGCGCCATAGAAGAGGGACGGCCCTCCCCTCCTCCACTCCTTTATATACGGGGGTAGGGGGCACCCCATGGACACACAAGTTGATCATCGTGATCGTTCCTTAGCCGTGTGCGGTGCCCCCCTCCACGATATTACACCTCGGTCATATTGTAGCGGTGCTTAGGCGAAGCCCCGCTGCAGATTGAACATCAAGATCGTCACCACGCCGTCGTGCTGACGAAACTCCTCCCCGTACCTCTGCTGGATCGGAGTTCGGGGTGCGTCATCGAGCTGTACGTGTGTCAAGAACTCGGAGGTGCCAGAGTAACGGGGCTTGGATCGGTCGGTCCAGGAGGATGTACGACTACTTCCTCTACGTTGCGTCAACGCTTCCGCTTCGGTCTACGAGGGTACGTAGACAACACTCTCCCCTCTTGTTGCTATGCATCACCATGATCTTGCGTGTGCGTAGGGAAATTTTTGAAATTACTACGTTCCCCAACAGAAAAACCACGAGCACCTCCTGCTCCCACCATGGCAAACTATGAACTTGATCCTCAGTGCTTTGTGCCTGTTGGCCACCACATCATCGATGGTGGCGATCGTCGGCTTCCTCGCACCTTCTTCACGCCGGCTGCTCGGCCGACCTGACGCCATGAGACTACATGGTTGCTGAAGTAATGCCGGTGCCGGACGGACCGCTGGGCCCAGTGCGTGAGGAGGTGGTTCAGTTTCTCCAAGATACAGGTATTATGGTTTGATTTGCTCAGCCGTAGTTCCATGGGGTGGGTCTGTTTCAAGTCAGAGATCTATCAGTTAGATATACTTTGATTCAGCATGCGCCTTTTGGGTTGGGCAATGATCGTTTTGTTAGATTTATGAAGCATGATGAGGGGGGAAATTTCAAAGGAACAAATGGTTTTCGCAAGGGCTGGTTAATGTTCATTGGGATTCCTCTGGATTACCGCACTACTGAGTTCATCTCGCAGGTTGTTGGTACTTTTGGCAAGTTTATTTCTTGGGATAGTGAGGATCCTTATCTCGTCCGAACTATGGTGGAGGCTAGTTTTCCCGACACTCCGTTAGTTCCAAGAGATGTGGTTTTTGGTGATTATGCGGAATGGGGAGGTGCCCAAGTGTCCTGGACTGCTGCATGCTATGTTCTTGGTGCTGATTTTGCAGATCAAATGCCAAATGATGAAGACCCTATGCCGTTAGATGGAAACCCCCACCCGTTGCCTGGTAACTTGATTCAGGATAATTTGCCATTTGTCCTTCCTCCGTACCCAATGTTGGGATGGAATGATGCCCCTCTTGCTCCACCTGCTCCACCTGTTAATGAGGATGTGCCTGGTTGGGGTAATGCAGTGTGGGGTGATGAAGCTGTTGATGAGCAGGTCTTGCAGCCGCCTGCGCCTGAACAGGATCAAGTTTCTATTGTGATTGACCAACCGGAGGGATCAGCCTCTGTGGATCAACCAGAGCCGGATATTCAGCATGTTCCTCCACCAGACCTTCAGCAGCATCATGTCTTTGAGGAAAATCAGTTGGCAATAGTGCCCTACCAACCTCCTATTATTCAGTATCACGAGATATTCATTGGCATGGCGCGTATTGTCGCTGGACCTCCTCTCCCTCCGGAAATGATCTGGAAGAGGTCTTTTCAGAACCTCATGTTTGATTTCTCAGTGAAGGAAGTGCCCAGGTCTATCTTTTGCAAGGCGTTGGGCGCAGTCGTTTATTCCAAGAGGACTTGGTCCATTGCTTTTGATGAGTCCAAGCAGATGTCCTGCTTGCATGCTTCTCTGCCCTTGGTTCTGGCTGATAGGAAAGCTGTTGGGGTGAAGCGGCCGGTGGCCAGAGCTTTATTTGAAAACCTGCCTGCAGCCTCTGCTTCCGAAGACGTGGCATCTGCTCTTCCTGCCAATTCAGTTTCTGCTGCATCATCACCTGTTTCTGCCTCTCCTGAATCCACACCTATGGTTTTCTCTGTCGAACAAACTGTTAGAAAGAGAAGAGAGAAGAAGAAGCCTCCGGTGGTCGATACGACGCTGAGACGTTGCACTCGGAGCGCGGCAAAATTAGATGGCTTCAAAAATGTGGTTTTTGAGCAACTCTCGCTTCAGCCATCAAAGAAGCGCCCACGTGCCAAGCCCATGGAGGACAAGGCCCAGCCCACTTCTGCAGATGGCGATGAGGCTGCTTCGACTGCTGCACCACCACACACTCCAATTCGAGTTCTTCAAGTGGTTGGCGCGGAGCTGGAGATCGATCCTTCACTGCTGTCGGTGGATAAGCTTATGGCTAATCCACAGGAGGACTCGTCTGCATCTTCAGCTTAATGATTATGTCGTCTTATTTGTCTTTGCCGCGGGTGCATGTTATGCGTACTCTCTTTATGGTTGATCTTTGTCAGTTTAGGGAACTATCATTATGTGGCTCTGAACTATGTTATCTTTTGGATCGTATGGCATTGTATGTCATGCTTTATATACTCTTCTTCTCATCGGTGGTTAATGAATCATGTTACAACACGTAGTTGGAAGATTTTGTGTTGGAATGTCCGTGGTTTGAACTCAGATACGAGGCAGCGCTCTGTCAGAGAGAAAGTGTCTGAAAGTCAATGTTCAGTAGTTTGTCTTCAAGAAACTAAGCTTTCCTCATGCGATAGGGCATCTATGAAATCCATATGCCCTCATGGTTTTGATCAATTTGTTGAATCTCCATCTAGAGGCGCCTCGGGGGGCCTTTTGACTGCTTGGCGATCAGATGTGTTCCATGGCACTCTGTTACAAGTTAAACCCTACGCTATTGTCATGCAGTTTACTTCTGTGCATAACAAGGAGCAGTGGTTTCTGGTTAATGTTTATGGTCCTTGTCAGGGTGAACTTAGGGATGAGTTTGTCTCATGGATATACAATTTGGATATTGATCCTGGCCAATTGTGGATGCTGATGGGAGATTTCAATTTTATTCGTTGCACCGATAATAGGAACCTCCCGGGTGGTGACATAAATGATATGCTTATTTTCAATGAAATTATTGGCCATTTGGGGCTTCTTGAGCTTCCCTTAAAGGGAAGAAGGTTTACTTGGTCCAACATGCAGGATATGCCTCTTTTGGAGCAACTGGACTGGGTCTTACTTCTGCTAGTTGGATTAACTCATATCCCATGACACAAGTGACTCCTTTGGTAAAAACTGCGTCTGATCATGTGCCTTGTCTGGTTAGCATCAGTACTTCCATCCCAAAGGCACATATTTTCAGGTTTGAAAACTTTTGGGTCCATCAGGCTGGTTTCTTTGATTGTGTGCAAGAGGTTTGGAATCGTCCTTCTCGTAAAATTCATATTGCAGCAGTTATTGTTGATAAGTTAAAGGCTTTGCGGTTTGATTTGAAGAAATGGCAAAAAGGCTTATCTCATATTAAACGGCTGATTGAGAAATGTAACTGTGTAATTCTTTGGTTGGACAATCTTGAGGACATGAGACATCTTTCTAGGCACGAGAGTAACCCGGAAAAATCATCAAGCAGCATCATGAGCACCTGCTACACATGCAATACCTTTACTGGAGGAAGAGATGTACTATCAGGTATATTAAAGTTGGAGAGGAAAACTCCAAATTCTTTCAGGCAATGGCAACTGAAAGATACAGAAAAAATTCAATTGCTAGTCTAATATTGCCTGATGGATATGTCACATCTAATCATGAGGTTATGGCCAGAGAGTTTTTGAGAGCCTTCAAAAACAGAATGGGGGTGATTAGGCCAATTGTTTTGGATGAGAACATTCTTTCATTAATACCCAGGGTTCAGGGCTTGGAGGTCCTCACAAAACCTTTTGAGATTAAGGAGATTGAGCAAGTTATTAATGAAAAGCCCATTGATAAGGCACCTGGGCCTGATGGCTTCAATGGTATTTTTCTTAAAAAGTGTTGGTCAATAATTTCTGCTGATTTTATTCAGTTAGTGCATGAGTTTCATGCTGCTACAGCGTAGTTAGAAAACCTAAATGATGCTTACATTACACTAATACCAAAGAAACAATCGCCTCAGGGGGTGGGGGACTTTAGACCTATATCACTTACTAGTGTTGGTCTGAAATTCCTTACAAAGCTGGCTGGTAATAGATTCCAGCAGGAAATCATTAAATGTCTTCATAAAAACTAATATGGCTTCATCAAATCAAGAACAATCCAGGATTGTCTTGCATGGACTTCTGAATATATCCATCAGTGCAACCAGTCTAAACAGCCCATCCTTTTGCTCAAGTTGGATTTTGAAAAGGCCTTTGATTCCATCCAGCATGAGGCTATATTGAGGATTCTTGCTGCAAAAGGTTTTGACAGTAGATGGATTACATGGATGAGGCATATACTGTCATCTGGCACTTCTTCTGTCTTGCTCAATGGAGTTCCTGGAAATCATTTCAAATGCAAATGTGGAGTTAAGCAAGGGGATCCAATCTCTCCCTTGCTCTTTGTTATTGCTGCTGATCTTTTGCAGACTTTGATTAATAACCTTCTTCAGCAGGGTTTAATAAGCAGGCCTTTGCCAACACATGATCTTGATTTTCCAGTGGTACAATATGCTGATGACACACTGTTATTCTTAAATGCTGATAGGGATCATTTGGGGGCTCTGAAATCAGTGTTATATTCTTTTTCTGAGGCAACTGGTCTTCAGATTAATTTTCATAAATCTTCGATGTACCCCATTAATGTGATTTACCAGGAGGCTATTGATCTTGCTGCCTTCTTTGGCTGTAAGTTAGGCAAAATGCCTTTCACATATCTGGGACTGCCTGTTGGGACTACCAGGCCTAAGATTGTGGATCTTCTTCCTTTAGTGGATTGTATGGAGAGAAGATTGGCAACAAGTTCTTGGTTCTTGCCTTAGGGAAGCAGGTTGCAATTAGTTAATTCTGTCATTTCCTCTTTGCCTATCTTCTTCCTTTGTACCCTGTCAATCCCTCAAGGTATTTTGAAGCAGTTGGAAAGGATCCAAAGGCAGTGTTTATGGAGAAAATATGGTCAGGAGAAGGGCCATTCTTTGGCAGCTTGGCCTCTTGTTTGCAGGCCCAAAACAAAGGGGGGTCTTGGAATCTTAAATCTGGGTTTGCAAAATCAAGCTCTGCTTCTGAAATTTCTGAATAAATTTTACAATAAAATGGATGTGCCTTGGGTCCACTTAATTTGGGATTCTTATTATTTTGAACGAATTCCTCATGATACCACCCTTTGTGGCTCTTTTTGGTGGAGAGATGTCTGCAAGTTGATGGATAATTTCAGAGCGATTCTTGAGGTTAATGTTCATAGTGGAACCTTTGTGTTATTCAGTGCGACTATTGGCAAATTGGGAACAACCATGTGCCTCTTCAAGATCGATTTCTAGATTGTATTCTTTTGTCTCCACAAAACCTTTCAGTCAAGGAAGTCTTTCTGGCTGGTAGCTTGCAAGATCTCTTTTTCTTGCCCCTCACTGAGCAAGCTTTTCAAGAATTACAGCAGCTTTCGAATCTAATGGGATCTTTCCATTTGGATTCCAGCTGCCATGACCTTTGGGAATGGAGGCATGGAAAGAAATCTTCTTATACTGCAAAGAGGTTTTATGACTTTGCTTACCACCCAATGGTAGTAAACCCAATTTTGAGATGGATTTGGAAGAGTTGCTGTACCATGTCAATCAAGATGTTTGCCTGGCTAGTTATAATGGACAGGGTTAACACCAAGGACATGATTCAGAGAAGGCAATGGAAGATTAATGAGGGACCACAATGTGTTCTTTGCCCAACAGGGACTTTGGAGGACAGAAATCATCTTTTTTTCCAGTGCAACTTCAGTGCTCGCGTATGGATCTACCTGCAGATTCACTGGAAAGACAGTGAGGACATGGTGGAGATTGCCTTCCATGCTAGAAAGGAGTTCGACAAACCTTTCTTTGCTGAAGTGGTGTTTACTGCCTGGTGGAACATTTGAAGGTTAGAAATGACAGGGCTTTCAGGAACATCAAGCCTTCCTTCAGAGCATGGAGATATGGATTCATTCATGATCTCACTCTGCTTTCTCATAGAATCAAACAGAAGCACAAGGAGGCCTTACTTAAATGGATTGATTTCCTTCCTCCTTGAGGGGAGTTGTTTATGTTTTCTACTGTATATTTGTATTTATTAGGACTAGTCTTCTTGTATAGCTTTCTTTTGCTGTTCTTTTTTCCTCCTCTTGAGGAAACCTTTGTACTAGTTCCGTTTCTATTTTGCTTTAATAAAATGCTGTGGGGTGCAAGCCCTGTCTTCAAGGTCCCAAAAAAACCGAACGATGTGTATAATAATAATAAGAGTGCATGTGCATTGGACTAAGCGGAATCTGCAAGCATTCAACTCAAGAGAGAAGACAAGTAATATGGGCTCTAAATTAAATAAACAATCATGCATATAAGAGCCACTAAGCATTTTCAATATGGTCTTCTTGACCCCCAAAGGAAAGAAAAGAAAATAAAACTATTTACACGGGAAAGCTCCCAACAAGTAAAAGAAGAACAAGAAATCTTTTTGGGTGTTCATTTTAATTTCTACTACAAGCATGGAAATTAAACTAACTAATTTTTTTTTGGTTTTTCTCAAGGTTTATCAAACACACAAGAAGGAAACTAGAAAAAGAAATTTAAACTAGCATGTATAATACAATAAAAGAGTATGAGCACCGACAACTAGTGTGTGAACATGAATGTAAAGTCGGTGAGAAATACGTACTCCCCCAAGCTTAGGCTTTTTGCCTAAGTTGGTCTAATACCAAGGACCGCCTGGCTGATATCCATAAGTGAAACTGGGGTTGTACTGAGATGCAGAGGCAACAGCCTCCTGAGCAGCAGCATGTTGGCGAGCTGCCTCCATTCCCCTCTCATATTCAGTTGCTTCCTCCCTAGTGACAACATATCTTCCTTTTGCCTGATAATCAAAAAGGTAGGGGGCAGGAAGAGTAACAGGGATGACATTGCGCCTGTCATAGATTAGTCGATAATGGAGGAATTGTTCGTTCCTCTCAAGAAAATGATGATCAAACATAGCTTCTTTATCCAAATAAACAGGAGGTACAATCATATCCCCCTCTCGTGGAGCTATATTAAGAAAGTTAGCCACACGGGTTGCATAAATTACTCCAAAGAAATCACCCCTTCTACTATTATTCTGCAACCTACGTGCAACTATTGCCCCCAAGTTATAACCTTTATAACCTGACACAACACTCTTGAGGACACAAAGATCAGGGTCACACAGGTGACATGCTTCGTCCTTGTAACGCCCTCGATGCGGCTATATCTCCCACGTGTCGAAGCACGACTTAGAGGCATAACCGCATTGAAAGCAATGTCGCAAGTGAGGTAATCTTCACACAACCCATGTAATACATAAGGGAAAGAGATACATAGTTGGCTTACAATCGCCACTTCACACAATTACATGAATAAAGCATTACATCATCCAGATACAATCAAGGTCCGACTACGGAACCAAAATAAAAGAAGAACCCCAAATGCGACAAAAGGTCCCCGATCGACCCCAACTGGGCTCCACTACTGATCAACTAGAACAAAACAACACAAAGGGCAAGATCTTCAACGAGCTCCTCCTTGAGCTTGGTTGCGTCACCTGATCGGTAACATAGGCACCTGCAAACTGGTTTTGGAAGTATCTGGTGAGCCACGAGGACTCAGCAATCCCATTACCATGGGTTTCAAGACTAGCAAAGCTTAATGGGAAAGGAAGGGGTAAAGGGGTGAGGTTGCAGCAGCGGCTAAGCATAATATGGTGGCTAACATACGCAAATGAGAGCGAGAAGAGAAACAAGCGGAACGGTCGTGAAGCTAGCAATGATCAAGAGGTGATCCTGAACACCTACTTACGTCAAACATAACACAGCGTGTTCACTTCCCGGACTCCGCCGAGAAGAGAACATCACGGCTACACACTCGGTTGATGTGTTTTAATTCGGATCAAGTGTCAAGTTGTCTACAACCGGACATTAACAAATTCCCATCTGCCACATAACCGCGGGCACGGCTCTCGAAAGTTTAAACCCTGCAGGGGTGTCCCAACTTAGCCCATGACAAGCTCTCGCGATCATCGAAGGAATAGACCTTCACCCGAGACACTCCGATCAGACTCGGTATCCCGGTACATCAAGACATTTCGACAATGGTAAAACAAGACCAGCAAAGCCTCCCGGTGTGCCGACATCCTGATAGTAGCCGCGCGTATCTCGTCTCAGGCCACAACCGGATGAGCAGTCCGTACAACTAAAACCAGACCTCAAGTTTCCTTGAGGTGGCGCTGCAAAGCGCTCTAGTTTGGACCAACACTTAGACAAGCATTGGCCCGGGGGGGCTGAATAAAGATGACCCTTGGGTTAATTACTCCCAAGGGAAAAGTAGGTGGTGGTGAGGCAAATGGTAAAAGGCAATGTTGGGCCTTGCTGGACAAGTTTTATTCAAAGCGAACTGTCAGGGGGGTCCCATAAATCACCCGACCGCGTAAGGGACGCAAAATCCGGGAACATAACACCGGTATGACGGAAACTAGGGCGGCAAGAGTGGAACAAAACACGGGCATAAGGCCGAGCCTTCCACCCTTTACCAAGTATATAGATGAATTAATAATATAAGAGATATTGTGATATCCCAACATAAACCCTGTCCACCATGGAGCAATCTTCAACTTCACCTGCAACTAGCAACGCTATAAGAGGGGCTGAGCAAAGCGGTAACATAGCCAAACAACGGTTTGCATAGGAAAGGTGTCAAAGATTAGAGGTTCATGGCAATATGGGATGGCTGGACAAATAGGTAATAGGTAGCGCAACATAGCGAAAGAACGAGGCAACTAGCATGGCAGTGATAGTAGTGAGATCCAGGGTAGCGGTCATCTTGCCTGAAATCCCGCTAGGAAGAAGAACGAGTCCATGAAGAAGACAAACGGGCGTAGTCGAACAATCCTCACAACTCCAGAACGAAACCGAAGCTAACGAGAGAAGCAAACCGGAAAGAAGCAAACAATATAGTAAACAACCATCGCATAAACATGGCATGATGCACAACCAAGTATGATGCATGTCCGGTTTAATGAGGCATGGCATGGCAATATGCACAAACAACACTACAAATTAAGTGGAGCTCAATATGCAACGAGTTGCATATTGACGGAACACCACATCAATTATTTAGTTCTCTCTTGTTTAAGCTACCCAACAATATTAAATGTTGATTAACATGACAAGGGGTGAAGCATAACAAAACTACCTAACTAGGCAAGTTTAAATGAGGCCAGAAGAACAAACAACAATTCCGGAAAATCCCCATGTGCATATTTTAAATTCGGTACTGATCTGCCCTAAACACAATTTTAGAGTTGTTAAACATGCAAGATGAGTGCACCATGTTAAACTAGGCAAAATTCTACTCCATTTACATATAAAGTTTATTAAAATCGGAGTTACGGTTATTTAGTTATGAAATAAATCATTTTAACATGCTATTTGAGCAAAATTAAACAAACAACATTTTAAATATTTTAGACATGGATGAAAGTGGCATATTATGAAACTATATGAAATTCTAAGCACTTTACATGTTTAAATCATTTTAATATGATGCACCATTTGTGAGTTATTAAATGCATGAACATGAGGGTCTTTTCTGCAAATCTGTAATACTCTGGAAAATGGACAAAATCGCAGAACCAGGAAAAAAACAACACGGGCCGAATCTGAATCGCTGGCCCAACAGGAACAGGACAGAGGGGCTCACAGGAGGCTCACCACTGGGCCGAGCCCAGGTCGGAGAGGAGGAGGCCCAAGCGGGGGGGGCTGGAGGGAGTTGGGCCTGGCGCAGGCGAGCGGACGGTCGCTGGAGCGGTCAACGCGGGCTGAACCGATCGGGACTTGGCGCTGCTGTCCTCGTCCTCGCGTGTTCGCACGCAGAAGCAGGGAGGTCGGCGATGGACTTGGCGCTCGGGGCGACTAGGAGGAGGCCGCAGGTGAGGGAGGCGCGCTGGGCCTCGCGGTCAACGCGCGCAGGAGACGCGCGGGTGTCGAGGCAGAGGCGCCATCCTCCTCTGCCCAAACTGCTGCCGCTCGACGCAGCGAAGGATACCCGCGGCTGGAGGGGCTTGGCGTGGCGGGACGTCGCGGGGACGACCGGATCCAAGGCGGGGAGGGCGGAGGCCGTCGGGAACCGATTCCCGGCGGTGGGAGGCGAATCCGGCGAGGCAAGGGACGGCGGCGGCGGAGCTCCTCCTGTTAACGAACCCAGACAGGGAACGATGTGAGAGCGAGAGAGAGAGGAAAAAGCGGGGAAGGAGGAAGAGAAGGGTGACTGGGAGGCGCTCGATTCCCAGCACGGCCGAATGTGCAGCAGGGGCGGCGGGGTGGTACAAGGCGAGCTTGGCTCGGGGTCGCGAGGAGACGAGGACGAGCGCTCCTGCTCGGGGCCTCGAGCAGTTACATCCATTCGGGATGAGGGAAGAAGTAGAGGAGAGCTCGGGGAGGCATGGGAGGAAGGCTGCAATCTGGTTGGGCAGCGCCGGAAATCAAGGGAGTGGGTCGGGGAAGATTTGGATCAGGACGGGATCCCGAGGGAGATGGGGTTTGGTCGGTGGTGGATTGGGCAAACGAGGAAGGAGGAGGCGGACGGGACGGATGGAATGGATGGGACGGCTCGGACTAGGGTTAGGTTGTTTAGATAGGTAAGGGATTAGTTTAGGGGCTATCGGATCCCTCCGATCGTAATCGGACGGTTCGAAAAAAAAATAGTTAGGGAGCCCAAAAAACAAAACGAAGATGTTTTGTAGACGTTGGGGGATGATCCGAACCCAACAGTGATGACTGTCCGGGTCGGGTTCGGGGGAGTTTCGGACGCGCGCGAGGGGGTCTATGCACTGTGTTGAGAGGGTAGGCATTTAGATGAGAGGGGGAAAACAAAGACAAAGGTCTGACGAAAAACCACGGGGTCAAGGGGTCTTGTTGGTCTCGGAGAAAGAGAGAAGAGAGGGGTCCAAATGGTCTGCGAGAAGGTCAACAAAGGCAAAGCGGTCCGAAGAGGTCAACGAGGACAAGGGCCCGACAAAATGCCAACGCAGGCAAAGAAAGAAAAGGCAACTGCGAACGGATGCAAGTTTTTAAAAACATGCGGATGAAATGCAGATGATGACATGGCAAAATGCAACACGCAAGCAAAAGACATGGCAACAACGATGAATAACTGGCGGACACCTGGCGCATCGGATCCGGGGCGTTACAACACTCCACCACTACGAGAGGATCTCGTCCCGAGATCTAGGATGGCACCGGAGGGAAAACGGAAGATGAAAAGAAGAGGTAAAACTAAGTTGCTTCTTTGACGAACGAGTGAAACCACGAACCTTGAGAGGTTGAGCAATTTAAAAGAAAGAGTACAACTGATATGAACGAGATTGCAAACAATCCGGTAGAAAAGAGGAACAAGGAGTATTACGAGAACTTGAAGGTTGCAAAGACATGGAAATAAGAGCTTAATGGACAAGATAGAATTCGAAATCACTCCGGTTAAAACAAGATGGGAGAGGAAGAAGATTGAAATAATTTGGGCAGCACTCCGACTATAAATGGAAGGAATTGAACATGAACTTGACAAGATGAGAGCATACTTGATGAAATCAACAACACACTGCCTCCGGAACTATTGAAAGAATGGCAGAATGGGTAAGAAACATTACAAACCGCACTCCGGTTGAGAAGGGAGGCAAAACTTGATAAGATGAGAGAACTCGAATGAGAACACGACACTCCGGCTAAACGGATAAGCAAGGAAAATTACATGATAATTTACAAAATGAAATGATGGGTCGAAGAGAGTAACATCACAATGCCTCTGGAACAAAAGAATAGAAGATAGATCATTGGAATAAAAGAATGGAGAAGAAAATGACAACTTGTGCCACAAATGAGCTTGGAAAGCACCCTTCCAAGATGGTTACAACGAGGTTGTTTGGAAAAAAACCAACAACAAAATGAATAAGCTTGTAGTGGGCTTATGGAAAACATCTCAAAATGATGAGGTGACAACCGGCCACTAATGGAAACAATTGATTGGTTGAGATCAATGAAGAGATGAAAGCTTGTTCCATCAAGATGGAAAAGAGATAACTTGGGTCATTAATAAGCACCAAAATAGCAACATCCCTTAAGGAAAGGCTTTAGGTGAAATCTGACACAAGATAACTCCAACAAAGGGATTGATGGATTTAAAATACCTCATTCTTGACAACATATGAATCATGAAACATGAAGGAAATTGTCAAGAATGATATAACACCATCTCAAATGATAAGGTAGAAAGAATTGCACTTTGGAATTGAAAGCACATTTGCTCCCTAGGTGGTTTTGGTAATTAATGACAACATACTTTGTGGTTGATCTAATGCTCTTATCAAGTATGTTTCAGGAAAGTCAATCACTCTGGCATGGCAAAAGGACTAGAAAGGTGGACCCCTAAGATGCTAAGGAAAGCATTGGCAAAAAGCTCAAGACTCCAATTTTTGGTTTAGTGATCCAAGATCACATTGAGTCCATAGGAAAGCCAATACTATTAAAAGGGGGTGAGGTTATGATGATGATCTGGTTGCTCTAAGTGCTTAGTGATTTATCTCTCAAACTATCAGCAATCTTTCATTCCAACATAAACCCATAAGTAATCTCGGTCCCACCGATTCCAAACCCAGTCACACCGAGATGAACCACCTCAGCCATATAGCCAAACCCTAAGTATTTCGGATTTTCCGATTCCAAACTCGGTCATACGAAATTGGTGTTGCCAAGCTTCAGAACATACGTACTCAAATCGGTGTCACCGAGATGAGAAAGTCGGTCCCACCGAGATTGGCAAACCCTAGACTTTGGAAGAATCGGACTAACCGAGATTGTATTTTCGGTCCCACGAAAATCCCAACGTTCACAAGATTTGAACTTTCGGTCCCACCGAGTTGTCAACCAGTCCGACCGAGATTGGTCAAATGTGTGTATAGCAGTTGGATTTTGTGTGGAGGCTATAAATACCCTCCACCTCCTCTTCATTCATGGAGAGAGCCATCGAAAGAACTACCACTCCTACCTTACATTTCTGAGAAGAAAACTACCTACCCTTGTGTTGAGATCAAGTTGCTCCCTCTCACCATATGAAACTTGATTTCTAGCCTTCCCAAGTTGCTTTCCACTCAATTCCTTCTTCCACCACAGCCAAATCAGTGAGGAGAGTTGAGTGTTGGGGAGATATCATTTGAAGCACAAGAGCAAGGATTTCATCATCACCAACCCCATCTATTACCTTTTGGAGGTGGTGCCTCCTAGATTGGTTAGGTGTCGCTTGGGAGCCTCCGTCATGATGTGGAGTTGAACCAAGGAGTTTGTAAGGGCAAGGAGATCGCCTACTTCGTGAAGATCTACCCAGTAAGGCTAGTCCTCCGTGGGCGAGGCCATGATGGAATAGACAAGGTTGCTTCTTCGTGGACCCTTCGTGGGTGGAGCCCTCCGTGGACTCATGCATGGCCGTTACCCTCCGTGGGTTGAAGTCTCCATCAACGTGGATTGACGATAGCACCACCTATCGGAACCACGAGAAAAATCTCCGTGTCTCCAAATTGCGTTTGCTCTACACAATCTCTCCCTTACTATTCATGCAATTTACTTTCCGCTGCCCTATACTCTAGAATTGCATGTTTAGTATGTTGCTCGACTTGTATGCATGATACTTGGCTTGATCTTCATTGTGAACTTGTTAAGAACTTATGTTAATCAAAAGGCATAAACTTTTATCTTGTCGAGTTGTCTAATCACCCCCCCTCTAGACACTCTTGCCTTCAACGATCCTACAGGAATGCAAGCTGAAGAATACTTGAACTCCTCAAAACAAAAAACATGTGTTGAGCACCATGTTTATTTTAGAGTATAGCTTGGGGGATCATAACTTCGAGAGAAAACTTGAAGAACAATTGAAGAATGAATAGAATCCTAGAGGAACCACCATGTAGAGCCTCCATGAAGAACTCCGGTAATAAAAGGATGATGAAAAGAAAGAGAAGTTGAAAACACAAGGTGAAACCTTGCAATGATTTAGATGGATCTTCGTGATGATGAGAGCTTGGAACTCCGGGAAAAGAAAAGATGAAACAACTGAAACCGAGAATTTATTCATCATGAACAAATTCCGAAAGAAGGAATTAATCACTTGGATGAAACAAGAACAAGAATTATGTTATGCGTATCCTTCACCAATTTAAATTGATGAGAAGCAACGGATTTGGCATACTACTTATTCTTCTTGAGGGATTAAGAGAGATATGGCGTAAACTTGAGAAGGTCTTCAACGAACCACCGGTAGGATTTGGAAAGAACGAATGAATTGATATGATAACAAAGAAAGGGAACTCTTGAACGAACCACCGTAAGAGTTGAAAATGGAAGCAGCAAAGGCACAATTCTCCGGGAAGAATTGGAAAATGAATGAAGATATTTGAGGTGATTTAGATACATGAGAACGAAGAGAACATGAACTGATTAGAGGATATTTGAACGATCATCGGTAAGATTTGGAGAGTGATAGCTACACGCTGAGAATGACGAATTATGACATGATGACCATCGGAGGAAAGAAATGGAAACAACTCATGAAATGCTCCGGATGGTGATTCAAATTCTCACAATCGAAACAATTATGAGAGGATGGCATCAAGCTTGAACCATGAATCTTTGGAAGAACGGGTAAGGATTTAAGAGGGACTCTTCTTCGGTCTTCGAAATCCGAGAAATGACGACGAGAAACACCACCATGGATTGTTGAGACACTCCGGGAGAATGAAAAAGAGGAAAGGTTGGACCAAAGATGAAAAGAATTTGAAAGATCTTGGAGAAAAGCATTTTACTGATGAAAATTCATTCTTACGTCAAACTTGGAGAAGAATTTAGGATAGCTCTGGGAAAATAGAAGAGTCAGGTAAGATCCTGGGAAAAGACCTGTGGGTTAGGGCCCACTCAAAAGAACACCGTTGAAATGATTTAAAAGAGATGTTGCACCGGTTGAATTAAATGGCTTGAATGAGATACCAATCTCGAAAGAGCTTGAACGAATGCAGAGTGGAAACACGAATCTTCGAGATATCTTGAACACTCCGGAATAACAAATAGCGAGAAATAGAATGATAAATAGATACACCGGCATAAGAATGCACTTGAAATGAGAAAAAGAATATGATCAACACCGAAAGCTTGAGTTAATCCACCAGAAAAGAATACGAGAATGAAGTATGATGAACTAGTAGAACATCTTCTTAAGAACCACCGGGTAAGAACATTGACAGAAAAGAATGGAGAAACTTCACAAAAATAAAAGGATACTTGGTAAAGAAATCTTAGTTCTTGAGGAAAAAGGGTGGGTGGGCAGGGAAAAATAAAGAAAACTTCGAGACGGATGAAACAAACACCGTTGAGAAGAAATGATAATTGGTCTTGCTGATGTTGAAGTGATCGGATCCACTTGAAGAGAAACACGCCGGTTGAAAAGGATAGACATGACCATCTCGATGATCAAAAGGATTAATATTCACATAGCAATATGAGAACACCATTTAGGAAAGGTATGGATTCAACATTTGACAACGAAGCAACTCGAATACCACAATAAAACAAAACAAAAGATTTGGCTTGCAGAATAAGCCGGAACAAACATATGATAGAGATTTCGTCCGAAGTTTTCGTGGTGGGGCCTACACGGGCTCGATCGTACAGCACCATCATGTACAAGGCAGTGCACATGACATACGAAGCGTCCCCGAGTCGGCATAGCCAAGGACTCTTTAAGACACAACGAGACCCTTTGTAAAACCAACCGTGAATAGGCGGACCACTAGGCGTCGAACCCCAATTTCATATCATACATCCGTCGGAAAGATATCCTAAGAGCTACTTGAATTCCCACCTATGAAACTCCGAAACTTTACGGTTATGCAATCTGGTGTTGGGGATACAGGGAGCAATATATCTCACCCAAACTAACAATCCCTACATCCATTGTATCCATCCGTCAACACATAACGAAGAAACCTTGAAATCGTCTACCTCAACCTTGAAAAGCATCCGTTATACGAGTCATGGCAATACTCCCGTACTCACCTCGAGATTGGGTTAGCGGGGTTATCTCACCAACAAGCGCATAAATGAGATTTTCGATGTCGGCGTACTAAACTCGGTATTCGAACTGCAACGATAAAATTATGACGACAACACCTCGAGCTCAACTCCCGGGACACCGCCACAACCCCTAAATGTCGGGAGGCAACCAAGACAATGTTGTCATCATAAAACCATCGAACGATTCTAAGATACCAGCGTGATCCTAAAAATTTTTTAGTGAAATTTGAGAAGAGAAGAGTCAAAACTCTCGTCGGGATACCTCACCGAAGGTCGAAGGACTGGGGAGTAAAAGAATTCCTAAACTCTCCGATATATATAATCCTAAATGACTCAAAACATTTTTCTAGACACAACTCGGCCACTAAAAGCGATCAAGCGGTGGGGCTCCTAAGGTCGGGAAGGCTCGATTACCAACTTGTAGCGCCCTCGATGCGGCTATATCTCCCACGTGTCGAAGCACGACTTAGAGGCATAACCGCATGGAAAGCAATGTCGCAAGTGAGGTAATCTTCACACAACCCATGTAATACATAAGGAAAGAGATACATAGTTGGCTTACAATCGCCACTTCACACAATTACATGAATAAAGCATTACATCATCCAGATACAATCAAGGTCCGACTACGGAACCAAAATAAAAGAAGAACCCCAAATGCGACAAAAGGTCCCCGATCGACCCCAACTGGGCTCCACTACTGATCAACTAGAACGAAACAACACAAAGGGCAAGATCTTCAACGAGCTCCTCCTTGAGCTTGGTTGCGTCACCTGATCGGTAACATACGCACCTGCAAACTGGTTTTGGAAGTATCTGCTGAGCCACGAGGACTCAGCAATCCCATTACCATGGGTTTCAAGACTAGCAAAGCTTAATGGGAAAGGAAGGGGTAAAGGGGTGAGGTTGCAGCAGCGGCTAAGCATAATATGGTGGCTAACATACACAAATGAGGCGAGAAGAGAAACAAGCGGAGCGGTCGTGAAGCTAGCAATGATCAAGAGGTGATCACGAACACCTACTTACGTCAAACATAACACGAAACCGTGTTCACTTCCGGACTCCGAGAAGAGACCATCACGGCTACACACTCGGTTGATATGTTTTAATTCGGATCAAGTGTCAAGTTGTCTACAACGGACATTAACAAATTCCCATCGCCACATAACCGCGGGCACGGCTCTCGAAAGTTTAAACCTGCAGGGTGTCCCAACTTAGCCCATGACAAGCTCTCGCGATCATCGAAGGAATAGACCTTCCCGAGACACTCCGATCAGACTCGGTATCCGGTACATCAAGACATTTCGACAATGGTAAAACAAGACCAGCAAAGCCTCCGGTGTGCCGACATCCCGATAGTAGCCAGCGTATCTCGTCTCGAGCCACAACCGGATGAGCAGTCCGTACAACTAAAACCAGACCTCAAGTTTCCTTGAGGTGGCGCCGCAAAGTGCTCTAGTTTGGACCAACACTTAGACAAGCATTGGCCGGGGGCTGAATAAAGATGACCCTTGGGTTAATTACTCCCAAGGGAAAAGTAGGTGGTGGTGAGGCAAATGGTAAAAGGCAATGTTGGGCCCTTTGGACAAGTTTTATTCAAAGCGAACTGTCAAGGGGTCCCATAAATCACCCGACGCGTAAGGGACACAAAATCCGGGAACATAACACGGTATGACGGAAACTAGGCGGCAAGAGTGGAACAAAACACGAGGCATAAGGCCGAGCCTTCCACCCTTTACCAAGTATATAGATGCATTAATAATATAAGAGATATTGTGATATCCCAACATAAACCCTGTCCACCATGGAGCAATCTTCAACTTCACCGCAACTAGCAACGCTATAAGAGGGCTGAGCAAAGCGGTAACATAGCCAAACAACGGTTTGCATAGGAAAGGTGTCAAAGGTTAGAGGTTCATGGCAATATGGGATGGCTGGACAAGCAGGTAATAGGTAGCGCAGCATAGCGAAAGAACGAGGCAACTAGCATGGCAATGATAGTAGTGAGATCGAGGTAGCGGTCATCTTGCCTGAAATCCCGCTAGGAAGAAGAACGAGTCCATGAAGAAGACAAACGGGCGTAGTCGAACAATCCTCACAACTCCAGAACGAAACCGAAGCTAACGAGAGAAGCAAACCGGAAAGAAGCAAACAATATAGTAAACAACCATCGCATAAACATGGCATGATGCACAACCAAGTATGATGCATGTCCGGTTTAATGAGGCATGGCATGGCAATATGCACAAACAACACTACAAATTAAGTGGAGCTCAATATGCAGCGAGTTGCATATTGACGTAACACCACATCAATTATTTAGTTCTCTCTTGTTTAAGCTACCCAACAATATTAAATGTTGATTAACATGGCAAGGGGTGAAGCATAACAAAACTACCCAACTAGGCAAGTTTAAATGAGGCCGGAAGAACAAACAACAATTCCGGAAAATCCCCATGTGCATATTTTAAATTCGGTACTGATCTGCCCTAAACACAATTTTAGAGTTGTTAAACATGCAAGATGAGTGCACCATGTTAAACTAGGCAAAATTCTACCCCATTTACATATAAAGTTTATTAAAATCGGAGTTACGGTTATTTAGTTATGAAATAAATCATTTTAACATGCTATTTGAGCAAAATTAAACAAACAACATTTTAAATATTTTAGACATGGATGAAAGTGGCATATTATGAAACTAGATGAAATTCTAAGCACTTTACATGTTTAAATCATTTTAATATGATGCACCATTTGTGAGTTATTAAATGCATGAACATGAGGGTCTTTTCTGCAAATCTGTAATACTCTGGAAAATGGACAAAATCGCAGAACCAGGAAAAAAACAACACGGGCCGAATCTGAATCGCTGGCCCAACAGGAACAGGACAGAGGGGCTCACAGGAGGCTCACCTGCGGGCCGAGCCAGTCGGAGAGGAGGAGGCCCAAGCGGGCGCTAGCTGGAGGAGTTGGGCTGGCGCAGCGAAGCGGACGGTCATTGGAGCGGTCAACGCTGGCTGAACCGATCGGGACTTGGCGCTGCTGTCCTCGTCCTCGCGTGTTCGCCTTGAAGCGTGGAGGCGGCGATGGACTTGGCGCTCGGGCGACTAGGAGGAGGCCGCAGTGAGGGAGGCCTTGGGCCTCATGGTCAACGCGCGCGCAGCGACGCGCGCGGTGTGTCGAGGCAGAGGCGCCATCCTCCTCTGCCCAAACTGCTGCCGCTCGACGCAGCGAAGGATACCCGCGGCTGGAGGGGCTTGGCGTGGCGGGACGTCGCGGGGACGACCGGATCCAAGGCGGGGAGGGCGGAGGCCGTCGGGAACCGATTCCCGGCGGTGGGAGGCGAATCCGGCGAGGCAAGGGACGGCGGCGGCGGAGCTCCTCCTGTTAACGAACCCAGACAGGGAACGATGTGAGAGCGAGAGAGAGAGGAAAAAGTGGGGAAGGAGGAAGAGAAGGGCGACTACGAGGCGCTCGATTCCCAGCACGGCCGAACGTGCAGCAGGGGCGGCGGGGTGGTACAAGGCGAGCTTGGCTCGGGGTCGCGAGGAGACGAGGACGAGCGCTCCTGCTCGGGGCCTCGAGCAGCTACATCCATTCGGGATGAGGGAAGAAGTAGAGGAGAGCTCGGGGAGGCACGGGAGGAAGGCTGTGATCTGGTCGGGCAGCGCCGGAAATCAAGGGAGTGGGTCGGGGAAGATTTGGATCAGGACGGGATCCCGAGGGAGATGGGGTTTGGTCGGTGGTGGATTGGGCAAACGAGGAAGGAGGCGGCGGACGGGACGGATGGAATGGATGGGACGGCTCGAACTAGGGTTAGGTTGTTTATATAGGTAAGGGATTAGTTTAGGGGCTATCAGATCCCTCCGATCATAATCGGACGGTTCGAAAAAAAATAGTTAGGGAGCCCAAAAAACAAAACGAAGATGTTTTGTCGACGTTGGGGGATGATCTGAACCCAACGGTGATGACTGTCCGGGTCGGGTTCGGGGGAGTTTCGGACACGCGCGAGGGGGTCTATGCACTGTGTTGAGAGGGTAGGCATTTAGATGAGAGGGGGAAAACAAAGACAAAGGTCTGACGAAAAACCACGGGGTCAAGGGGTCTTGTTGGTCTCGGAGAAAGAGTGAAGAGAGGGGTCCAAATGGTCTGCGAGAAGGTCAACAAAGGCAAAGCGGTCCGAGGAGGTCAACGAGGACAAGGGCCCGACAAAATGCCAATGCAGGCAAAGAAAGAAAAGGCAACTGCGAACGGATGCAAGTTTTTAAAAACATGCGGATGAAATGCAGATGATGACATGGCAAAATGCAACATGCAAGCAAAAGACATGGCAACAACGATGAATAACTGGCGGACACCTGGCGCATCGGATCCGGGGCGTTACAGTCCTTACCGTTAATGCATCTACCAATGAAAAGAGCAAAATAATGTATAGCAGGAAAATGAATACTCCCTATGGTAGCTTGTGTTATGTCCCTAGATTCTCCCACAGTAATACTAGCAAGAAAATCTCTAAATTCAGATTTGCGAGGATCATTAATATTACCCCACTGCGGGAGTTTGCAAGCAATTGTGAAATCCTCTAAATCCATGGTATAAGATGTATCATAAATATCAAACATGACACTAAGAGAATTACGTGCAGAGATATATTCAAACCTCCGCACAACGGAATCAGTCAATTGATAATATTGAGGACACTTATCTTGTAAGAAGTCCTCTAGCTCGGCATTACGCACATACGCGTCAAATTCCTCCTTGAAGCCTGCTTCGACCATAAAGTCATCGGATGGCCACTCACAAGCCCGTACATTTGCGCCCTTGGCAATTTAACATCTTGCTCACGTATAGCAATCCTTGGCCCTTTCTTTGCCGAGGAACCACCTTGGTACATTCTTCTAAGCATATTTCTTTTTCTGAAAATTTCTGAAATTTTAGTAACTTCAAAATAAGAGTGAATAAAACTAAACAAGGTTGATAGCAACTACTCCTACAAGTGCCTAGAACCTATATCATGCTTTAGAATTGCTTGGGACCTAAAAAATTTAACATGCAAGCTCAAGAACATGGTCGCCTATGCAGCAAAAATTTGCAACGAATAAAGCACTAGAACAAAAACTAATTGGACCAATGGAGGAGTCACATACCAAGCAACAATCTCCCAAAGCAGTTTTGTGAATGGAGCTTTGAGCTAAGAGATCGAAAATCGCAGCAAAACAAGCTAGAACTCGTGCTTGAGCTGGATGGGGATTTTTTTTGGGTAGAAGATGAAGTGTGTGGGTGCTGGCATAAGTGGAGGGGAGCCACCAGGGGCCCACGAGATAGGGGGCACGCCCTACACGGGGGGTGGGGGGCGCCCTCCTCTCTCGTGGCCTGGTGCTTGCCCCTCCTATAGTGATTTCAGTGCCTAAAATCCTCAAATATTCCAGAAAAAATCATACTAAATTTGCAGGGCATTTGGAGCACTTTTATTTTTGGACTATTTTTTAATGCACGGATAATTCAGAAAACACACAGATAATACTATTTTTTTCTTTATTTATTCTAAATAACAGAAAGTAAAAGGAGGGTACAGAAGGTTGTGCCTTCTAGTTTCATCAATCTCGTGATCATCAAAATGAATCCACTAACAAGGTTGATCAAGTCTTGTTAACAAACTCATTCCGAATAACACGGAACCGGAGAAATTTCGAATAACACTAAGTTACCTCAACGGGGATATGAAAATCCCCAACAATAAGAATATTATACTTTTTCTTGACAGTAGGGAGAGGAAATTCAAAATCTCCAAAAATGATAGTTGGAACTTTTTCAATAGAATTGATACTATGAACTTGAGATTGTTTCCTCGGAAAGTGTACCGTATGCTCATTACCATTAACATGAAAAGTGACATTGCCTTTGTTCCAATCAATAATAGCCCCTGCAGTATTAAGAAAAGGTCTACCAAGGATAATAGACATACTATCGTCCTCGGGAATATCAAGAATAACAAAGTCCATTAAGATAGTGACATTTGCAACCACAACAGGCTCATCCTCACAAATACCGACAGGTACAACAGTTGATTTATCAGCCATTTGCAAAGATATTTCAGTAGGTGTCAACTTATTCAATTCAAGTCTACGATATAAAGAGAGAGGCATAACACTAACACCGGCTCCAAGATCACATAAAGCAGTTCTAACATAATTTCTTTTAATGGAGCATGGTATAGTTGGAACACCCGGATCTCCAAGTTTCTTTGGTATTCCACCCTTAAAAGTGTAATTAGCAAGCATGGTGGAAATTTCAGCTTCCGGTATCTTTCTTTTATTTGTGATGATATCCTTCATATACTTAGCATAAGGATTTACTTTGAGTATATCACTTAAGCGCATACGTAAGAAAATAGGTCTAATCATTTCAGCAAAGCGCTCAAAATTCTCATCGTCCTTTGACTTGGATGGTTTAGGAGGAAAGGATATGGGTTTCTGAACCCATGGTTCTCTTTCTTTACCGTGTTTCCTAGCAACGAAATCTCTCTTATCATAACGTTGATTCTTTGATTGTGGGTTATCAAGATCAACAGCGGGTTCAATCTCTACATCATTGTTTTTGCTAGGTTGAGCATGTAACGCCCCGGTTTCGATGCGCCAGGTGTCTGCCAGTTATTCGCCGTTGTTGCCATGTCTTTTGCTTGCGTGTTGCATTTTATCATGTCATCATGTGCATTTCATTTTGCATACGTGTTCATCTCATGCATCCGAGCATTTTCCCCGTTGTCCGTTTTGCAATCCGGCACTCCTATGTCCTCCGGCGTTCCCCTTTTGCCTCTTTTCGTGTGCAGGTGTTAAACTTTCTCGGAATGGAACGAGGTTTGCCAAGCGGCCTTGGTATAGCACCGGTAGACCGCCTGTCAAGTTTCGTGCCATTTGGAGGTCGTTTGGTACTCCAACGGTTAACCGGGTAACCGTAAAGCCCTCTTTTGTTGCAGCCCAACAACCCTTCCAAAGTGGCCCAAAACCCAGCCAACTCCTCTCCATGCTCTCGGTCCTTCGATCACGATCGTGTGGCCGAAAACCGCTCCTCATTTGGACTCTCCTAGCTCCCTCTACCTATAAATACACCCCTCCCCCGAAATTCGCGGATCAATTCCACCCTAACCCTAGCCTTTCCTCTTCCTCCCGCAGCCGGACGCGTCCGCCCGCGCCGGACACGTCCGCCGACCACGTCGCCCCGGCCAATCCGAGGCCGACACGCCATCGCGCCGCCGCCCGAAGCCACTCCTGCGCCGCCACGCCACGGCCGCGTCCCACGCGCCCCGGCATGGGCCCGAGGCCGCCCGCCCGCGCGCGCGACGCGCCGCACCTCGCCATCGCCTCGCCCGCCGCCGCCTCCGTGGGCCCGACCTCCACTCCGCCACGCCGCTCGCCGTGGTCGCCGTCCCCGCCTGGGCTCTGCTCCAGCGACCGCGACTTCGCGCCCGAGGCCTCTGGCGCCGCCTCCGCCGCGCTGGTGGCCGCCGCCGCTGCCGGCCTCGCCTCGCCAGCTGCTCCTGCCCGAAAACGCGCCTCCTCGCCTCCCGCGCCCCACGACGGGATCCGGCCGGATCCGGCGAGATCCGGCCCGGATCCGCCCGTCGCCGGCGACCCCGCCATCTTCGGCATGTTCTCCGGCGAGATCCGCCTCGCCTCGAAGTCCGTGCAAGCTAGAGGTTGACCTCTAGATTTCTCTAAGTCCCCTAATCCCTAACATAATCATGCCATGTTCATCGCATTGTATCTCTGCATCCGTTGCTCCGTTTCGTGCGTGTAATATGTCAAATTGTTCGTCTCGACGATTACTTCATTTCATTACATTGAATGATTTTCATTTGAGCTCATCTTGATCCCCGAAATGCTGTTGGAAGAGTGCATGTTGATGTTAATCTGCTGAAACTGTTATAACATGCTCATTTGTCATTTTTGCCATGATTGATGTGTGCATCCTATGAGGTTGATGTCTACATGTGTTTTGGTCTATGCCATGCTATCTTTCCTGTGGTGCCAACCATATATTTTTGTGAGTTGTGTGATGAGTGCATCAAGCTTGTTAAGTAGGTCACTTGCTGTTGCTGTTTTGCTAGGCTGATTCTGTTATATTTTGTTGCTTTGTAAACATGCTTCTACTAGTCATTTCGTGCATTATTCTAGAGATGTTCACTAAGGATGTTTTGTTATACATGTCTTGCTCTATCCATTCATGCCCTTGGTTGCAATTATAGCCTGCTGTATCGTGTTGTAATCTTGCTCCAAACTTGCTAAATGATGTTGCTGTCAGCCTGTTAACTTTAAGTTCAATGTTTTCATGATTGTTTGCTAGTGATCCATGCACCCTATGACCTTGCTCTTGCCATGCTTAGCTTCATAAACATGTCTTATTACTGTTGGTTGCCTTTCCATGCCATGTATTGCTCTGTGGTGAGTGGTTCAAGCTCACCAACATGCCTACTTATTGTTGTTCCTGCCATGTATGAATCTGTAATATAACTTGCCATGTTTACATGGGTGCCATCATATTTTCTATGCCTTTTTGGCTCATGTTCAGTAAGGGACTCTTGTTATATGCATTTAGTAGTATCATGCCATGCCTTCGTTTGCCATGATAAGTTCCTGTAACATGTTGTTTGATAGCTCTAAACATTGCAACCTGATGTTATTTCCTGATAAGTCTGAAACTTTTATTATTTGCAATCTTCCCATGTCCTTTTGAGCATGTTCTAGTGATTTCTGGAGATAGCTCAGTGTTCATGTCTTGTTATGCTTTACCTGTACTTCATGCTCATGCCTTTTGTAATTATGTTGGGGTGCTGTAGCATATTGTTTTGATGCTTGCAATATGCCTAGTTGCTGTTTTGGACAGATTGTTGTTATGACTTGTATAGTGTGTGTGTGTTGAACCGTTGCTCCGTTTTGAGTGTGATCTATATGAAACTTGCTTGATTTTGCATGTAACTTCATATTACCATGTTGCATCCTTGTTTTGGTGTGTTTGCTTGATGTTTGTATGCATTTTGCATCAATGCCATGCTTAACTTGTTTTGCTCATATCTTCTAGGCCGTAGCTCCGAACTAAATGAACTTTATATGTAACTTGACTAGGATTTCGTGTAGATCCTCGTGGTGCATCTTAACTTGCTGTTTAACAACTTGAACATAAGGTTTATTCAGATCTGGACCAATTTCGAAATTTGCATATGAGGACTTACCGGAATTGTTATATGTTGTTTCCGGCCTCATTTAAACTTGCTTTGATGTGTTGTTCTTGTTTGCACCATCTCTTGCCATGAGTAGCTTCATGTAGTCTTGTCTTGCATCATGCTTGTTGTGCATCACGTCTTGTCATGTGTGGTGTGTTTACCATGTTGTGTGCTTCTTCTCGATAGTTCCCGTTTCGTTGCGATAGTGAGGATTCGTTCGTCTACGCTTGGTTCGTCTTCGTGGCTTCATCTTCTTCATGGACTCGTTCTTCTTCCTAGCGAGATTTCAGGCAAGATGACCGCTACCATGGATCTCACTACTATCATTGCTATGCTAGTTGTTTCGTTCTATCGCTATGCTGCGCTTCCTATCACTTGTTCCTTAAGCCTCCCAAATTGCCATGAACCTCTAACCTTTGACACCCTTCCTAGCAAACCATTGTTTGGCTATGTTACCGCTTTGCTCAGCCCTTCTTATAGCGTTGCTAGTTGCAGGTGAAGTTGAAGATTGCTCCATGGTGGACAGGGTTATGTTGGGATATCACAATATCTCTTATATTTTTAATGCATCTATATACTTGGTAAAGGGTGGAAGGCTCGGCCTTATGCTTGGTGTTTTGTTCCACTCTTGCCGCCCTAGTTTCCGTCATACCGGTGTTATGTTCCCGGATTTTGCGTTCCTAACGCGGTCGGGTGATTTATGGGACCCCCCTGACAGTTCGCTTTGAATAAAACTTGTCCATCAAGGCCCAACCTTGGTTTTACCATTTGCCTCACCACCACCTATACCTTTCCCTTGGGTCGGCCAACCCGAGGGTCATCTTTATTTTAGCCCCCCCGGGCCAGTGCTTCTCTAAGTGCTGGTCCAAACCGAGCGATGTTCGGCGCCCCTGGCAACAGTGGTCTATGCCAACCCGACGTTTGGCTCATCCGGTGTGCCGAGAGCGAGATATGTGCAGCTCCTATCGGGATTTGTCGGCTGTGCGGGAGGCTTTGCTGGTCTTGTTTTACCATTGTCGAAATGTCTTGTAAACCAGGATTCCGAGACTGATCGGGTCTTCCTGGGAGAAGGTATATCCTTCGTTGATCGCGAGAGCTTATCATGGGCTAAGTTGGGACACCCCTGCAGGGTATAAACTTTCGAGAGCCGTGCCCGCGGTTATGTGGCAGATGGGAATTTGTTAATGTCCGGTTGTAGATAACTTGACACCTGATCCGAATTAAAACGCATAAACCGCGTGTGTAGCCGTGATGGTCTCTTTTCGGCGGAGTCCGGGAAGTGAACACGGTCTTTGGGTTATGTTTGACGTAAGTAGGAGTTCAGGATCACCTCTTGATCATTACTAGTTGACGACCATTCCTTTGTTCTCTTCTCGCTCTCATTTGCGTATGTTAGCCACCATATCATGCTTAGTCGCTGCTGCAACCTCACCACTTTACCCCTTCCTTTCCCATTAATCTTTGCTAGTCTTGATACCCATGGTAATGGGATTGCTGAGTCCTCGTGGCTCCTGATTACTACAACAACGATTGCAGTGCAGGATTATGCGATGATCTTGACGCGAGAGCGATGTTACTTGTTTTGGAGTTCTTCTTCTGGTTCTTCTTCGATCAGGGGATAGGTTCCAGGTCGGCAGCCTGGGCTAGCAGGGTGGATGTCGTTTGAGCTTCTGTTGGTGTTTCACCCGTAGTCGGATGTTGTTCTTGTATGTTGTATTGTTGTTTTCGTGTGGCATTGTATGCCTTTTGTATGTATCCCCATCTATTATGTAATGTTGATGTAATGATATCCACCTTGCAAAAGCGTTTCAATATGCGGGTCTATCCTTGGTGGGACCTTCGAGTTCCTTTTGGATAGGGTCGCATATTGGGCGTGACAAGTTGGTATCAGAGCCTTGACCGACCTTAGGAGCCCCCTTGATTGATCGTGTAGTTTGGTCGTTGTTGAGTCTAGAAGGAAACTAATTTCTGAGTCTAGCTATATCGGAGAGTAGGAATTCTTTTTACTCCTCAGCCCCTTCGTCGCTCTGGTAAGGAATCTTGACGTAGGTGTTTTGAATTACTCCTCTTCCCATTCAAATTTTTCTTTAGGTTCACGCAGTTGGTTTTCCGATCATTGTTCCTCAGCTCTTTGCATCCAGTGCATCTCTCGTCAAGTCGACTCAAACCTCTTTGCCTTTCGCGAGATCAATCCTCAGTTCTTCCTCCGACGTCATTGTTTTTCCCTGTCTGAAGTTGTCTTTGTTTTTCCCACCCACCCTCCCTTCTTCTTCTCGGAACCGGAGTCCGTAATCGAGTATCCATCTTACTCGTGTGAAGTCTTTGCTTTCTTTCCTCAATGATTTCAACTGGTGTTTCCTCTTCAAGATATTCGTCGTTTTCCCCGTTCCAAGTTGCCTTTGTTTTCCCGCCCTCACACCCTCTTCTTCCTGGAGTCCGAGTCTGTTTCGACCATCAATTTCATTCATGTGGAGCCTCTTCAGTTTTTTTCCCTCAATTATCTCAACTGGTGATTTCTTGTCTAGTTTGTCATTCTTCATCTCTTTTTCTTTTTCGGTGGATTCAATTCCATTTTGTTCGGTGTTGATCATATTCTTTCCCTCAGCTCAAATATTTCTCTTTGCTCGTTCGCCTCTCGCCAGTTTATCCTTCCGGAGTGTTCAAGATATCTCAGGAGTTTCATCTGTGTTCCAATTAATTCGAGGTGGTCACCTCATTGAAATATTTCATTGTTCCGGTGCATCATCTACCTGTTCAACAATCCTTTTCAACGGTGTTTTTCCTCTTTAGTGGGCCCTAACCCACAGGTCTTTTCCCAGGATCTTACCTGACTCTTCTAATTCCCCCGGAGTTATTCTCAAATTATTTTCAAAGTGTGATGTAAGAATTGATTCCATCAGTCACATGCCTTCTCCAAGATCTCGTTCATATTCTTCTCATTTTGGCTCAACCTCTCTGCTTTTCATTCTCCCGGAGTATCTCAGTAATTTCGGTGGTGTCTCTCGTCGTCTTTCTCAGCTTTCAAGATTGAAGTAGAGTTTTCTCTTAATCTTGCCCGTTCTCCCGAAGATTCGTGGTTCAAGCTTCATGCTATCCTCTCGAATTATTCCATTTGTCAGATATTCTTTTCACCCATCCGTAGTATTTCAGGAGTTGTTTTTCCATTTCTTTTCACCGGAGGCCTTCATTCCAGAAAAATTCTTCGTCCTCACATTTCAACTACCGTTATCCAATTATCCCGGCGCTTCGTTCAAGTGTTCTTTAATCAGCTCAGGATCTCTTTGTTCTTTTGCATCTAAATCCCCTCAAGCTCATTTGGTTTTCTAATTCTTCCTGGTGATTCATTCTCTTTCATCAGTCATTTTGTATTCTTACGATGGTTCGCTCAAGATTCTTTTCCTTGTTTATCATATTAATCCATTCGTTCTTTTGAATCCTACCGGTGGTTCATGAAGACCTTCTAAAGTTTGCGATATGTCATTTCTCAATCCTTTTCAAGAGGAATAAGTTGGAGACATGAGCACTTTGCTGAAACTAGTAATGAATGAAACCTGTGTAGCAGGATGGGCGTAGTGTTGTGAACATCTATTGATTTCTATTAATGGAAATCAGGGGGTATCCCCTTTTGCTCATAAATAAATAAATAGCAAAGGCCCTGTCGGGTCAGCTTTGTTCTCATTCGAAGACGTCGAGCAAATTGCAGTCCAACAACGAACTATGTCATCAAATTTGAAATCAATAGTCTTCAGCATATAAGAACCAGCACAGGAAGTATCGAGCAGGTTGCGATCATTGAGAGAAAGCCGAGCATAAATTTTTTGAATAATCATTTCTCTGGAGAGCTCATGATTGGGAAATGAATATAACATTGACTTAAGCCTCCCCCAAGCTTGAGTGATGCTTTCTCCTTCGCGAGGCCAGAAATTATATATGTAATTACGACCACGATGAACAAGATGCATAGGGTAGAACTTCTGGTGAAATTCCAACTTCAATCGTTTATAATTCCAAGATCTCGTATCATCACATAGCCTATACCATGTCGATGCATCTCCCTTCAAAGATAAAGGGAAGACCTTCCTTTTGACTACATCATCGAGAATACCTGCAAACTTAAATAATCCACAGAATTCATCCACAAAGACAAGGTATAAATCGGGATGCAATGTTCCATCTCCTGCAAATGGATTAGCTAGCAGTTTCTCTATCATACCCGAAGGGATCGCAAAGTAAATATTTTCAAACGTTCAGTAGGTTGAGGAGCAACTCTTTGCTCTTCTGGTCGGGGTGAAGATACCCTGAACAAGCCCCTCAAAGGATTAGTTTCCATAGTGACAAGTAACAGAAAATTTCAGCCCACTATATAAATGTTTCCTTACCAAGTTCCACTCACCAAAAGTGCTACACTCCCCGGCAATGGTGCCAGAAAAGAGTCTTGATGACCCACAAGTGTAGGGGATCTATCGTAGTCCTTTCGATAAGTAAGAGTGTCGAACCCAACGAGGAGCAGAAGGAAATGATGAGCGGTTTTCAGTAAGGTTTTCTCTGCAAGCATTGAAATTGTAGGTAATAGATAGTTTTGTGATAAGATAAATTGGAACGAGTAACAAGCAATGAAAGTAAATAAAGTGCAGCAAGGTGGCCCAATCCTTTTTGTAGCAAAGGATAAGCCTGGGCAATTTCTTATAATGAGAAAAGATCTCCCGAGGACACATGGGAATTATCGTCAAGCTAGTTTTCATCACGCTCATATGATTCGCGTTCAGTACTTTGATAATTTGATATGTGGGTGGACCGGTGCTTGGATACTGCCCTTACTTGGACAAGCATCCCACTTATGATTAACCCCTATTGCAAGCATCCGCAACTACAAAAGAAGTATTAAGGTAAACCTAACCACAACATTAAACATATGGATCCAAATCCGCCCCTAACGAAGCAACGCATAAACTAGGGTTTAAGCTTCTGTCACTCTAGCAACACATCATCTACTTATTACTTCCCAATGTCTTCCTCTAGGCCCAAATAATGGTGAAGTGTCATGTAGTCGACGTTCACATAACACCACTAGAGGAAAGGCAACATACATCTCATCAAAATATCGAACGAATACCAAATTTACATGACTACTAATAGCAAGACTTCACCCATGTCCTCAGGAACAAACGTAACTACTCACAAAGCATATTCATGTTCATAATCAGAGGAGTAATAATATGCATTAAGGATCTGAACA
Organism: Aegilops speltoides; assembly: GCA_021437245.1. NCBI lineage: Eukaryota > Viridiplantae > Streptophyta > Magnoliopsida > Poales > Poaceae > Aegilops > Aegilops speltoides. Next base: position 94,637,705 of record CM038147.1, read on the forward strand.
TATGATCTTCCACCAAGTAAACCAATTAGCATCAACTACAAGGAGTAATCAACACTACTAGCAACCCACAGGTACCAATTTGTGGTTTCGATAAAAGATTGGATACAAGAGATGAACTAGGGTTTGGAGAGGAGATGGTGCTGGTGAAGATGTTGATGGAGATTGACCCCCTCCCGATGAGAGGATCGTTGGTGATGATTTCCCCCTCCCGGAGGGAAGTGTCCCCGGCAGAACAGCTCTGCCGGAGCTCTAGATTGGTTCCACAAGGTTCCGCCTCGTGGCGGCAGAGTTTCGTCTCGTAAGCTTGGCCACGATTTTTTTCCAGGGTAAAAGCCTTCATATAGCAGAAGATGGACACCGGGGGGCCACCAGGGGGCCCAGGAGACAGGGGGCACACCTAGTAGGGGTGGGCGCCCCCCCACCCTCCTAGCCAGGGTGTGGGCCCCCTGAGGTGTTTCTTCCACTCAATAATTCTTATTAATTCCAAAAATGAGTTTCGTGGAGTTTCAGGATTTTTGGAGCGGTCTGAGAATAGGTTTCAATGTTTGCTCCTTTTCGGCCAAGAATTCCATTCTTGGCATTCCCCTCTTCATGGTAAACCTTGTAAAATAAGAGAGAATAGCCATAAGTATTGAGATATAATGTGTAATAACAGCCCATAATGCAATAAATATTGATATAAAAGCATGATGCAAAATGGACGTATCAACTCCCCCAAGCTTAGACCTCGCTTGTCCTCAAGCGGAAGCCGATATCAAAAAATATGTCCACATGTTTAGAGATAGAGGTGTCGATAAAAATAGAATACGGACATGAGGGCATCATGATCATTCTTATAACAACAACATATATAGATTTTATCATATGATTTCTTATACTCAAGTAACAATCAATTCACAATGTCGAGTATGGTTCAGAAACTTCATTGGGAACTAACAAACTATAATCTCAGTCATTGAAGGAATTGCAATTTATCATAACATCAGAAAGAGTCAAGAATAGAGCTTTTCAGCAAGTCCACATACTCAACTATCTTGTAGTCTTCTACAATTGCTAACACTCACGCAATATTTGTGGTTATGGAGTTTCAGCCGGACACTGAGAAAGATAGGGGCTTATTGTGTTGCCTCCCAACGTATTCACCTTTAGGTGATGTCAACAATAATAGCCCATGCCAACTTACATCCAATTGGATATATATATCATGATCTTTCAAACACGAGGAGCTTGCCAAAGGATAAAATGAAAAAGGGAAAGGTGAAGATCACCTTGACTCAAGAATAAAGTAAAAACATAAAGTAAAGGATAGGCCCTTCGTAGAGGGAAGCAGAGGTTGTCATGCACTTTTAGGGTTGGATGCACAAAATCTTAATGCAAATGAACGTCACTTTATATTGCCCCTTGTATGTGGACCTTTATTATGCAGTCCGTCACTTTTATTACTTCCACAACAAGATCGAATAAAGCTTATTTTCTCTGCACTAATAATTCATACATATTTAGATAGCAATTTTTATTGCCTGCAACATGACAACTTACTTGAAGGATCTTACTCAATCCATAGGTAGGTATGGTGGACTCTCATGGCAAAACTGGGTCTAAGGATATTTGGAAGCACAAGTAGTATTTCTACTTGGTGCAAGGAATTTGGCTAGCATGAGGGAGAAAGGCAAGCTCAACATGTTTGGAAGGTCAATGACAATATACTTTAACTGAGATGTGAGAAAACATAAACCATTACGTTGTCTTCCTTGTCCAACGTCAACTCTTTTAGCATGTCATACTTAATGAGTGCTCCCAATCATAAAAGATGTCCAAGATAATATATTTCTATGTGAACCTCTCTTTCCTTATTACTTTCTATTAATTGCAACGATGACCAAAACTAGGTTTATCAACTCTCAACAACTTTTATGCCTCATACTTTCTATGTGCGAAGTCATCACTAACCATAAGATCAATATGACCTTTTTTATTCTTTCTACTTTCTCTAGATCATAGCAACATAGCAAAGCCCTTTACTCAACACTAATCTTTATTATAGATAGCTCACGGATTCGATTACATAAAGAGATCACAAACCAAAACTCAAAACTACTTGATATCAAAATTTCAATCTACTAGATCAAGATACTACTAAAAGGATTGAACTAAATAAAACGGTAAAGATAGGAGTGTGATGGTGATACGATACCGGGGCACCTCCAACAAGCTTGGCAGTTGCCAAGGGGAGTGCCCATACACATGTGATTATTTCCTCGGAGGTGGTGAAGTAGGAGTTGTTGATGATGTAGGCTTCTTCCTCAATTTACGCTTGAGTATAGTATTTTGCTCTTTTAGGTCCTCGATCTCCTGCTCAAGACTTAATACTCTTTTGCACAATTCCTGTTTATTTTCCTGCAAGATACGAAAAGGGATAAACTCGATCTTTGGCTTCTTTGCTCTATCAGGGAGGCTTGACTTTTTAAACTCCACATGCATGTCCCCAGGCTGATGTAATGGGGCTTCGTCCTTGTCTGAACTCGTCTCCTCCTTTCCCTTAGGCTCATAGTCTTCCTCTTCTTCAGAGGTCCAGCCATCATGCCCCAAGTCCCCGTAGACCCTAGGATCTGCAAGAAAATCAGCCACATAGCTTTCTCCCTCCGAGTCCTGGGATGACATATTGCTCCAAATCTGTAACAGAAACAGCTTGAAACGAAAAACAGAGGAGTTTTGCGTGATACGGTGGTCAAAACCTTCGGGAGTTTATATAATGAATTTTACCGACCAAAATATGTAACGTGCAAGAAAACAGAGTCCGGGAGGCACACGAGGTGTCCACGAGACAGGGGGCGCGCCCAGTAAGGGTGGGCGCGCCCTCCACCCTCGTGGAGGCCTCGTGTCCCTCTCTGACTACTTCTTTCTTCCTAAAATTCTTAAATATTCCAAAACTGATAAAAATCGCCATTGGAGTTGTTTTGGAGTCGGTTTACTTACCGTACCACATACCTATTCCTTTTGAGTGCGGGCGTTCGAAAGTGTCCCTTATATATTCCTTCGGGGTTACGGTTTCAATAATATTAGTTTCAACATTGATAGGATTACCTGAGATATAATATTTAATTCTTTGACCGTTCACCACCCTCGGACTTGTGCCTTCGAAGTTGTTGATTTTTATGGCACCAAAATGATAGACCTCCTCGATAACATAAGGACCTTCCCATTTAGAGAGAAGTTTTCCTGCAAAAAATCTTAAACGAGAGTTGAATAATAACACATAATCACCTACGTTAAACTCACGCTTTTGTATCCTTTTCTCATGCCAGCGTTTGACTTTTTATTTGAATAGCTTGGCATTCTCATAGGCTTGGGTTCTCCATTCATCGAGTGAGCTAATATCAAATAACCTCTTCTCACCGGCAAGTTTGAAGTCATAGTTGAGCTCCTTAATAGCCCAATATGCTTTATGTTCAAGTTCAAGAGGTAAATTACAAGCTTTTCCATAAACCATCTTATAAGGAGACATACCCATAGGATTTTTATAAGAAGTTCTATAGGCCCATAATGCATCATCAAGTTTTTTGGACCAATTCTTTCTAGATCTATTCACAGTCTTTTGCAAAATTAATTTGAGCTCTCTACTGCTCAACTCTACTTGACCACTGGACTGCGGATGATAAGGAGATGTGATTCTATGATTAACATCATACTTAGAAAGCATCTTACGAAAAGCACCATGAATAAAATTTGAACCACCATCAGTCATAAGATATCTAGGGACTCCAAACCTCAGAAAAATAACTTCTTTAAGCATTTTAATAGAAGTGTTATGATCAGCACTACTAGTTGGAATAGCTTCTACCCACTTAGTAACGTAATCAACAGCAACTAAAATATGTGTGTAACCATTAGAGGCAGGAAAAGGTCCCATATAATCAAGCCCCAGACATCAAACGGTTCAATAACAAGAGAATAATTCGTAGGCATTTCTTGACGTCTACTGATATTACCAATTCTTTGACATTCATCGCAAGATAAAACAAACTTACAGGCATCCTTGAAGAGAGTAGGCCAATAAAAACCAGATTGCAATACCTTATGTGCAGTTCTATCTCCAGTGTGGTGTCCTCCATAGGATTCAGAGTGACACTTGCGTAGGATCTGTTCTTGTTCATGCTCAGGTACACAACGTCTAATAACACCATCTACTCCTTCTTTATAAAGGTGTGGGTCATCCCAAAAGTAATGTCTTAAATCATAAAAGAACGTTTTCTTTTGCTGGTATGTGAAACTAGGTGGTATAAATTTAGCAACAATGTAATTAACATAATCAGCATACCAAGGAGCAGTACAAGAAGCATTAACGACCGCTAATTGTTCATCAGGAAAGCTACCATCAATAGGCAGTGGGTCATCAAGAACATTCTCTAACCTAGACAAGTTGTCTGCAATGGGGTTCTCATCTCCCTTTCTATCAATAATATGCAAATCAAATTCTTGGAGCAAGAGAACCCATCTAATGAGTCTAGGCTTAGCATCTTTCTTTTCCATAAGATATTTAATAGTAGCATGACCAGTGTGAATAGTAACTTTGGAATCAACAATATAAGGTCTAAACTTATCACCTGCAAACACAACTGCTAAGAATTCTTTTTCAGTAGTAGCATAATTTCTCTGGGCAGTATCAAGAGTCTTACTAGCATACTGGATAACATTCAATTTCTTATCAACTCTTTGCCCTAGAACAACACCTATAGCATAATCACTAGCATCACACATAATTTCAAAGGGTAGATTCCAATCAGGTGGCTGAACAATAGGTGCAGTTATCAAAGCTTTCTTAAGTATTTCAAATGCTTCTACACAATCATCATCAAAGACAAAAGGAATATCTTTTTGCAATAAATTAGTCAGAGGCCTAGAGTTTTTAAAAAAGTCCTTAATGAACCTCCTGTAAAAACCGGCATGACCAAGGAAACTTCTTATACCTTTTATGTCCTTGGGACATGGCATCTTTTCAATAGCATCTACTTTGGCTTTATCAACTTCAATACCTCTCTCGGAGATCTTGTGCCCCAAAACAATGCTTTCATTAACCATAAAGTGGCACTTTTCCTAATTCAAGACGAGACTAGTGTCTTCGCATCTCTGCAAAACTCAATCAAGGTTGCTCAAGCAATCATCAAAAGAGGATCCATAAACGGAGAAGTCATCCATGAATACCTCACAAATCTTTTCACAAAAGTCAGAGAATATAGCCATCATACATCTTTGAAAGGTAGCAGGTGCATTACATAAACCAAAAGGCATACGTCTATAAGCAAAAGTACCAAAAGGGCAAGTAAAGGTAGTTTTCGATTGATCCTTAGCTGACATAGGTATTTGAGAGAAACCAGAATAACAATCTAGAAAGCAGAAATGAGTGTGTTTGGATAGTCTTTCTAGCATTTGATCAATAAAAGGTAAAGGGTAATGATCTTTCTCATTTTTAGGAACGGAGTGGACAGGGCTTACCCATTCTATAACCTGTAATAATTCTTTGCGGGATCAATTCATCTTTATCATTAGGAACAACGGTAATACCTCCCTTTTTAGGAACGGAGTGGACAGGGCTTACCCATTCACTATCAGCAATGGGATAAATTATACCTGCCTCAAGGAGCTTTAGTATCTCCTTTATTACCACTTCTTTCATCTTGGGATTCAGTCATAACGTGGGACTAATGCCATTAAGAACATCCAGAGTATATCCAATAGCAGCGTGGTGCTTCTTCAGAGTTTTCAATAATCTTTCTTATTCTTGCTCTGAAAGGTTAGCACTAATAATAACAGGATATATTTTCTTTTCATCAAGATAAGCATACTTAAGATTATCAGGTAATAGTTTGAGTTCAAACACGGGATCACCCTTGGGTGGAGGGGGATCCCCAAGAATTTTGATGGGAAGGTTGTGTTTCAGCATAGGTGTAACGCCCTCGATGTGGCTATATCTCCCACGTGTCGAAGCACGACTTAGAGGCATAACCGCATTGAAAGCAATGTCGCAAGTGAGGTAATCTTCGCACAATCCATGTAATACATAAGGGAAAAGGTACATAGTTGGCTTACAGTCGCCACTTCACACAAATACATGAATAAAGCATTACATCATCCAGATACAATCAAGGTCCGACTACGGAACCAAAATAAAAGAAGAAAACCCCACATGCAACACAGATCCCCGATCGCCCCAACTGGGCTCCACTACTAATCGTCCGGAAAGGAAACATAGTATCGTCCAAGGGCCTCATCATATTCCCACTTTAGCTCGGTTCGCCATCTGCTATTTGGCATCACCGTACTGCATCTGTTTTGGTAGAATCTGTGAGCCAGGGACTCAAAGCAATCTCACACCGCGAGATCAAGACTATTTAAGCAAGGGAAGGCTGGTGTCGAAAGGAGGAGCTGCTGTGGCGACTAGCATATATGGTGGCTACATCGCAAAAGAGAGCGAGAAGAGAAGCAAAGGCGCGGTCGTGAAGCTATTAGCGATCAAGAAGTGATCCTGACTACTTACGTCAAGCATAACTCCAACACCGTGTTCACTTCCCGGACTCCGCCGAGAAGAGACCATCACGGTTACATACACGGTTGATGTATTTTAATTAAGGTCAACTTCGGGTTTTCTACAACCGGACATTAACAAATTCCCATCGCCTCATAACGCGGGCACGGCTTTGAAAGATTATACCTGCAGGGTGTCCCAACTAGCCCATAACAAGCTCTCACGGTCAACGAAGGAATAAACCTTCACCCAAGACACTCGATCGACTTCGGTAACCGGTACATCAAGACATTTCGACAATGGTAAAACTAAACCAGCAAGACCTCCCGCTGTGCCGACAAATCCCGATAGGAGCTGCACATATCTCGTTCTCAGGGCACACCGGATGAGACATCCTACGAGTAAAACCAGACCTCGAGTTTCCCCAAGGGGGCCCTGCAATCTACTCAGTTCGGACCAACACTCGAAGGAGCACTGGCCGGGGGCTAAAATAAAGATGACCCTCGGGCTCGCGAAAACCCAAGGGAAAAAGGGTATAGGTGGCAAATGGTAAAACCAAGGTTGGGCCTTCTTTGGAGGAGTTTATTCAAAGCGAACTGTCTAGGGGTCCCATAAATCACCCGACCGCGTAAGGAGCATAAAATCAAGGAACATAACACGGTATGACGGAAACTAGGGTGGCAAGAGTGGAACAAAACACGGGCATAAGGCCGAGCCTTCCACCCTTTACCAAGTATATAGATGCATTAATTAAAACAATAGATATTGTGATATCCCAAAATATCCGTGTTCCAACAAGGAACAAACTTCATCTTCACCGCAACTAACAACGCTATAAGAGGGCTGAGCAAAGCGGTAACATAGCCAATCAACGGTTTGCTAGGAAATGGATGGTTAGAGGTTGACATGGCAATATGGGTGGCATGATATAGCAAGTGGTAGGTATCGCAGCATAGGCATAGCAAAAGAGCGAGCATCTAGCAAGCAAAGATAGAAGTGATTTGAAGGTATGGTCATCTTGCACTGTAAGGTTCTCGAGTTGTCGAAGGCTGGATCCTCGTGAGGCGTCTCAAACAGGCTCCTCGTTCACGTACTTGTCTCCCGGCTCTACCCAAAGCAAGAACACAAGCAACGGAACCACAATCAAACAAGGAACATATGCACAAGCAATATGATGCAATACATGACATGCTATGCGAGATGTGACATGCTATGCATATGTATGCTCCGGAAGGAAAATGATGAACCGGGCATCAACTTGGCAAACCAAGTATGCCGCTGGAAATATGAGATGATTTCGGTTGAAATCGATATAAAGATCACCGGAATCGGATGCACGGTTTGCAAATGACAAGCAAAACAAGAATGACGCAAATCTGCGTTTAACAGCCCGATGCTACTTAGCACGCAACACGAAACTATGCTGCAGCACCCCAACATGCAAACAAAGCATATGGCAACGAACTACAGGAGATGCTTAACAAAAGAGGAACACTGAGCTACGGCTAAATCACATCATAACATGTTCAAACAAGCATGGAGAAAGTGCTCAAAATATCAGGTTCACAGACTTAGTGAAAATACTAACATGGCAGGAATTAACATCAGGAAGGCATGTTTAGAGCAAGCAAACAACATGCTACAGGAACTTATAATAGCAAAGCAAGGCATGACATGATTCTACTCAAAGCATATTTCAATAGTCCCTTACTGACCATGAGCCAAAAAGGAATCTAAGAAATGATGGCACCCATGTAAACATTGCAAGTTTTATTACAGATTTCAGACTTAGTGAAATATCAGGACATGGCAAAAACAGATTCAACATGGCATGTTCGTGAGCTCGATGCACTCACTACAGAGCATCTCATGATAAACTAAGCATACACCCATCAAGAAGACATGGCATAGGAGCTATACATGGCAAGAACAACATCATAGCATGCACGAATCAACTACAACGACCTCGTGAAAATCGAATCTCATGCAAACAGTCTGCCAGCAAACATTTTCAAGCAAAAGTAGAGCACGAAAATGACATGCTAGACTACTCCATAAATACCAACAAAGGCATGGATGGATAGAGCAAATCCATATGTTCAAAACACCCTTACTAATCATGCTCAAAAAGGGCATAGATCTCTCTGTAACAACATGAACATATGGCACAAAATTAACAGCAGGACAAGACTTAGTGAAATCACTAAGTTCCTGAAATCAGTAACATCATCATCCCTACTTTGCATGCTTGTTCTAGTCAACACATGGCTCACAAAAATACATGGAAAACACCCCTGGAAAGATGGCATGGCAATGTTCAACTCACATGTAGGACTCAAGTTCATAGGATGCACACATATTTCATGGCAAAAATGACAAAATAGCTCGAACTGATAAGATTCTGAAACTAACGATCTGAAGCTATCTTCCAACAGCATTTAGGGCATCAAGATGAGCTCAAATGCGAATGATGCAATGGAATGAAATGATGTACTCTTCGAGGCGAACAATTTGACATATTATACGCCCAAAACGGAGCCACGGTTGCGGAGATGTGATGCGTTGAAAATGCAAGGAAATGATCACAGATTAGGGACTTAGTAAAAAAACGAGGGGGAGAGGGAAAGTCAACCGGTTAAATGCGGATCGGATCTGGCGCGCTCTCGAGGTTCGCCGGCTGGGAAAGAGGAGGCGCAGCCGGAGGAAGGAGAGAGAGGCCGGCGGCGACGGGCCAGCGAAGTCCGGGCGGCATGAGGGCGGCGGGCGCGGCGGGGCGGCGGTGCGGCGGTCTTGCGGCCAGCAGAAGGGCGGCGGCGAAAGTGGCTGGCTGTGTGTGGCGTGCGAAAGGTGTGGTGTGTGTGCGTGGGTGTGTGGCGGCTGTGGTAAGGGTGTGTGTGTGCGTGTGTGGGGCCCATGCGGCATGTGGCGGGCGGGCGGGCGGCTTGGGCGAGGAGCGCGGGCGGCGACACGTGGCGCCTCGATTCGCGGAGGGGGGCGGCGGCGGGCGTGTCCGGCCGGGATGGACGTCCCGGCGTGCGATGGGAAAAAATTAGGGTTTGCCGTGAACTCGGGGAGGGTCTTTAAATAGGCATAGAGGAGCTAGGAGAGTCCAAATGGGGTGTAGTTTTCGCCCACGATCGTGATCGAGCGACCGAGGGCATGGAGGGAGTTAGATGGGTTATTGGGCTGTTTTGGAGGGTGTTGGGCTGCAACCCAAAAGAGGCCTTCTTGAGGTGCGGTTAACCATTGGAGTACCAAACGAACTCCAAATGACACGAAACTTGACAGTGGTCTACCGGTGCTATACCAGGGCCACTTGGCAAGGCTCGGTCCATTCGAGAATGTTCAACACCCGCACGGAAAAAGGACAAGAGGGGCCGGGGAACATAGGAGTGCGGATTGTAAAAGCAGACAACGGGAATATGCTCGGATGCATGAGACGAACACGTATGCAAATGAGATGCACATGATGGCATGATATGAGATGCATAACATGGACAAAATGCAAAACGAAAACAAAACCCAACCACGGAGGGAATATCATATCACATATCCGAAAATGGCAAGAGTTGGAGTTACAAATATGGAAAGATACATCCGGGGTGTTACAACAGGTTCCTGTTTAAGGAACACTTCATCTATTTCCCTTCTTTCCTTCATAAACATATCATTTTCATGGTCAAGCAAATATTGTTCTAACGGATCGGTAGGAGGCACGGCAATAAAAGCAAGACCAATAATCACTACAAAAAATACACTTCCGTGATGATACGTGTTTGTCATGGTAGGTCGCGTTTTTTGTCATGCATGTACATCCATGACAAATTTATGACAGAATCAAGATAGTCATACTTGTGCTGTCGTAGAAGTGTTCCATGACATTACCAAAATTATCATCACGGGAGTGTCCACTTCCATGACGATAAATCGCGCGTCACAGAAGTGCTTTCGTCAAGGGTGACCGACACGTGGCATCCACCGTAACGGAACGCCGTTAAGCTATCGGGTCGGGTTTTGGATCCGATAACCCGTTAACAGCCCTGACCAATGGGACATTTCCACGTGTAAAATTCTTATTGGCCAGACGAAACACGTGTCAGCTCGTCAGTGGGTCAGATAGGCGCCTATGATATGTCGACACGTGCCACGGCCCACCACTTGCCCATTTAGCTTACAAAGTCGGCCTGTTTGACTTGGTCAAAAGTTAACGGGCTGGCCCATGAAAAGCCTATTAACGGTCTCTTCGCAAATAGCCCATTTTACGGCCCATTAACTCACGGCTCGTTAGGTACTAAAGGAAATCGGCCCAACAATGTCATGTGGGCCGTCGAATATAACACCAGCCCATTTCACTTTCGGCCCATGTATGGCACACGACGTCTTTCGGCCCATATGAGGCCTTCGTATCTTTCGGCCCTTTACAGGCCCATGGTGACTCTAGCCCATAATGAACAGTAATTTTCTTTCTACCCGTTAACGGCCCATGATTTACATGGGCCGTTTCCAGCCCGTGTTAGCTTTCGGCCTATTGACGGCCCATACGTTCTTGGGCTCCTTTTCGGCCCTCGATTACTTTCAGCCCGTTACTGGCTTGTTCACCTAATGGGCCAAATTCGGCCCATAACAAGAGTCGGCCCGTCACTGGCATGTTCCCCAAATGGGCCAAATTCGGCCCATGGCAAGAGTCGGCCCGTTACTAGCCTGTTACCCTAATGGGCCAAATTCGGCCCATGGCAAGAGTCGGCCCGTTTCTGGCCAGCCCGTCCTATATTCTGGCCCATTAACGACCCGTTATGCCTATGACAGAATTAAGATTTTGCAGTCCTACGGCCTGTTAACGGCCCCTTACCGTTCTGGGCCGATACCAATTATGCCCGATTACGGCCCATGTAGACCCATTTATCCGACGGCCCGAGGCCCACCGATTACAGGCCCATTTATCGACGGCCCGTAGGAGACCCATGGTTCCTACGGCCCGTATATGGACCATGGGTAGTTGCGGCCACTAGCAAACCAGGGAAAAAGAAGACTAGGAAATAAATAAGGCGAAAGTAACGCTAGGCTATTAAAGCGATTAGACTGATTACATCCACTCGGCATCAAAGATCGCCACCGGTGCAAATATAGGGAACACCCTACACTATACAAAAATGGCTTGTTGTTTTCTTCAGCGGTGGCTGCGTTAAGAATAAATTTTTATCGCACCAAAACAAATTACAACTATATAACAAAAGGAAGGTTGGCATAAAAATTAACAGTCTAGCAGATAAATGCTCCACCAAAAGTTCAGAAGCTCGGTTCATTTGACCTGACTGTTACGTTTTCATGCTGTATTATTCGATGGAGGACCATAACCATCGCCTTCATTTCCCCTAGGCTCCTGAACAACATAGCAAATGTCTGATAGTCTGGTTTCAAAACCATGCATATCTTGACGACATTGAGCAATGTTTCTCCTTGTTTCACAAAGGGCCTCTGTTAGGGAATGAACTTGTGTCTGGAGCGCACATACAACATTGCTTTGAGCTTGCATATCTTGATAATGAGGCAGTTTGGATGATATTGCCTTAACAACCAACCCAGTATTACGCAGGAACGTGCTTTTGGCACTGTTAGTGGACAGGTACTGACCCACTACAGCAAGAGCTGTCATTGCGGTTATAGTTGCCTCGCCACCTTCAGAAGGTGGCGGTTCCACCATTTTTTCCATAGCTCGCTAAAAAGTTGAGATTTTACATTAGTAGTACTAGAACAGAAGATATTAAGGAGGCAGCAAAACCAAACAAAATAGCTTTGGTCTATATACATAACTTATTCTGGTGAACCCATGTAAAATATTAGTTGTACTTTATTGCAAAGTACATAATAAAACCAGGTTCCAAACATATGACCATGTACCATCGCTAATGTATTGTCTATTTCTTCACATTGTATTGAGGGCTAAGGATAAAGAGACGAAGTTTATAATACGGTAAGCATAGTATGACATCATTCATATCACAAAACAACTGAGAACAAACAACCAGGCAATTGTAACATTGTGTGGGCAAGACCAGCACGGAACTAGATTACGGGTCAAGATCAAAGGAACATCACTCCTCCCTTTTAAACGTTGTAAGGTGCAATGATACGCTAAGACAATTGTGTATAAAATTGAAAAGAGTAATAGACATTGGCTGCAAACCATGCAGTTCAAGGCACAAGTCAGAGTAAGTAGTAGTTAAAAGGCATGAGGATTAAGGACTTACAACAGCGGCTTTGACTGGTGTAGTCATGCTCTTCTTCTTGCTGGTGTGACAGTCCTTGAACATTTCCACCGCATTTGGTTCAGGTACTTTTTGGTCTTTGCAGGCTTTCCTATGCATTTCGAACAAGTCAATATAGATATGATAATATGGTACAATGAAAAGAGTGAAACAGCAGCTAATTACAAGAGCCTCGCAGTGTGCAATATAGCTACGAGATCCTGTCGTCTGTTGGAATTTCACTTTCGTACAGTTGGCCTTGTTCTTTGAACAGTTCACCTACAAGAAGATAGATTTGTGTGTCACATGCGTCAATAGGACTTCAACATGTGATCTGATCACATATATATAATGTACCTGATACTTTGGATCAGACCAGTGTTTAACAAGGCCCTTCCAGTCTTCATCCGATATATTTTCCACTGGAGATGTTTGGGAAAGTTCACTGTTAGCCTCGCCTTCAAAGTGAGTTTTCCTCAAGTTATACCGATCTTGTCATGAAGAGACTTGAAAACATGGGTGCAAGCTTGTCTGGTTGCATCATCTTGGCTATCCAATTTGAACTTCATCTGTTGAAAATTATGGGAGTCTCATTATCAGCAACCTAGAAAGTATGGGATAGAGCAAGACGATATTACTAGTTTCCATACATAACCATGCTTACAGATAAATGGTCGAGGAAGGTGTTGAACTGGGTTTCGTCTTTGTCATTCCTGTACTGAAACCATGTTGGAAGGATAGGTACATGACACCTAACGGCAACCGCTGCCCCTGATACTAACTTGGCTGACTCCGTAGCATCACGTGGCCTTTTAAAACCTGCCTCAAAACGGATCTCCATTCTTTCTCCTCTAGATTTAGTTAACCTATCGAGCATGATCCCTGATGTTTGTTTCCTCTTGCGCCTAGGTGCTAGTCCAACAATGAACATAGGAAGTGTTAGTGTACATCAAACTGTGAGACTACATATAAAGAAGCATGCAACTGTAACTTGACTCCAACAACTACCTTCTTGCTGTTGAAGCTCACAAGGTTCATCTGATATTGCCAACTCGTCTTGTGTCAAGAGTGCTTGGGAAGTAGTGTCAGGTGGCAAGAGAGCTTGGGAACGTGCTGCTAGCTCCGTTGACGCACGAGTATGTCGTGCGGCTGGTAGTACTGTGGTAGGTGTTGCAAGAACTAGGGCTGTCTCTGCTTGTTTGGTGGCAGCTATTTGTTTTTGTTTGGCTTTTTTTGCAGCTCATGTAGCATGGGATGCCGTGTTTGTAGAATTTTCCGCTGGACTTTCACCTTCTATTGCACCATTAGTACCAGCAGAATCTGCAGGATTCATCCGCTTCTTATTCCCTGCCATTCTGTGTTTCTTCCTCTTTCTCTGTGCCATGTTAAGCCAAGCCGACAAGAAAAACGAATAACAATTTAGTTCTTCAGAACAAATTGATGCGTGATGCAGACGAACTGAACTTTGATGTTAGACAACCACATGATAGGAGGATGTAATATGTATGAAAAACAGGATGGAAGAGATAACCAGAACTATGATGTGTAAACTAAGAAGAAGACATTTCACCAAATTAGAAGCAATGCAATGGAAGGTAGACACCATATGAAAGATGCTACAAATATCGCTCTGCCAAGTTAACAGTGTCTCAGCATAAATGGCGTTTAAACAAATGTGAAGCAGTACAAGAAATAAATCATATGCAAGATGCAAACAACATCACACTACCATGTTAGAGGTCTCTCGTCATTAGTGCCATTGCATATTCACAACATTGCATATTCACAGCTTATGATGTGTAAACTAAGGAGAAGGCATTTCAACAAATTAGAAGCAATGAAAGCTAGACACCATATGAAAGATGCAACGAATATCACTCTACCAAGTTAAAACTGTCTCGTCATAAGTGCCATTTCAACAAATCTATTATATTATTAAAACGATAGAAAACGAACGGTGATGATTTATCGCTCTAACGTTAAGTAATTTGAACGGCCAAGATTTATATATGTGAAAAAAATCATAGATGTATGTACGATAGGACCAATGAACCAGCCCGTAGAAAAACAATCAACTAGACGTATAACAATCGGCCGCTATGTACATGTACCAAAGAGCCAATCAATCAGACCATTAATAGAAAAAACGATCATCTAGACGTATAACACTTGTCCACTATGTACGTGGACCAAAGAGAAAATCAACCAGCCGGTCAAAAAAAATGAGACAACTAGACGTATAACACCCAGCCACCATGTACGTGTACCAAAGAGCCCGATTTTTGGGAAGGAGTAGCACAGGCCCTGTGAGTCAGACATGCGTACGCAACCGATTGATTTTGATCCCAAGCAGTCAAACGGGAAAAATAAAGGACGAGTAGCACACGTACACACAATTACCTGATTGATTTATATATATGCATCCAGAAGCACATATACTTTCATAGGCATAGCCATCAGTACTCGGTAAAGCTGCACTAGATATAGTATATAAAGGGGTAAAACAACGAACCACACTGACCAAAAAAATGGCCACCATACGCAACATGGGCATCATCAGTACATGCGGCGATGCTCAACGCCCAGCAAATCTGAAGCCAGACCACGGTGCATCCACAACTACAAATCAAATATGCATCCACGAGGCTATGATGCTTGGCAGAAGATCCATCCAATACGAGCCCACGAATACGCAAATACCCGACGAATTCGAGACACAATCGTAGTGCCTTCGACACACCTGCAACGTAATGACACACAATAGATCGAAAGACGGCAGACAACAACATGGTAAGATATAGATGTGTGTAATATCTGTGTGCACACCATGTGTGTTTATATGTATCCATCTTAACATGTCTTCGTAGCTTCCTTGGTACAAATAGATTTGCATCCACGGTGCTATGATGCCTGATAGATCATGAATCCAGTACGAGCCCACAAACCCTCGAATACCCGGCGGATTCGAGGCACGACGATGGTGGTACCTTAAACACACACACAACATCATGACACATAACAGATTGCAAGACGGCAGGCAACAACATTGGTAAATTTTAGATGTGTGTAATATACGTGTGTACTCCATGTGCATTTGGATGAATTCATCATTTTTTTTGGGGTGAAGATGAATCCATCTTAACATGTCTTCGAAGCAGCTTTAGTACAAACAACTTTGATGTGCATTCTTATATAGTCAAGTCTTTTACTTCTAGTCGGATTTCATATGTACAATTAACAACCATCTTTTAAATTTCCATGCATGAAAGAAGTGGACTGATTAACCGTAAGAGGACACTTAAGCACGAAATTTTAGAGCAAGAGTAATGAGTGTTAGATCCGTTCAACCCTTCAATTGGTGAACATAGAACCGTCACTATGATCCTGACAGACAAACTTGTATTTATACACATTTAAGAATATTCTTCGTCCATTGATAAATACTACAAAATATATTTTCGTTTGTTTGTAAGGCCGATAACAATTCATTCTATTTTGTAGCAAGAACAATCTGACAAACATTCACAGATAGAAAATAATGTAGAGTTCTATATATGTATTTGACAACTTTGAAGTTGTACAATCTACCAAATATCCTGAGGTAACAACAAAAATATATTACTTTGAGTACATCCATAATATATGGTAAAGGAGTGAAAGGGTTGTCAGATAATTTTGTTTTACACATTACTACTTTGAGTTCACCGGGAATACCCTACAAGATCGTAGCAAGTTTAGCTACAAACACCGATAAGTACAAAGTACGTGCATGTACCTCATGTGTAGTGGACGAGCACAAATCTGCATAATAAGTAGTACGTGCATGCACGCACTTGACGTAAGGGATTTGCAATAGCTGCCAATGTGTTTTCCAATTGCATCAAGAGTACTTCTGCTTTGTAATCATGTAACTATCTGATCACACTCCCCGCAAAGAAAAAAACTTTCTGATCACACAATAGTTGTTAGTACCAAACATTGTTTCACCAGTCTAGAATGATTCATTTTCTATTTGCCTCGCCCTATATATTTTGGCTTACAAAATCCTGTAATTCAGTTTGTGTGTGAATCACGTACACATGGCATGTCACGTCTTACAAACAAACATTGGTGTTCCCTAAAAAAACATACATTGGTGGGACTGCCTCAAACATTTACAAGACTGTTGCCAATCACTACCCGGGATAGCGGCACACAAGTAGAGTTGTTTCATGGTGAACTCCACGGATGATGCATACCTTTCAATGGGGCTAACCGGGACTGTTGTAAAAAGCCGAGTAGCACAAATATGAGCAATTGCAAGAAAAGATTGCTTGAGATGAGAGACTACAAGAGTTCTTACAATTGATATAGGTAGGAGAATATAACAAATTTGAGCTTACTTCTTGACCGAAGAATTATGCTTAACTATGGAGACATCATAAGCATTTAATTAACAAAGTAATAATAATTCTTAAGAAACTGCCTTATATATATTTATAGACAGACACACATGTGCAATGCTGAAACCATAGATAGTAACAATATTTAAACCTTTAAGCTCTCAATGAAAACCAATAGAATGGTACATGCATATTTGAATTTAATGCTTCTAATATCATTTTTCGGCGTGTTCCTAATATCCTAATAACTCATTACTCATAGTGTACAACATTCACAATAGAGAACATTCTTCTTGAGAATCGAAATCAATAAAATTATATCTAGCCACGCAAATGCGCGGGTAACTCCGCTAGTTAGTAGTACATGCTAGAAAAGAATGTGAGATGTAACCTATATCACACTCTGAAGTCAAACGTGTCTTATGATAAGTGATTGTTGCAGGTTACACAATAGTAGTAATTTGATGTAAAAACATGGTGTGATAGACAGATATTGTATGTTCTAGAAACAGGAACACGTGTCTTATTCAAGTATAATGTGTAAAGTAAGCAGATGGAATTCAACAAAATTAGAAGCAATACAAGCTAGACATCACACATAACATGCAACCACATATAACAGAGCCAAGTTAGAGGGAGCACCAGTGATGCTGCACTAGGGGAGACGTGCTCATCATAAACACAACTTTGTTGAGTGTCTATGCATGTGTTGTCTTGGAAATCATCTTGGGGTGTGGAGGAGTAGAAACTGTAGAGGCCCTCCGTTTGGAAGGAGCACCTTTATCTGCTGCCGTGCTAACTTCCTTCTGCTTTATTGATTTTGAATTGTCAAGTAAAACCGACAAGAAAAAGCAATAAAATTCTCTCTTCAGAACTCATTCATGCATGATACTGACAATCACTACTTTGATGTAAGGCAAACACATGATACCAGGATGGAATATGTACGAAAAACAGGACGGCATGGCATGTTCACAACTGTTTGTGTAAACTAAGCAGAAACCATTCCAGCAAATAAGAAGCAATGCAAGCTAGACACCACATGAAAGATGCAAACAATATGACTCTGCCAAGTTAAAAGTGTCCCATCATAAATGGAATTTCAACAAATTAGAAGCAGCGCATGCTATGAATCATATGAAAGATGCAACTAATATCGCACTGCATATACTAAAGGTGTCTCGTCATATTGATTGATTCGGGATACAAAAAAACAATAGTTTTATGTAAGGACATGCTTAATAGACAGATGTACTATGTACTAAATACAGGAAGGCATGTCACATTAACAGGTATAATGTCACATTTACAGGAGTATAAGCTAAGCAGACTAGCACATGCAGTTTAACCAGATTGGAAGAATTACAATCTAGACACCATATGCAACATGCAACCACATATCACGCTACCAAGTTAGAGCAAGCACCTGCGATGCTAGTGTAGGGGAAATGCTGTAAACAACTACAGAGCTACGTTCACTGTCTTCATCTAGCATTTTTGTTTCTTGAGAATCATGTCAGGAGGCTGACGCTACATTCTTTAAATGAGGAGTAGTCCCCTTGCCTGCCTGCCTCATCATAAGTGATTGATGAGGGATACACAAGAACATTAGTTTGATGTAAGAACATGGTTAATACACATATGTACTAGTATGTACCAAAAACATAAAGGCATGTCATATTCAAAGACATAATGTGTAAGCTAAGCAGATGCAATTTAACCAAATTGGAAGCAATACAAGCTAGACATCCGGCTGGAGTGGTGAACATGATCATCTAGGACCTCAGAGCCTGGTGGGAGGCGGGCTGCTTCGCCACCATCGTGGCTTTTTAGTTGGCTTCCAGGTGATGCCTGTCTTTGCTGGGCTTGTCACTCGCTCGGCCAGTGCCCTGACTAGCTATTTGTCTTCTGGTGCTCACGGGATGGTGGTTCATGTAAAAAATATCTTTCCTTATCTTAATAAAGACAGACTTCGGCCTTTCGAATACAAGCTAGACACCATATGGAACATGCAACCACATATGACACCGTGAAGTTAAAGCAAGCACCTGGGATGGTGGTTCATTGCGAGCGAGGTCATCAACTCCAGAGCAACGTTTACCGTCTCCATCTGCTGACACTGCACCCTTTAAAGCACTGTAAGGTGCCGCGCCTAGCCGCGTAGAAAGCTGGCACGACTTGTCTCTTTTCTTTTTTGCTTCGCTTTCTGCAGACTCTGAAATACCCTTGCATAAAAACATAATAGTGAGAGTATGGATGAAGTGTGTGCAGAACTAGTGCACTGTAAAAGCAGCAGATAGCTGGTGGCTGAAAAATAAATGACAGGAGACATATGATAGCTCTACAACATTGCATGGCAAACAAAATTAGATTCTACTCTGTATGATTTTGTAATATATGAGCACAGGAAATGCAGGTACTCCTCCAGCACACCACCACATGTGGTCATATCTAAGATAATAGTCGACTGAAACTAAATAGGTCTGTCGATTTTTTTAATGAACCTTCTGATCTATAAGGAACGGGCAGATGGCCTTCGTCCACCTCCCGCCAGTCACTGTTGACGATCTTTCTTGAACCGCCAGCGACCACTGGCCCTGACCCATGCCTCCGCCGCCCCACCCTCCCATCGACCTCACACCACCGCTGTGCTTGGCAGTGCCCCCAAGCCATCCCTTTAATCTCGGCCGACCTCTAGATCGGGCGCTAGTAGCTCTAGGCCGCACACGCCCCTAAGATAAACACCAAGGCGCTGCTTCCCCGGCGTAATAGTCGTACTAGTGCCTGTTACGTCGGGGAATGCTTCCGTTAATTGGGAATCAACTGGCCAGAAATTGAAATTCAGGGGGGCGATGGACCTCTAGCTAAGGTGAAATAGTATATGAGGAGAAACCTTGTGCATCGCGAGTTACTAGGAACATCTAGTATCAAGAAGAAGCGGTCAGCTAGTGTCTTCTATGGGATGAATACCGTGCAAGCAGAGACGTAAGATTTGCATGAATAAGGGAAGAGGAGTACGTTCTTCGGTTGCTGGTGTGGTCATCTCCACATGTCGCGCCGATCTTCTTCTTTTTACTGGGGAAACTGATGTTCTGGAGGGTGCAGGCTTGGACGAACCCATGGCCAAATTGTTGACTGTGTTGCCATGGCCGTATGTCGGCGGAGGAGAAGCAGATCCAAGGCGAAGAAAGACGGCATAGCAGGAACATCTCTGGTGCGGTGGAGGGTGGTGAAGTTGGAGCGGCAACGGTGAGGCACAGGACGTCGTGGTTGAACTGGCTCGGGTACGGACGGCTCGGCCTCGGCTTCAACTACTAGCCGTGGAGGGCGTTGCGGTTGAGGTTGCGGTGGACGACGACGTCGGGGTATCGGCTCCGGCGTGATTGAGGAGGGCGGCGGTTGATGGGTGGGATGGGGTGGCGGACGGAGGACGCCGGGTTTCAGCGGCTGGTGGAGAGGTAGTTTTGGCGCCCACGAGTACGTAATGGGGAATCGGACGGGTGGGGAACCATGTTTGATGCAGGGACGCGCTTGTTTTTGGCTTTTTTGAATAGAAGATGGGATGCGCTTGTTTGAAATTTGGGGAAAGTACAAACTTTGCCCCCCTCTTAAATTTCGGACCTACTGCGGGTCGGGGTTAGGATGGTAATCCCAGGTGTCCCAAATAGTGGGCGGGAGCGATTTCGGCCGCACGCATGTGTGCTTAGGCGGCCATTGCGTATGAATGTTTTTCGGAGGCGGTTGCGTGGCGTCTAGATGAAGCTACAAACCTACCCCAGTTTAGACCTTTGGATGTCGGGCTGGTAGGTTCACAGGTCGGAGTTATTAGAAAAGTAATTTCCTTGTACTACCAAACATTGGTCTCACGCGGTTTCGGGCGAGTAGAGGCTCTTTTGGCGCTTCGTTCGAAATTTTGACAACCTCTATTTTTCATTAATGGTTCAAACAAGATTCACTATCTTTCTTATTCTACTCTTTCACAAACGGATCCGAACTGACTTCTTTGGATCTTATCCCATTCAATTCATGATTGAAAGAAATGTTCTACATATATCAACAGATAGGGGAGTAACAAAAGAAGATCCAGTGCTGGTTCTTAAGAAAGGTCAAGGGAACACAAGCATTCGCGTTTAGAGTACTCTTGAACAATGAGGATTGACCTAAATAGACAACGTTATATTTGACCTTGTATGTTTGAAAACCTCATTAAATTATCCGCTTCCTTTTGAAATTTTGACACTTGAAAATCCTATAACTACGATTATTTTGGAATGGAGGAGCTAAATTTGAATCTATTTTGTACACAACTACATATGCTATTATGTACAAAATCAGAGCAAACATGGGTACCCCCATAGTTTAGGTATGGTTTACAAATGCCATGATATCAAATTCAAATAGTTGAATGGACTTCATGTTGAATTCGATTTTTTAAACCACCTTACGTTGACTTCAAATGTATGCTAGTTCATAGGTAGCTATTTATAAATGTCCATTGTGTAACTTTCGTATGTATAATGTGCTTTACACACACAACATGAAGTATACTCACGTTTATATTCGATTGCTAAAGCGATGCATTGTCTGGAGTTCAAAATACTAACTATGTGGATCAATTGTGTCGAATAATAACATAGACATGCTCAAATTCGATAGAATCTAGATTTCTGATGGATCAATGATCGCACCTTACGCGAATTGCAAATATCATGATCCCATCCTAATATTTGGATACAATTTATATATTTAATCAATGTGTAGAGTAGTCTTTTACATGTAGTTTCACTCTCCATCAGGGGTCTCTCACACATGCTCACACACTCTCCCGAGGTGTCTTTCTCGCACACATGCTCTAGATATAACCCTCTCTCCCTCTCGTAACCATTTACAACTGTTTTCACTAACCTTTATCACAAGCACTCTTCCTCTCACAAACATACACATGCACAATCCTCATCGGCCATTTCTATATACATGGACCTGCCTACGTGTCTCATGTACGCACATTATCTTTACGCCTGTCTCTCACACATTATCTCACACCTCTCTTCCTAATCGACGAGTATGATTCTAGCAGAGCATTCTGTAGGATGCCCCTCAAAGTTAGGTTGGATGAATAGTAATATCAGAGATAAAGGGGTTACCTTAGTCCGAGAACCTAGGGTTACAAATCCTAGCCGGCTTTGTCAGTGGACACAGAGTCCTTCACAATTCTGGTATCTTTGTCTTGTACGACTAGTCATCCATGGGTCTTCCTAAATGTGTCATGGGCCGACCAATGTGGCGCAGGACGGAACCGAACGAAGGGCCTCACCTCGACCCACCGGACCTCACGCGGTGACACACCCTCTGCCCCACGTCTCATTATCTTCTCACACCCACACATACCAACACAAACACCACACACACAGAAAATTTCTCCTGGTGCCTCTGTTCCCTCCCCCTTGCATATACACACTCAAGGGAATGGAATCTCTTATCGTGATGTCATATTCATCTCTCTCTCTAGACCACTCTCATTTCTCGTGCTATCTCTCCCACCCCCGTCGGCCCCTCTATCCATGCCTCTCTCGAATACGTAATACACACACACACACCTCTCTAGGCCCCGCCAAATGCATCAACTACACATTCACACATGTTACATCACATACCCCATTGATCTAAAAAGCCCTCTCTTCACGTTTATTTCGCATACAACATTCCTTTTGAATAAAGTGTGGCCATAAAATTATTTTAGAGTTTCTACATATATACAACATTACAAAGTTATATGGAGGAGTACGAACGCTAATTTGCATTGCATGGTGCCTACAATGATATTTATTCCGCACTATGAATTTGTATATTTTTATACTATGTACAAAGTTAGTCATAGTAAAGAGAAACGAAGAGCATCTCTCTCTCCATCGCATACCCCCCTGTATGCCCCTTTCACGCATGCACACAAAACTATCTCCAGGTCCTCTAAAAGTAAGCCCCAGAAAATTCACGCGTGTTTCATCTTTCTCTCGCGATATATGCAATGACGATCATTGTATTTGAAGCAAAAGCACGATGCATATATTGGACTTCATAATCCACTCATTACGGTCACTATTTATGTTTAATGGTTATTATACAGTCACAGGCTCATCATACAACTTTGTATTTGCTCATGACATGACTAGTTGACCAGTTAAACGCTCCACATGGCACCTCTAGTGTTGCATCACATTATCTCACTAACATCATGCCCACCTGTCGACTTGTATCTACTCTACATCTACACTATTATAAAATACATAAAATACACTCTTATAAAAAATAGAGTTGGTGATGATGGTGTGCCTGCCATCCTGCAATATAGTCCGTCTAATTATATCTGACGGATAGGAAAGAAACTATGGCAATTATGCAAAAAGGTACCCACACACCTCTCCACATTTGCAAATAAGGCCTTCCCTCGTTCATCCTTTTCTCTCACAAGATAAACAAGTCATACAAATGCATCTTGATGTTACGTGCAACGCACAGGCATCTTGCTAGTAAGAATGAAAACAAACAACAACAAAATATTTTGACGGTGGTTCGAACTCATGACCGCGGGCACAACGGACAAGGTGGCCTTGTATTGGTATGCTGAGCCGTCTGTTTTAACACACATGAGCTGGTGTGGTGATTATACACACACGCACGCATGCACACGAACTCCATCCACGCAACACTGACACAAACACATGCACCCACGCACGCACGCAACACTCGCACGTACACACGCAGCCACGCACGCACGCAACACTCACACGCACACATGCACGCATGCATGCACACACCAGTACACCACACGACCAACACACACTCTCACGCTCAAGTGCTCAACCTACACGTGCATGCGCACACATCAGGCCCTGACAGACACATACACAACCAAGTGATTCCCGCGCACGGGTTGGAGCCTTGTCGCGCCTGCATAAATTTGTGTTTATCTGACCTTTTCCCTACGCGAACTGACATGTGGGATCCACAAGGAACGTGGTCAATTTAACTACTCAACATGGAGCCACACAGACTATTTGGCCGGTCAACAGAGTGCAATCCGATGCTGAACCTTGAGCAAGTGACTGTATAATCACCGCAAAACGTATATAGTGACCGTAATCAGCTTATTCTGAAGTTCGGTGACCGTATTACGCTTTTCTCTCCGTAGGCCCTCCAAAACTACATCTCTACACGTTCTCGCATGTTACATCTAACAACTATGCAATACAACACTACTACTACACTCTAACACAATAAATCATATGTGTTTTTAGTTTTACTAGATATCATATTGTTACTTATAATTATTTAGTTTGCATACATTAAAATTACCTTTGAAATGTATGGCCAGTATCATCTACCGCGCGGGAAAAATCCCGCCCTTTCCTGTTTAATCGGGTTTGTATCGATGGACCGTGCGAAACAGAAAAACTATAGTACTATACAGTACAAGTGACAGTTCACTGGGCCGTCGTCTCATCTACTCCTCCGTCGTAAGAGTGGAGCGCTCTCTTTCATAAATCTTCTAGTCCCTTTCGTCGACATGTGGGACATCAAGCTACCGGGTCCACGTGCCATACCGGAATACAGTGCAGAGCAGCCGGGGTGAAGCACCCCAGTCATGGCGCCGACGTAGTAATGAGCAATGAGGCGTCAAATCACAAAGCTGCACCTTTCCCGCAGTTAAGTTGCTGAATCCGCTTCTCCCTCATCTTCTTCAACTTAACCACGTGTTGCTTCTGCCGTTGTTCTGCCTCATGTGGGACGCGGATCAGCTTGGTAAAGCACTGACACATGGGACCGCATGTTAGCAAACCGCCAGGACAACGTCCTTCGAAAATAAGAAACCTCCCCCGCCATCCGCGCGGCAAAATCACCTCCTTTTTACTAATCTTTGATTCTATAATTTTTTAGATCAATATAATTGAGATTTGTATAGATAGCACACAGGAGCAAAACCAAGTGGTACGGTTAAGGGCATCCATAATGTGTAGCCAAATGTGAAAATAGCTTTTGGCATTGTGGAAACCATTGTGGACGGTGTTGCCAAAGCCAAAAAGATGGAACCGAAGCTCCCTGATTGATTGATTGATTGAAGGAATAGAAAAATGCAACGTCTCTCCTCTTTCTCCCATGCTTGGACGCATGTAGTACAGTATAGAGCACAGAGTCTACTCCCCTGTCCCTTCTATCACAAATCACAAAGCAGTGAGGCGTCAAATCACAAAGCACGGACGAAGCAACTATCATTTCACTCTCCGCTGACTCCGCTTCTCCATCGTCTTCTTTCAGAAACCATCTCACCGCACTAGTACTCCTAGTAGTAGTACTAGTAAAGGACTTCCTGAATGCAAATAAGGCGGTTGTCTCGGCTTGTAGGCGGCACTTGCGAACGACTTACCATGGTCTCCCTCAATGGTGTTCTCCATCGAACGCACTTCGCCAAACCACACAAAAAAATCGTCGACGTCACCGCAATGGGCAAGGAATTCAAATATAGTTACTACCTCCATTTTTTTGTACACAAGGCCAGTATATCAAAATTACAATTTGCAAAGGGCCACTAACACTAATCGAGGCAAAATTGATGGGGTTCGCCTCGTACTAGAAACCAAGGACATTAATATCCCTTGCATGCATGCGGAAGTGAGAAGGTTGGTTTGCATGGCGCTGCATTAATCAAGCGATGAGGAGTGAGATGGTTAGCTCTTTGGTCTTTAGAGAAAAAAATACGCATTAATTGACACGTGAAATGAGGATTTGTATTGAAGGAAAACCCCGCCTTTGTTTTTTAACACTAGTACTCCTAGTACGTACTACCTCTATCCGGGTTTATTGGTCCCCATTGTATTTCGTGCCAAATTTTGACCATAGATTAAACTAAGAAAATGTTCACGCATGTCACCAAACATTATATTTTTCAAAACTATGTTCAAACACGAATCCAATGAGATAATTTTTCTTGACATGCATTAGCATTTTGTTAGTTAAATCTTTAGTCAAAATTTGGCACAAACTATAAAAGGGACCTATAAACTAGGATGGAGGTAGTACGTACTTATCCTGTTTGGGTCTAGGCCTTGCATTGCCTTACTTCGCCACACATTTTTGCCAAGCTTGCCAAAAGTGTTCAAAATGAGAAGGAGGTACACTTGTGCACGGCTGTCGCGGTCGCACCGCACCCTCACACGGTCGCTCCTACACGCTGCGGTCTCACCGCACCCTCACACAGTCGCTGCTGCACGCCGCAAACCCAACCAAGGGAACGCACCCTCACTGACACATGCTGTCGCATGTGAACAAACCGAACTCAGCCATCCTATCGCTGACACATAATTTTCATTCATAGAGTATGTTTATCCAACCGGAGTATCCGTACGGCCTGTGCGGTGGTCTGTTGGGGAAGAAGAAGAGCTGAGGAAGAAGGAAAGAAGGGTTAGGAGCCGTAGAATATTCATCCAACCACCTGAAATGGTAGACTGACCCAAGTCAGGCGACTTGCATAACAAATAGTCCGTTTTTACACAGCAAAAGATCCATAAAAACAACAACATAAAGAAAAACTATCACTGCTCGCGGAAAGAGACGGCCTCGTCGTCTTTGGCTGCCGGCGTGAACTAGCCGTCGCGGCCGACGTGTGTCTCCGCACCGTGGTTGTCCTCGGCCTCCAGCTACTCGTTCAAGCGGAGCGTGCGGGCGCTTTGCACGGACGAGAGCACAGCCCGGTTCAAGTCGAGGACGTCCGGTTCCGCCTGCAGGAGGGCCTCGATGGCAGCGGCATCCGCGCGCTCCGCGTCGAGTCGAGCCTCCGCCGCCCGGTTCAAGTCTAGGACTTCCGGTTCTGCCTGCAGGAGACCGTTGATGAGAGCGGCATCCGCGCGCTCTGCGTCGAGTCGAGCCTCTGCCACCCGGTTCATGTCCAGGACGTCCGGTTCCGCCTGCAGGAGTGCCTCGATGGCAGCGGCATCCGCGCGCTCCGCCTCAAGTTGAGCCTCCGACGCCCGGTTCACATCCACGACATCCGGTTCCGCCTGCAGGAGAGCCTCGATGGCGGCGGCATGCGCGCACTCCGCGTCGAGTTGAGCCTCTGCCTCTCGGTCCTCCTTTAGTATCGCCATGTTGAACCGCTGGTCCGCCTGCACCATGGGGGACTCGGACGCCGGCACGAAGTCGATGTCCATCGTCTCATACCCATCGGGGGCCTTCTGCGCCGCGACCTCCACAGTGAACATTGGATCGGCTTCCTCCGCAGTGAACATTGGATCGGCTTCCTCCTCCTCATCTCACCTGCATACTCAGTCACTGATTTCAAGCCTTGCTTCAAGTTAGTCAACTCATGCATGATGCGAGTAGCCTGCATCTTATTCGACTTTCCTGAAAATTGCTTCTCCAAAGCTTTCCACACTTCAAATATAGTAGTCATAGTCTCAACTTGTTCTCGAATAGGTGGTTCCATACTTCCTAATAACCAGACGAACACTCTATCATTAATCTGTTTTGTGCTAGTGCCACTTTTCAATTTCTCTTCATCAGCACTAAGCAATTCTTCATGGCCATGAGAACTCAGAATTAACTGGGCATGACACGCCCAGCTGATGTAATTGCTCGGTCCAGCCAACTTTACTGGATTAGGCTCAAGTGCATACTTGATTGCTTCAGGAACCACTTTAAGTTGCTGCTGTTGTTGCTCAAATACTTTGCTTAAAATCTCATACAACTTATCCACACTAGAATCCCCTGATTTCTCCTTGGTTGGATCTGCCATGACTCACTACAACCCAAACAGGAGCTAGTCACACAGGACTTGATTTTGCAGCACTCCGCTAGCAACAGCACACTAGTACAAAATGTTGATGCCAAGTAGATGTACTTCTACGAGTTGCTCTCAAATGCACACAGGCACAAGCAGAGTATATTAATCCGGCCACCGAGCAATACGAGCTTTCCGGCGGCACTAATCACAATTGTCCAGAGGAAGGCGCACACACTATTTTCCTCTCACACATATGACCAAATGCAGGGATAAAGAAAAGTGAACAGTACTTGTATGCACGCTTGACCAAATCTCACGGGACTAGACCAGGAGAAGCACCAGATGCACGCACCACTATCAATCAGCTAGCCTTGCAATCAATCGGACACCTAGCAAGCTGGCTTACTGCTTGGACATGGGCGACGCAGCATCACCAAGTAATTTCCTGATGGACCAGCCCAAGCATCCAGCATCCAGCGCAGCCGCACCAGACGGTGGTCGGCGATGCGGCAGGCAACAGTACGCCGGTCGCGGCGCTCCTTCCGCAGCTTCGAGAGAACAGCGGCCGACGGCGTACGACGGAGATGGGTGCGCAGCAACCAACACCCACAGCCAGAAATCACGACGACACAGCGCCTCAATCAGCCGCCACCAAGATCAAAACCACATCAGATTAACCTGCTCTGATGCCATGCTGAAAATCATGTGGGATTCGTAAGATTTGGGCTAGGGATTGGAGATGGCACGAAGAGGATTTGGGGGAATTCTAGATCGTTCCTCACCGATCCAGTCTCCCTGTCTGAGTTATATTTTGTTTGTACACTTTACATTTTAGACCCTACAGAGTCCTTTAATTACATTATTTATACACCAACAGAGATCAACACGATGTGGGCTAGGGACGGTAGGCCTCGGCGGACCAGCAGCCGCGGCGGCAAGTGCAGCGGTGTGGTCGGGCCGAGGAGGGCGGGCAGCGGCGGAGGGGGTCGAGCGGCAGAAAGACGAGCGGCGGCTGACGAGCGATGGGGAGAGGTGGGTTGGAGCTGACGCTAACCTACCTAGCTAGATCGATGTGGGCTTTTGCGGGGCTTGGCCCATATGCGTCTAGACGGGGTGAGCGAACAAGGCACGACGATCGCGAGCGACGTAAGAGGGGAAACGGAACGCTGCGTTCTTTTAGGTAGTAGAGATATCTGACCTTTTCCCTATGCAAACTGACAGGTGGGACCCACAAGGAACGTGGTCAATTTAACTAGTCAACATGGCGCCATGCAGACTATTTGGCCGGTCAACAAAGTGCAATCCGATGCTGAACCATGAGCAAGTGACCGTATAATCACCGCAAAACGTATATAGTGACCGTAATCAGCTTATTCTGAAGTTCAGTGACCGTATTACGCTTTTCTCTCTGTAGGCCCTCCAGAACTACATCTCTATACGCTCTCGCATGTTACACTAACAACTATGCAATATAGCACTACTACTACACTCTAACACAATAAATCATATGTGTTTTTAGTTTTACTAGATATCATATTGTTACTTAGACCTCTCCCGATGCATTGATGCTAAAGTGGGGTGCTAAGTGCATTAAAATGCTTAGCAACTAATGTCCCCAATGCATCGGTGCTTAGGTTTTGTAGCTAAGCCTTCTCTATTTAATTGTTTAGTAACAAAACTCCTTCATGTATTGGTTGGTAGTCTTTTTGTCTAGGTTCACGTGCTTAGCATTGGTTTTTGTTGGGGTCACCATAATCCTCTCTCTCCTCTTTAATTGCTTTGTCACATTATTTTTCTGCCTATGTGGCATCCTTAGCACCTATACACCGTGGAGCACTGGGAAAGGCCTTAATTATTCAGTTTGCATACATTAAAACTGCCTTTCAAATGTATGGCCAGTATCATCTACCGCGCGGGAAAAATCCCGCCCTTTCCTGTTTAATCGGGTTTGTATCGATGGATCGTGCAAAGCAGCAAAACTATAGTACTATACTGTACAAGTGACAGTTCACTGGGCCGTCGTGTCATGTACTCCTCTGTCGTAAGAGTGGAGTGCTCGCTTTCATAAATCTTCTAGTCCCTTTCGCCGACATGTGGGACATCAAGCTACCGGGTCCACGTGCCATACCGGAATACAGTGCAAAGCAGCCGGGGAGAAGCACCCCAGTCATGGCGCCAGCGTAGTAATATGCAACTAGCAGGGTCACCCGCGCATTTGCGCGGCTAGATTATTAACTTTCATTGTGAAATTATTTCAAAGTCCACTTATTTTAGTGCTCACAACAGATATTATGAATTGTAACGATGCTTTGTGAAACTTTGTTTCATCCTTTTAGATTTTTTTTGATGTGGTGCTCAAAATTATATTGCACTTTTGAGATTTTACAATTAAAGTTTGAAAAATCGTATATGCAATGTAGAATCCACACACATAAATATTCATAATTTAAGAGTTTTGTGGCTGTCTAACAGTTCTGAGACATGTGTGTCATGGCGGTAGTTGCAAAGCTCTATCTAGCTGGGTGACCCGTGCATTTGTGCGGCTTTAACACTCCATTAATTCACCACTATTGCTGGACTATGTTAGAAACTTATCTTTTTAGGTATATGTATTAAGCTATTTGTAAGGATTTTGACACGGTGCAAGTTGAGGCTCGTCTTAGAATTTGCATTCTTACTTTTCAATTGTTGTAATACTGTTTTTTTATTAGTGAAATGGTTCTAATTGCTTCGCTGGACTAAGGAAATTCCTTGACTAAATTTGTTGTATGTTCGTCAATATCATCATAACTTATTTTCATACAGTATATCTCATCACAACTTCTTATTCTTTTAGGTTGGATATTGTACAATCATCGGCACCCGTTTGCTGCATTTGCATATAAGACTCCATTTTTCTTTGTTTTAAAATAACATACTTCGCAAAAAAATTGTTCTCCAACCGTTGAAGATATGCATGTAAATACATCTAAAACATACGACAAATCTAATGTACAGTGATGCATTCGTTGCATCATATGCTAACATTGTTCCTCAGCCACGACATATCTAATGCTACTTCTAACTTTCTGCCACATTCATAACGTAATTGCTAAATAAAATTATTTTGACATTTAGCTATTATGGTCTTCATATCACCATTACTATGAATGGCCTATATTGTTCTATTTCAAGTATGCAAGTCGTGTCCTGTTCGAGATCCTATCTGAACACACGTTGAACATTTACTAATTAGAGTTCGAAGGAGGAAGAAGATGAGAAGAAAGGGGAAGGCGTATATGTTAAATAGATGATGCAATACAACTTTCTAGCCCGATGTTGTACTTTCCGTATATTTAACTTTTCGTTAGATTAATTATAAACCATTATGTTGTCGACCAAGCACAACATTTTTGATAAATTATTCAGTCTATGTAGATGAATTGTGATAGCTTTGCTTTCTATTGTTTTGATTGTACAATTATTGTTTAAGGTGGCGGATCCATGGACGAAGGTACAGCCACAAGCTAGTACAATAATCCTGATAAAACAATAGAAGTGGCTTATTAAATAAAAGATTGGGACTATGGTGAAAATATTGATTACTCCTGAGTCACATGTAAACCATTTCATATGCAAACAATTTCTAAAATTCATAGTTTTAAGACTTACTCCAAAATTGTTTCATGATGAATTTACTTCCACTTATGGCATGTAGAGTAAGCGCGCCACTTTAGTTGCCATCAATAACAAATATTTCGGGCCAAAAATTTCTTGCACGTAACACTTTCCCTTGTATACACACTACCAAACTGATGCCACTGAGATGACTTGCCTTAGCTCCGTGTCTTAACTTGCAGCTATAGTACTTCAATAAAACAATCACATCCACTTGCCATTGTCACAAAACCAAAAGGTAGCCATTAGCTGAATTAACAGATAAGACAAAAACCACAAACTCTTCACGCCAGTATATATAGTATGCCAAACTATAAAATGACTGATCGGATAAGCTGCCGAACACACTTCCATTGGTTGATAGTAGTTGAGTTCGTATACTACTTGCTTCCATGGTCACATATCTACAAAATATTAGCTTGAATTGACATTTTTTTGTTTGAAATAGAAGTGATCATAATGACTACAGTGAATTCCCCTTTTACCCATATCTATGATTTTGGAAAAAACATGTTTACCCCCATTTTATTTTTATGCCGTATCTTACCCAGTACTTGACATTGTGTCAAGTTTCATTTTTACTATTTCTATAACTCTGATAATACGGAAGCGTATTCAATCTGGGCATTTTCCTCTACCCTTATGACCAAAAAGTGCAATTCTCTCTAGTAAATTGTTTAACATGAATACCAACAAATGTTCATTTGATACATATTGGCGTATTGGCATATTTGTTAAGAGAAACTAAGATTAACCTGGACATACAATCAATATGAGTGCAGGTAGCATTGGCAGATTGGCTAGCTCGAATTGCAAAAAAAAAGTGAGGAATGCAATTAGCTAATTTATGAACAGTACATGCTGGTATATGCATATTCTGTCCAATTTCAACTTCCATACAAACAGAGACATCGGATCATCAATCTAAACATATTAATCTAGAATCCAACAATCCAGACGATAAATTCATTAGTTCTAGCACCTAGTAATTCCATCCGTCCATTTTCCAGTGAATACTATCATCTAAATAGGAATACATGGGATTAAGGTATAAAGGATGACCTCTGAAGCTGGAGCACGGCAGTCATCCCACATCATAGTCATTGTGGCCCAGTTGGCGTCTGTCTATACTCTAGACATCGTTGCCCCAGGAACAGTGGTTCCATCCATGCATCATCAGCTTGAGGCGGTGGTACTATGAGAGGGGAGTGCCCAGGACACGACTACTGGCACGGTGTAGAGTTACAGCTTGTGCAGCCTCCCAACAAACAGATCCATCGCCATGAATCTAGTCCTCAAGATTCACCTCAGTCCATGAAGTAACGTACCACTGATGATCTGGTACTTGATGATCGCTGCCACCTCGTACTTCTTGGAGATCTTCATCGGCTCCACTGGCACCGCAGCTGGATTCGCGGTGACTGTTGCTGGCAACTGCGTGGGTAAGCCACTGGTTGTACAACGCCGGCGAATTGGAAGCCCTAGCCGTCAGGCTTCCTTGTGGGGTATGCAGCGGCAACAAATTGAAAACCCTAGACGCCGGTCAGGCTTCTCTGCGACATGTGGGTTGAGCGATGGATAGAGGCACATGACATCAGCACATGCAATATATGTAGGTCAAACTTCGAGTTGGACTCATTTTCTTGCAAATGGCGAGTCCGGATTGCTCCTTCAAAGGAGCAGCTCCTTTTTTACGTGTTGTTCCATATTCTAGTCTATCCATATGTGGTGTAGTCAAACTCCCGTTTCTACTTCTATTTCTCACGTTGTATTCTTATTTCTTTTTAGAAAGTTCTGCCTCAGCACATCTCTCCCTAATAATAAAGCACGGATTGGGTCTCCGGGTTCACCGTCACAATACGCTTTCTTCTCATGTCATAATACGCTTTTACGATTTGTATTGATAAAATCGTAATATAAACGAGGTGGTACTAATTTAAGAAAAAATCATCCCTAACGAAGCCCTGTATGCCTCAACCGGCTAGCATGGGCCTCAGCCCATCCAACGAATCTTCTGGCAAATTAAACTAACATGTATTTTTCTTTGAAACTAAATATATCTAACACGTAGCAGCCGCATGCGTCACGCCCCCATCACGACGGCACGATAAGTGCCTACGTGAGCCTCGCTCTCGCGCCCGACCCGGACGCTCCGGCGAACCTCGCCGGCCGGCGAGTCCAGGCCACTGTGTCCGCCCCTCCATGCCCTTCTCCTTTTCTCCCTCGAGCCCTCCTGGGTCCTCGGCTTCCATGCAGCCGTCGCGTCCGCCCGCTCCCCTCGGCTTCCACGCAGCACGCCGGCCAGGGAAACCACTTGGACGGCCACTCCAACTGCCGCACACTATCGCCATGGAGGAACTCGGGCTCCAGACTAGCTGCCCCGCTTGTGGTGGTGGCAGACGACGCCGGCAAGCCATGGTTGAGCAATGGACGGAGGCGTCATGGCAGGAAAGGCTGGGTCATGGTCGTGGTCGTGGTCGGTCGCGCAACTTCCTCTCAGCTCGAGCCCCGGTCGTGGTGGTGGCGGACGATGCTGGCGAGGTGTGGTGCAGCAATAGGAGGAGGCGCCATGGAAGGAGAGGCTGGGTCTTAGTTGTGGTTGTCATCCCTCGCGCAACTTCCTTTCAGCTCAAGCCCCGTCCGTAGTGGTGGTGAACGACGCCGGCGAGGCGTGGTACAGCAATGGGCGGAGGCGTCATGGCAGGAGAGGCTGGGTCATGGACGTGGTCATTGTCACTCATGCAACTTCCTCTCAGCTCGAGCCCCGCTCGTGGTGGTGGCGAACGCCGCCGACGAGGCATGGTGAGGCTATGGGTGGAGGCCCCATGGCAGGAGAGGCTGGGTCATGGTCGTCGTCCTGGTCGTTGGCTCAACTTCCCCTCAGCTAGAGCTCCTCCATGGCGATGGTGCGCGCGCACAGACATGTGGCTTCCTCAGCGCCTTCAGCGCGAAAGACAGCAGCTCCAGCGCGTCACCCAGCTCCGTGGTCACGGGCCTACAGCGTCATCAACTCCGTGCACCAACCTGAGCAGCAAGAACAAAGGACAAATACTCGTACATGGTTTCGGGTCCAGTCACGGATGCATGCATACGTGCATGGCTTGGTCATCCGCCTACGGATCCAGTTGTATAGCCGTGCGTGTGGCCGGACTCAAACAGCGGTGAGCAATTGCAGACGGGCTTGATCCAGGCGACAGCGCGACGCATTGTGAGCACAAAAATGCTAAACGTACGGGCACCTACAGGCCCGTACGATGACCTTCCAACAAACTAAACACTGCCCCCCTGATTTTCAGGGGATGGGGCCTGCTTTAGCAACTAAAATCCAATCACAAACTTCCACGTCACATTATTTTCAAGTCAACCTATAAAAATTTGTATAATCCTGTACGTGTAGCATTACTGTTGTGAGCATCATCGATCAATAGTATACTGCATGCCAGAGTTCAAATTCATGCTAACCTCTATAGTAACCAGGGGAATTTCTATACTACTATATAGTGTATCAGTTTGAATTCAGGTATTGCAATGCATATCCGGCCGTTCCCCATCCGACGGCCAAAAGTGCTTGGATTCGCAGCTATAGTAGCGTTGAGTGTCATCTGGATCGTCCAGAGGCATCCATGAAGTAGCATAGAGTCAAAACTATCGGGTTATTTCGAACCAACCAACCGCATGTCCGCAGCAGGTTGGAGCTAATTGAGTTTTCAGAGACCAGATTCCACACTCCTCGCGGCCCCTGAGCAGCACAAATTATGTCAACAAAGTAGACTCGGGCAGCGGTACATGTGGTCGATAGGTAGGTTGCTTCAAGACTACTAAGTCGACAAGGGTAAAAGTAAGACGAAGAAATGTTATAAATTGGCTAGCTGACATTTTCAGATGATTCAGTTACAAAGATATGGATTTTCTAAATTTCCTGTTGCACCAAGATATCAACTAATTCTTTTCCTCTTCTTCTAATATCAACTAATTCTTTGAGTTTTAGAAAATATTTTTGTTTCATCCACTACACAAGTTACTACTCGAGCAACAACAGAATTTTGCTCTTACTAATCCACTCAGATTTGAAAGTAACTACACATGATATGAATTTTGGGTATGCGGAATGTTCTGTTTTTTTTATAAAAAACAGTATGCGGATGTTCAGTTTTTATTTTGTGGGTCCGTATGTTGAATATGAAACGTCTTACTCTTCCTGCCACAAATCTGATATTAGGATGGCCACTGTTATGTCAATATGGTTTTTCAGTGTTGTTTGCTTCCAAGATTGGAATCAAGGAAACTGATTTTTGTAATCTCTCCCTAATAATAAAGCACGGATTGGGTCTCCGGGTTCACCGTCACAATACGCTTTCTTTCTGTGAATTTGCGCTTTCAATTTGAATTTAAAACATATATCCGAGGTGGTATTAATCTATCGCGGGAGCCAACGATCGATCGCTAGCTCGGCACGCACGATTGACCGCCACATGGGCCTTTGCTACTAGATGGGCCGGCCAGACTGTGTCCAACTTTACGTTTTACTTCTGTCCATGCCCAAAATACGCCGCCGGCTCTGACTCCTCCAACGCTCGCCGCCATGGCCAAGGATACGGTACACGAGCACGGAGGCGGGTGAGATAGTGTGGTAATTGGCGCCTCCCAGCAGCAGAGAGCGAGAGAGATTTAGTAGTTGACCATCACGCCGAGGGATGCAAGCAGCAACGGCACCCAGGTGCCCATGACGGCGAGTGGGGTGAGAAAGGGGCTACAAAAGCGTCAGAGTTGGAGGCGCGGTGGCTGGGAAAAGAGCCAGCGGGAGACGGGGAGGCTCGCGGGAGGACGCGCGCGGCGGCGCGGTCGCGTGTGAGGCGGCCGGCTACAGGGGCGTGTAGACGGCGCTCGGGCACTGGCGACGCCATGGTCTTATGGCGAGGCGGGCGAGCACATACATGAAGGCCGCTGGGGCACGCTGCCCGGGCGAGAGGGGAGGCGCGAAGGAGGCGGTCGTCACCGGTGGCGGGGCCGGATGCGTCCGATGCGCGCGCTTGCCTGCAGTCAACGCAGACAGACATAGCGGCCTTCCATGGCAACGAGCGGCTCCGGGGGCGGCGACGGGTGGTTCAAGCGGCCGCTTCTGCAGCTACATGGGAGACGTCCAGCAGTGATTTTGTAGGATATCGACCCTAAACTATGGAAAACAAGCATCCGATGAAGAAGAGTTGTTCTGAAAAATGGGTTCATAACTTCATATGCTAAACTGAAACCATGCATATTTGAATAGCAGGATTAGAGGGTTTTTTATTCAGAATCTAGAGTTTATCCAGCGTTGCATCATCAAGTAAAAGATTGTAGTTTGATTTCTCATGTCTGCTGCACTTGCAGGGTCAGAGTTGGTAGACATCCCCTAGACAGGGCGCTCTAGGGCGTGTTGGCGTGCTTGAGCAGACGAAACACTGATGTTAGCTGCAAGGTGGAGAAGGAATACGCCATGGATGGATTTTGGTAGCTCTGATGGCAACAGTTTCAACTTAGTAAGTCATATGTTAATATTCATATGACTGTGATCTCGGAAATAAAAATTCATAGGGAAGGAACAGAAACCTTCACTGAACATAGAGCTGTGTTGTACCTGTACCGAGAAAAGTTTGTAGAGTATGAAAATATGTTTCGAGACGAAACAAATTATGATTATTAGTCATAACAGTTGTAGGAACGGATGAAAATTGTATTGCCGGTTTAGCAGGTGTGCTGGTGCTCACATGCTTATCCATTGTGATATTATCTAACATGATTATTTGGTGTTCATTCCACATGTACCGAATTTGAAATTATCTAACATGCGGAAGGTATGTTTCAACCGCTGAGGTGTATCCCTAGCAGGATCTTCATAGGTAGTCAAATGTACAATGTATAAAAAATTGAAGGGCGAAATTAAAAGAAAGTGGCATAAACCACAAACCTCGGTAAGATCGAAAGGTGAAGATTTTGATGGAGAAACAAAAGAGAGGGGCCAAATTAAAGGACTGTGGCATATTACCACAAACCTCGATAAGATTGGAAGTGGCAACACGAATGAGTCGCTTGACGCATAAGAGAATTTTGTTCTCCCGTTGCAACGCACGGGTATATGTGCTAGTTTATTATAAAACGTAACAATAGTTGTACGTGTCCTGCTCATGTACGTGATTGTGATTATTGCTTTTTTTAACCGTGATTGCACTTTTTCATATATTTTTGAGAATCTCGGTTGCACCTTTTCTTGGTAGGTACATGTACGTGACAACTTCATATGTGCATAATATACCCCTACACAAATATGTCTATGTAACGTTATATCTTTAAATCTCGACCGTTTATATCTAAGAATCAACGGCCATGAAAATTTAATATATGTGGATGATTGTGGTGGCTTGTTTGACTCTTATTTTAATTATATAATAGATGAGGCGTCAAATCACAAAGCTGCACCTTTCCCGCAGTTAAGTTGGAGGGACGAAGTAATAATGCTAAAAAAAGAAGTTGGAGGGACGAAGCAAGCATTATTTCACACGTTGCTGAATTCGCTTCTCCCTCATCTTCTTCAACTTAACCATGTGTTGCTTCTGCCGTTGTTCTGCCTCATGTGGGACGCGGATCAGCTTGGTAAAGCACTGACACGTGGGACCACATGTTAGCAAACCGCCAGGACAACGTCCTCTAAAAATAAGAAACCTCCCCCGCCATCCGCGCGGCAAAATCACCTCCTTTTTACTAATCTTGATTCTACAATTTTTTAGATCAATATAATTGAGATTTGTATAGATAGCACACAGGAGCAAAACCAAGTGGTACGGTTAAGGGCATCCACAATGTGTGGCCAAATGTGAAAATAGCTTTTGGCATCGTGGGAACCATTATGGACGGTGTTGCCAAAGCCAAAAAGATGGAACCGAAGCTCCCTGATTGATTGATTGAAGGAATAGAAAAATGCAACGTCTCTCCACTTTCTCCCATGCTTGGACGCATGTATTACAGTATAGAGCATAGAGTCTACTCCCCTGTCCTTTCTATCACAAATCACAAAGCAGTGAGGCGTCAAATCACAAAAGCACGGATGAAGCAACCATCATTTCACTCTTCGCTGACTCCGCTTCTCCATCGTCTTCTTCGAGAAACCATCTCACCGCAGTAAGCTGGACGGACGACGCTATTGTGTACTCCTAGTAGTACTAGTCCTTTGGTTCAACGGACTTCCTGGATGCAAATAAGGCGGTTGTCTCGGCTTGCAGGTGGCACTTGCGACCGACTTACCGTGGTCTCCCTCAATGGTGTTCTCCGTCGAACGCACTTCGCCAAACCACAAAAAAAAGATACCGTCGACGTCACCGCAATGGGGAAGGAAGTCAAATAAAGTTACTACCTGCATTTTTTTTGTACACAAGGCCAGTATATCAAAATTACAATTTGCAAAAGGCCACTAACACTAATCGAGGCAAAATGGATGGGGTTTGCCTCGTACTAGCAACCAAGGACATTAATATCCCCTGCATGCATGCGGAAGTGAGAAGGTTGGTTTGCATGGCGCTGCATTAATCAAGCGATGAGGAGTGAGATGGTTAGCTCTTTGGTCTTTGGAGAAAAATATGCATTAATTGGCACGTGAAATGAGGATTTGTATCGATTAAATCCCGCGAAGGAAAACCCCGCCTTTCTTTTTTAACACTAGTACTCCTAGTACATATGTACTTATCTTGTTTGGGTCTAGGCCTTGCATTGCCAAACTTCGCCACACATTTTTGCCAAGCTGCCTAAAGTTTTCAAAATGAGAAGGAGGTACACTTGCGCACGGCTGTCGCGGTCGCACCGCACCCTCACATGGTCACTCCCGCATGCCGCGGTCGCACCGCACCGTCACACAGTCGCTCCTGCACGCCGCAAACCCAACCAAGGGAACGACTCATCGACACGCATATCGCATGTGAATAAACCAAACTCAGCCATCCTAACGCTGACACATAATTTTGTTCATAGAGTATGTTTATCCAACCGCATGTTGGGGAGTATCTGTACGGCCCGTGCGGTGGTCTGTTGGGGAGGAAGAATAGGTGAGGAAGAAGGAAAGAAGGGTTACGAGACGTAGGATATTCATCCAACCGCCTGAAATGGTAGACTGACCCAAGTCAGGTGACTTGCAAAACAAATATATGTTTTTACACAGCAAAAGATCCATAAAAACAACAACATAAAGTAAAACTATCACTGCTCGCGGAACGAGACAGCCTCGTCGTCTTTGGCTGCCGACACGAACCAGCCGTAGCTGCCGACGTGTGTCTCCGCATCGTGGTTGTCCTCGGCCTCCAGCTACTCATTCATGCGGAGCGTGCGGGTGGTCTGCACGGACGAGAGCACAGCCCGGTTCAAGTCGAGGACGTCTGGTTCCGCCTGCAGGAGGGCCTCGATGGCAGCGGCATCCGCGCGCTCCGCGTCGAGTCGAGCCTCCGCCGCCTGGTTCGAGTCCAGGACGTCCGGCTCCGCCTGCACGAGGGCGTCGATGAGAGCGGCATCCGCGCGCTCTGTGTTGAGTCGAGCCTCTGCTGCCCCGTTCAAGTCCAGGACGTCTGGTTCCGCCTGTAGGAGGGCCTCGATGGCAGCGGCATCCACGCGCTCCGCCTCAAGTTGAGCCTCCGCCGCCCAGTTCACATCCACGACATCTGGTTCCGCTTGTAGGAGAGCCTCGATGGCAGTGGCATGCGGATGCTCCGCGTCGAGTTGAGCCTCTGCCTCCCGCTCCTCCTTTAGTATCGCCATGTTGAACCGCTGGTCCGCCTGGACCATGGGGGACTCGGACACCGGCACGAACTCGACGTCCATCATCTCATACCCATCGGGGGCCTTCTGCGCCGTGACCTCCGCCATGAACATTGGATCGGCTTCCTCCTCCTCGTAGCTTGGCTCCAGAGAACTCGGGGATTGGCCCGCCGCAAAGCGATCTTGGGAACGGAGGTCTGTGGCACCGATCGCCACCGCGATTTCTGCGCGGCGCTTCAGCGTCAGCATCTTGTAGTAAGTGATCTTGCGGCGCACCATGGCTTTCCGGCGAACTAGGGGACGCTTGATGCAGGCTAGGGGATCGAAAGGTGGGGGAATGGGCTGGAGATTGTTTTAGGGCAGTGGCTGGCATAGGCCGAGCAGCGAAGTTTCTGGTGTGAATAGTGGTTCCGGTGACGACCGGTCAATCGGTTTTGACTATACATCGCTCTTGTCGCGTTCGCGTTGCAGCCCGACATGCTGGACCCTCCACGTCGCTCACCGAATGGAACCCGCTTCGTCTTGCGTTTTCGCCGCCAGGGACCGCAGTTGAGAGCAAACCGACGCCCCTCCCTCCCCGCCCACGTCATTTATTATACCACCACTCCCTCTGTTTTATGTGGAGTAAATAAAAACAAAGGGAGTATACTACGGATGAGGATCCCCTGACGTGGCCGAACCCATTGAGTAACTGACATGCGGGGCCTAGCAAGCAAGGGGTCCGCCAGTAAGTGACCGAAAGGGAGGGTAAGGCCGGTATACCTACGTCAGAGGATCCACTTCCACTATACTACTTTGACCAAATGTTAGAGTAATAATATATGACATGCAACTTACAGAAATGTTAGAGTAATAATATATGACATGCAACTTACACAAAGCATACAGGGTCTAATGCGTTTTTCGAGGCTAACTTTGACCAAATGTTAGAGTAATAATATATGACATGCAACTTACACAAAGCATATGGTCAATTTCATATATGAAAGGAGTTTCCAATGATATAATTTTCACATTATACATCTCATGTACTCCCTCCGTCTAGGTGTGTAAGTCATCTTACGAAAACCAAATAATCCCAAAACATGTAGGCACGGTGCATTAACTTCTACCTCATTTCTTGTTTCTTGACATATGAACCAATAAGAGATGAGGGTGTGCATGCTTTTAATGACCAGAGACTATCAAACATGACATGCAGTGGTTAGTTCATTGCATGCAATACTATTAATTAGCAAAAATACATTAATGTCTCTCGTTTTCCCCTCCTCCTTGGTCAAGGTGCACAGCCTAAGATGACTTACTCACCTATGTGAAAGGAGTACTATTAATCTTGTCAATAGTCAAATTGGAAACCATCTCGAGTACAAATCTAGGAGTCCGTACGAATCTAACAATATTGATTGGGTGTTGTTGAATGTTGATACTCTTATAAAACATATATGTAAAGTAGAAAGGATAGGAGGGAGTATATTGTACGTTCAAAAACGAAACGAACATTGAATACCCTTTATATATGATTTGCGGATGCTATGATCACCGGTTCAAAATTTTGAATCCGCCTTAGGTATCACGTGCCCCCACTCGTTCCCTCTCGATTTCATCTCGAGGTCCGGAGATCTATTGAAAGAGGACTAGGGTGGGTACATGCGAATGATACTCGGCGGAATGTTCAAATGAGGCATGCGGGAGGATGGCTCGACTGGAGGGCGACATGATCGATGGAGAAGAGGGTTGGAGAGGAATGAGCACTAAGCAAACGCCACATGATTACACTTGAACGGCTCAAATAAACAATAAGTTGTCTCGCTTGGCCTACATAGTGAAAGGCCTAATGCGCAACGCGGAGCACTGACGCTCGAATATGGCCGGGAAATAGGGAAACCGACATGTGGGGCACACCTGTCGGGACGACGTAGCGCAGACTAGTCCAATGGAGGAGCTGGCCCACGACCTCCTCGCCACCGACAACCGTTCATGTGGGTCGTTGGGGCCAACAATGGGGCGCAGCTCCAACATCGCCTCTGGACACGGCAACCGCGGTGAGCGACACGCTCATATCATCGATAGACACGGTCGGTTTCAGTGTGCCGAGGGTGGCGTTTGTGTTGTGGCACGACCAACAGCATGTTTGGTTTGTGCCCAAGGTTGCCCCATCAAAGCATTGGGTAGCCGAAATTTAAGTTGAGGTATTGGTTGCCCATGATTTGGCCGACATTGGCAATAAAAATGAACTAGAGTTGGCTAGAGTTCATTGGCCTGCCAAAGAAATGGCAACCATCCAAACAAAGACCAATCTTTGGGTCATTACCAAAATTTTGGTAAGGTGCACTTTGGCCACAATCCAAACACACCCCAACACCGTGAACGGGGCACCGTGATGCATCCGTGGAGTGGTGTAGCGCGGCCAACTGCATCCTCTGGACCTGAGACCATGTTGGGTCGTCTTGCTTTTTCAATGACATGCGGGGATCACATTTGAGCAAAGGGCATCTCCAACGTTGCCACGACCGCAGCTAACTACCCTGGCACACCAAAGCCCTCGTCCCTCGTGCCATCGCGCGGTGTGTTCCCAGCCAGCGCCAGCTGCCCGCATTCATGCCGTCCGTTCGTATGTCGTCGTTAAGAGGCTCGGTGCCCGAGGAACCAACTCCGGCGACTTAATGATGCACCCGGACGCTTGGCCTCACCGGAATGTGCTACTTAAAGCGGCAATGCCCAGCTAACCTCCACACCATAGCGCATTGTCCTCCTACCTGGCACCACATCCGCCATGACCGCAAGTGCGAACGCTCTGCGGGAGAGCTTGTCTTCGAGGATGAAGCTCGAGGTCGTCGCCCTCGCTCAAGTCGCCTCTCGCGACGCAAT
The DNA here is from genome assembly GCA_021437245.1 of Aegilops speltoides. Lineage (NCBI taxonomy): Eukaryota > Viridiplantae > Streptophyta > Magnoliopsida > Poales > Poaceae > Aegilops > Aegilops speltoides. Next base: position 94,680,926 of record CM038147.1, read on the forward strand.
AGCGGCGAGCCGACGCGACGCGATCGCACAAGCGGTGGCCACGCTGGCGGCCGACGACGGAGCACCGTCACCACGCGCCCTACTTGCCGCCGCCCAACGTCGCACCGCCGAGGTCGGGACTCCTCCGAGGATGAGTAGGGCATGGAGGCGGCAGGCATGGTGTGCCAACTGGCCGGTCCGTATCCGTGTTCTACTCTTCCTCGCCGGAGACCGCACCTTCACTTCACGGGTCTTGAACCCCGCCTGCATATAGAGATTGCAGATGGAGGACGTCGGTCGCCGCCGTAGAATAGGTTTAGGGTCGGGTTTCTTTTATTTTTCTGTCCTATAAAAGTTCGAAATGTAATGAAAATCTGTCGTGTTTGCATTAATCTCGGCCGGTGTATATGATCTTTCACAATAATATACATATTGTAGGAGTACTAGCAAGATGCCCGTGCATTGCACGGAAGATCAAGATCTTGTGGGAGAAAAGGATGAACGAGGGAAAGCCTTATCTGCAAATGTGGAGAGGAGTGCGGGTAAATTGTCATAGTTTCCTTCATATCCGTTAGATATAGATCGGACGGCCTATATTGCAGGATGACAGGCACACCATCATCACCAACTCTGCTTATTATTGAACCGAGACAAATCTAAAAAACCCAACTAAGCCAACCACCCAGCATATGGCGCGGGAAATGACCCGGCCGCGCCGTTGTAGTCGGGATTAGCGGATTACTAGTAGGAGTATCGATGGATCGCGCGAAGCAACATTTTTTTGAGGGGGCGAAGCACCTAGTTTAAAAGGAAAAAAGGCGGTACACTCACAGCACTCCTGTCGCGGTCGCATTGCACCCCACACACGTTCGGTCCTGCACACGGCTCACGCAAACGGAACGCGCTTCGGCTTGCCTCTTCACTGACACATGAGACTGCACTTGGAGAAACCGACCATGCGCCTAAAGTCCCCGCCCACCGCAAAAAATCCTCCCCCACAAAAATTCCCCCAAATTGATTCAACCGCCCTTCAGCCAAATATTCCCCAAACCCCCCTCTCCCCGTCCCCCTCCACTCCATTCGCTCCGCCAAAGCCGTACTCCCCGCCGCGCCAATACATCGGCGCCGCGGTTCGTCGAGGGGATGCACGGCGATCCTCTCTCTCCCACAGTACGCTCTCGTAGACTGCCGTCCTCTAGCCGCGCCGCTACCTCTGGCTACGTTCTTGTGGAGGCGCACGGCGGTCAGCGCCGCCACCGTTGGCGATGTTCGTGTGGAGACGCACGGCAGTCAGCTTCTCCCACGGTACGTGCATTCTAGACTGAGGCCCCGTTCATGTCGGTGTAGAGCTGAATGTTAGATGATAGACGCTGTTAATCTCACTGTTTGCCGAAGTAGTTTACTGTCAATATGCTCTACTTAAGAAGCTTCCTTGCCCTGTTCTGCACTCAATCTGCTTAGCTGAGATGGCATGCCAAGGCCGATTAGTTGCTAAAATATCCTGCCATATATTTATTGTGACGTAGATTGCCATGGTCTAGTAGCCAATCTGTTAGGTGAAATAACTCTACACCGTTTTATACTCGATCTTTGTTGCTGCGATGGCCTTCGATAGTTTGATGGCTGTGTGCTCCGGCCTCATTGACTGCTGAAACAGCCTGCCATAATTTAGCACTCAGATATGTTTGCCGAATTAGCTTTACATATATTTCGTTACTTAGATCTGCTTGTCCAAATATCTTGCCATAGCTTTAGACATCGACCTAGGTATTTTTTCTGGACTTCATAAAAAGCATATATGTTTTTCCTGTAATATCTAGTAGAAGAACTAATTTGTATGTGTAACAGATGGACAGGACTTTGATAACTTCTGCTCAAAGATTCTCCACTGCATATGTCAAGGGGGTTGAAAACTTCATGAAATTTATCAGAGCTGAGTACGGTGGTCCGAAATCAGATGTGCTCTGCCCATGTAGCAGTTGTATGAATTCAGTTACAAGACCACAGTCAACTGTGCAAAATCATCTACACTTGTATGGGATGTCGGTCACATATACTAGCTGGGTTCATCATGGTGAAGCTGTGAACGTCAATGTTATTGACTACATGGAAGGAGCAGATCACCATCCTGATCTGCTTGATGCTCAGGTGGAAGAGGAGGAGGAGGTGGTGGTGGCGAAGCCAGTGAGTTTGACCAACATTGAAACAATGCTACAAAATGCTCGTGCATTCTGTGAACTTTCACCTGTAGAAGAAAAACGGTGGGCCCGCATGTTGGAACAATGCAACGTTGCTGTCACCCTAGGAAATAAGCTATCAGTATTCTCAGCTATGGTCACCTTTCTTCAGGTGAAGACATCTGAGCAGATGACCAACAAATCATTCGATGCGATGTTGGCTGCTTTCCGCAAATCTTTCCTAGATGCATCTGAGCTGCCACACACCTACAGTAAAATGAAGAATTTCCTTCGTGCAGTTGGAATTGGATATGATATGATCCATGTTTGTAAGAATAATTGTGTTCTATTCCGGAAGGATTATGCCAACTTAAGTGAATGCCCGAAATGCAAATCATCAAGATGGAAAGATGGCGATGCTGTGAAGAGGGTTCCTCATAATGTTCTGAGACATTTTCCAATTACACCAAGATTGCAGAGATTGTTTCATGATGCTGAAACAAGAGAGGATGTACTATGGCATTCTAGGAACCAGGAGTACATAGATTAGAATGTAATGAGCCATCCATCTCATGGTAGTGAGTGGAAAAGCTTCAATGATAAACACAAAGAGTTTGCTGCTGACCCGAGAAAGATTAGACTTGGCTTAGCTTCAGATGGATTTAACCCATTTGGCCACCAGAGTGCCACATATAGCATGTGGCCAGTGCTTGTTATCCCTTACAACATGCCTCCAAATGTCTGCACCAAAGAATCAAATGACATGATGGCCTTGCTCATCCCAGGTCCAAAAGTCCTGGAAAGGATTTTTATTTGTTCATGGAGCCTCTTGTGGAGGAACTTCAACAGCTATGGAAGGGTGTTCTCACTCGAGACCTATATAGCAGCCCACCGGCTGATTTCTTTCGCATTTGTTGTAATTTGGTGCATCCATGATTTTCCGGCTTTGGGCACTATGTCGTATGTAACAACACATGGTTACAATGCATGTGTTCGCTGTGACAGAATCATTGTCATACGCAATACTTAGCAAGATCTGTTACATTGACACCGCTGCTTCCTTGCCAAGGACAAGCCGCATCCTAGAAAATACCGAAGACATGTGTTCAATGCAAAGCATGAAAACCGTGATGCGCCAAAGAGGCTCATCACCGATGAGTTGCAAGTGGAATTAGAGAAGGTCAGGCATATTACACTAGGAAACCATCCTGGTAATGGTAGCGGGAAAAGGAAGCGTGGCACGGTAGAAGAGAGATTATTGTTTACCCGCAGGTCCACTTTGTGGGACTTGGAGTATTGTAAAGATTTGGATCTGCGGCATAATCTTGATGTCATGCACATCGAGAAAAATATATGTGACAAAGATTATCGGCACACTTCTTAACATTGAAGGCAAGACGAAGATATCTTAAAATCTAGGATTGATTTGACACACAGGTATCGTAAAGGATTTGCGGTGCAAGATGAAGGTAAACCACGAGATATGGCACCACTGTGTACATCTTGGACAAGGTAAAAGAAAATAATTCATGAGGTCCTCACACGTGTGAGATTCCCACATGGATTTGCTTCCAACCCCGAAAGGAGAGTCGGTCTGCAGATGGAAACAAGGTACAAGGGTTGAAAACTCATGACCGCCACGCCCTACTTCAAAGGGTTTTACCTGTGATCCTTAGAGGATTGGGCCATACGACTTATACAGAGCAGTTGCAGTGTTGGGACAATTCTTCAGGGAACTCTGCAGTAGAAATATCAGGATAGATGCTTTGGAGCGTCTTAGAGACAAGATACAAACTATCATATGCGACATTAAGAAGATATATCCTCCAACCTTCTTTGATGTCATTGTGCATTTGGCTGTTCATCTACCTGATGAGGGACTACTTAGAGGTCCAGTACAGTATCGCTGGATGTACCCTATTGAAAGGCGGCTTGGCACTTTCAAGGGATATGTTAGGAACAGAGCTAGACCCGAGGGTTCCATTGCAGAGGCCTACATTTCTACAGAAGCATTGACATTCTGCTCAAAATACATTGAAACAGTTGATCAGCTTAGCAAAGAGGTGGGTGAAGACAATCACGGGCTCAATGTTTTCGATTATTCTGTTCGAGTTACAGGGAAGAGTCGACAAGAGGACAAACCTAAAGATTTGGACAAAATGGTTTGGTATGTGTTGAATAACTGTCCTGAGATACTACCTTATATCAAGTAAGTGCAAGATCGCAGCTTATACATCGTAATCTACTAAACTTGCAGCACATTCTTATATATTTAGATGTTTGACGCGATCACTATGTTGTGCAACATCTACAAAGAGGAGTTACTGCCGCAAAATCCAAGAAACATTGACAAACTGGTTATGGCAGGATTTGCGAAATGGTTCAAGAACCATGTAAGCTTTTGAAGTGCACTATCAGTTTTTTTTATATATTGAGTACATAAGATGATCAGCTTGTCTATTTTCTAACCATAGGTTAAGAAGATGCGGGAGTATGGGCAGGCAGTTGATGATGCCCTTTACTCACTAGCAATGGGTCCTGATACTCGGGTAAGACATTATGAATCTTGCGTTGTTGGAGTTGTGCGCTACAACACCCTTGCACGAGATGAAGGCAGGAAGACACAAAACAGTGCCATCATGAGCACGGATACGTATGACAAAGAGATAACTGAAATGTATGCTAACATAACAGACATTGTTCAGTTGCAGTATATCTCTAGTTTCGAGGATCATTGGTGTGTGGTTCTCACAGTCTTTGTCATTGGTATAACCTGTTTTCAGATCGCAAAACCTAGAGCTGATGATTATTTCAAATCCATCAATGTCAAGGCAGCGCATCGCACCAACGAGCCTTTTATTTTGGCAAATCAAGCAACACAGATATTTTTCTTGGAAGACACATTTGCACGTAGCGATGACTGGAGAGTATTGCAAAGGTTTGAGCAGAGGAATTCGTTTAATGAAGTTGCACAACAAGATGATGCTTACCCTGCTCCTGATGTACAAGATAACACAAATGTTCCTAATATCTTTGAGAACCATCACGTCAATGACGCCGGCGAAAAGATTGCCTGTCGTGCTGTGGACATACAAGAGTTGATCAAGAAGAAGCCAACGTTCGAGGACGAAGAAGAAGATGACACCATGGGGAAGTACGATTCAGACTGATACACATGGCGAAGATGTTGATGCTGCTCCTGCGGATGATGATTACATTGCTTTTGTCGTATTTGCCTGTCAGAAGACGTTTTTTATCTACTATGTGAAATTGTGTTTGCTATGACAACTGAAACCTGATGAACATGTTGTTTAGTATTTTGCTGTGAGAACATCACTTGTTATGTATGCTGATTTGTGTTTGGTGATTATATGACAACTAAAACATGATGACATTGTTGTTTAGTTGTACTCATATTTGGCTGTGAAACTTGAATTTGATGACATAGTTTGCTGTTGGACTGCAATTTGCTCGACGTCTTTGAATGAGAACAAAGCTGACCCGACATGGCCTTTGCTATTTATTTATTTATATGAGCAAAATTGGATACGCCCTGATTTTCGTTAATAGAAATCATTAGATGTCCACAACATTACGCCCAGCCTGCTACACAGGTTTCATTCATTACTAGTTTCAGCAAAGTGCTCATGTCGTAGCCACTGAATACATCATGTGTGCTACATACACTGCAAATAAAGAGACAATCATCCTACAGAGCACATCGATTTTGCCCATTATCTTCACAAGCTCTTTCATCTCCTCATTGCTGTCAAGGCCGTTCAGCAGCTGTTGCTTGGCCATGATCAGAGGAACTGCATCTTTAACCTTCGCTCAGATCTTCCTCTTCGCCATTCCTTGTTACTTGTCCAACACCCCAACCTGCTGGTATTGGGATTCCTCGGCTAACTAAATAATCAGCGAAGTTGCATTCCCCACATCAAGAACTTCCCGTAAATACAAATAACACGAATCTTCCCTTTTCTGCACGAATCAAATTGGAAGATCATCAACCAAACTATTAAAAAAATCAGCAACTGAAAGTAGCAGAACAACAATTAAACATACTATTACCCCATGATTCGGGCACTTGTAGAAGACTCGGCCAGGGTTGCGGATTGTGGTTGAGATGCGATGGATGACTCTGCGTGATATGCAGCAGTGGCACCACACCAACGGCAGTGGGTTGCGATGAGCAATCGGCTGCGGTGCGCGTGCCGGCGGGGGTGTGATGAGACCCACAGGCGATAGTACGAGTGGCAACTTGGCGCATATCTGGTTATTGCCTACTGAAGAGCAGGTGGATGAGCAGCCAACGGACATGGTTGCTGCGGCCAGAGCTTCTGATGCTAGGCAGAGTAAGTAGAGAAGAGGAGAAGCAAACGTTGGATATGTCAGTTTCATTACTTGCAGAGTAGCATAGCACCATATATAGTCATAGTCTAGGTTTGGATTCGAACCAGCTACAGGAGCACGTCTTTCTTTTTTCTAAAACTCGGCAACGTCTCTTTATTGGTACACTAGCTTGTTCTGTACGCCTTCCCAAGTATTTGATTTTCTTTCCCTTTTTTTGCGAGGAAGGAAGGAGGACAAAATTGAGAGTTCCTCGGACTCGAACCCAAGACCTCTCGGTTGAAAACCAAGGGTGCTAGTCACTTATGTGGTGAATGTTCCCTGTGAGGAGGACGGCACACAAACGCATTTTCCTCGCAGTTTTCTTCCTATATATAAAAAAGTATGCTACTTGGTGTCTGCTTAGTCAAATAACGATTGTGCCAACCTTGACCGTTCGATTGACATTCAACGTCTGTCGCATTTCTTTAGTCTCTTCTTCCTCGAGCCGCCAAAGCCAAACCAGCGCCGGCGAGACCGCCTGCTCCCGCCTCCCACGGCTGGCTGTGATCTTCCCCGGATCCTGTTCGTTCCCGTCCGAGGCCTGACCATCGTCCCTCGCCTTGGTTCGCTCGCCGCGGCGCCGCCCTCCGGTGTTGTCAACATGGTCAACAACCGTGAGGAATAAGGAGATGACTGTACATGGTGAGGATGACAGTAGGGACCCAGCAGCGCGCACAGTAATTTTGTTTTTTTGGGACGAAGAAGGGTATCAACTGGGTTGTGCGGGACCCGTGGCCCATCTAGCCCAGGCTTTTATTTCTTATATTTAGCACATGACCAGCCCAGTTTGTTTTTTTTTCCTTTCTGAAAAATTGCTAGCCGGCTATTTTGTTTTTTGCAGAATAACCAACATAGGCCTACTTGCTTTTCTACGCCCTATTGGGCCGGAAATGGGCTATAAGTAATAAGAAATGGGCTATCAGTAATAAGACGAGGAGGGATGCATTTTGCCCAGAAAATGGGCTATAAGTAATAAGAAATGGGCTATAAGTAATAAGAAATGGAATATAAGTAATAATAAATGGGCTGTAAAATGAAAAAATACAGCAAACAGGCAATTAGTTCCCAAATACTGTTTTCTTTCGGATTTTGATATTTTAAATTTCATTGTTTTTGTGCAGGTAAAATTTCATTCAATTTAAATTAAGGTATATTTAGATTTAAAATTAATTTGAATCGCTAGAAATTTTGGGCTGTATGTCTTTTTATGCATGATTTGGAGGCTGACTACGGGTCTACTAGGTCGACGGTACTTTGGCTTTGTCAACTTAATCCACAAACGATTCTAGAAGCGGTGATCGCTGGATGTTAATCCAACGGCCGCTACCGCTTCTTCAATATCCGATCTTTTGCTCCACTGCCCAAACCAGCTCCGGTGGACCGCTCGCTTCCCGCCTCCGGGTCATTTGTCTTTGCCACACACAGCCGCACCGCCCCACCCTACTTCATTGCTGGCCAGGCCATTCCTCTTCTCACCGACACCTCCTGTTATTTTCCGGCGACGGCAGCCGGACCAGTAAACCCTCGTACTCCCCACCGCATGGGCAACCATTGCTGAGTCTTCCCCGGCTCCGTGTCGTTCCCTTCCTAGGCCTTGCCGTCGTCCACCACCATGGTGCTTTTGGCGCGGCCTGGTCAACGTGGTCAACAAACGACATCCATCGGTCGTGGACTGTATGCGCAAAATAATGATTTTCTCCACCTGACAGCTGGGACCCACCAAAAGGGCCTCTGTGTTTCGCGAAAAAAATGTTCCCCCCGCTAACATGTCGGACCCACCAGCTATATCTTCACACGCGAGGAAGTGCCTCCTTATTACGCACAAAAAATGAATACCCACCCTGCTAGATGGGACCCACCATAGTGGGAGGATGACTTGTGGGCCAACTAAGTTGACGGGACAGAGGGCTTTGTCAGATTAGTCAATATGAACGATTCTAGCTCCAGTGACTGTACGATGTCCATCCAACGGCCATAGTGCTTCTTCAACCTCTGGTCTTCTTGCTCAAGCCGCCCAAAGCAGCGCCGGTCGTGCCGCGTGCTCCTGCCTCTCGTGGCCGGCTGTGATGCCGCGAGGCCTCACCGCCCTACTACTCCCACCGCTGGCCCAGGTATCCTCTACTCACCTCACCCCTGTTATTCTCAAGCGCGACGGCAGCCTCACGCCGCAGCCAACCATGGAACCTCGATACTCTCCGCTGGCTACCACTGCTGCGTTTTCCCGGCTCCGATCGTCCCTTCCTAGGCCTCGCCGTCGTCTGAGACCACCGCCCGGTACTCTCGGCGCGGCATGGTCAACGTGGTCAACGATCGACTTCCATCGAAGAGTATCAGATGTGGAGAGGTGGCAATTTGGGTCCAGGCGGCCGCAAGGAAGTGCCTCCTTATTACGCACAAAATAATTAATCCTCCACCTGACAGCAGGGACCCACCGGACGGGCCACCTTATTTCGCGAAAATAAACGTTTCCCCCCAGTCTGCTGGGACCCACCGGACGGGCCAGCGTATTTCACGAAAAAATGTTCCCCGTGCTGTCAGCTTGGACCCACCGGAAGTGCGTCCTTATTACGCACAAAAAAAATGAATACTCCCCTTGCTAGCTGGGACCCACCATGGTGGGAGGCTGACTTGTGGGCCTACTAAGTTGACTTGGACAGGGGCCTTTGTCAACTTTAGTCAATATGAACGATTCTAGCTCCAGTGTCCGTACAATGTCCATCCAACGGCCGTAGTGCTTCTTCAACCTCTGGTCTTCTTGCTCCGGCTACCAAAGCAAAGACCGGTCGTGCCGCATGCTCCTGCCTCCGTGGTGGCGGCTGCACCGCTGGAGGCCCCACCGCCCCTACTATTCCCACCGCTGGCCAGGCCTGCAGCCGACGGTAGCCTCACACCACACCAACCAGTGAACCTCAGATACTCCTCGCTGGCTTCCATCGCCACGTCTTCCCGGCTCCCGCCGTCCCTTCCCAGCCTCGCCGTCCCACCGCCTGGTGCTCTCGGCGCGCCGTGGTCAACGTGGTCAAGGAACAACTTCCATCGGACGTGGATTGTACGTGGAGAGGCTGACAGCTGGGTCCACGGCCGCAGCAAGGAAGTGCCTCCTTATTACGCAGAAAATAATGATTCTCCACCTAACAATTGGGACCCACCAGACGGGCCATCAGATTTCGCGAAAAAAAGTTTCCCGATCGCTGGGACCCACCAGCTACATCTTCGCACGCAAGGAAGTGCGTCCCGCAAAAACAAAAAACACCGCTTCGATCTGGGACCCACCAATGACACCTTCGCACGCAAGGAAGTGCGTCCGGGCAAAAAACACACCGCCCCGATCATTGCTGGGACCCACTAGCTACACCTTCGCACACAAGGAAGTGCGTCCCGCAAAAAAGATTCGCCCCGGTGGTGGGACCCACCAGCTACATCTTCGCAGTAAGGAAGTGCTTTGATACGGGACCCACCGGTCAAGCGCACGAGGGTTGTCATTCTGGTCGCGAACGCGTACGTACATACTGGTCTTTGTAGAAGCGCGCACGTGTCATAGTAGAAGCGCCCACGTAGCATGTACACGTACGTACAACGGCCATGGTGCAAGAAAGAAAATACGGCCACGTATGTGTACATACGGGCGGGTCTCAACGCTTACTCGGCAAGATACGCATATGACCGGGTCGAACGGATAAACAACGTCGTCGTCATGTTCATGGGGAGCCAACCGGCTGGGTCGGAACGGAATGCGTGGTCGTGTTCATCGGGAGGGCTTGGACGGAACAGGCGATGGAAACGAGGCCTGGCGTACCGCACAACGGAGGAAATGGCCTTCTGTTCGACCGGCCACATTAGAAACGGGATCCTGTTCATCAGGAGGGATCTGGCGTACCGCAAAACGGAGGAAACGGACCTCCTACAGTCGAAACGGGGGTCCTGTTGATCGTGAGGGGTGTCGCGTACCGCAAAACGGAGGAAACGGACCTCCTACGGTCGAAACGGGGGTCCTGTTGATCGGGAGGGGTGTGGCGTACCGCAAAACGAACGAAACAGACTTGTGTTGGAGCGCTACGGTCGAAACGGGTGTCCTGTTCATCGGGAGGAGTGTGGCGTACCGCAAAATGGGACTCCACGAGATACTGTTCATTTCCACCGTCGACCTCCTCCAGCCTCCACGGGCTACCGTCGACCTCCTCCAGCCTCCACGGGCTCCTGTTCATCCAGCCTCCACCGCGCGCTACTCCACCGGCTACTGTTCAACCACCCCTCCACCGTCTACTATTCATCCAGCCCTCCACCATCTACTGTTCATCTAGCCCTCCACACCACGGGGTCCTATTCAACCACCCCTCCATGGCCACCCCTCCACCGCTCATCGCTCATCCAGCCCTCCACACCACGGGTTCCTCGTCATTCAAAGGCAACGCCACCGCCATCGCTCAGCCAAACCCCCGCAACACTCATTGTTCATCCCAGAGGCAAGATCGATCGGCTTCGATTAGCAGCGAGAGCGGCGAATCGCCCATCGGGTTCGATTAACGCCATCGATCAATCGGTCGGGTTCAAGAACGCGTAACTGCGCAGGCAATCCTTCGGTTCGATTAGAGCCCAATGCCTCGCTCGGGTTGATTAGAGCCAACGCCGCACACACGCTGCAGCATACAGACAAGAGAAACGCGATCACTCCGGCCCGACATCCCATCAGAACCGCAACTCCCCGAAATTTTCCTCCCCCTCGCTTCTACCACGGTTTTTTCCGTCATGGACGGCCCAAATAATGTCATGCAGCTGCGTCTTCGGCCTGCCCAGGACGAAAAGCCCATTTTGTGTCATGATTTTTTGTCATAGAAGTAGGAGCCCACCACATCTATGATGATACCGGGTTTTGTCACAATTATCGTCATAGAAGTGTCATATGTATGACAGAAAAAAATTCGTTCGACCCGAAATCTCACGGATGTGTTTTTTTTGTAGTGAATCTCATCCTTACTTGCTGATTCTGTATCACGAGGTTGTCTACAAAACTTAGCAAAATTAAACTCATGAGACATACCATCTAAGCCAATTGTGACAGTATCCTTTTCACAATCGATCTTAGCATTAACAGTATTCAAGAAGGGTCTACCAAAAATAATGGGACGAAATTCATCTTGTGGGGAACTAAGAACAAGAAAATCAGTAGGGTATTTAACCTTCCCACACAAGACTTCAACATCTCTAACAATCCCAACTGGTGAAATAGTATCTCTATTGGCAAGCTTGATAGTAACATCAATACCTTCCAACTCAACGGGTGCAATATCATGCATAATTTCTTTATATAAGTCATAGGGTATTGCACTAGCACTAGCACCCATATCACATAAGCCATGATAAGAATGATCTCCTATTTTAACAGAAATAACAGGCATGCCAACCAAAGGTCTATGTATCTTAGTATCTGGTCTAACAATATCAGCAGTCTCACCACAGAAATAAATAACATGCCCATCTAAATCATGATCCAAGAGATCTTTAACCATAGCAATACTAGGTTCAACTTTGATTTGCTCGCTAGGTGTATAAGTCCTAGTATTACTCTTACGAACAGCAGTTGAAGTTTTAGCATGATCCTTTATCCTAACATGAAAAGGAGGTTTCTCAACATAAGTAGTGGGAATAATAGGATCACTATAAGTGACAGTCTTTTCTTCAACTGTAATAGGTGCAACTACTTTTACTTCAGTGGGAGGATTATATTTAAACCACTTCTCCTTAGGGAGATCAACGTGGGTAGCAAAAGATTCACAAAAGAAGCTACTATTTCAGTGTCAAGTCCATACATAGTGCTAAATCCATGAAAAGCATCGGTATCCATAAAAGATTTAACACAATCGAACTTAGGTGTCATACCTGACTCCTTACCATCGTTGGAACCCCAATCTTCAGAGTTGTGTTTAATTATTTCCAATAAGTCCCATTTGAAATCAATAGTCTTCAGCATATAAGAACCAGCACAGGAAGTATCGAGCAGGTTGCGATCATTGAGAGAAAGCCGAGCATACAATTTTTGAATAATCATTTCTCTGGAGAGATCATGATTGGGGCATGAATATAACATTGACTTAAGCCTCCCCCAAGCTTGAGCGATGCTTTCTCCTTCGCGAGGCCAGAAATTATATATGTAATTGCGATCACGATGAATGAGATGCATATTGTAGAACTTCTGGTGAAATTCCAACTTCAATCGTTCATAATTCCAAGATGTCGTCTCATCACATAGCCTATACCATGTCGATGCATCTCCCTTCAAAGATAAAGGGAAGACCTTCCTTTTGACTACATCATCGGGAATACCTGCAAGCTTAAATAATCCATAGACTTCATCCACAAAGATAAGGTGTAAATTGGGATGCAATGTTCCATCTCCTGCAAATGGATTAGCTAGTAGTTTCTGTATCGTACCCGAAGGGATCTCAAAGTAAATATTTTCAAAATGTTCAGTAGGTTGAGGAGCAACTCTTTGCTCTTCTGGTCGGGGTGAAGATACCCTGAACAAGCCCCTCAAAGGATTAGTTTCCATAGTGACAAGTAACAACAAATTTCTGCACACTATATAAATGTTTCCTTACCAAGTTCCACTCACCAAAAGTGCTACACTCCCCGGCAATGGCGCCAGAAAAGAGTCTTGATGACCCACAAATGTAGGGGATCTATCGTAGTCCTTTTGATAAGTAAGAGTGTCGAACCCAACAAGGAGCAGAAGGAAATGATAAGCGTTTTTCAGTAAGGTTTTCTCTGCAAGCACTGAAATTGTAGGTAATAGATAGTTTTGTGATAAGATAAATTGTAACGAGTAACAAGCAATGAAAGTAAATAAAGTGCAGCAAGGTGGCCCAATCCTTTTTATAGCAAAGGATAAGCCTGGACAATTTCTTATAATGATAAAAGAGCTCCCCAGGACACATGATAATTATCGTCAAGCAAGTTTTCATCACGCTCATATGATTCGTGTTCAGTACTTTGATAATTTGATATGTGGGTGGACCGGTGCTTGGGTACTGCCCTTACTTGGACAAGCATCCCACTTATGATTAACCCCTATTGCAAGCATCGGCAACTACAAAAGGAGTATTAAGGTAAACCTAACCACAACATTAAACATATGGATCCAAATCAGCCCCTAACGAAGCAACGCATAAACTAGGGTTTAGGCTTCTGTCACTAGCAACCCATCATCTACTTATTACTTCCCAATGCCTTCCTCTAGGCCCAAATAATGGTGAAGTGTCATGTAGTCGACGTTCACATAACACCACTAGAGGAAAGACAACATACATCTCATCAAAATATCGAACGAATACCAAATTCACATGACTACTAAAGCAAGACTTCACCCATGTCCTCAGGAACAAACGTAACTACTCACAAAGCATATTCATGTTCATAATTAGAGGAGTAATAATATGCATTAAGGATCTGAACATATGATCTTCCACCAAGTAAACCATCTAGCATCAACTACAAGGAGTAATCAACATTACTAGCAACCCACAGGTACCAATTTGTGGTTTGGATACAAGATTGGATACAAGAGATGAACTAGGGTTTGGAGAGGAGATGGTGCTGGTGAAGATGTTGATGGAGATTGACCCCCTCCCGATGAGAGGATCGTTGGTGATGACGATGGTGATGACTTCGCCCTCCCGGGGGGAAGTGTCCCCGGCAGAACAGCTCTGCCGGAGCTCTAGATTGGTTCCGCCAAGGTTCGGCCTCGTGGCGGCGGAGTTTCGTCCCGTAAGCTTGCCCACGATTTTTTTTCCAGGGTAAAAGCCTTCATATAGTAGAAGATGGACACCGAAGGGGCACCAGGGGGCCTAGGAGACAGGTGGGCGCGCCCAATAGGGGTGGGCGCGCCTCCCACCCTCCTCGCCAGGGTGTGGGCCCCCTGAGGTGTTTCTTCCGCTCAATAATTCTTATTAATTCCAAAAATGAGTTTCGTGGAGTTTCAGGATTTTTGGAGTAGTGCAGAATAAGTTTCCGATGTTTGCTCCTTTTCCAGCCAGAATTCCAGCTGCCAGCATTCCCCCTCTTCATGGTAAACCTTGTAAAATAAGAGAGAATAGCCATAAGTATTGAGATATAATGTGTAATAACAGCCCATAATGCAATAAATATTGATATAAAAGCATGATGCAAAATGGACGTATCAGTTCTCAAAGATGTTAGGAACATATGTGTTATCTTGTACATCAGGAGCAGTGTAAGCATCATCTTGTTGTGCAACTTCATTAAATGAATTCCTCTGCTCAAACCTTTGCAATACTCTCGAGTCATCGCTACGTGCAAATGTGTCTTCCAAGAAAAATATCTGTGTTGCTTGATTTGCCAAAATAAAAGGCTCGTTGGTCTGGTACGCCGCCTTGACATTGATGGATTTGAAATAATCATCAGCTCTGGATTTTGTGATCCTGGAAAATAGGTTATACCAATGATAGCACAACAGAACCACACACCGATGATCCTTGAAACTGGAGATATACTGCAACTGAATAATGTCTGTTATGTTAGCATACATTTCAGTTGTCTCTTTGTCATACGTATCCGTGCTCATGATGGCACTGTTTTGTGTCTTCCTGCCTACATCTTGTGCAAGGGTGTTGTAGCGCACATCTCCAACAATGCAAGATTCATAATGTCTTACCCGAGTATCATGACCCATTGCTAGTGAGTAAAGGGCATCATCAACTGCCTGCCCATCCTCCCGCATCTTCTTAACCTATGGTTAGAAAATAGACAAGCTGATCATCTTATGTACTCAATATATTTAAAAAACTGACAGTGCAATTCAAAAGCTTACATGGCTCTTGAACCATTTCGCAAATCCTTCCATAGCCAGTTTGTCAATGTTTCTTGGATTTTGCGGCAGTAACTCCTTTTTGTAGATGGTGCACAACATAGTGATCACGTCAAACATCTAAATATATAAGATTGTGCTGCAAGTTTAGTAGATTATGATGTATAAGCTGCAGTACTACACTTACTTGATATAAGGTAGTATCTCAGGACAGTTATTCAAGACATACCAAACCATTTTGTCCAAATCTTTAGGTTTGTCCTCTTGTCGACTCTTCCCTATAACTCGAACAGAATAATCGAAAACATTGAGCCCGGGATTGTCTTCACCCACCTCTTTGCTAAGCTGATTAGCTATTTCAATGTATTTTGAGCAGAATGTCAACGCTTCTGTAGCAATGTAGGCCTCTGCAATGGAACCCTCGGGTCTAGCTCTGTTCCTAACATAGCCCTTGGAATTGCCTAGCCTCCTTTCAATAGGGTACATCCAGCCATACTGTACTGGACTTCTAAGTAGTGCCTCATCAGGTAGCTGAAAAGCGAAATGCACCATCACATCTAAGAAGGCTGGAGGATATATCTTCTCAAGGTCGCATAGGATAGTTGGTATCTTGTCTCTAAGACGCTCCAAAGCATCTATCATGATATTTATACTGCAGAGCTCCCTGAAGAATTGTCCCAACTCTGCAACTGCTCTGTATAAGTCAGGGTGGCCCAATCCTCTAAGGATAACAGGTAAAACCCTTTGAAGTAGGACGTGGCAGTCATGAGTTTTCAACCCTTGTACCTTGTTTCCATCTGCACTGACTCTCCTTTCAAGGTTGGAAGCAAATCCATGTGGGAATCTCACACGTGTGTGACCTCGCAGAATTCTTTTCTTTTACCTTGTCCAAGACGTATACAACTGGTGCCATATCCCGTGGTTTACCTTCATCGCACCGCAAACCTGTTTGATACCTAGGTGTGTCAAATCAATCCTAGATTTTAAGGTATCTTTCGCCTTGCCTTCAATATTAAGAAGTGTGCCGATAATGTCTGTCACATATATTTTCTCGATCGCATCACATCAAGATTATGCCGCAGATCCAAATCTTTCCAATACTCCAAGTCCCACAAAGTGGACCTGTGGTAAACAATAATCTCTTCTACCCTGCCATGCTTCCTTTTCCGCTACCATTACGGGATGGTTTCGTGTAATATGTCCGACCTCTCTAATTC
This sequence comes from Aegilops speltoides, assembly GCA_021437245.1. Classification (NCBI taxonomy): domain Eukaryota; kingdom Viridiplantae; phylum Streptophyta; class Magnoliopsida; order Poales; family Poaceae; genus Aegilops; species Aegilops speltoides. The sequence goes on from CM038147.1 coordinate 94,697,512, forward strand.
CACTTGCAACTCATCGGTGGTGAGCCTCTTTGGCGATCACGGTTTTCATGCTTTGCATTGAACACATGTCTTCGGTATTTTCTAGGATGCGGCTTGTCCTTGGCAAGGAAACGTCGGTGTCCAATGTAACAGATCTTGCTAAGTATTGCGATGACAATGATTCTGTCACAAATAACACATGCATTGTAACCATGTGTCGCTAATACGACATAGTGCCCAAAGCCGGATAATCATGGATGCACCAAATTATAACAGCACGCAGAAAGAAATCAGCTGGTGGGCTGCTATATAGGTCTCGAGTGAGAACACCCTTCCATAGCTGTTGAAGTTCCTCCACAAGAGGCTCCATGAACGAATCAAAATCCTTTCCAGGACTTTTTGGACCTGGGATGAGCAAGGCCATCATGTAGTTTGATTCTTTGGTGCAGACATTTGCAGGCATGTTGTAAGGGATAACAAGCACTGGCCACATGTTATGTGTGGCGCTCTGGTGGCCAAATGGGTTAAATCCATCTGAAGCTAAGCCAAGTCTAATGTTTCTCGGGTCAGCAGCAAACTTTTTGTGTTTATGATTAAAGCTTTTCCACTCACTACCATGAGATGGATGGCTCATTACATTGTGATATCTGTAATCCTAGTTCCTAGAATGCCATAGTACATCCTCTCTTGTTTCAGCATCATGGAACAACCTCTGCAATCTTGGTATAATTGGAAAATGTCTCGGAACATTATGAGGAATCCTCTTCACAGCATCGCCATCTTTCCATCTTGATGATTTGCATTTCGGGCATTCACTTAAGTTGGCATAATCCTTCTGGAACAGAACACAATTATTCTCGCAAACATGGATCATATCATATCCAATCCAACTGCACGAAGGAAATTCTTCATTTTACTATAGGTGTGTGGCAGCTCAGATGCATATGGAAAAGATTTGCGGAAAGCAGCCAACATTGCATCGAATGATTTGTTGGTCATCCGCTCAGATGTCTTCACCTGAAGAAAGGTGACCATAGCTGAGAATACTGACAGCTTATTTCCTGGGGTGACAGCCACGTTGCATTGTTCCAACACGCGGGCCCATTGTTTTTATTCTGCAGGTGAAAGTTCATGGAATGCACGAGCATTTCGTAGCATTGTTTCAATGTTGGTCAAACTCACTGGCTCTGCCACCGCCACCTCCTCCTCCTCTTCCACCTGAGCATCAGGCAGATCAAGATGGTGATCTGCTGCTTCCACGTAGTCAATAACATTGACGTTCATAGTTTCACCATTATGAACCCACCTAGTATATGTGACCGACATCCCATACAAGTGTAGATGATTTTGCACAGTTGACTGGCATCTTGTAACTGAATTCATACAACTGCTACACGGGCAGAGCACATCTGATTTTGGACCACCGTACTCAGCTCTGATAAAGTTCATGAAGTTTTCAACCCCCTCGACATATGCAGCGGAGAATCATTGAGCAGAAGTTATCCAAGTCATGTCCATCTGTTAGACATATAAATTAGTTCTTCTACTAGATATTACAGGAAAAAACATATATGCTTTTTTATGAAGTCCAGAAAAAAAATACCTAGGTTGATGTCCAAAGCTATGGCAAGATATTTGGACGAGTAGATCTAAGTAACGAAATATATGTAAAGCTAATTCAGTAAGCAGATTTGAGTGCTAAATTATGGCAGGTTGTTTTGGCAGTCAATGAGGCCGGAGCACACAGCCATCGAACTATCGAAGGCCATTGCAGCAACAAAGATCGAGTATAAAAAGTGTAGAGCTATTTCACCTAACAGATTGGCTACTAGACCATGGCAATCTACGTCACAATAAATATATGGTAGGATATTTTAGCAACTAATCAGCCTTGGCATGCCATCTCAGCTAAGTAGATTGAGTGCAGAACAGGGCAAGGAAGCTTCTTAGCGAGCATATTTATCAGAAACTACTTCGCAAACAAAGGAGATTAACAGCGTCTATCAGCTAACATTCAGCGCTACACCGACATGAACGTGGCCTCAGTCTAGAATGCGCGTGCCGTGGGAGAAGCTGATCGTCGTGCGTCTCCACACGAACGTCGCCAGCGGTGGCGGCGCTAACCGCCGTGCACCTCCACAAGAACGTAGCCAGCGGTGGCGGCGCGGCTAGAGGACGGCAGTCTACGAGAGCGTACAGTGGGAGCAAGAGGTTCACCGTGCGTCCCCTCGACGAACCGCGGCGCCGACGTATCAGCGCGGCGGGGAGGGCGGCTTTGGCGGAGCGAATGGAGTGGATGGGGACGGGGGGAGGGGGTTTGGGGAATATTATTGGCTAGTTAGCTGAAGGGCAGTTGAATCGGATTTGGGGGGAATTTTTGGGTGTGGTGGAGGATTTTCGTGCAGTGGGCGGGGGGAGTTTGGCGCATGGTCGGTTTCTCTAAGTGCAGTCCCACGTGTCAGTGAAGAGGCAAGCCGAAGCGTGTTCCATTTGCGTGAGCCGTGTGCACGACCAAACGTGTGTGGGGTGCAATGCGACCGCGACAGGAGTGCTGTGAGTGTATCGCCTTTTTTCCTTTTAAACTAGGTGCTTCATCCCCTCAATAAAAAAATTTGTTGCTTCGCATGATCCATCGATACTACTACTAGTAATCCGGTAATCCCGACTAAAATGGTGCGGCCGGGTCTTTTCCCGCGCGATATGCTGGGAGGTTGGCTTAGTTGGGTTTTTTAGGACGAGTAATGCTACACCTACGTAATCCCAGTTACATAATTAACGTAATGTGAAACGTGTGAGCTGTTGATTGTAGATTGGGGGGAGGGAGGGGCCCATGACCATGAAAATCTGGGGAGGAGAGAGAGAGGAAATTTACGTTAACCCTTTCGTAGGTTCCCGTAGATGTAGAAAGATGTGAAATGCGTGAATGTGTACTGGACGTACTATTGGAGTGCCTAAGATAAATTGTGTATGTATAGACCCTATGTGTTTATTTCACTTCACATGTTAGATTTGTCTCGGTTTAATAAAAAGCAAAGTTGGTGATGATGGTGTTCCTGTCATCCTGCAATATAGGTCGTCCGATCTATATCTAATGGATAGGAAGGAAACTATGACAATTTACCCGCACTCCACTCCACATTTGCAGATAAGGCTTTCCCTCGTTCATCCTTTTTCTCACAAGATCTTGATCTTCCGTGCAACGCACGAGCATCTTGCTAGTACTCCTACAATATACTATATTATTGTGAAAGCTCATATACACTGGCCAAGATTAATGCAAACACGGCAAAGTTTCATTATGTTTTGAACTTTTATAGGACAGAAAAATAAAAGAAACCCGACCCTAAACCTATTCTACGGCAGCGACTGACGTCCTCCATCTGCAATCTCTATGCACGGGGGTGGGGTTCAAGACCCGTGAAGTGAAGGTGCGGTCTCCGGTGAGGAAGAGTAGAACACGGGATACGGACCGGCCAGTTGGTACACCATGCCCTGCCGTCTCCCATGCCCTACTCATCCTCGGAGGAGTCCCCGACCTCGGCGGTGCCGGACGTTGGACGGCGGCAAGTAGGACGCGTGGCTGACGGTGCTCCCGTCGTCGGCCGCCAGCGTGGCCACCGCTTGTGTGGTCAAGTCCATGTCCGGCTACGACGCTATTGCGTCAAGAGAGGCGACTTGAGCGAGGGCGGCGACCTTGAGCTTCATCCCCGAAGACAAGCTCTCCCGCAGAGCGTTCACACTTGCGGTCATGGCAGATGTGGTGCCATGTAGGAGGACGATGCGCTATGGTGTGGAGGTTAGCTGGGCGTTGCTGCTTTAAGTAGCGCATTCAGGTGAGGCCAAGCGTCCGGGTGCGTCATTAAGTCATCGGAGTTGGTTCCTCGGGCACCGAGCCTCTTAACGACGACATACGAATGGATGGCATGAATGTGGGCAGTTGGCGCCGGCTGGGAACGCACCGTGCGACGGCGCGAGGGATGAGGGTTTTGGTGTGCCAGGGTAGTCAGCTACAGTCGTGGCAACGTTGGAGATGCCCTTTGCTCACATGCGATCCCCGCATGTCATTGAAAAAGCAAGACGACCCGACATGGTCTCAGGTCCTGATGATGCAGTTGGCCGCGCTACACCACTCTGCGGGAGCATCGCGGCACCCACGTGCATCCTTGACGAGCCGGGTGTTGGGGTGCATCTGGATTGTGGCCAAAGTGCACCTTACCAAAATTTTGGTCATGACCCAAAGATTGGTCTTTGTTTGGATGGTTGCCATTTTATTGGCATGCCAATGAACTCTAGCCAACTCTAGTTCATTTTTCTTGCCAATGTCGGCCAAATTATGGGCAACCAATACCTCAACCAAAATTTTGGCTACCCAATGCTTTGATGGGGCAACCTTGGGCACAAACCAAACATACTGTTGGTCGTGCCACAGCACCAACGCCACCCTCGGCACACTGAAACCGACCGTGTCTAGCGACGATATGAGCATGTTGCTCACCGCGATCTCCGTTCTAGAGGCGGTGTTGGAGCTGCGCCATGTTGTTGGCCCCAACGACCCACATGAACGGTTGTCGGTGGCGATGATGTCATGGGCTAGCTCCTCCATTGGACTAGTTTGTGCTACGTCGCCCCGATGGGTGTGCCCCACATGTCGGTTTCCCTATTTTCCCGGCCATATTTGAGCGTCAGTGCTCCGGGTTGCGCATTAGGCCTTTCACTATGTAGGCCAAGCGAGACAACTTATTGTTTATTTGAGCCGTTCAAGTATAATCATGTGGCGTTTGCTTATTTCTCATTCCTCTCCAACCCTCTTCTCCACCGATCATGTCGCCCTCTGGTCGAGTCCATCCTCCCACATGCCTCATTTGAACATTCCGCCGAGTATCATTCGCATGTACCCACCCTAGTCCTCTTTCAATCGATCTCCGGACCCCGAGATGAAATCGAGAGAGAACGAGTGGGGGCACGTGATACCTAAGGCGGATTCAAAATTTTGAACCGGTGATCATAGCATCCGCAAATCATATATAATGGGTATTCAATGTTCGTTTCGTTTTTGAACGTACAATATACTCCCTCCTATCCTTTCTAGTTTACATATAAGTTTTATGTGTAGTCAAAGTATCTCTACTTTGATCAAAAAAGTATCAACATTCAACAACGCCCAATCAATATTGTTATATTTGTACGTACTCCTAGATTTGTACTCGAGATGGTTTCCAATTTGTTTTCAACCACGTGGATGTGCTTGTTCTCCCGCATGCTCTTCCTACTAGGATTTCTCCATGTATAGCCAGTCCAATAGTAACTTTTTTAAGCTCCCTGTCCAATAGTACACGTGGAGTACTGACAACATCTATACTAGAGTATGGAGTGCTCATAGTAGTACTCCCTCCTTCCATTTATATAGGGCCTATGTGGAGGAGAGAGACGTGAAAAAGTAAGGGGAGTGAGCTCTCATGCAAGAGCCTTAACTATATACACATTCCTAGTTAAATACAATAAATATGAAGAAAGAGATAGAGAGGAGATGGAAAAAAGTACTAATACAATAGCCAACCTTATATATTTTTTTGCGGGAAATAGCCAACCTTATAGTCCACACTACCGTATGAGTGCATATAATAGATGATGGCTATAGATGACATGGCAGTCCCTCATAGCCATCGACTGGCTATATTATTAACCATGCTCTAATGCGTTTTTAAAACCGCATTTGACTATTGACAAGATTAATAGTACATGAGATGTATAATGTGAAAATTATATCATTGGAAACTCCTTTCACATACGAATTTGACCGTATGGTCAAAGTTAGCCTCGAAAAACGCATTAGGCCCTGTATAGTAAATGGTAGGAGGGAGTAGTAGTGGAAGTGGATCCTCTAACGTATGTATCCCTGCCTTACCCTCCCTTTCGGTCACTTACTGGCGGACCCCATGCTTGCTGGGCCCCGCATGCCAGTTACTCAATGGGTTCGGCCACGTCAGGGGATCCTCATCCGTAGTATACTCCCTCTATTTTTATTTACTCCGCATAAAACGAAGGGAGTGGTAGTATAATAAATGACGCGGGCGGGGGAGGGGGAGGGACGTCAGTTTTCTCTCAACTGCGGTCCCACAAGCGAGCAAAAACGCAAGACGAAGTGTTCTCCATTCGGTGAGCGACGTGGAGGGTCCAGCGTGCCAGGCTGCAACGCGAACATGACAAGAGCGATGTACAGTCAAAACCGATTGATCGATCGTCACCAGAACCACTATTCACACCAGAACCTTCGCTGCTCGACCTACGCCAGCCACTGCCCTAAAACCACACCTAATGTCTAGCCCATTCTCCCACCTTTCAATCCCCTAGCCTGCATCAAGCGTCCCCTAGTTCGCTGGAAAGCCATGGTGCGCCGCAAGATCACTTACTACAAGATGCTAACGCCGGAGCGCCGCGCAGAAATAGCGCTGGCGGTCGGCGACACAGACCTCCGTTCCCAAGATCGCTTTGCGGCGGGCCAATCCCCGAGTTCTCTGGAGCCAAGCTACGAGGAGGAGGAAGCCGATCCAATGCTCATGGCGGAGGTCACGGCGCAGAAGGCCTCCGATGGGTATGAGACGATGGACGTCAAGTTCGTGCCAGCGTCTGAGTCCCCCATGGTCCAGGCGGACCAGCGGTTCAACATGGCGATACTAAAGGAGGAGCGGGAGGCAGAGGCTCAACTCGACGCGGAGCATCCGCATGCCGCTGCCATCGAGGCTCTCCTACAAGCGGACCAGATGTCGTGGATGTGAACTGGGCGGCAGAGGCTCAACTTGAGGCGGAGCGCGTGGATGCCGCTGCCATCGAGGCCCTCCTGCAGGCGGAACCAGACGTCCTGGACTTGAACCGGGCAGCAGAGGCTCGACTCAACACAGAGCGCGCGGATGCCGCTCTCATCGACGCCCTCGTGCAGGCGGAGCCGGACGTCCTGGACTCGAACCGGGCGGCGGAGGCTTGACTCGACACGGAGCGCGCGGATGCCGCTGCCATCGAGGCCCTCCTGCAGGCAGAACCAGACGTCCTCGACTTGAACCGGGCTGTGCTCTCGTCCGTGCAGACCACCCGAACGCTCCGCGTGAATGAGTAGCTGGAGGCCGAGGACAACCACGATGCGGAGACACACGTCGGCAGCTACGGCTGGTTCGTGCCGGCAGCCAAAGACGACGAGGCTGTCTCGTTCCGCGAGCAGTGATAGTTTTACTTTATGTTGTTGTTTTTATGGATCTTTTGCTGTGTAAAAACATATATTTGTTTTGCAAGTCACCTGACTTGGGTCAGTCTACCATTTCAGGCAGCTGGATGAATATCCTACGTCTCGTAACCCTTCTTTCCTTCTTCCTCACCTATTCTTCCTCCCCAACAGACCACCGCATGGGCCGTACATAAACTCCCCAACATGCGGTTGGATAAACATACTCTATGAACAAAATTATGTGTCAGCGTTAGGATGGCTGAGTTTGGTTTATTCACATGCGATAGCACGTGTCAGTGAGGGTGCGTTCCCTTGGTTGGGTTTGCGGCGTGCAGGAGCGACTGTGTGAGGGTGCGGTGGGACCGCGGCGTGCGGGAGCGACCATGTGAGGGTGCGGTGCGACCGCGACAGCCGTGCGCAAGTGTACCTCCTTCTCATTTTGAAAACTTTAGGCAACTTGGCAAAAATGTGTGGCGAAGTTTGGCGATGCAAGGCCTAGACCCAAACAAGATAAGTACATATGTACTAGGAGTACTAGTGTTAAAAAAGAAAGGCGGGGTTTTCCTTCGCGGGATTTAATTGATACAAATCCTTATTTCACGTGCCAATTAATGCATATTTTTCTCCAAAGACCAAAGAGCTAACCATCTCACTCCTCATCGCTTGATTAATGCAGCGCCATGCAAACCAACCTTCTCACTTCCGCATGCATGCAGGGGATATTAATGTCCTTGGTTGCTAGTACGAGGCAAACCCCATCAATTTTGCCTCGATTAGTGTTAGTGGCCTTTTGCAAATTGTAATTTTGATATACTGGCCTTGTGTACAAAAAAAATGGAGGTAGTAACTTTATTTGACTTCCTTCCCCATTGCGGTGACGTTGACGGTATCTATTTTTGTGGTTTGGCGAAGTGCGTTCGACGGAGAACACCATTGGGGGAGACCACGGTAAGTCATTCGCAAGTGCCACCTGCAAGCCGAGACAACCGCCTTATTTGCATCCAGGAAGCCCGTTGAACCAAAGGACTAGTACTACTAGGAGTACACAATAGCGTCGTCCGTCCAGCTTACTGCGGTGAGATGGTTTCTCGAAGAAGACGATGGAGAAGCGGAGTCAGCGAAGAGTGAAATGATGGTTGCTTCATCCGTGCTTTTGTGATTTGACGCCTCACTGCTTTGTGATTTGTGATAGAAAGGACAGGGGAGTAGACTCTATGCTCTATACTGTAATACATGCGTCCAAGCATGGGAGAAAGAGGAGAGACGTTGCATTTTTCTATTCCTTCAATCAATCAATCAGGGAGCTTCGGTTCCATCTTTTTGGCTTTGGCAACACCGTCCATAATGGTTCCCACGATGCCAAAAGCTATTTTCACATTTGGCCACACATTGTGGATGCCCTTAACTGCACCACTTGGTTTTGCTCCTGTGTGCTATCTATACAAATCTCAATTATATTGATCTAAAAAATTGTAGAATCAAGATTAGTAAAAGGAGGTGATTTTGCCGCAGCGGATGGCGGGGAGGTTTCTTATTTTAGAGGATGTTGTCTGGCGGTTTGCTAACATGTGGTCCCACGTGTCGTTGCTTTACCAAGCCGATCCGCGGCCCCACATGAGGCGTAACAACGGCAGAAGCAACACATGGTTAAGTTGAAGAAGATGAGGAGAAGCGAATTCAGCAACGTGTGAAATAATGCTTGCTTCGTCCCTCCAACTTCTTTTTTTAGCATTATTACTTCGTCCCTCCAACTTAACTGCGGGAAAGGTGCAGCTTTGTGATTTGACGCCTCATCTATTATATAATTAAAATAAGAGTCAAACAAGCCACCACAATCATCCACATATATTAAATTTTCATGGCCGTTGATTCTTAGATATAAACGGTCGAGATTTAAAGATGTAACGTTACATAGACATATTTGTGTAGGGGTATATTATGCACATATGAAGTTGTCACGTACATGTACCTACCAAGAAAAGGTGCAACCGAGATTCTCAAAAAAATATGAAAAAGTGCAATCACGGTTAAAAAAAAGCAATAATCACAATCACGTACATGAGCAGGACACGTACAACTATTGTTACGTTTTATAATAAATGTGCTGAGGCAGAACTTTCTAAAAAGAAATAAGAATACAACGTGAGAAATAGCAGTAGAAACGGGAGTTTGACTACACCACATATGGATAGACTAGAATATGGAACAACACGTAAAAAAGGAGCTGCTCCTTTGAAGGAGCAATCCGGACTCGCCATTTGCAAGAAAAGGAGTCCAACTCGAAGTTTGACCTACATATATTGCATGTGCTGATGTCATGTGCCTCTCCATCGCTCAACCCACATGTTGCGTAGAAGCGACCGGCGCCTAGGCTTTTCAATTTGTTGCCGCTGCATACCCCACACGGAAGCCCGACGGCTAGGGCTTCCAATTCGCGGCCAGTACAACCGGTGGCTTACCCACGTTAGTTGTTAAAGAATAAATCACCGCAGATCCAGCTGCGGTGCCAGTGGAGCCGATGAAGATCTCCAAGAAGTACGAGGTGGCAGCGATCATCAAGTACCAGATCATCAGTGGTACGTTACTTCATGGACTGAGGTGAATCTTCAAGACTAGATTCATGGCGATGGATCTGTTTGTTGGGAGGCTGCACAAGCTGTAACTCTACACCGTGCCAGTAGTCGTGTCTTGGGCACTCCCCTCTCATAGTACCACCGCCTCAAGCTGATGATGCTTGGATGGAACCACTGTTCCTGGGGCAACGATATCTAGAGTATAGATAGACGCCAACTGGGCCACAATGACTATGATGTGGGATGACTGCCGTGCTCCAGCTTCAGAGGTCATCCTTTATACCTTAATCCCATGTATTCCTATTTAGATGATAGTATTCACTGGAAAATGGACGGATGGAATTACTAGGTGCTAGAACTAATGAATTTATCGTCTGGATTGTTGGATTCTAGATTAATATGTTTAGATTGATGATCCGATGTCTCTGTTTGTATGGAAGTTGAAACTGGACAGAATATGCATATACCAGCATGTACTGTTCATAAATTAGCTAATTGCATTCCTCACTCTTTTTTTGCAATTCGAGCTAGCCAATCTGCCAATGCTACCTGCACTCATATTGATTGTATGTCCAGGTTAATCTTAGTTTCTCTTAACAAATATGTCAATACGCCAATATGTATCAAATGAACATTTGTTGGTATTCATGTTAAACAATTTACTAGAGAGAATTGCACTTTTTGGTCATAAGGGTAGAGGAAAATGCCCAGATTGAATACGCTTCCGTATTATCAGAGTTATAGAAATAGTAAAAATGAAACTTGACACAATGTCACAAGTACTGGGTAAGATACGGCATAAAAATAAAATGGGGGTAAACATGTTTTTTCCAAAATCATAGATATGGGTAAAAGGGGAACTCACTGTAGTCATTATGATCACTTCTATTTCAAACAAAAAAATGTCAATTCAAGCTAATATTTTGTAGATATGTGACCATGGAAGCAAGTAGTATACGAACTCAACTACTATCAAACAATGGAAGTGTGTTCGGCAGCTTATCCGATCAGTCATTTTATAGTTTGGCATACTATATATACTGGCGTGAAGAGTTTGTGGTTTTTGTCTTATCTGTTAATTCAGCTAATGGCTACTTTTTGGTTTTGTGACAATGGCAAGTGGATGTGATTGTTTTATTGAAGTACTATAGCTGCAAGTTAAGACACGGAGCTAAGGCAAGTCATCTCAGTGACATCAGTTTGGCAGTGTGTATACAAGGGAAAGTGTTACGTGCAAGAAATTTTTCGCCCGAAATATTTGTTATTGATGGCAACTAAAGTGGCGCGCTTACTCTACATGCCATAAGTGGAAGTAAATTCATCATGAAACAATTTTGGAGTAAGTCTTAAAACTAGGAATTTTAGAAATTGTTTGCATATGAAATGGTTTACATGTGACTCAGGAGTAATCAATATTCTTACCATAGTCCCAATCTTTTATTTAATAAGCCACTTCTATTGTTTTATCAGGATTATTGTACTAGCTTGTGGCTGTACCTTCGTCCATGGATCCGCCACCTTAAACAATAATTGTATAATCAAAACAATAGAAAGCAAAGCTATCACAATTCATCTACATAGACTGAATAATTTATCAAAAATGTTGTGCTTGGTCGACAACATAATGGTTTATAATTAATCTAACGCAGAAAGTTAAATATACGGAAAGTACAACATCGGGCTAGAAAGTTGTATTGCATCATCTATTTAACATATACGCCTTCCCCTTTCTTCTCATCTTCTTCCTCCTTCGAACTCTAATTAGTAAATGTTCAACGTGTGTTCAGATAGGATCTCGAACAAGACATGACTTGCATACTTGAAATAGAACAATATAGGCCATTCATAGTAATGGTGATATGAAGACCATAATAGCTAAATGTCAAAATAATTTTATTTAGCAATTACGTTATGAATGTGGCAGAAAGTTAGAAGTAGCATTAGATATGTCGTGGCTGAGGAACAATGTTAGCATATGATGCAATGAATGCATCACTGTACATTAGATTTGTCGTATGTTTTAGATGTATTTACATGCATATCTTCAACGGTTGGAGAACAATTTTTTGCGAAGTATGTTATTTTAAAACAAAGAAAAATGGAGTCTTATATGCAAATGCAGCAAACGGGTGCTGGTGATTGTACAATATCCAACCTAAAAGAATAAGAAGTTGTGATGAGATATACTGTATGAAAATAAGTTATGATGATATTGACGAACATACAACAAATTTAGTCAAGGAATTTCCTTAGTCCAGCGAAGCAATTAGAACCATTTCACTAATAAAAAAACTGTATTACAACAATTGAAAAGTAAGAATGCAAATTCTAAGACGAGCCTCAACTTGCACCGTGTCAAAATCCTTACAAATAGCTTAATACATATACCTAAAAAGATAGGTTTCTAACATAGTCCAGCAATAGTGGTGAATTAATGGAGTGTTAAAGCTGCACAAATGCACGGGTCACCCAGCTAGATAGAGCTTTGCAACTACCGCCATGACACACATGTCTCAGAACTGTTAGACAGCCACAAAACTCTTAAATTATGAATATTTATGTGTGTGGATTCTACATTGCATATACGATTTTTCAAACTTTAATTGTAAAATCTCAAAAGTGCAATATAATTTTGAGCACCACATCAAAAAAATCTAAAAGGATGAAACAAAGTTTCACAAAGCATCGTTACAATTCATAATATCTGTTGTGAGCACTAAAATAAGTGGACTTTGAAATAATTTCACAATGAAAGTTAATAATCTAGCAGCAAGAAATGCGCGGTGACCCTACTAGTTGCATATTACTACTTTGGCGCCATGACTGGGTGCTTCACCCGCTGCTTTGCATCAGTATTCGGTATGGCACGTGGACCCGTAGCTTGATGTCCCACATGTCGGAAAGGGACTAGAAGATTTATGAAAGCGAGCACTCCACTCTTACAGAGGAGTACATGACACGACGCCCAAAGTGAACTGTCACTTGTCTTGTATAGTTCTATAGTTTTGCTGCTTTGCACGATCCATCGATACAAACCCGATTAAACAGGAAAGGGCGGGATTTTTCCCGCGCGGTAGATGATACTGGCCATACATTTGAAAGGCAATTTTAATGTATGCAAACTGAATAATTAAGGCCTTTCCAAGTGCTCCACGGTGTATAGGTGCTAAGGATGCCACATAGGCAGAAAAATGATGTGGCGAAGCAATTAAAGAGGAGAGAGAGGATTATGGTGACCCCAACAAGAACCAATGCTAAGCACGTGAACCTAGACAAAAAGACTACCAACCAATACATGAAGGAGTTTTGTTACTAAACAATTAAATAGAGAAGGCTTAGCTACAAAACCTAAGCACCGATGCATTGGGGACATTAGTTGCTAAGCATTTTAATGCACTTAGCACCCCACTTTAGCACCAATGCATTGGGAGAGGTCTAAGTAACAATATGATATCTAGTAAAACTAAAAACACATATGATTTATTGTGTTAGAGTGTAGTAGTAGTGCTATATTGCATAGTTGTTAGATGTAACATGCGAGAGCGTGTAGAGATGTAGTTCTGGAGGGCCTACAGAGAGAAAAGCGTAATACGGTCACTGAACTTCAGAATAAGCTGATTACGGTCACTATATACGTTTTGCGGTGATTATACGGTCACTTGCTCATGGTTCAGCATCGGATTGCACTTTGTTGACCGGCCAAATAGTCTGCATGGCGCCATGTTGACTAGTTAAATTGACCACGTTCCTTGTGGGTCCCACCTGTCAGTTTGCATAGGGAAAAGGTCAGATATCTCTACTACCTAAAAGAAACGCAACGTTCCGTTTCCCCTCTTACGTCGCTCGCGATCGTCGTGCCTGGTTCGCTTCGCCTGCCTAGACGATATGGGCCAAGCCCCAAAAGCCCACATCGATCCGGCTAGGTAGGTTAGCGCGGCCCAACCCACCTATCCCCATCGCCGTCGGCCGCCGCCGTCTTTCGCCGCCGACCTCCTCCGCGCTGCCCGCCCTCCTCGGCCCGACCACACCGCCGCACTTGCCGCCGCGGCTGCTGGTCCGCCGAGGCCTACCGTCCCTAGCCCACATCGTGTTGATCTCTGTTGGTGTATAAATAATGTAATTAAAGGACTCTGTAGGGTCTAAAATGTAAAGTGCACAAACAAAATATAACTCAGACAGAGAGACTGGATCGGTGAGGAACGATCCAGAATTCCCCCAAATCCTCTTCGTGCCATCTCCAATCCCTAGCCCAAATCTTACAAATCCCACATGATTTTCAGCATGGCATCAGAGCAGGTTAATCTGATGTGGTTTTGATCTTGGTGGCGGCTGATTGAGGCATTGTGTCGCCATGATTTCTGGCTGTGGGTGTTGGTTGCTGCGCACCCATCTCCGTCGTACGCCAGCGGCCGCTGTTCTCTCGAAGCTGCGGAAGGAGCACCGCGACCGGCGTACTGTTGCCTGCCGCATCGCCGACCACCGTCTGGTGCGGCTGCGCTGGATGCTGGATGCTTGGGCTGGTCCATCAGGAAATTACTTGGTGATGCTGCGTCGCCCATGTCCAAGCAGTAAGCCAGCTTGCTAGGTGTCCGATTGATTGCAAGGCTAGCTGATTGATAGTGGTGCGTGCATCTGGTGCTTCTCCTGGTCTAGTCCCGTGAGATTTGGTCAAGCGTGCATACAAGTACAGTTCACTTTTCTTTATCACTGCATTTGGTCATATGTGTGAGAGGAAAATAGTGTGTGCGCCTTCCTCTGGAAAATTGTGATTAGTGCCGCCGGAAAGCTCGTATTGCTCGGTGGCCGGATTAATATACTCTGCTCGTGCCTGTGTGTATTTGAGAGCAACTCGTAGAAGTACATCTACTTGGCATCAACATTTTGTACTAGTGTGTTGTTGCTAGCGGAGTGCTGCAAAATCAAGTCCTATGTGACTAGCTCCTGTTTGGGTTGTAGTGAGTCATGGCAGATCCAACCAAGGAGAAATCAGGGGATTCTAGTGTGGATAAGTTGTATGAGATTTTAAGCAAAGTATTTGAGCAGCAACGGCAGCAACTTAAAGTGGTTCCTGAAGCAATCAAGTATGCACTTGAGCCTAATCCAGTAAAGTTGGCTGGACCGAGCAATTACATCAGCTGGGCGCGTCATGCCCAGTTAATTCTGAGTTCTCATGGCCATGAAGAATTGCTTAGTGCTGATGAAGAGAAACTGAAAAGTGGCACTAGCACAAAACAGATTAATGATAGAGTGTTCGTCTGGTTATTAGGAAGCATGGAACCACCTATTCGAGAACAAGTTGAGACTATGACTACTATATTTGAAGTGTGGAAAGCTTTGGAGAAGCAATTTTCAGGAAAGTCAAATAAGATGCAGGCTACTCGCATCATGCATGAGTTGACTAACTTGAAGCAAGGCTCGAAATCAGTGACTGAGTATGCAGGTGAGATGAAGAGATTGTACAGGGAGTTGCATTATTACCACCCTTTTGAGCCTGTTGACAAGAATGACATGGTTGTTCACCATACCTGGTTTGAACCGTTTGTGGGCAAGCTCTTCCTCGATGGCCTAAATCAGGAGTTTGATCTCCGTCGTCAGCTTATATTCTCCAAGACTGAATGGCTAAGCCTTGACGATATCATTTCCAGTGTGATTGAGGAGGAAACTCGTCTTGCTCAACCCAAGGAGCATGGTCAAGAAAAATCAGATGCACGTGCAGCCCTATCCATACAAGCTCGTCGTGCTCCTAAGTCCTTTGGTAAAATAGATAAAAGCAAATTTTTTGCAACCATTGCAAAAGGCCTGGACACACAAAGGATGCATGCTTTGAGCTGCATGGCTATCCAACTTGGTGGGAAAAAGGAAAGTCTCAGCCAGGGGGAGGTCAGGGAGCTCATAAAAGACAAGCTAACCTCACTACATCCAAGGGGGGCCTATGTAACGACCAAAATCTCGAAGGATTTGAGTCTCTGTGCTTACCGTGCTAGTCCCTGGATCGAACTCGCTAGCACACACAGTATAGATGAATACCAGAATAGCAAGTGCATCATTTATTACATCGTATGATCCGAATATATAAAATAAAACAATCATGCGTAGCACTTGGCTAGCTTTATTCAATCAAACAGCGGAAAGTAGCGAAAATAACGATGAGTCCCATCATAGCCCATGGCGATGCTGAGTGCAGATCATGACCCTAACGGTACCTTACTCTTCGATCAATATCCTGCAACATGAGACGTTGCAGCCATATAGGTCAATACTTTGAATGTATTGGCAGGTTACACAGGAGTAATAATATAGCAGACCTACATGTATATGCATAGTACAACAAAGGAAGGCTTGAGGGTTTATTTTTGCATAAAGCTGATTTTATCCTAATAACTACCTAATAGTCAATTTTTTTATTTAGTTCTTTTATTACGGCAATTAAATACACAAGGTTGAGTTGGCAAAATCAACTCCAACCTACCCTTTATTAAGTTGCCCACAAATATTATTAAGTGTCACATCTGTCAAGATCATCCAACAACTGTAATGGCATAGTGGCTCAAATTTACCCATAACCGGGGGCACGGCTAATCATGATTAGTTTTAATACTCTGCAGAGTTTAGTACGCTTTACCCATCGGACCCAATCCAAGATTGAGACAAAGTCTTTCGAAGAGGTTCCTTAACCACCGACGCCACATCCCACCTACATACGCTACATCTGTCGACACGATGCTGGGCAAGGGTTCCAACAAGCGATCAACTAAGCCAGATCCCATATAGCGGTGGTACGCACATGGAAGCTACTAGTCACTAAGTCTGTCTCGATCTTTTTGAACACAGGCGGCATTCCACTTAGGGTGCACTCTCATGAGCGCATGGCCTTAGAAAAGGTGCAAGACCCCATGATGCCTTCCCTCAACACCAAGCAATACCACTTCCGCCAGAGGTGAGTTAAATCTGAGTTACTACTCAATTTGTTAAAATATATATAATCCTCACATAAACTCAATGAATACACGAACCACCCCGCCTACAAAGCATAGCAACCTACAACTACCACGATTTGCAAAGACGGAAGATAGCTCAACAAACATATAGCAAAATAATATAGTAATCATATACATGCATATATTCATAGTGCGATATAACTACATGCATAGAAAACAATAGGTAAAGGATGATCAACATGTAACTTGCCTTGGTTCTGGTTCAGAAAGTCACACTCCTGACAATAGTTTGCCTCGCACTCCGGACAATCTACACGTTTCACACAATACAACAAATCAATCACCGGACCACAAAAAGAACCAAAACAAAACCAACAGCAAGAAAACCAATTTTAAAACACAACAACAGAAGCTTAACAGCACCTAATTTGCACTACGGTCATGACGCAAAAAGAAACACTCGATTCCGATAAACGGTTTGAGAGTTACGACCTCCCGAAGGTTTATTTCAAATTTGAACGAATTCAAATTTGAACAGAGCAAACATGTGCAAAGTTGGTACTGTGATATTGTGCTAATTTTTGTGAGATCACAGGAAAAAGAATTACCTAATTTGGGTATACAGAATAAAAGATATAGTTAATTGAAGTTTTAGCTGAAATCTGAAAAAGAAAAACAGAAAACTCCTGCACTGTTCGTGCGTGTACTGTAGCTGGTGCCCACGTGGCAGCTCGTGATTGGCTGGAGCCTACTCTGTGCGCGCGCGTGCTTACCAGAGAACAGAGGAAAACGGCGGCGGCGGTCGGCGGTGGCGCGTCTCCGGCGGGTCTCCGGCGAAGGTGAAGCGACGGATGGGTGCGGCGGTGAGTGGCGGAGGCGGCGGTGACGTCAAACGGCGACGGTGCGACCTCTGTAGGCGACAGCGACGAGGTGAACCACTGTGGTGCTCCGGCAAAGTTGGGCGGCGGCGGCGGCGGCGTTCTGGTGATCTGCAGGTCACCCCGATTGGTAAAACGAGTGCGTCGTGGAGCGGCGGATCGAACGTAGCAGGAAGTGGGACTCGGCGCGTTCTTACGGTGGCGCAACTTCCCGGCGAACGGCGGCGGACGACGGAGCTCTTGGCGAGATCCAAACGCGCAGCGGCTTCGAGCAAAGCGAGGAAAGAAAGGGAGGGCGGCGCTAGGGTTCCCGGCGGCTTTTGCTCGGCGGGAGTCCTGTGGGTGCACGGGTCGGACAGGCGCCGGATCGATCCGGCTTGGCCACGGTTGCAGCGTCTTGTTGCGGCGCCGCCCAACGGAGCTAGGAGAAACAAGGCGCGGCCCTTGGTCGATGGCTGGGGCGAGGTGGATCGGTGCGGCTCGCGGGCGGATCGGGCGAGGCTGCGGCGTATCGCCGCCGGGCTGGGAGGCTTGGGGGGGGGCTTGCATTGCTGCTTGTTGGTGGTGGGCTGGGCTGCGGCTAGGCAAGGCAGCGATCGTTGCGCACTAGGCGCTACTTGTTGTGCGCTGTTTTTTTTTTAAAAAAACAACTACAGCAGCAGAACAAAATAAATAAAATAAAATACGCAGTATAAATTCTAAATAAAAATACCTAGACAAACAGTAAAAATAGACCTATAGCTATAAACTACGGGAACACTAGTTCCAACTCTAATGCAATTTTGTAAAATATTTTTGATGCAATAGGCCACTCAAACAGCAATAAAACAAACAAATAAAATATTTTGTAGATCACAAAAATTACCAGAACATATCATATGAACTGGAAATAGTATTCTGCACATTATGAATATTTTTAAAATAGGGGAGAAGTCATGTTATCTCCACTCCAAATAAATTGCCTTTTGTTGCATAATGATTTGAATATTCTGAAAAAGCAAATAATGCAATAAAAATATGATATGCATATGAATGATCTATTAACATCCTAATTTAGGAAAATTGGGATGTTACAGCCTACCGGTGGTAGATGTGCGAGCTCTTGAGGATTTCACCTCCAAGCTTAGACTCTCAGAAGACTTGTCTTCCTCCCATGATTCCTCTAAAGTTGAATCTAGTTTCCATGCTACTTCACACAAAGGTATGACACCTCACCAGGCCCACAATTTTACAACACAATCAAAATCTTGGATTATTGATACAGGAGCTACAAACCACATGACAGGAGCTTCAAATATATTCACTTCCTATACACCTTGTTCAGGTAAGGACAAGGTACGTGTAGCTGATGGATCCATGGCACCTATCACAGGACGTGGATCTGTTAGGTGCACCAAGACATTGTCCTTATCTCCTGTCTTGCATGTTCCTAATTTTCCAGTCAACCTCTTGTCAGTTAGCTCTATTACTAAATCTCTCGATTGTAGAGGTTGGTTTGATCCTAGTTGTTGTGCTTTTCAGGAGCTAGGGACAGGGAGACTATTGGGGACTGGGACCGTGCATGATGGACTCTACTATCTTGATGAAGGAAGTGATGAAGTTGCTTTTGTGTTATGCTTGTCTCCTAGTCAAGAACTACTACTATACCATCGCAGGCTTGGGCATCTCTCTTTTGCTGCACTGTTTCGTATTTACCCCTCTCTTTTCAAATTGTGTCCTAGGGAGATCCTTGTATGTGATGCTTGTGAATTGGCTAAACATACAAGGGCTTCATATCCTAGTATAGGATTAAGAAGTGGCAAACCATTTGAAATGATTCACTCAGATGTTTGGGGACCCTGTGAGGTTCGTTCAATTTCTGGGCATCGATGGTTTGTAACTTTTATCGATTGCTTTAGTCGCTACACTTGGCTTTATCTCCTGAAGCATAAGAGTGATGTGTGCTCGGTTTTTAAGGATTTATGTGCTCTTATTGAAAATCAACATGGGGCAACTATTAAAATCTTACGGTCAGACAATGGTACGGAATATATTAACCAGGAGTTTGGACAGTTCCTTGCCTCAAATGGCATTGAACATCAAACTACATGTGTTAACACTCCAGAACAAAATGGTGTTGCAGAGCGTAAAAATAGACATTTTCTTGAGGTTGCACGCTCACTTATGTTTAACATGAACATGCCTAAATTTCTTTGGGGGGAGGCAGTAAAAACTGTGACATACTTGATAAACCGTACGCCTGTTCGGGTTCTTGGCCATAAGACCCCTGCTGAGTGTCTTCTTAAATCTAATGATTTTGTAGTTCCTCCAAAGGTCTTTGGGTGTGTTTGCTTTGTGCATGATTATAGGAACTCTGTTGGAAAATTAGATCCACGTGCTCTCAAATGTGTTTTCATGGGTTATTCTCCTTCTCAAAAGGGTTACCGGTGTTGGTGTCCTTCGGAGCGCCGGGTTTTTGTGAGCATGGATGTGACATTCCGTGAACATGAATCATATTATGGCTCAACCAATGACACTGGCATTGCCTTATCCCCATCTGAAGTGCAGCAGGAAGGGGAGAGTGGTACTAAAGGATCTCCATTAATCCCTATTCTTGTTTCCACTTCAGATGGTTTACCCACTCTAGATGATGTTCGAAATCAGGGGGAGGAGACAAATAGCGATGGGTGTAATAATGGTTCTGATCATGGAGACATACAAGATGCATCAGGAGACTCTTCACTTCCTTCACAAGATGGTGAGCTTGACATGCATGAGGACCCAGGTACTAACAATAACCTCTCTAGTCATGTTGCTCCTATTAGCACCATCAGGCAGAGTGATAATCAATTATCTATCCTTGCTCCTGAAAATGATCTACCTATTGCTATGAGGAAACCTACAAGAAATCGAAACATTCCTGGACACCTCAAAGATTATAAACATGATATAGCTAATTTCATTTCCTATGAATATTGCACTCCACCCTTCAAAAGCTTTATTGCCTCTTTAGACTCTGTTTCCATACCATCAAACTGGAAAATAGCTATAGAGGACCCAAACTGGAAGGGAGCAATGCTTGATGAGATGAAAGCCTTGGAGAAGAATGAGACTTGGGAGCTTGTGGATCTACCACCAGGTAAGCAACCGGTAGGATGTAAGTGGGTATTCACTATTAAACACACTCCTGAGGGAAAGGTGGATAGGTATAAAGCCCGGCTCGTGGCAAAAGGCTACACACAAACATATGGAATCGATTATGAAGAGACCTTTGCACCTGTGGCAAAGATGAATTTAGTAAGGACACTTATATCATGTGTTGCAAACCTTGATTGGGATATTTACCAGATGGATGTGAAGAATGCTTTCCTTCATGGTGATCTCCAAGAAGAAGTATACATGCATATACCGCCTGGATTTGAGTCAAGTAAAACTGTTGGAAAGGTATTGCGCCTACATCGTTCTTTATATGGCTTAAAGCAATCACCACGTGCTTGGTTTGATCGGTTTAGACAGGCCATGCTAAAAAGGGGTTATTTTCAAAGTAATGCTGACCATACGCTATTTTATAAGCATATTAATGGCAAGGTTGCAACCTTGATAGTGTATGTCGATGACATTGTGATTACTGGAGATGATTCCAAGGAAGTTGCAGAGCTGAAGTATCATCTTGCGCATGAGTTTGAAGTGAAGGACTTGGGACAATTAAGATATTTTCTTGGTATAGAGGTCTCACGAGGGTCGAAGGGTATTTTTCTCTCACAGCGAAAATATATCTTGGATCTGCTCAAGGAAACTGGTATGCTTGGTTGTCGACCTGCTGCTACACCTATTGAGCAAAATCATCGGTTATGTAGTGATGCTGGGACACCAGTGGATCGAGAGCGCTACCAGAGACTAGTTGGAAAGTTAATATATTTATCTCATACCCGTCCAGATATTGCCTTTGCTGTGAGTGTAGTAGCCAATACATGCATGACCCAAAAACAACTCATATGGAGGCTGTAAATAAGATCCTACGGTATCTTAAAGGGTGCCCAGGAAAAGGCCTCTTATATACCAAACAAGGGGACTTGCAAGTTGAGTGTTATTATAGGATCGAAAGTATGTCTAGAGGGGGGGTGATTAGACAACTTGACAATATAAAAATTCTGCCTTTTGACAAAGAACAGTTTTTGGCAGATTCACAATTATGATCAAGTCAAGCATCACCCTACACATGCAATTCTAGAGTATAGGCAGCGGAAAGTAAATTGCACATGTAGTAAAGAGAGGTGGAGAAGAGCAAACGCAATTTTGGAGACGCGGTGATTTTTCTCGTGGTTCCGATAGGTGGTGCTATCGTACTTCCACGTTGATGGAGACTTCAACCCACGGAGGGTAACGATTGCGAGAGTCCACGGAGGGCTCCACCCACGAAGGGTCCACGAAGAAGCAACCTTGTCTATTCCATCATGGCTCACGCCCACGGAGGGCTAGCCTTACTCGGGTAGATCTTCACGAAGTAGGCGATCTCCTTGCCCTTACAAACTTCTTGGTTCAACTCCACATCTCGACGGAGGCTCCCAAGCGACACCTAACCAATCTAGGAGGCACCACCCTCCAAAAGGTAATAGATGTTGTTGATGATGCTGAACTCCTTGCTCTTGTGCTTCAAATGATAATCTCCCCAACACTCCACTCTCCTCACTGATTTGGCTGTGGTGGAAGAAAGGATTGAGTGGAAAGCAACTTGGGAAGGCTAGGGATCAAGCTTCATATGGTGGGAGTGGAGCAACTTGATCTCAACACAAGGGTAGGTAGTTCTCTTCTTAGAAATGTAAGGTAGGAGTGGTAGTTCTTTCTGATGGCTCTCTCCACGAATGAAGAGGGGTGGAGGGTATTTATAGCCTCCACACAAAATCCAACCTGTTACACACATTTGAGCAATCTCGGTGGGACCGAAGTTGACAACTCGGTGAGACCGATAGTTCAAATAATGTGAACGTTGGGATTTTCGGTGGGACCGAAAATACAATCTCGGTTAGTCCGATTCGTGCAATGACAAGAGCATGCCAATTTCGGTGGGACCGACTTCATCATCTCGGTGACACCGATTTGATGATGTATGATTCTGAAGCTTGGCAACTCATGTTTCGTGAGACCGAGTTCGAATCGGAAAATCTGAGTTTTCTAGGGTTTGTCTTTATGGCTGAGGTGGTTCATCTCGGTGTGGACTGAGTTTGGAAAATCGGTGGGACCGAGACTACTTATGAGTGTATATGGCGGTGAAAGTTGCCGATAGTTTAGGAGATGTATCACTAAGCACTTGAGCAACCAGATCATCATCATAACCTCATCCCCTTTAATAGTATTAGCTTTTCCTATGGACTCAATGTGATCTTGGATCACTAAACCAAAATGGAGTCTTGAGCTTTTGCCAATGCTTGCCTTAGCATTTTGGGGGTCCACTTCTTCAGTCCTTGCCATACCCATATCATCGAACTCTCTGAAATAATTCTCAAGTAACTATTAGTTCAATGATATATATGTTGTTATTAATTACCAAAACCACCCGGGGATTAGTTGCACTTTCAATCTCCCCCTTTTTGGTAATTGATGACAACATATAGATCAAAGCTTCGACAAAGGATATAATCAATGAATAATATCGTCGCTTTGAGAAGTATGTGATAAGCAAGAGCTCCCCCTAAATTTGTGCATTATTTAAGATTTGCGTTTGAATGCAAATGCACAATCAATTAGGATCATGGGTCACTCTTCCATGTCACATACATCTTGGTGGAGCGCACAAAATGATAAGAATGAACAGCATGCACCCAATCACCAAGACATGAGTAAATGGTCATACAAGATATGAATGGCATATGATAAGCATTAAGCACACATTAAGGCATAGTACGACCAAGCACTCATTAAGGTAGAATCAAACGTAGTATCAAACACACTGAATGTCTCGAAAACCAAAAGTATCTCAAAGAAACCGCAAAAGAACGAAAGAGCAAAAGCGACAACAACACTCTCTCTCTCGAAATCCTATGATCTATACATTTTCCCCTTTGGCAACAAGTTACCAAAAGTTTGAAAAAGCATAGAGCTAAGCGCCTTTGGGGACTCTGCTGGTGGCTCCGTCAGGTTGATGTCGGAGTGGATATGACAAGATCGGCGAAGACTTGGTGATGTCTGTCTTTGGAGGAGTGGTCGGTGGAGCTGGAGCTGGAGTAGGAGCAACCGCTGGAACTGTGGAGGTTGAAGGCTGTAGTCCTGGTGTCGATCCATCGAATGGCAAGTGATCGGGTCCTTTGGGAACCGGAGCGATCTGTTGATGAGAATCTGGACTAAGTCACCTCGCATCTCACGCATAAGCTCTTCCTTCTCCCGCTTTGCTTCCTCAATGTCCGCCTCGAGCTTGTTGACGGTCACTTGCACTTGATCGACTTCACATCCAGAGCGTGGATCTTGTCCTCAACAATCCTCTCTAGGCTCTCCGAGACTGCATAATGCTGGCCAGCGTTGTTCAATCCTTTGAGTAGCTTCAAGAATTTGCTCTCCAAACTCTTTGGTTTAGGCTGCTGCTGCCGCTTCCTTGTCGGCTTTGGCTTTCTTAGCAGCTTCGATCTTGGCTTGACCTTCAACAGATGTCGGATCCTTCTCATTCATCACAACAACATTGTCTTCATGCTCTGGTTGCAACGGTAAATGTTCTCTATCCAACAAGAATGTGCCCGTGCCAAACTTGGCATTGATAAGCATCTGAATCTGGGCAAATCCACATGAGCTTTTACGGTCACTGCAGTCCTCTTAATGGTCTCTACCATCAAGTCCATCACCTTGAAAGGTGCTTTCTCATCAAGTATGTGCAGCATGTTGATAGAGTATACTCTGATCATGCGATGATCTCCAGATTTGGGCATCAAGGTATGCCTCAGAATGGTATTAGTGGTAGGTAAGCCTGCCTGGAGATAGTAGATTGAGCCGAGCTTCCAGATTCCCAAATCCTTTGTTGGAACCTCTTTGTACATGTTCTTCATGGATTCATGATTCTTCTTTGGAATCCCATATACATCAATATCATCTTCTCGTTGCACTGGAGCATTCAGAATTTCTGCCCATTCTTCAACAGAAGAAGAAAATCTTTGACCTTCACCATCCATACAATCTTTCCATCGAGGTAGAAGTGAGCTGTGGCATAGAATTGCATAATCATCTCATCGCTCCAACCTGGTCAATTTCGACCTACAAAGTCTGCAACACCACAAGCGGTGAAACTTTCATGCACATGTGGAAAGAAATCTCTGTGCTCTTATTTGTCAATGTACTTCCAATCAACATATCTTGTGTCTGCGACTATGGGCTTCTTGTCCATCAAGACGTTCTCATAGAAGTCCCGCTGTTCTCCGTGTGAAATCTGGGATCTCAGCGGTTCTTCTCCTCACGGCATATGGGTCACTTTGTCTCCATAGCCCGAGACCTCTATGTTTCCTCTTCTTCATATCCTCGGCTTGAGGATGAGCATCATTATGTAGTGGCAGTTTTTGACGAAGTTTCAAAGCAAAACTGGTCCTTCATCATCCGACTCACTGGTGGCACATCATCCTTGTTCTTTTGAGACGACTGGAATGTTTCGACGGTCTTCTTGGGCTTGGCAGCGAAGCTTTCTTTGGAGCTGCCTTAGCTGGAGCAGATTTCTTGGGCTTTGATGTGGCTCCAGCCTTAATGGCATCACCCATGAGCTTCTGCTTCTGAGGAGGAGGCTGGGGTGCTTCCTCATCCTCATCCTCTACTGCTGCATCATCATGCACTAACCTCTTTCTCTTGGAGGTTTTCTTCACTTTGCTTGCAGTTGCCTCTCCCAAATTCAGCTTCTTAGCAACAGTTGACTGCTTGACTTTGCTGGTGCCCTTCTTAGTTTGTTGACCTTGTTGCTCTTTGGCAACAACCTTCCTCTTAGGCTTTGAGGTCACCTCTTCCTCAACAACAAAATCTGAGTCTTCATCATCTGAATTCCTCTTCTTTCTAGCTCTGGTGGCTGCAGGAGGCAAGCCACTTGGTGTACTCCTCTCACCATCATCAGATGAGCTGCTAGGATCAGGACTAGTGCCTGCCTCTGGAATATCTGCAATGGGTGTCTCTGACCTGTTACATCATCCTTGGCATCTGACATGGCTGACAACCTGTGAATAGATAAGGTGTAGGCAGAGAAGAAGAGTCATCACAAAATGCAGAAGTTTTTGCAAAAAATGAGTTCAAATTCTAGTATTAGGTTTTCACAGAAGACATTTGGTCGACCGAAGTTTAAGATTCGTGAATCCAAGTGTTTGAACAGAGCTTTCACACCACTTTCGGTTTGACGAAGTGGGTTTCGGTCCGCCGAAAACACTAGGGTTTCACAGAATTTTCATTTCGTCACACCGATTTGCACAACTCGGTTGGACCGAAGGGTGCGATGCAATGGCCATAGGCCAAATCGGTCATACCGAAACTATAAAATCGGTCTCACCGAGATGTGTTCGCGGAAACCTAACCCTAAAACTTTTACTCGAATCTAGTTCAAACGAACTAATCTGGTGTCAGGAGGATTTCAATCGTGGCAAGATTCTAGGCAATCCAAACGTGCATTGAATCGGAGACGGAGCACGAGTGGGATCAAAACTCACCCTAACTTGGTGGAGTTTTTCACGGCGCAACGGCGCAGAGGAGATGTCCGCTGACGGCGACGGAGACTGCGGCGAGGGCGCAGCGGCATTTACGGCGACGATCCGGAGACCAAGCGGCGGCGGCAGAAGGGGTGGGGCGAAACGTTTGAAGGAGGAATCAACGCTGCCCTGAGTATATATACCCCTTCATTGTCGGTGGGACCGAGTTGTAAAACTTCGGTGGCACCGAGATGGATAACTGCTAGGCAGTTATGCACTTCGGTCACGCCGAAAATCACAACTCGGTTTCACCGAGGTGAAAACCTAGATCAGTCTAAATGCTTTCGGTTCGACCGAGTTTGAGTGAGTTGGTCTGACCGAAATCAATTAGAAGGTTTTGGAAATTAGCCTTTGACGGATCGGTGGCTCCGAGTGCTCCTCACTCCTAGGGTCCGAAAATGACTTGTTCAATGTTTGTGATGTAAGCATGAATAGAATTTGAGACAAGAAAGCATAGATAGCTACGGGAGGTACTTAGGCATTCTTGTCCATCCATTTGGTCAGAAAAATCAAAACGACCAAAACAACAAATGGATGTCCTTGAATGGATAAAATCATGCATCCAACATGCTCACACAATAAGATAGCAAATGAAATATGTGTCAAACATGCACAATCAAAACTCTAGCTACTAACACACAATTTGTCGATGACTAGGTCATCTTTATATGAGTATATTGACTTAGGAGCCAAATGAGAACATTTGATCATAGGTCATACTCATCGTTTAAGCACAAGTGGGGTTACCACTTTTACATAAAGCATTGATGTGTTCACATCATTTGAAGATGCTTTAGCTCAATTTTTAGAGCAAAGCTCCCCTAGATGTGAGAACCCCTTTAAAGGGTCAAACTAACCTTGGGTTGTCGAGAAGACTTCATGTAGATGTTGAAGATGTGGATGCTCAATGTTGATGGAGATCATCAAGAGTTGGGAGCTATCCTTTGGATTTGGGCACTTTCAATACCTACATGGGTTAGTCCCACAAGGAACAAACAAGGATATCCATGGACATAGATTGAAGTTCACAATAGATGATGTCCATGAAAGCAATGATTACCTTGTCCCTTGACTTACCAACAAGAGGGTTTGTGACTCCATGAACTAGTGCACGATGTGGACGTTGATTGCACAAGTTTTTGCCAAAATGAATGTGAGTGAAGTATGTTGGCGGAGTCACCCTCAAGAACTTTCTAGTTCTTCTTCTTCGGGATCCACATCATCTTGATGGGAATCCTTGGGGTTATAGTTGAGCTTGATGAAGTAGAACTTGGCGTTTCCTTGGGAACCCACTTGACCATGGCTTGAGGTGCTTCAACAAATGCATCAATCTCCTCTTGAAGCTTGTCCTTGCCTTTTAGCTTGTGGTCTTGTGGTGGAAGGTCATCTTGTGCTTGTTCCACATTGGAAGAAGTAGGATCATACTTCTCCTTTTGAAGAACAAACTGTGGAGTGGGATATTGACCTTCTTCCCATTCAACACCCTCGGCGTTGAACTTTCGCTCAAAACCAATTCCTTGATTCTTCCGGTGCCTTCCTTGCTTGCGAACAATTTCCTCAAAGTTCTTGCTTCCGGCAAGGCTCTTGTAGACACCTTTCTCTATGATACCTTTCAATAAACTATTTTCTTGCTCAAGTGTAACTTGGCTTGAAACATTGTTAGTGGAATCAAGAGAACTACTAGAAGCAAGAACATTGGATTTAGCATGGTTATTGTTACTATTAGAGAAAGAATTTTTATTATGCTTGTCATGCTTAGTCTTAATGGGTGGCAAGAAATTAGACAAGAGAAGTCGTTTGGCAAGATATGAAGAACTCTTCTTTCGAAGATCGTCATTGATTGCTTTTAGAAACTCATGTTCTTGCTCTAGAGTGAGCTTCTCGAAGCGTAGCTTCTCATGAGATCTTAGGAGCTCTCTATGATCTTCTTGAGTTGTTTCATGAGCTAACTTAAGAGTGTTTAGTTCTTTAGTTAGACGCTCAATCTCCTTCATAGCATTGTCATTCGACTCTTCTCGACTATAAGGACTACTAGCATGTTCATCGTTACTAGGTTCATTGGATTTACCATGTAAGAGCTCATCTTCACCAAGCAAGTCATCCTCATCACTATCAAAGTCAATGAATTCAGGGTGTGATACCTTGGGGCCTTTAGCCATGAAGCATCTTCCAATTCCCTCATTTGGTGAATCAAATAAGTCGTAGGAGTTGGAGTTGGAGGATACGAGAGCAAGACCGGCAACACCTTCATCTTGACTGTAGTCGGAGTTGGAGTGATAGCTTCCTTCGGATTGATTGTCGGAGTCGGAGCCGGAGACCCATTCACCTACATGAGCTTGATGTTTTCTTCTTGTGTAGCTCCTTGATGACTTGTCTTTCCTCTCCGAATCCTTGCTTCTCCGAGAGGGTCTTTGTTCATAACGATCATCTCTACTCCTTCTCTCTTTCCGAGGTGACTCATCTCTTGAGCTTCTTCTTCTTGGAGATTCTTCTCTTCTCTTGTGGGGAGCCGTACACTCATTTGATTAGTGTCCGGGTCTTCCACAATTGTAGCAGTTTCGATCACGACTAGAAGATCTCTTTTCATCATATGATCTAGACTTTGAGCTTCTTTCTTTGCCTCTATTCTTGTAGAATTTGTTGAAGTTCTTGACCATTAGGATTATCTCTTCATTGGAAACTAACTTGTCACTTGAGGTTGTGGGAGCATCACTTGTAGCTTTGTAAGCACCACTTGACTTGTTGTGAAGCTCTTCCTTATCCTTAAGTGTCATCTCATGAGCAACAATTCTTCCAATGACTTCGGTTGGCTTGAGATTCTTGTAGTTTGGCATCATTTGGATCAAAGTGCACACGGTGTCATACTTTCCATCCAAAGCTCTGAGAATCTTCTTGATGCTGAATCGGTCGGTCATTTCTTCGCTTCCTAAGCCGGCAATCTCATTTGTGATGAGAGCAAGCCTAGAGTACATTTCAGCGACTCCTTCACCTTCCTTCATCTTGAACTTGTCAAGTTGACCTTGAAGAACATCTAGCTTTGATTCCTTCACGGACTCGGTACCTTCGTGCATTTCAACCAAAGTATCCCAAATCTCTTTTGCATTCTCAAGACGGCTGATTTTGTTGAACTCCTCGGGACACAAGGCATTGAAGAGAATGTCACAAGCTTGAGCATTGTTTTGCAACATCCGCAATTCTTCCGCTAGTAGCCGCGATCCGAACTTTTCCTTCCTCAAGAATTCACCTTGCATACCAACACAAATAATGCCCCATGCGGCTGGGTTATGGCCAAGAATATGCATTTTCATTTTATGCTTCCAACTAGCAAAATTTGTACCATCAAAGTAAGGACCTCTCTGAAAATTACCCTCACTAGACGCCATACTCTCCTAGGTTGTGAAACCAAGCTTATGGAGTCCAATGCAATGCAAACCAATACAATGGAGACCAAAGCTCGATACCACTTGTAGGATCGAAAGTATGTCTAGAGGGGGTGATTAGACAACTTGACAATATAAAAATTCTGCCTTTTGACAAAGAACAGTTTTGGCAGATTCACAATTATGATCAAGTCAAGCATCACCCTACACATGCAATTCTAGAGTATAGGCAGCGGAAAGTAAATTGCACATGTAGTAAAGAGAGGTGGAGAAGAGCAAACGCAATTTTGAGACGCGGTGATTTTTCTCGTGGTTCCGATAGGTAGTGCTATCGCACTTCCACGTTGATGGAGACTTCAACCCACGGAGGGTAACGGCTGCGAGAGTCCACGGAGGGCTCCACCCACGAAGGGTCCACGAAGAAGCAACCTTGTCTATTCCATCATGGCCTACGCCCACGGAGGGCTAGCCTTACTCGGGTAGATCTTCACGAAGTAGGCGATCTCCTTGCCCTTACAAACTTCTTGGTTCAACTCCACATCTCGACGGAGGCTCCCAAGCGACACCTAACCAATCTAGGAGGCACCACCTCCAAGAGGTAATAGATGTTGTTGATGATGATGAACTCCTTGCTCTTGTGCTTCAAATGATAATCTCCCCAACACTCAACTCTCCTCACCGATTTGGCTGTGGTGGAAGAAAGGATTGAGTGGAAAGCAACTTGGGAAGGCTAGAGATCAAGCTTCATATGGTGGGAGTGGAGCAACTTGATCTCAACACAAGGGTAGGTAGTTCTCTTCTCGTAAATGTAAGGTAGCAGTGGTAGTTCTTTTCGATGGCTCTCTCCACGAATGAAGAGGGGTGGAGGGTATTTATAGCCTCCACACAAAATCCAACCGTTACACACATTTGAGCAATCTCGGTGGGACCGAAGTTGACAACTCGGTGAGACCGATAGTTCAAATAATGTGAACGTTGGGATTTTCGGTGGGACCGAAAATACAATCTCGGTTAGTCCGATTCGTGCAATGACAAGAGCATGCCAATTTCAGTGGGACCGACTTCATCATCTCGGTGACACCGATTTGATGTGAAGGTTCTGAAGCTTGGCAACTCATGTTTCGTGAGACCGAGTTCGAATCGGAAAATCCGAGTTTTCTAGGGTTTGGCTTTATGGTGAGGTGGTTCATCTCGGTGACTGAGTTTGGAAAATCGGTGGGACCGAGACTACTTATGAGTGTATATGGCGGTGAAAGTTGCTAATAGTTTAGGAGATGTATCACTAAGCACTTGAGCAACAGATCATCATCATAACCTCATCCCTTTTAATAGTATTGGCTTTTCCTATGGACTCAATGTGATCTTGGATCACTAAACCAAAAATGGAGTCTTGAGCTTTTGCCAATGCTTGCCTTAGCATTTTGGGGGTCCACTTCTTGATCCTTGCCATACCCATATCACTGAACTCTCTGAAATAATTCTCAAGTAACTATTAGTTCAATGATATATATGTTGTTATTAATTACCAAAACCACCCGGGGATTAGTTGCACTTTCAGTTATACCGATGCTGATTGGGCTGGTTCCCTAGATGATAGGCGCTCAACATCTGGTTACTGTGCATTTGTTGGCGGAAACCTAGTTTCATGGCGAAGTAAAAAAGAAAAGTGTGGTGGCTCGGTCTACTACAGAAGCTGAGTTTAGATCTATGGCTCATGGCATATGTGAGTTATTATGGTTGCAGATCCTCCTAGCAGAGCTGCGGTTGTACAAGTACAAACCTCTAATGTTGTACTCTGACAACAAAGCTGCCATTGATATTGCAAATAACCCTGTTCAATATGACCGAACCAAGCACATAGAGATTGATCGTCATTTCATCAAGGAGAAGCTCGATAGAGGGATAATTTGCCTACCATATGTAACTTCAGCCAGTCAAGTAGCAGATATACTTACAAAAGGACTCCCGGAAAAAACTTTTTCCATGTTTTGTACCAAGATGGGTATGTACGACATATTCTCCCCATCTTGACGGGGAGTGTTGGTGTATAAATAATGTAATTAAAGGACTCTGTAGGGTCTAAAATGTAAAGTGTACAAACAAAATATAACTCAGAACAGAGAGACTGGATCGGTGAGGAACGATCCAGAATTCCCCCAAATCCTCTTCATGCCATCTCCAATCCCTAGCCCAAATCTTACAAATCCCACATGATTTTCAGGAATCTCTCCGATCTGGCGGCTGCACCCATACCAGCTTTGCCGGCGTCGCGGCCGTTATCCACGTCGACCTCACCTCCCAAAAATGGCGACGTGTCCTTCTCATTGCTCCAGCAACAATTGCTCCATCACGGTGCGCCAAATCGGCGAGTTGTGGCTGGGACTACATGAGGCGCCCGCGAAGAAGCAACGGAACTGGTTGGAGATGCGGCACCGGCCGAACAAGACCCATGGGTAATTGATTAATTAGTAACTGATATAATCAGATGATTTCTTGGCAATTGGTTGGGAGGCTGCATGGTATTTCTTAGATGCCTTTTTCCCCTGTCATCAAAAGAATAGAGTGCCATATCATGATACAAATTCATTCAAACTCTTGTGTTTGTACTCAATTTGATTTCTATTTATGCATGATTAATCGTTACTGTTATGCTTGGTCATGCAGATTGCACGGAGAAACTCATGCAGATTGCTAGCCAGGAAACCATGGCTGTCAAAGCGAGGAAAGCAATCAAGAGATCAACTTCCGCCGACGCCGGAGCCGGAGCCAGCAGCTCCATGTCCATGGCGCCTCCGCCCAGTCCCGGCGGGTTTAACGAACTCAAGCAGCCGCCGCCGCTGCCTCCCGGCGTCTACTTCAACCCGACAAATGCGGATAGTATGGGGTTCCTCAACCGGTGGATCGCGAGCGACGACAAGATGCCGGACACGCGGGGGTTCATCTTCCACGCCGACATGTACGCCAATGGTCCCTACGCGTTGCAGCAGCTTCACCCGCCAGCCAGCACCCGCACAGGCTAGCACACTTGGTGGTTCCTCGGCGAGTCCAAGTTCCAGAGCCTGTGCATGGCGACCAAGAACAAGCGCGCCGAAGGCAGCGTCCAGACCGGCGGGTACTGGCGGCTGGAGCATACCAAGGAGGAGCTTCCCGAAGAGCGAGGGCTTAAGAATAGCTTCGGGTTCTACTGCGTCCCATCCCCATCCTAGAAGCGCAAGACGCCGTGGCTCATGTAGGAGTTCACCAGCGACAGGGATAGGGGCGCCGGCAGGAAGTGCGCGCCTGCGCTCCACAAGATATACGTCACACGCGCACCACTGACGAGGGCCTGAGGAGAGTCTACGGGGAGGACGGCGTGACGGCGGGCATCAAGAAACCTGTCCCGGCAGACTATTTCGTCGCTACCGCCACATTGCTGCCCCCGGGGTGTGTCTGTGTTCTCCGGCAAGAGGAAGATGAGCTGACACAGGCATCGAATCTACCGCCTTCGCTCCCCGCCTCTTCCTTATTACGGCGCCGCGCGACGGCCAAAACTTCATGAAGGTATTTGAATGTGGTATGGATCAATGGCATAATCATGTGTCTTCTGTAGCATATTGCTTAGATGTGAGGGGTAGTAGCAGTAAGGGCCTTCGTTGCCTTACGTCCTCCCTTTCCTCTATCCTCCTCGAGTCCATCGGCTGGAGTCCATATGACCAGCTTCCCCCCTTCATGTGGGTGAGGCAAGGAGATGAACAGATCCGGCAAGCGCTTGCAGAGAACGAGGCCAACATTGTCGCTGCCAGTGGAGTCCACGCCATCGTCTACCTCATCTTGTCTTTCTGCGGTACGGCAAAACAAATCACGCTCAGTTCATTTCTGTACCCATGCTTTTGTTCCAGTCATTTTTGGTTCCCAGGTTGATTCACTTTCCTATAGCTTCTACATTTGTATCATTTATTTCTGAAGTAATAGAGTAGGTTTGAGATTATGTTTTTCTAATGAATTTCACTAATATGAACGGGTTGTATAGTATCTGTAGTTAATATTGTGCACCATAATTTACACTTTTCATTTGATAATGGAAATAATTGTAGGGAATAGCAAAGCATAAGCTCAAATGGTTTGATTATTTAACTGGGTTTTCAGTTTTCTCATAGACATCTACAGATTTGGACCAACAAGACATGATGCTCGGCGGGTTATTTAACTATGGTCTTTCTTCTTCATTATCTATTCGTCAGCTCTGCTGCTGGGAGCCGCGGACCTCATTGGAAAGGAAATAACTTGTAGAGGGTGTATAAGGAGATGCCAATGGAAAAGAGATGAGTTGAGTTTGTGTTTGGAGATCTCAATGAAAAAGAAATGGAGCGTGTAGAGTGGTAAGAGGAGGAATCGAGCCAGTCCTATTTTATTTTGTTTTGAGCTTGGAGCCAGTCCTATATTTGTCACAAGACGTGATGGACATTTGCTTGATGCCCATCCCCAAAAGGAAAATAAAAATATTCAATTGATGCATTCAGTTTTTTTATGGGGCTAAAAGAGTCTTGTTAGGGTGCACGTTAATTATAATAAAGGTGGAATTTTAATATAATCACCACAAAGCTATATTTTTATCCAGTGTAACGTTTCTCAATATATTGTGTATCCCATAGCACGAACGGGTATTCACCTATAATAATATTAGAAAGTCAAGAATGTCGCCCTAAAGATATAGGTTAAACACATTCAGCATATACCCCGTTACAATGCACGGGTAACTAAATCATGGGTACAAACTGATAAACATTTATATTCATATTCATATGGACATGCAATAACAAACTAACATACTAGAATATTTATATCCCGTTGCAACGCACGGGCATTGCCCTAGTAAACACAAATTTACACAGGCGCGACAAGACTCCAACCCGACGGTGGGAATCACCTGGTTGTGTATGTGTCTGTCAGGGCCTGATGTGTGCGCATGCACGTGTAGGTTGAGCACTTGAGCGTGAGAGTGTGTGTTGGTCGTGTGGTGTACTGGTGTGTGCATGCATGCGTGCGTGTGTGCATGTGAGTGTTGCGTGTGTGAGTGGCTGCGTGTGTATGTGTGAGTGTTGCGTGCGTGCGTGGGTGCATGTGTTTGTGTGAGTGTTGCGTGCATGCAGTTCGTGTGCATGCGTGCGTGTGTGTATAATCACTACACTAGCTCCTATGTGTTAAAACAGACGGCTCTGCATACCAATACAAGGCCACCTTGTCCGCTGTGCCCGCGGTCATGACTTCGAACTATCGTCCAAATATTTTTTTGTCATTTGTTTTCATTCTTACTAGCAAGATGCCCGTGCGTTGCACATAACATCCAGATATGTAGCGACCTGACCTCAGACGGTCAAGTCTCTGTGCTTAAGTGTCATCCTTGGATTGGTATGCTGACACACACAGTACTCGAGGATTTATAACAGCGGTAAATCACATGTATAAAGTAACATAAATACTATTACCTCAATCCATAAAGCGGAAGAAACAACAAGGTTGTGGATTCCCATCGACACCAACGGCAAAGTTGAGTGTAGGAATCGTAACCCTAACGTATCACTTACTCGTCGTAAGAATCCTGCAACATAAGACGTTGCAGCCATATAGGTCAGTATGAATGTACTAGCAAATTCACACCATAGGATAAATGATGAACAATAGCTATCACTACATGCATAATTGGCTGGTGGAAAGCTCTAAGTTTATTTTTGCATAAAGCTAGTTTTCCCCTATAACAAAGGAATATATTTTATTTTAACTACAAAGTTTGTTGAAAATATTGAGAAGGTTCCTCCAACTCAATCCCAAATTAATAATCATCAACCCAACAAATTATTTAAGTAACGTGATGAGATCAACATGATAATCCAAGAACCAGATACTCAAGACATCCATAACCGGGGACACGGCTAATCATGATCAGTTTGTACACTCTGCAGAGGTTTGGCACTTTCCCCACAAGACTCGATCTCCTCCGTTGAATTTCTCGCACTTCATGATGTTTGAGAAACGGATGACCGAGACACGGTCTTTCAGAAGCATTAACTCTCTACTCCGGGTAGACAGTACCACCTACACCCCTGTAACGCCACGGATACAACTTTCCATATTTGTAACTCCAACTCTTGCCTTTTCCGGAGATGCGATATGGTATTTCGTTCGTGGTTGGGTTTTTGTCTTTTGTTTTGCTTTTTGTTCATGTCAGGCATTTCATCTCATAGCATCATGTGCATTGCATTCATCCTTATGTTACATGTTACTTTCATGTCGTATGTATCAACCCCTTTGCTATTCCTCTCAAACCTAGCCTTGCACCATCACCTTCTTCTTCCTCTTCTTTTACTTCTTTATGCAAGCGAGTTCTTCCCTGCCCCATTAATGTTCATTCTTTTTATAATGCTAGTGCTCCATGCCTTATACCTCTCTGCCAAATATAATCAGTTTTGGAGTTGTTTTGGTTGGGTTCAAAAATGGCTCAAGTTTGAACTCAATTCAAACTTGAATTATTTTATATCCTTAAAATGCCCAAAGCAATTTATTAAAATTCTGCACAAACTCGGACTCGGATATATTCTCATATCTCTCTCACGCCTTCCCTTTTATCTCTGAGATTTTCTCTCTTATTTTCTGTTTGAGGAAATTGAGAAAAGAAACACCAGAGGGGGAGAGAGTTCCAGCCGAGGCCCAGCTCCTCTCCGCGCAGCGCTGCAGCCCACTTACCCCTTCGACCCAGCCCACCAGCACCTTTCCCCTGTTCATCGTCTTCCCCTTGTACGGAAGGTCATCCAGGATGTCCACGTCAACCTCTTGAGTGATTTGACGGCCGGAGGGCTCCCCTAGGCCCCTATATAACATCCCCCGGTGCCCTAGTCTTCATCCTCCCTCCATTTTACCCTTCTCTTCCTCCTGCCGCCGCCAGGTAAGACACCAAGCTTCACGCCGACGCCATGGCAAAGAAAAGGCTGAGCTCCTCTCCGACTTGACCAGCTCGGCCCGTCCTTCTTCTTCCGCGGGGAGCAACGCCCGCGTCTCCATCTTCTTCCTCGACCTCGCAAACGTCCATTCGAGCCCGGATCGAGCTCCTCCTCGACGTCTTCTTCCCCTGCTTCCTCTGCTTCACGGACCCCGAGCATCATCGCCACGATCAGCACGTCTTCTCGCCGGCCACGGCCACCCTCGACCTTGTACAACTCCAGCAGCACCCCCACGGTGATGATCTGCTCCTCTTAGCCCTCCTCTCTCGTGTGTTTCGTTCCCGTAGACTTGTCCAGACAAGCAGGAACTCACGGTCGCCATGAGCGCCATGGCGTGAGTTCGAGTTCGTATTTGTGCCGCTTCGCATTGTCGACCCCACACACCGCCCGCACACACACACACAGCCTCCATGCTCGCGTCCTTGCGGTTTCCTCGACGCCGCACTGCGCCGCTTTGCCGCATTTTTTTTTCCGCCGCTGCAAGGTCCGCATGCCCAAGCCGAGCAACGCTCGAGCTCGAGCGCCCCGCATCCCTCCTTTGGAGCGCGCCAAATTACCCTTTCAAACCCGCATGCCCGCCACTGCTCAGCCGTCCTCGCCGTCGTCGCGTTTGCTCGCCGGCAACCATGGCCGAAGCGAGGCTCAGCCTTGCCTTGCGCATCCACACCCGCACCCTCGCGTCGTTGCTCCACCTCACGCACCCTGGCACATTTCCGCACCCCCGCCGGCCCTTTGCAGCCGCAGTTGCCGCAGTTGTGCTCGGCTGCGTCGCCGGCAACCACCGTGAGCCATGGCTCCAAAGCTCGTCCGTTTCAGTCTTTGGTTAAGAGATGATGGCTCCCATGTGTTGCACAAGCAGAGCAGTAGCTGAATTGGTCAGCGCAGCAAACCTCCACCCAAGTGATCCTGGGTTCGAAACCCAGGTTGGGCATTATCTTTTTAATTTTGCCTCCAGTACCTTTGTGCCTATGACATCCTGGTCCTACTTGTCATCCTCTCTGCCCACATACACCCATCCACAGCCACACTTCCGCCACCTCAGCACCCCAGGCCCTCTCGTCTTTGACAGTGGCTGGTTCAGCCTGTGTTCCCTGCTGTTTTATTTTTCTTTTTCTTAATTTCAGAAAATGCCATTGTTTTGTATTGTTAATAACTAAATATGCATGCATCCAAATTGGACAAACTATATATGTAAAATGCTTAGAATTTTATCTAGTTTCACATTATACCATTTTCATCCCATGTTAAAATGCTTAAAATGCTGTTTGTTTAATTTTGCTTAAATAATATGCTAAAATGCTTTATTTCATAACTAAATAACCGTAACTCGGTATTAAATGTTCTTTATATGTAAATGGGGTGGAAAAATGCCTAGTTTAACATGGTACACTTTATTTTCCTGTTTCACAACCTTAAAATATGTTTTAGGGCAGAACAGTAGCAAATTCATAAATTACATATGGGGATTTCCGGAATTGTTGTTTGTTGTTTCCGGCCTCATTTAAACTTGCCTAAATAGTTAGTTTACTTTTGTTACACCCCTTGCCATGTTTAACAACATTTAACTTTGTTGTGTACCTAAACGAGAGCGAACTAAATAACTCGGATGTGGTGTTTCGTCAATATGCAACTCGTTGCATATTGAGCTCCACTTAACTTGTAGTATTGTTTGTTGCACTTTGCCATGTCATGCCTCATTAAACCGGACATGCATCATACTTGTTTGTGCATCATGACATGTTTATGCTTGTGCATTTACCATGTTGTTTGTTTCTTTTCCGGTGTTGCTTCTTAGTTCCGGTAATGTTGCGATTGTGAGGATTCGTTCGACTACTACCGTTCGTCTTCTTCATGGACTCGTTCTTCTTCCTTGTGGGATTTCAGGCAAGATGACCGCTGCCCTGGATCTCACTACTATCATTGCTATGCTAGTTGCTTCGTTCTATCGCTATGCTGCGTTACCTATCTTTTGCTCATCAAGCCTCCCATATTGCCATGAACCTCTAACCTTTGACACCTTTCCTATGCAAACCGTTGTTTGGCCATGTTACCGCTTTTGCTCAGCCCCTCTTATAGCGTCGCTAGTTGCAGGTGAAGTTGAAGATTGCTCCATGGTGGACAGGGTTTATGTTGGGATATCATAATATCTCTTTTATATTATTAATGCATATATATATTTGGTAAAGGGTGGAAGGCTCGGCCATATGCCTGGTGTTTTGTTCCACTCTTGCCGCCCTAGTTTCCGTCATACCGGTGTTATGTTCCCGGATTTTGCGTTCCTAACGCGGTCGGGTGATTTATGGGACCCCCGACGGTTTGCTTTGAATAAAACTTGTCCAAAGAAGGCCCAACCTTGGTTTTACCATTTGCCTCACCACCACCTATACCCTTCCCTTGGGTCGGCCAACCCAAGGGTCATCTTTATTTTAGCCCCGGGCGGTGCTTGTCTAAGTGTTGGTCGAACTAGAGTCCTTTGCGGCGCCCCCTCAAGGAAACTTGAGGTCCGGTTTTAGTTGTACGGAGTGCTCATCCGGTGTTGCCACGAGAACGAGATATGTGCAGCTCCTATCGGGATTGTCGGCGATCGGGCGGCTTTGCTGGTCTTGTTTTACCATTGTCGAAATGTCTTGTAAACCGGGATTCCGAGACCGATCGGGTCTTCCGGAGAAGGTCTATTCCTTCGTTGATCGCGAGAGCTTGTCATGGGCTAAGTTGGGACACCCTGCAGGTTTAAACTTTCGAGAGCCGTGCCGCGGTTATGTGGCGATGGGAATTTGTTAATGTCCGGTTGTAGATAACTTGACACCAGATCCGAATTAAAACGCATCAACCGTGTGTGTAGCCGTGATGGTCTCTTCTCGGAGTCCGGAAGTGAACACGGTTTCGTGTTATGTTTGGCGTAAGTAGGTGTTGAGGATCACCTCTTGATCATTGCTAGCTTCACGACCGTTCCTTTGTTCTCTTCTCGCTCTCATTTGCGTATGTTAGCCACCATATCATGCTTAGTCGCCGCAACCTCACCACTTTACCCCTTCCTTTCCCTTTAAGCTTTGCTAGTCTTGATACCCATGGTAATGGGATTCTTTGAGTCCTCGTGGCTCCTGATTACTACAACAACGATTGCAGTACAAGTTATGCGATGATCATGACACGAGAGCGATGCTTGCTTGTGTTGAGTTCTTCTTCTGCTTCTTCTTCGATCAGGGGATAGGTTCCAGGTCGGCAGCCTGGGCTAGCAGGGTGGATATTGGTTGAGTTCCTGTTTATGATTCATCGGTAGTCGGATGTTGTTCTTGTATGTTGTATTGTTGTATTCATATGATACTGTATGTTTTGTATGTATCCCCATCTATTATGTAATGTTGATGTAATGATATCCACCTTGCAAAAGCGTTTCAATATGCGGGTCTATCCTTGGTGGGACCTTCGAGTTCCTTTTGGATAGGGTCGCATATTGGGCGTGACAACCCCCTACATCTGCTAGTCTACCTATTCAAGAGCTCACGCAACATACTCAACTATGCCAGAGCCCATAATGGCTTGTGGCTGCACACGGAAGTTTCTAGCATGAATAATCTTATGACCCCTTTGAGCCTGGGCGGCGGTCCATAGGAAAATCACACGGAACCCCGGGATTTCCAAAAAATAGGCAACACTGGATTCCCCAGATGCCTCAATCCACCCAGATGTGTATTAAATTTGCCACCTTAGGTTGAACCATTAATTAACAATCTCACATCTGTCATGGATACACTCAAACCCAATCCACGTCTATGAGCATAGCATAGCAATATAAGCATAACATAGTAGTAACTCCCAAGGGTTTGGTAATAAATAGGGCAATAGGTTCTACCTCATCAACGACTTCCCAATACCCACATGTTATCAACTCCTAACCATGCAATGTTTGAGGGTGAAACTAATGCATAAAAACTGGGTATGAAAGGGATATGATCAAAGTGTGAACTTGCCTGTACTGTTGATGAAGATAATTCGCACTCATAACTCCTGATAGTTCTACTCGTCACACTCTGGTCAATATATCGTGAGCAAGCAATAGTAACCACACATAAGCACTCATGCAAAAGAATCGAAGAGAAGATCTCAAAAAACTTTGAAAATAGGCAATTAACTCTTGCAACAGAAAACAATTCTTAACAGTACAAAAATTGGGTGAATTTGGCCTTATCAGAAAGTTTATGTCAATAGCTTCAATTTGCAAAAAGAATCAACTCAAATGGAGTTATAAAACTCAAGTTACGATCAAATGAAATTTAAATACAAATCTGTTTGAATTCAAATTTTAAAACTCTCAAAAACATGTTTAAGTTGTTTTACTGGATAGAGGGGGTCATAAAGAAGAAGTGGGCGTTGGTTTCGTTGGATTTGGACAAACGAGCGAAAAGTTGTGGTAGTTTGAAATAGAAGGACTAGTCTGTAAGAAAGATAATTACAATTGGTCCCTGACGTAAATAAACAGAAAACAAAAAGGCTAAATAACGAACGTTCGTTTATAAGATCTAAACAGTGGACGTTCGCTGTTTAGTAAAACCCAAAAAAACAGTTCCAATCTAGGTTTTTTTAAGGAAAACCGAACTAAAAAGAAAATCGAGAAATCCGGGCGGCGGTTATACCGGTTCGCAACGGGTTCGGCGCCGGCGGCGGTTTACCGCGGTGGTTGGAGTCCGGCGAGGGGCGGCGGATCGGGCGGAGGCGAGGCGAGGTGGCTCCGGTGCGGCGGCTCACCTTCGGGCGCGGGGCAAGGTGCGGGCGGCGGTGCAGGCGAACGGTGGTGGTGCAGCGGCGAGGCGGCGATGCAGCGGCGTCGGCGCAGTTCCGGTGAGATGCAAAGTGCGGCGGCGATGCAAAACGCGAGGATGAGAGGGGAGAGAGAGGGCGGCGGGCGACGGATTATATAGGCGGCGAGGGGCGGCTTCGAGGCGTGGGGAAGGGGGCAAGAGGAGGCCGGCGGCGGCACGGAGGCGGCGGCGATGGCGTGGTGGCTCGGGACTCTGTCCCGAGCTCCGGGACGAGCGGCGTGGCTGGGCTGGGCTTGGCCTGGCCCGGTTGGCTGGGCCGGCCCAGTACGGCGGAGGAAGTTTTTTTTAAACAAAACAATTTTGAGAGAAAATAATATAAAACAAAATAAACTAAAAAAATACTAGGTATATAATATATCAAAATTTTAAGAAAAAGATTTTCTACGACATGAACATTATTCTATCATCAAATAAAATCCACAATAATTTAAATAAAACAAAGAGTGCTACTATTGCAATAAAATCCAATAAAAATCATTTTTTAAAATACCAAAATGATTTCAAATTTATTTCTCTCCATTTTTCTACTGTAGGGAATCATTTTACCCTACTTTCCATATATTTTATTTTTGGAGAAAAATAATTTGAATAAAACCCAAATAACTCCATTTTGAAAATAATTTCCAAAAGGACTTTAAATTGGTTTTCTTTTAAACTCCCAACTCATATTTCATATGTTTTGAAGAACTCATTTTATCTTCTCTCATGAAAATCATTGGGTTGCTTAAAGTTTCTGAATTTGACATAGTTTCAAATGGAATTCAAATCTTTTCAAAAACCCTTTTCATTTAAATAAATGGAAGAAGTCATGTCATCTTATCTCTAGGGTTTTAGTATTTGAAAAGAATTTGAATTCAAGGAGATCAAAAATGCAAGATGAAAGTTTGGGAAATTCCTTTTATTCCCTCTCATTTAAATTTCAAAAGTTTCAAATTTCACTCACTTTCAGTCAAACAATCAAAACTATCTATTTATTATACCATTTCAAAATTTAGAATTTTGGGATGTTACAAGATGCATTTGTATGACTAGTTTATCTTGTGAGAGAAAAGGATGAACGAGGGAAGGCCTTATTTGCAAATGTGGAGAGGTGTGTGGGTACCTTTTTGCAAAATTGCCATAGTTTCTTTCCTATCCGTCAGATATAAATCGGACGGCCTATATTGCAGGATGGTGGGCACACCATCATCACCAACTCTATTTTTTATAAGAGTGTATTTTATGTATTTTATAAGAGTGTAGATGTAGAGTAGATACAAGCCGACAGGTGGGCACGATGGTAGTGAGATAATGTGATGCAACACTAGAGGTGCCACATGGAGAGTTTAACTGGTCAACTAGTCATGTCCTGAGCAAATACAGAGTTGGTGAGCCCGTGACTGTATAATAACCACTAAACATAAATGGTGACCGTAATGAGTGGATTCTGAAGTCCAATGTATGTATCGTGCTTCTGCTTCAAATACAATGATCGTCATTGCATATATCGCGAGTGAAAGGTGAAACATGTGTGAATTTTCTCGAGGCTTACTTTTAGAGGACCTGGAGATAGTTTTGTGTGCATACGTGAAACGGGCGTACAGGGGGGTATGCGACGGAGAGAGAGATGCTCTTCGTTTCTCTTTATTATGACTAACATTGTATATAGTAATAAAAATATAGAAATTCACAGTGCGGAATAAATATCATTGTGGGCACCATGCAATGCAAATTAGCGTTCGTACTCCAACATAAAACTTTGTAATGTTGTATATATGTAGAAACTCTAAAATAATTTTTTGGCCACACTTTATTCGAAAGGAATGTTGTATGTGAAATAAACGTGAAGAGAGGGCTTTTTAGATCAACGGGGTATGTGATGTAACATGTGTGAATGTGTAGTTGATGCATTTGGCGGGGCCTAGAGAGGTATGTGTGTGTATTACGTATTCGAGAGAGGCATGGATAGAGGGGCCGGTGGGGGGGGGAGGGATAGCACGAGAAATAAGAGTGGTCTAGAGAGAGAGACGAATATGACGTCACGACGAGAGATTCCCTTCCCTTGAGTGTGTATATGCAAGGGGGGGAGGGAATAGAGGCACCGGGAAAAATTTTTTGTGCGTGTGGTGTTTGTGTTGGTATGTGTGGGTGTGAGAAGATAATGAGACATGGGGGCACATGGTGTGTCACCGCATGAGGTCCGGTGGGTCGAGGTGAGGCCCTTCGTTCGGTTCCATCCTGCGCCACATTGGTCGGCCCGTGACGCATTTAGGAAGACCCATGGATGACTAGTCGTACAAGACAAAGATAGCAGAATTGTGAAGGACTCTGTGTCCACTGACAAAGCCAGCTAGGATTTGTAACCCTATGTTTTCGAACTAAGGTAACCCCTTTATCTCTGATATTACTATTCATCCAACCTAACTTTAAGGGGCATCCTACAGAATGCTCTGCTAGAATCATACTCGTCGATTAGGAAGAGAGGTGTGAGACAATGCATGAGAGATAGGCCTAAAGATAACGTACGTACATGAGACACGTAGGCAGGTCCATGTATATAGAAAGGGTCGATGGGGATTGTGCATGTGTATGCTTGCGAGAGGAAGAGTGCTTGTGATAAAAGTTAGTGAAAATAGTTGTAAATGGTTACGAGAGGGGGAGGGTTATATCTAGAGCATGTGTGCGAGAAAGACACCTTGGGAGAGAGTGTGTGAGCATGTGTGA
Organism: Aegilops speltoides; assembly: GCA_021437245.1. Taxonomy (NCBI): domain Eukaryota; kingdom Viridiplantae; phylum Streptophyta; class Magnoliopsida; order Poales; family Poaceae; genus Aegilops; species Aegilops speltoides. The sequence continues at coordinate 94,741,648 of CM038147.1, forward strand.
GAGACCACCGATGGAGAGTGAAACCACACGTAAAAGACTGCTGTACACATTGATTAAAGATATAAATTGTATCCAAATATTAGGATGGGATCATGATATTTGCAATTCGCGTAAGGAGCGGTCATTGATCCATCAGACATCTAGATTCTATCGAATTTGAGCACGTCTATGTTATTATTCTACACAATTGATCCACATAGTTGGTATTTTGAACTCCAGACAATGCATCGCTTTAGCAATCGAATATAAACGTGAGTATAGTTCATATTGTGTGTGTAAAGCACATTATACATACGAAAGTTACACAATGAACATTATAAATAGCTACCTATGAACTAGCATACATTTGAATTCAACTTAAGGTGGTTTAAAAAAATCAAATTCAACATGAAGTCCATTCAATTATTTTAATTTGATATCATGGCATTTGTAAATCATACCTAAATTATGGGGGCACCAATCTTTGCTCTGATTTGTACATAATAGCATATGTAGTCGTGTACAAAATAGATTAAAATTTAGCTCCTCCATTCCAAAATAATCGTAGTTATAGGATTTTCAAGTGTCAAAATTTCAAAAAGAAGCAGATAATTTAATGAGGTTTTCAAACATACAAGGTCAAATATAACGTTGTCTATTTAGGTCAATCCTCATAGTTCAAGAGTTCTCTAAACGTGAATGCTTGTGTTTCAAAATTTCGAACGAAGCGCTAAAAGAGCCTCTACTCGCCCGAAACCGCGTGAGACCAATTTTTGGTAGTGAGGGAGTCCTGGATTAGGGGGTGTCCGGATAGCCGAACTATCACCTTTGGCCGGACTCCTGGACTATGAAAATACAAGATTGAAGACTTCGTCCCGTGTCCGGATGGGACTTTCCTTGGCGTGGAAGGCAAGCTTTTTTTTGACCTGAAACTGTAGGGCTTATGCCCCACAGCAAATTTATTACTCTCAAACAAAAATACATATATATGTGCAGTAATTGCAAGGTCAGGGAGACCCTAAAAGAGAAAAAGGCAAAGTAAAAACTAACCTCAAGGAGGCAAAAAAGAGGTCCATCTAATCAGATCATCTTTGAACTTGGGTTTAATCCTATTAACTAAAAGAGAAACGTCCAAAATAAAAGAATCTCTCCACCTACGAAAAGATGGTTTGATATTCCTGAAAACCCTGTCATTTCTAACATTCCAGATATTCCAGCAAGCTAGGAACACAACTTCAGAGAAGAAAGGCCTTGCAAAATCCCTTCTAGCTTGATAAGAAATGGCAGTCATGTCATCTCCAGGAGGCTAGGTGATTTGAAGGTAATTCCAGACCCTGCAACTAAAGTTACATTGGAAGAACAGATGATCCCTGTCCTCATTGGTGTGCGTGGGACACAACACACACAAATTTGAGTCAGAAACATTCCAGTTCCTTCTCTCCAGCATATCTTGAGTATTCAGCCGATCCATGAACAACATCCAAGCAAAGAACTTGATCCTCAAAGTGCAACAACTAGCCCAAATCCAGGACAATATTGGGTTTGACACAATGTGCTTATGCAAGAAAGTATAATATTTCTTGGCAGAGTAATCCTTTCCATCCTCTTTCCAAACCCAGACATCATTCAACTGGTGATTAAGATTTGTATTTCCAAGCAAGGATTGCAATGACTGCAACTCACCAAAAGCTCTCTCAGAGAGGGGTAAAAGAAATAATGGAGAGAGGTCAGGCATGTCAAAAACATCAGCAGCAAAAATAAGAGGGTCAATGACAAAGGAGAATAATCTTGCAAATCTTTGATCAAGTGGGACACTGGAATCACCCAGAGACCAAGAATCAGACCAAAACAGAACTGTGTCACCCCTATGAACGTGCACAACACAGACCATTCTGAACTTATCCATTAACTTGCAAATATCTCTCCACCAGAAGGAACCACAAATGGTTGTGGCATGAGGGACTCTACCATGATAGTAGGTATTCCAAATCAAATGCACCTAGGGGACATCAACTTTATTGTAAAACTTACTAACAAGCTTGAGGAGAAGGGCTTCATTCTGCATCCCCAAGTTCAAAATACCCATCCCTCCTTTATTCTTTGGTCTGCAGACCAAGCTCCAAGCAGCCAAAGACTTACCAGACTCCTGCCCATACTTTCTCCAAAGGCACTGCCTCTGAATTCTCTCCAGTTGCTTTAAAATACCAGGAGGCAGGTCCAAACTGCAGAGGAAAAAAATAGGAACAGAAGAGAGCAGCAGAGATCAAGTACTATAACCTTCCTCCATGTGCAAGGAAGGAAGAGCTTACAGAAAGTTTCCTCTCCATACTATCCACCAAAGGCATTAAGTCCATAATCTTGGGTTTGTTGATTCCCACAGGAAGCCCAAGATAGGTAAAAGGCAGGGAGCCAACCACACAACCAAAAACTGAAGCTAGCCTAGCTATCTCCACTGGATCAACATTAATAGGAAGCATAGATGACTTATGATAGTTGACCTGCAATCCAGTGGACTTGGAGAACAGGAGTAACATCTTCTTCAAAGCAACCAATTGAGATTCCTCAGCAGGCAAAATAATTAGTGTGTCATCAGCATCTTGAATAATGGGGTAGTCCTTGTCATGACAGGAATGGGAAGCTCAAAAGACCACGATGATACATATCATTCTGGCCGATTGTAGCAAATCAACAGCAATTGCAAACAGGAGTGGAGAGAGAGGGTCACCCTGCCTGACACCTTCTTGCATGTAAATTGCTTACCAGGTACTCCATTAAGCAAAACAGAAGAAGTACCAGAAGCAAGGAACTGCTTAACCCAAGAAATCCATTTGTCATTGAAACCTTTGTGTCTCAAAATTTGAAATATAGCCTCATGCTCAATTGAATCAAATGCTTTCTCAAAGTCTAACTTAAGAATAACAATAGGCCTTTTAGACTGGTGGCATTGATGCAAGTATTCAAGTGTCCAAGCCACATAGTCCTGAATTGTTCTTGACTTGATGAAACCATATTGGTTTTTGTGCAAACATCTCATGATATCCAACTGAAGCCTGTTTGCAACCATCTTTGAAAGAAACTTAACCCCCATACCAGTAAGAGAGATAGGTCTAAAGTCATTAACAGATTCAGGGGACCTCTTCTTAGGTACCAGGGTGATGTATGAATAGTTGATATTCTCAAGATTAGCAGTCCCTTCATGAAAAGCAGCAGCCAGAGCATAGAAATCCTTGCTGATTATATGCCAACACTTTTTGAAAAACAAACCATTAAAACTATCAGGTCCAGGTGACTTGTCAATAGGCATGTTCTTAATAGTGTTATCCATCTCCTCCTTGGAGAACCCTTTAGTCAAGGAATCCAAACCCTCCACCCTATCCAAAATAGAGGAGAGATCAAAACACATTTCAATCCCATGACTAGTGCCCATTCTGTTTTTGAAATTAAGCCATAGAGCAACAGCCATTTGCTCATGATCAGACACCACAGAGCCATCCTCCAACCTTAAAGAAGCAATGGAGTTATGCCTATATCTTTCAGAAGCCAAGGCATGGAAAAATTTAGTGTTCTCCTCCCCCACTTTAATGGATCTAATAGTACACCTTTTCCTCCAATATAGATACTGTAGGTGTAGGAGATGCTCCAGATGTAGCTTGACAAGGTTTCTGAAGTTGAATTCATGCCTAAAAAGGGGCCTCAACTCCTCCAAATAATCCAAAATGAGAACCACTCTGTTGCATTTAGCAATTAAAACCTTCATTTTGGATACATTCATATGCCAACTCTTGAGATCTCTCCTCAAAGATTTGAACTTAGCAGCAATAATTGCAGTAATGTGTGCTTTGTTTATAGTAGCAGACCAAGAAGCAGACACACAATCAAGAAAACCCTGCAACTCCACCCAATAATTCTCAAAACGAAAGATATTGCATTTAGGAATAGAAGTGTTGATTGCCACAACACAAGGCACATGATCTGAAGCAGTCCTTGCAAGTGGCAACACCTGAGTCGAAGGGTAGCAGGAGATCCAATTCGCAGAGGTAAAAAACCAGTCCAGCTGCTCGAGGAGAGGATTATCTTGCATATTTGACCAAGTGAAAGATCTTCCCTTAATAGGTAATTCAAGCAGACCAAGGTGCCCAATAATCTCATTAAAGAGAAAAATATCATTAGCATCTCCACCAGGGAGATTTCTGTTCTCAGTCGATCTAATAAAATTAAAATCCCCCAGAACCAGCCAATTAGCAGAGTCAGGTATGGAAAGATGGTAGAGCCAGTCCACAAAGTCATCTCTAGCTTGGCCTCTGCACGGCCCATAGACATTGACCAACGTCCAAATTTCATTATTATGCTTGGAAGTGAATTGAACAACAATACCAAAATGCTTCACCTCAACTAACCGACCAAAGAGAACAGAGGAGTTCCACAACACCACAATGCCACCCGAGGCCCCAATCGAAGGACTGAAAACGAACGAGTCAAACGGCGGGGGCAAAATTTTCGGACAGTCATGGAATCAATAGACTCCATTTTCATCTCTTGCAGACAGACAACAGACGCCATGCTTTCCCCACCTTATTTCGAACACGTTGGCGATCATCAAAATTAAGACCTCGAATGTTCCAACACATTACACGCCAACTTCTAGTAGATCGAGGATCCATAAACACATTGTTTACAGTTTTTAGGAGCATGCCCGCGCAGCAGGCAGCATAAACCACAGTTCAAACTGAGTACACATCCAAACAAAATAAACATGCCCTGATAACGATCATCAACAACTCCCCAGCAAAAGAGACATGAAATAATCCTACGATAAATAGCCTGGTTATGGGTCGGCCACACCCCGCAAACGTAACCCCGGCTAAACATCTGACGATTTTCCCTTAGCAGAGGAAGGATCCGCCATAAGCGCATCCGCAGTAAGCTTGTCCGCCGCAATACCCATGTCAGCTCCAATTTGCTGAATGTGAAGAATTGGCGTTGGAGGAGGCACTGGAGTCAATCTTGGAGCATTATCATCATCCGCAAAGGGTTTTGAGCAGGGCTTCTTCTTCTTGGGATCTGTCATTGGCAGGGTCTGCAGCACAGGCTTAAAACCATCCCTCTTTACAGAGCTGCGCATGCAACGGCGCAGGCCAGAGTCTACAATGGGAGAACTACCACGCTTGGACACTCGCTTCGTCTTCGAGGCAGGAGCAAAGAAAGAAAACTGCTCATCAGCAGCAGGAACAGGCTGCAGACCAAAGCCCAGCTCCAACTCCGGAGAACTGTCAGCTAACAAAGCATGAGCAGGCCCATTGGGGGGCGAAGCAACTGACAGTGGGGCAACTATGCCAGTAGAATCAACAGGAATCAAATCCGAAACCCAGCTAACCTTCTCAAAAGCCAACGACCATGATCTCTTGGAAAGAACCAGGGGATGAAACAAAGCCTGAAAAACTTTTTTAGGAACATGCATAGTAGAGCAACGACCCAAAAGGGCATCAAAGGTTCTTCTCCAAGCCATTTCCGGCGGCAAGGGTGGGCCATACACCACATTCAAACGCCCAACAAAGAGATCTTGCTGGGGCACTATAGGCTGTTGATATGGCACTATTGCCCAAGCATCGGGGTCAGCAGGCTGAGCAGCATATTGAATGTCATTACCCAAAAAAGCGTCGGGCGGCTGAATATCATTATCAGGCTCAACCACAACCAAACCAGGCACCGGATCTTCAGCACCCAATGGAGCAAGCACCGGTTGTAACTGAGCAGGCTCAGCATCCACAACAGGTGGATCATCCTCAACTTCAACAGCATCCAAATGCACGAACATAGGCTGAGCAGGCGGAATAGAACTGTCAAACTGATTAACAGAGCCTGAAAAATCTTGCTGGTTTATGACAATCGACTCCTGATTAGGGATAACTTCATTTACTGGGGCAACTGCAGGATCTTGCGCTTCATTGTCCCAACCCCATCCTCCACCCTGATTAACATCCACAGGGGGCGGCGGCGGCACATCATTCCACCCAAGCGCAGGGTAAGGCGGCAGAGCAAAGATATTGTCTTCATGGATCAAGTGCCCAGGAAATGGGTGGGGGTTTCCATCGATAGGCATGGGGTCTTCATCTTGCGGCATTTGCTCCGCAAAATTAGCACCAAGAATATAGCAAGGTGCAGTCCAAGAAACTTTTGCACCTCCCCAATCCGCATAGTCAGACAACACCACATCCCTGGGAACTAGTATGTCCTCTGGAAAAGAAGCAAAAACTATAGATCTGACAAGATACGGATCATCACTAATCCAATGATGGAATTTACCAAAAGTATTGACTGCAGCCCTTAAGTTCTCCTCATTACGCAGATCAAGAGGGACACCCAAAAACATTAGGCAGCCCTGACAAAAACCTTGAACCCCACGAAAACCCTCACCATGGTCGTGCCTCATAAAACGAACAAAACGATCATGACCAAGATCCTAAGGAGGCATCTAAACCAAAGCAAAACTCTCACCAGCATCTCTGACCTCAAATAAACCCACACCAAAAATCCAAGGCTGAGCAGAACGAACATGAAAACCCATGTGGTTGACGAGCTCTACCACCTGCTCACGTACCTGCCCCATCTGATCCAGAGGCGGAGCCGGCATGACCTCCGCAATCAAAAAGCATTCATGAGAACGAACCACGCGCGACGGAGGCAAGACGAAGGTACGTGGAAGACAATGAACCCCTCCGTCAATGATGTGATGCCCCGCCGGCACATAGCGCATCGGATCAATGGCAAAGTTGGCCATGGGTGGGGGGAGGAAGGAAGCGGAGGCGTTGGCGGAGGCGAGCTAGCCAGTGTGCGTGGAGCGCAAATTACCGGCGATAATCGTGATGTGATTGAGCAGGACAGCAGGGGTGGCGGCAGCGCGTGCTTCCCAATGCAGGAGGGAGAGACCGGCCTATCCGAGATACCGGGACGCTTCCGTTTCCAACATAAGCCTTTTTCTATCGCAATAAACGCGCAGTCCTTCCTAGAATGACCAATATCCCCACATGCCAAACAACCAACGGAGGCCGAGAAGTTGACAGACAGGTGGCCCCCCATAGAGCAGCGAGAACACGTAAGCACTTGGTCCACCATGTCATTGACCATGGTCTCAAAAGCATCATTGGCCTCTTGTGTGGATGGAATTACCAGCAGAACCGGGCTAGCAGGCCCAACAGGAGAAAGATCAGCATGAGCGGGCTCCACAGTAACTAGGCTGACTACCGGAGAATGAAAGCAAGGCCTGCGGAGGCATGAGGGCGATGGACCAGTGATTACTGAGTCCGAAGAGCCCAACATGGCATCGAAGCCCAACATGGCATTATTGAAAACAGGATCTAACCCGCCCGAAGATCTCGCCGAAGATGGAGCTAGTGGTTTCGAAGGAGACGATAGTATGGGAACGACCGTGCCAAAAGTGATCGACGGCAAGGCCACCGTCCACTGAAGCTCCACCGGCAGCGGGGGGTGAATTACAGCACGTTCCTTCGGGGTTAAATCATAGCCGGAGATATCAGCTAATTCAATGCAATTCTGATTAGCAGGATAACGATAGCCCTTACATGCATCATATCTCTGAAATGTAGCGAAAGAAAGCCTTCTGCGAGATGAATTACCAGATCTTATCGCAGACTTGACAGGAGGCTTATGCATTGCCAACATACCAAGAGTGGCACGCCGCTTGGAGGGGCTGACAAGAATCCACTCCGCATCACACTCCTTTTTCCAGATCAAAAACTCACGCCACCAATTTGGCCCACCATTACCCCAAAGATGAAAATAACATTTAAATTGGTCGCACGCATAAGAACGTGAATCAACAATATGAAATACCACTTACTTGCAAGAGACCACAAAAGAGAAAACTTTATCCTTAATGCATGTCACCATGAGATCAATAGCAGAACCACCAAGAGCTGCCTCGAGCGCCGCAGCCACTGAATCTTCGTCAAGCCGGAAATCATGCCGGCTAAAAGAAACCACCAGAACAAAAGGACGTGACCCCTCCAAAGGATGGATGGAAAGACCAGAAGATCTAAAAACCTCATCAGCAAAAGCCAATCCACGAGAGAAATCTAGATCCAGAGTTGCACCGCCATCAGAACCCATAGAAGATGGGGTCCCAAGAGAGAGGAGAGAAATCCAGGAACAATGGTTGGAGGAGATCTAAAAGTTACCGGAGAGGAAGGGAGATCGCCGTGAGGAGCCGCCGGAGGGTGGGAGGGTGGGTGGGGCGCCATTAAGCATGTTGTTTGTGGAAGGCAAGCTTGGCGATACGGATATGTAGATCTCCTACCATTGTAACCGACTCTGTGTAACCCTAACCCTCTTTGGTGCCTATATAAACTGGAGGGTTTTAGTCCATAGGACGAATAACAATCATACCATAGGCTAGCTTCTAGGGTTTAGCCTCTCTGATCTCGTGGTAGATCTACTCTTGTACTACCCATATCATCAATATTAATCAAGCAGGAGTAGGGTTTTACCTCCATCGAGAGGGCCCGAACCTGGGTAAAAACATCGTGTCTCTTTTCTCCTGTTACCATCCGCCTAGACGCATAGTTCGGGACCCCCTACCCGAGATCCACCAGTTTTGACACCGACATTGGTGCTTCATTGAGAGTTCCTCTGTGTCGTCATCTTTAGGACCGATGGCTCCTCCGATCATCAACAACGATGCGGTCCAGGGTGAGACTTTTCTCCCCGGACAGATCTTCATATTCGGCGGCTTTGCCTGCGGGCCAATTAAGCAGCCATCCGAGTAGATTGAAAGCTACGCCCCGCCATCAGTCGATTTGGAAGTCTGAACTATATGGCTGACGTCCGCGGAGACTTGATCTTCGACGGGTTCGAGCCACAGCCAAGCGTGCCGCACTGTCACGATGGGCATGATCTAGCTCTGCCGCTGGACAGTACCCTGGAGGCCGCACAAGTGTCCATTCCGAGCCTTAGCTCGGAGCCGACTGCGCCGATCGAGGACGGGTGGCTGGACACCGCCTCGGGGGCTGCTATCTCTATGGCGATTGAGCCGAACACCAACCCTGTCCTTTGGGAAGCTCGTGACTCCAACATGCCGGACTCCTCTCCGGACTCCGAACCTTCCACACCCCTGCTAATCGAATCCGATTGGGCGCCGATCATGGAGTTCACTACCGCGGACATCTTTCAGCACTCGCCCTTTGGCGACATCCTGAATTCACTAAAGTCTCTCTCTTTATCAGGAGAGCCCTAGCTGGACTATGGTCAGTAAGGTTGGGATGCAGACGATGAAGAAATTCAAAGCCCACCCACCACCCACTTCGTAGCCACTGTCGATGATTTAACCGACATGCTTGACTTCGACTCCGAAGACATCGACGGTATGGACGACGATGCAGGAGACGACCAAGAACCAGCGCCTACAGGGCACTGGAAGGCCACCTCATCATACGACATTTACATGGTGGACATCCCAAAAGATGGGAAAGGCAATGGAACAATGGATGATGACCCCTCCAAGAAACAGCCTAAGCGCCGGCATCAGCGGCGCCGCCCTAAATCCCGCCACAGCAAAAACGGTGATTCCGACACGGGAGACAATAACACCCCGGACAGTGCCGAAGACAACCCCCTCTAGCAGGATTCAGTGCAGGAGGATAGAGAAGCCAGCCCTCATGAGAGAGCGGCAGACAGAGAGGTAGAGGATGATAATTACATGCCTCCCTCCGAAGACGAGGCAAGCCTCGACGACGACGAATTTGTCGTGCCTGAGGACCCCGTCGAACAAGAGCGTTTCAAACGCAGGCTTATGGCCACGGCAAGAAGCCTCAAGAAAAAGCAGCAACAGCTTAGAGCTGACCAAGACTTGCTAGCCGACAGATGGACTGAAGTCCTCGCGGCCGAAGAGTATGAACTCGAACGCCCCTCCAAGAGCTACCCAAAACGCAGGCAGCTACCCCGATTAGAGGAGGAAGCACCTAAACCTACATCACCAGCGCATGATACGGCCGACCGGCTACCTCGTGGCCGCGATAGAGAGGCCTCTCGGCCCTTCACTCAAGCCGCACCCCGGCGCCGCTCAAAAAATACCAAGGCGCAGGGAAATGTGCCAGACCTGCGGGATATATTGGAGGACAAGGCAAAGCAAACAAGATCGATCTACGGATCACGTGGGCGCCCCACGATACGTGATGATAACCGTCACGCCGGACATGGCAATTTCGGCCGGGCCGAACACAGTAGACAAAGCTCATTTGAGCTGCGTCGTGATATAGCCCATTACAGAGGCGCCGCACACCCACTATGCTTCACAGATGAAGTGATGGATCATCAAATCCCTGAGGGTTTCAAACCCGTAAACATCGAATCATACGATGGCACAACAGATCCTACGGTATGGATCGAGGACTACCTCCTTCATATCCACATGGCCCGCGGTGATGATCTACACGCCATCAAATACCTCCCATTCAAGCTTAAAGGACCAGCTCGGCATTGGCTTAACAGCTTGCCAGCAGATTCAATTGGTTGTTGGGAAGACCTGGAAGCTGCATTCCTCGACAATTTCCAGGGCACTTACGTGCGACCACCAGACGCCGATGACCTAAGCCACATAATTCAGCGGCCAGAGGAATCGGCCAGACAATTTTGGACACGGTTCCTAACCAAGAAAAATCAAATCATCAAATGTCCGGATGCAGAGGACCTTGCAGCCTTCAAACATAACATCCGCGATGAGTGGCTTGCCCGGCACCTAGGACAGGAAAAGCCGAAATCCATGGCAGCCCTCACAACACTCATGACCCGCTTTTGCACAGGAGAGGACAGCTGGCTAGCTCGTAGTAACAACATGACCAAGGGCCCTGGTAATTCGGATACCAAGGAGAGCAACGGCAGGTCGCGTCGCAACAAGCAGAAGCGCCACATTAATGGCGATAATACTAAAGATACGGCAGTCAATGCCGGATTCAGAGGCTCTAAATCCGGTCAGCGGAAAAAGCCATTCAAAAGAAATACTCCGGGCCCATCCAATTTGGACCAAATACTCGATCGCTCGTGCCAGATACACGGCACCCCCGAAAAACCAGCCAATCACACCAATAGGGATTTTTGGGTGTTCAAGCAGGCAGGCAAGTTAAATGCCGAAAACAATGACAAGGGGCTGCATAGCGACGACGAGGAGGAGCCCCGGCCACCGAACAATAGAGGACAGAAGGGCTTCCCCCAACACTTCCCGAAAGGTCACCCATCCTCACACTACTCCAGCCCAAGCACGTTTAACTTCAGAGTTCTATCCAACCCCAGCAACAGCTCACTTCACAGGCACTTGTTGATATATCTAGCATATCAATCCTATTATACCTTGTTGATGTCTAGGACTTTGTTCATGTTCATGACTATGATGAAATTTTGAAAAATATTTCAAACTTCCCGGTCACATTACGTATCCTTTTTTGGAAAAAAAATTCAAAACCAATTTTTTCTGTTACTAGTGGCGCACCACATCCACGGTGCACCACTAGTAAGTTTGAAATTTTTTTGAATTTTTTTGCCTCTAGATCTTGAAAGCCCCGTAACTTTTTTTCTGTTAGGTTTTTGGGGATTTTGAAAATTAAAGTCGGATGTAACTTTTCGAGTAGATGCTTTTTCATATAAAAAACTTTTTAATCCGAGTTCGTATGCAAAAGTTATGCCCATTTTACAAATTTCCGGAGAGATTTTGCAAATAAAGCCTTTTCCCAACAACTAGACCACATATTACATGGGAAACATATTTTTTCTTTTATTTTTTTGACATTTCCATCATTTTCTTTTATTTTTTTAAACTGAAAAGGCGGTCCACCGGGGGGGTGCATTCGGTGTTGGGCCAAGTTAGTAATGGTGCACCGTGGGGTGGAGCGCCATTACTAGTTTTACTAGTAATGGCGCACCACACCCATCTTGCGCCATCTAGTTTTGAAAAAAAATAAAAAATGAATTTTTTGAATTTTTTGAAAAAACTTAGTAATGGCGCACTGGGACAAGTCGCCATTACTAGTTAGTAATGGCGCCTTGTCCCAGTGCGCCATTACTAACAAATTTTTTTATTTTTTTTTTACTTTTTTTTTCAGAACTACTAATGGAGCACCGTTGGTGTAGTGCGCCATTACTATGTCAACTAGTAATGGCGCACCACATCCCACGATGCGCCATTATACTAATGGCGCACCGTGGGATGTGGTGCGCCATTAGTATTTGCACACTAATGGCGCACCAACACATGGTGCGCCATTAGTATTTAGTAATGGCGCACCACATGTACAGTGCGTCATTAGTGTCCATCCTATCTATAGCCCTTTTCCTAGTAGTGCCACAAGTGCTTACGGTGAACATGATATACGCAAACCACATACCCAAAAGGGAACGGAAGCGTGCACTAAAGGACGTATATGCGATGGAGCCAGTCGCCCCAAAGTTCAATCCGTGGTCCTCCTGCCCGATCACTTTTGATCGAAGGGACCACCCCACTAGCATCCGCCATGGCGGATTCACCGCATTGGTTCTAGACCCAATCGTTGACGGATTTCACCTCACTAGAGTCCTGATGGACGGCGGTAGCAGCCTGAACCTGCTTTATCAGGATACAGTGTGCAAAATGGGCATACACCCCTCAAGGATTAAACCCACAAAGACGACCTTCAAAGGTGTCATACCAGGTGTAGAGGCCAACTGTACAGGCTCAGTTACACTTGAAGTGGTCTTGGATCCCGGATAACTTCGAAGCGAGGAGTTAATCTTGACATAGTCCCGTTCATGGCGGCTATCACGCGATTTGCTCGGACGAACCGCATTGCAAAGTTCAATGCGGTGCGGCACTACGCATACCTCAAGCTCAAGATAGCAGGCCCTCGAGGAGTCATTACGGTCAGCGGAAACACGAACGCTCTCTCGAACAGAGGAGCATACGGCGACCTCGCGGCGGAAGTACAAAGCAGCCTCTTAAGGCAATTCTCAAGTCCGGCTATTAAGCGTTCGGACACCGTCAAGCGCGCCGGAGTAACCTACAACAAGACCGCTGGCACGTTCCAAGCATCGCCAGAGTAATGCGGCTAACCCAGCCCTCGCGAAATTGCGAAATCGGTACTACGCGTACATAATTACGCTCTGGAAATACCATGGGCATAGGGGGAGGGGCACGACAACGGCAGGCCCAGAATGCGGCTCAACCACACCAGGGGCTCCCAATTATGTCATTCTTCTTTTTTCTCTTACTTTCAGGACTCCTTTCTCAAGAAGCCCTGTCCGGCAGTAGAATCGCCGAACACACGATGCAACAGCCAGGGAAGCAGAAAGCTACGTCGAGTGTCTAGGTGGTCTCTATAACGAGCAGTATACTTGTTTTACATATCATACCGCAGCTCGCTCCTGGAGGGGGACATGTCAAATAGTCTCGTCCCTTGCTTATCGCACTATTTGTATCGTTCTGCTTTTAATGCAGCTTTTTTGAATAAACAATGCATAGCTTTTTCCTATTATTGCATTCCTTTCTTATCTATATATGTTCACTTATGACATGTTGCATCCGTACGCTTTGGTACGGCCAAATACACCAGGGTCTTAAGTACCCCAAAATATGGTGTGTTAAGTCCGAACACTTTCACAAGTGCGGCACCCCGAACTTATAGCATTATATGCATCGGCTCCGAATCATGTCTTGGGTCAATAGTTGGGTTTGCCCGGCTGCCATGTTTTGGTACCTTATGTTCCGTTATATCGGCTAAGGTAGTGCTGGGGGAACCACTGCGATTGTGCCCCGGTTGAGCTGGGTTAAGCACCTCAGTGGAGAAAGCTAAAACTGACCGTCATGATAGGGCGAGAGCCGGTCGCTGTTCGAGAGGTTTTCGAGTCCCTAAAGACTTATGCCGCTTAGAGCGAGGAGTCGACTTTGTCCGGCCCAAGCGTGGATAGCGCCCCAAACTCGGTCTTCCGAATACTAGGGGCTTCGCCGAAATTTAAAATTATAGAATTCTATGGCTAAGTGAGAGTGTTCAAGCATTATAGTCCGGTTGCCTCGTTCGTTGCGTTGAGCGCCTCCCTCGAAGGACCCAAGAATGGGAAAAAGAGCGCTCAAGTTTATCCTGAACACCCCAGCACTCGCGGCATGGGGGAAGAAGCCGACGACTCGCCATCTCTCAAATTTAATAAACGGCCGCACAAAAGGTAATATTTTAAATTCACAAAGCATTGCTTAGCGCATATGAACAAGTTTTCAAGAGTACAGGATAAAAAATGCGAGTATACTCAAAAACTACATCCTTGGAGCATTCACCCGCTATAAGGCGGGCACCCTTCAGGACGCCCGCATAATACATCTCGGGCTTGCGATACTCCCTGCCCGGTGGTGGAGCGTCCGTCACAAGCTTCTCAACGTCCATCTTGCCCGAGTGCACTTTAGCACGGGCAAGGGCTCTACAGGCACCTTCGATGTAGACGGAGCGCTTGACGACTTCAATCCATGGACAAGCGTCCACCAGCCGCCTCACCAGCCCGACGTAGCTCCCAGGCATGGCTTCCTTAGGCCACAGCCGAACTATGAGGCCCTTCATGGCCTGTTCGGCCACCTTATGGAGCTCGACCAGCTGCTTCAGCTGGTCACTCAAGGGCACCGGGTGTCCGGCCTCGGCATACTGAGACCAGAACACCTTCTCCGTCGAGCTCCCCTCCTTGGCCCGGTAGAATGCGGCAGCATCGGACACACTACGGGGCAGATCTACAAATGCTCCTGGAGAGCTCCGGATTCGGGTAAGTAACAAGTAATTCACTTTCACGTGCTTGCTTTGCATGAAGAATGCCTTACCCGCAGCTATCTTCTTCATCGCCTCAATTTCCTGGAGGGCTTTCTAGGCTTTGGCCTTAGCAGCTTTGGCGCTCTTAAGAGCCGAGGCGAGCTCGAACTCTCGGGTCTTTGAGTCACGCTCCAAACTCTTGTGTTTTTCCACGAGAGCCTGGAGCTCCTGCCGCACCTCCGCCACCCGCGCCTCCTGCTTCTCTCGCTCGGTGCGCTCCGCGTCCGCATTGCTTTCGGCCTTGGACACCGCCATCTTCAGGGTCGCCACCTCGTTCGTGGCCCCTGCAATTCTCATGTTATTCCTGTCATTTTTTGCAACCACATCTTTTATATACTTCCATACGGTATTACTTACCTTCCTTGTCCTCGAGCTGCTTTTTGGCAAGGCTGAGCTCATTCTCGGACCGCTCGAGGCTCTGCTTCAATGCATTGACCTCCGCAGTCAGTGCGACAGAGGTCAGCAGCGCAGCCTGCATTCCCCATATTGACATACTTATGTTAGACTCCTGCGTACATCTTTTTAGATCCTCAGTTCGGCTTTTCTTTCCGAACACCAAACTTAGCATCAGGGGCTACTGTCTATGCAGTAATATTTTTACATATCTTAAATACATACCTCAAAGCATGTTAGAAGGCTGGCACAGGCTTCAGTCAGCCCACTCTTGGCGGACTGAAATTTCTGGATCACCACACTCATAACAGTGCGGTGCTCCTCGTCGATGGGCGGCGTTAGCGCCTCCAAAGCAAATTATCCGGTGCCTCCGGTTGGGCGGAGGTCACGGTGTTGCGATCTCGCCCTTCTTACGAAGGGCGCTGCCGAACTCGGAACCACTGAAGGTTCGGTGCGGAGTCCGGCCTAGGGCCGGACTCAGAACCCTTCGGGGTTTGATCCCCCTTGTGCCTGAAGTCTGGGAGGTTGCCTTGCGACACCTCCGGGACCTCCTCCTCCTGGCTGGGCCCCTTTTGGGACCCCACCTCAGCGTCATCCGCAACGCGAGGAGAGGAGACGGCCGGAAGTGAAGTGCTATTCACGTCCAACGAAGCCAGGGAGCCGCTCGTTGAAGTGTCGAGCCCGTCCTTGGGCGGGCTGTAGGGTTATATTCGGCGTTAGGAGATTCTATGCGACAAACGAAATGCCATGAGTTATTCTGGTATCCGGACACTTACGATGTCACCAGGGGCTTAGCCCTCAGTGGCCACTCCTCTTCACCGTCGTCGGCGTTGGTGGAGTAGTCCGGAGGAAGGGTCTGTCCTTTCTTGGACCCTCCGGCCTCCCCCGTTGGGGCGGCCTTCCTTTTCTTCTCTCCCCCCGCTAGGGGAGAGGCCTCTTTTTCCTCCTCCTCGTCTTCGCGGGAGGAGTCCGCCTCGGATTCATCGGACGATGAGTCCGACAACACCTGGCGCCGGGAACTCCTTCGAGTTCTCGTGGCCTTCTTCTCTGGCACCACGTGAGGCGCCGGAACCAGCAGCCCCGTCAGTCGGGCGTCCGCTGGGTCTTCTGGCAAGGGAGCCGGATAGTTAACCTGCCCGGACTTCTTCTGCCAGGCCTGTCAAAGGTAAGGGAGTTTAGATCCCGCATAGAGTCAAACTATGAAAAACAAGTGTCCTGTAAAGGGTAAAATAGCTTACCTCGCCGGCTTGACGCTGCGAGCTGAATCCGCGATCTTCGGTAGCGGATGCGGGAGCCTCGGCGCCCTTGAATAGCAACTTCCAGGCATCTTCGTACGTAGTGTCGAAGAGCCTGCTCAAGGTTTGGTGCTGTGCCGGATCAAACTCCCACAAGTTGAAGGCCCGTTGTTGGCACGGGAGGATCTGGCGGATGAGCATGACCTGGACTACGTTGACGAGCTTGAGCTTCTTGTTCACAAGGTTTTGGACGCAGGTTTGGAGTCTGGTCAGCTCTTCCGAATTACCCCATGTCAGGCCCTTCTCTTTCCAGGAGGTGAGCCGTGTGGGGATGCCAGATCGGAATTCGGGGGCTGCTGCCCGTTTAGGGTCACGCGGCTCGGTGATGTAGAACCACCCCGATTGCCACCCTTTGATGGTTTCCACGAAGGAGCCCTCGAGCCATATAACGTTGGGCATCTTGCCCACCATGGCGCCTCCGGACTCCGCCTGCTGGCCGCCCACTACCTTCGGCTTGACATTGAAGGTCTTCAGCCATAAGAAGAAGTGGGGCTTGATGCGGAGGAAGGCCTCGCACACGACGATAAACGCCGAAATGTTGAGGATGAAGTTCGGGGCCAGATCATGGAAATCTAGGCCATAGTAGAACATGAGCCCCCGGACAAATGGGTGGAGTGGGAAGCCCAGTCCGCGGAGGAAATGGGGGAGGAACACCACCCTCTCATGGGGCCTGGGGGTGGGGACGAGCTACCCCTCGTCTGGAAGCCGGTGCGCAATGTCGTTGTGCAGGTATCCGGCTTTCCTCAACTTTTTGATGTGCCCCTCCGTGACGGAAGAGGCCATCCACTTGCCTCCCCCTCCGGACATGGCTGGGGAAGGTTGAGGCGAGATGTGCGGACTTGGGCGCTGGAGCTCGAGTGCACGGAAATGGATGAGCAAAGGAGGAAGAAGGTGTGTGAAAAAGTGGATCCCTATCCCCTTATATGGACGGAAGAAGCTATGCGTCCCCATCCGCCTGGTAAAACTCGCTTATCTCCCAAGCGCCGTAATCAATGGCGCAGTTGGGTTACCCATGCCCGTATTGATGAGAATCCCGGAATAAGGGGACACGATCTCTGCTTTGACAAGACGTGCCAAGGAAACCGCCTCGCTAAACGCGCTGAGGTGGGACAGTAAAAACGATTCGAATAAAGGCTTGGCCGTGGTGTGATGTCACGCCACGAAATACGTCAGCAGATTGAATTTGTGTAAATATTATTCTCTCTACGGTGGTATGTGGAACTTATTTTGCAGAGCCGGACACTATCCTTGTGTTCAAAATCTTCTATGAAGTATTCGGAGGAGGAACCCGCCTTGCAATGCCGAAGACAATATGCGCGTCGGACTCGTCGTCATTGAAGCCTGGTTCAGGGGCTACTGAGGGAGTCCTGGATTAGGGGTTGTCCGGATAGCCAAACTATCACCTTTGGCCGGACTCCTGGACTATGAAAATACAAGATTGAAGACTTCGTCCCGTGTCCGGATGAGACTTTCCTTAGCGTGGAAGGCAAGCTTGGCGATACGAATATGTAGATCTCCTACCATTGTAACCGACTCTGTGTAACCCTAACCCTCTTTGGTGCCTATATAAATCGGAGGGTTTTAGTCCGTAGGACGAATGACAATCATACCATAGGCTAGCATCTAGGGTTTAGCCTCTCTGATCTCGTGGTAGATCTACTCTTGTACTACCCATATCATCAATATTAATCAAGCAGGAGTAGGGTTTTACCTCCATCGAGAGGGCCCGAACCTGGGTAAAAACATCGTGTCCCTTGTCTCTTGTTACCATCCGCCTAGACGCACAGTTCGGGACCCCCTACCCGAGATCCGCCGGTTTTGATACCGACAGGTAGTATAAGGAAATTACTTTCTAATAACTCCGAACCGTGAAACCTGCCGGCCCGACGTCCAAAGGTCTAATCCGGGGTAGGTTTGTAGCTTCATCTAGACGCCACACAACCGCCTCCGAAAAACATTCATACACAATGGCCGCCTAAGCACACATGCGCGCGGCCGAAATCACTCCCGCCCACTATTTGGGACACCTGGGATTACAATCCTACCCCCGACCTGCAGTAGGTCCGAAATTTAAGAGGGGGGCAAAGTTTGTACTTTCCCCATATTTCAAAACAAGCGTGTCCCATCTTCTGTTCAAAAAATCCAAAAACAAGCGCGTCCCAGACCGAAACATGGTTCCCCCCCACCCGTCTGATTCCCCATTCGTACTCCGTGGGCGCCAAAACTACCTCTCCACCAGCTGCGAAACCCCGACGTCCTCCATCCTCCACCCCATCCCACCCATCAACCGCCGCCCTCCTCCATCACGCCGAAGCCGATACCTCGACATCGTCGTCCACCGCAACCTCAACCGCAACGCCCTCCGCCGCTAGTAGTTGAAGCCGAGGTCGAGCCGTCCATACCCGAGCCAGTTCAACCACGCCATCCTGCGCCTCACCGCTGCCGCTCCAACTTCACCACCGTCCACCGCACCAGAGCTGTTCCTGCTACGCCGTCCTTCGCCGCCTTGGATCAGCTTCCCCTCCGCCGATATACGGACACGGCAACACAATCAATAATTTGGCCATGGGTTTGTCCAAGGATCCACGGCTCTCCAAAACATCGGTTCCCCAGGGAAAACAAGAAGATCGCCACGACATATCGACACCACACTGGCAACCGATAAGGGTACTCCTCTTCCCTTATTCGTGCAAATCTTACATGTCTGCCTGCATGGTATTCATCCCACATAAGACACTAGTTGACCGCTTCTTCTTCATACTAGATGTTCCTAGTAACTCGCGGTGCACAAGGTTTCTCCTCATATACTATTTCACCTTAGCTAGAGGTCCGTCGCCCCCCTGAATTTCAATTTCTGGCCAGTTGATTCCCAATTAATGGAAGCATTCCTCGGCGTAACAGGCGCTAGTACGCCTATTACGCCGGGGAAGCAGCGCCTTGGTGTTTATCTTAGGGGCGTGTGCGGCCTAGAGCTACTGGCGCCTGATGTCTACTACACAACCTTCTTCTTGTAGACGTTGTTGGGCCTGCAAGTGCACAGGTTTATAGGACAGTAGCAAATTTCCCTCAAGTGGATGACCTAAGGTTTATCAATCCGTAGGAGGCGTAGGATGAAGATGGTCTCTCTCAAACAACCCTGCAACCAAATAACAAAGAGTCTCTTGTGTCCCCAACACACCCAATACAATGGCAACTTGTATAGGTGCACTAGTTCGGCGAAGAGATGGTGATACAAGTGCAATATGGATGGTAGATATTGGTTTTTGTAATCTGAATTATGAAAACAGCAAGGTAACTAATGATAAAAGTGAGCGTAAACGGTATTGCAATGGTAGGAAACAAGGCATAGGGTTCATACTTTCAGTAGTGCAAGTTCTCTCAACAATAATAACATAGATAGATCATATAACAATCCCTCAACATGCAACAAAGAGTCACTCCAAAGCCACTAATAGCGGAGAACAAACGAAGAGATTATGGTAGGGTACGAAACCACCTCAAAGTTATCCTTTTTGTTCTATCTATCAAGAGTCCATAGTAAAATAACATGAAGCTATTCTTTCCGTTCGATCTATCATAGAGTTCATACTAGAATAACACCTTCAGACACAAATCAACCAAAACCCTAATGTCACCTAGATACTCCAATGTCACCTCAAGTATCCGTGGGCATGATTATACGATATGCATCACACAATCTCATATTCATCTATTCAACCAACACAAAGTACTTCAAAGAGTGCCCCAAAGTTTCTACCGGAGAGTCAAGACGAAAACATGTGCCAACCCCTATGCATAGATTCATTGAACCCGCAAGTTGATCACCAAAACATACATCAAGTGGATCACGCGAATATCCCATTGTCACCACAAATAAGCACGGCAAGACATACATCAAGTGTTCTCAAATCCTTAAAGACTCAATCCGATAAGATAACTTCAAAGGAAAAACTCAATTCATCACAAGAGAGTAGAGGGGGAGAAACATCATAAGATCCAACTATAATAGCAAAGCTCGCGATACATCAAGATCGTGCCATAGAGAGAACATGAGAGAGAGAGAGATCAAACACATAGCTACTAGTACATACCCTCAGCCCCGAGGGTGAACTACTCCGTCCTCGTCATGGAGAGTGCCGGGATGATGAAGATGGCCACCGGTGAGGGATCCCCCCTCCGGCAAGGTGCTGGAACAGGCACCCGAGAGGTTTTTTGTGGCTACAGAGGCTTGCGGCGGCGGAACTCCCGATCTATCTTTTGTTCGATGGTTTTAGGGTATAAGGGAATATATAGGCAAAACAAGTCGGTCGGGGGAGCCACGAGGGGCCCATGAGACAGGGGGCATGCCCAGGAGGGGTGGGCGCGCCCTCCTATCTCCTGGCCACCTCGAAGCTTCCTTTACTTCAACTCCAAGTCTCCTGGATCATATCCGTTCCAAAAATAACGCTCCCGAAGGTTTCATTCCGTTTGGACTCCATTTGATATTCCTTTTCTTTGAAATACTGAAACAGGCAATAAAACAGCAATATGGGCTGGGCCTCCGGTTAATAGGTTAGTCCCAAAAGTAATACAAAAGTGTATAATAAAGCCCATAATCATTCAAAACAGATAATAAAATAGCATGAATGCTTCATAAATTATAGTTACGTTGGAGACGTATCAGCATCCCCAAGCTTAATTCCTGCTCATCCTCGAGTAGGTAAATGAAAAAAGAAAGAATTTATGAAGTGTGAATGCTAGCAGGTGCACAAGTTTGATCAATGATAATTTCAGTCACCTTTTCTAGCTTGATTATATGTCATAACAGTAGTTCATCTCATAAAACTTCTCACGAACAAGTAGCAAGCAATTCACATGTTAAAGCATAGACCATAAACTTTCTTGAAAACTAGCAAACTTCATTCTTAGTCATCAAACAATTACAATTCATCTTATTTTCAGGTAGGGTCTATGTCAGAGCTTTGATTTAGCAAACTCCACATACTCAACTATCATATAATCTTCCATGATTGCTAACACTCACGCAATAACACTCACGCAATACTAATGGTTACGGAGTTTTAGTCGGATACTGAGAAAGATAGGGGCTTATAGTGTTGCCTCCCAACGTATTCACCTTTGGGTGATGTCAACAATAATAGTTCATGCTAACTTACATCCAATTGGATATATATATATATATATATATATATATATATCAGGATCTTTCCAACACGAGGTGCTTGCCAAAGGATAAAATGAAAAAGGAAAAGGTGAAGATCACCTTGACTCTTGCATAAAGTAAAAGACATTAAGTAAAAAAGATAGGCCTTTCGCAGAGGGATGCAGAGGTTGTCATGCGCTTTTATGGTTGGATGCACAAAATCTTAATGCAAAAGAATGTCACTTTATATTGCCACTTGTATATGGACCTTTATTATGCAGTCCGTCGCTTTTATTGCTTCCATAACAAGAACGTATAAAGCTTATTTTCTTCACACTAATAGATCATACATATTTAGAGAGCAATTTTTATTGCTTGCACCGATGACAACTTACTTGAAGGATCTTACTCAATCCATAGGTAGGTATGGTGGACTCTCATGGCAAAATTAGTTTTAAGGATATTTGGAAGCACAAGTAGTATCTCTACTTGGTGCAAGGAATTTCGGCTAGCATGAGGGGGAAAGGCAAGCTCAACATGTTTGAATGATCCATGACAATATACTTTAACTGAAATGTGAGAAAACATAACCCATTACGTTGTCTTCCTTGTCCAATATCAACTCTTTATCATGTCATACTTAATGAGTGCTCACAATTATAAAAGATGTCTAAGATAGTATATTTATATGTGAAATCTCTCTTCCTTCAATATTCTTTCATGAATTGTTCAAATGACCAATACAATGCTTGCTAACCTTCAATAAATTTACAACCACTACTTCTTAGATGTGAATTTATTACTCCCCATGGGATAAGAAAATGAGACATATATAATTTCAGATTTATGACATTCAACTCATTCAACCATTTACTCATAGGATATAAGTGAAGCACACGAGTAAATGAAAAACTACTCCAAAAAGTTATAAGTGAAGATCAATGAGTAGCTAAATAATTGTGTAACTACGCGAAGACTCTCTCTCTCATTTAAGAATTTGAGATCTTGGTATTGTATTCAAACAGCAAGCAAAACAAAATAAAATGACATTGCAAGGATAGCACGACTCATGTGAAGAAGCAAAAACTTAGGCTCAACCGATACTAACCGATAGTTGTTGAAGAAGAAAGGTGGGATGCCTACCGGGGCATCCCCAAGCTTAGATGCTTGAGACTTCTTGAAATATTATCTTGGGGTGCCTTGGGCATCCCCAAGCTTGAACTTTTGTGTCTCCTTAATTCCTCTCATATCATGGTTTCTCTATTTCTCAAAAGCTTCATCCACAACAAACTCAACAAGAACTCGTGAGATAGGTTAGTATAAACCAATGCAAAACCTTATCATTTTCTACTGTAACAAATCACTAAAATTATTGTTCAACATTGCATACTAAATGCCTCTGCATAGTTAATACTCCTATCCTCAAATAGAATCATTAAACAAGCAAACATATGCAAACAATGCAACCATAACAGCAATCTGCCAAAACAGTAATGTCTGTAAAGAATGCAAGAGTATCAATACTTCCCTAACTCCAAAAATTATGAGAAAAATACTACGCTGTAGAGGATTTATCAGAGCTCAATATGCAAAAAGTTTCAACATTATACCATTCTCTGACTTTTCTAGGGAATTTTTGCAACAGCGGTAAACTTTCTATTTTCAAACAGCAACATGTATACTAGCAAAAGCATGGTAAAGGCTATCCTTGACATTTTTATTGAAACTAAAGATGCAAAACATTATTCTAAATAACATCAAGCAAATACTAACAAAAGAAAATGACGCTCCAAGCAAAACACATATCATGTGGTGAATAAAAATATAGCTCCAAGTAAGGTTACCGATGGACGAAGACAAAATAGGGGATGCCTTCCGGGGCATCCCCAAGCTTAGGCTCTTGGTTTTCCTTGAATATTACCTTGGGGTGCCTTGGGAATCCCCAAGCTTAGGCTCTTGGCACTCCTTATTCCATAATCCATTGAATCTTTACCCAAAACTTGAAAACTTCACAACACAAAACTCAATAGAAAACTCGTAAGCTCCGTTAGTATAAGAAAATAAATCCACCACTTAGGTATTGTAATGAACTCATTATAAATTCATATTGGTGTAATATCTACTGTATTACAACTTCTCTATGGTTCATACCCTCAGATACTACTCATAGATTCGTCAAAATAAGCAAACAACACATAGAAAATAGAATCTGTCAAAAACAGAATAGTCTGTAGTAATATGTATCAAACGTATACTTATGGATCCTAAAATTCTACCAAATTAGGAAGTACTAAGAAATTTGTGTACCAATCCAGAGCAAAAAGAATCATATCATAAGCACGTTTTTGTGAATTAACAAAACTAATTTACTGGGTGAAAAAGTTTCTGATTCTCAGCAGGATCAACACAACTATCACCGTAAGCTATCCTAAAGGTCTTACTTGGCACTTTATTGAAACAAAACCTATAAAACATGATTAATACATTAGCATAATCATGTGAACATACAAAAACAGTAAGGGAAAATATTGTGTTGTCTCCCAACAAGCGCTTTTCTTTAACACCTTTTAGCTAGGCATGATGATGACAATGATGCTCACGTAAAAGATAAGAATTGAAACATAATGGGAGCATCATGATGCATATGAAGCCTAACCCACTTCCTATGCATAGGGATTTTGTGAGCAAACAACTTATGGGAACAATAATCAACTAGCATAGGAAGGCAAAACAAACATAACTTCAAAATTTTAAGCACATAGAGAGGAAACTTGATATTATTGAAATTCCTACAAGCATATATTCCTCACTCATAATAATTT
Organism: Aegilops speltoides; assembly: GCA_021437245.1. Lineage (NCBI taxonomy): Eukaryota > Viridiplantae > Streptophyta > Magnoliopsida > Poales > Poaceae > Aegilops > Aegilops speltoides. The sequence goes on from CM038147.1 coordinate 94,766,102, forward strand.
TCAGTAGCATCATGAATGAATTCAACAATATAACCATCACCTAAAGCATTCTTTTCATGATCTACAAGCATAGAAAATTTACAACTCTCCACATAAGCAAATTTCTTCTCATAAATAGTAGTGGGAGCAAACTCAACAAAATAATTATCATGTGAGGCATAATCCAATTGAAAAATAAAATCATGATGACAAGTTTCATGGTTATCATTATTCCTAATAGCATACAAGTCATCACAATAATCATCATAGATAGCAACTTTGTTCTCTTAATCAATTGGAACCTCTTCTGAAAGAGTCGAATCATCACTAAATAAAGTCATGACCTCTCCAAATCCACTTTCATAAATATAATCATCATAAATAGGAGGCATGCTTTCATCATAACAACTTTGCATATCAAAACTTGGGGGACAAAAAATAGCATATTCACAAAACATAGCTTCCCCAAGCTCGTGGCTTTGCATATCATTAGCATCATGGATATTTAAGGAATTCATATTAACAACATTGCAATCATGCTCATCATACAAAGATCTAGTACCAAACATTTTAATGCATTCTTCTTATAGCACTTGAGCACAATTTTCCTTTTCATCATACTCACGAAAGATATTAAAAAGATGAAGCGTATGAGACAAACTCAAATCCATTTTTTAGTTTTTCTTTTATAAACTAAACTAGTGATAAAACAAGAAACAAAAAGATTCGATTGCAAGATCTAAAGATATACCTTCAAGCACTCACCTCCTCGGCAACAGCGCCAGAAAAGAGCTTAGTTGACGGGGTGTGAGTGCTGCTTACCTAGCCTCCCCGGCAACAGCGCCAGAAAAGAGCTTGATGTCTACTACACAACCTTTTTCTTGTAGACGTTGTTGGGCCTGCAACTGCACATGTTTGTAGGACAGTAGCAGTTTTCCCTCAAGTGGATGACCTAAGGTTTATCAATCCGTAGGAGGCATAGGATGAAGATGGTCTCTCTCAAACAACCCTGCAACCAAATAACAAAGAGTCTCTTGTGTCCCCAACACACCCAATACAATGGCAAATTTTATAGGTGCACTAGTCCGGCGAAGAGATGGTGATACAAGTGCAATATGGATGGTAGATATAGGTTTTTGTAATCTGAATTATAAAAACAGCAAGGTAACTAATGATAAAAGTGAGCGTAAATGGTATTGCAATGGTAGGAAACAAGGCATAGGGTTCATACTTTCACTAGTGCAAGTTCTCTCAACAATAATAACATAGATAGATCATATAACAATCCCTCAACATGCAACAAAGAGTCACTCCAAAGCCACTAATAGCGGAGAACAAATGAAGAGATTATGGTAGGGTACGAAACCACCTAAAAGTTATCCTTTCTGTTTTATCTATTCAAGAGTCCGTAATAAAATAACATGAAGCTATTCTTTTCATTCGATCTATCATAGAGTTCATACTAGAATAACACCTTAAGACACAAATCAACCAAAACCCTAATGTCACCTAGATACTCCAATGTCACCTCAAGTATCCGTGGGCATGATTATACGATATGCATCACACAATCTCAGATTCATCTATTCAACCAACACAAAGTACTTCAAAGAGTGCCCCAAAGTTTCTACCGGAGAGTCAAGACGAAAACATGTGCCAACCCCTATGCATAGATTCATTGAACCCACAAGTTGATCACCAAAACATACATCAAGTGGATCACGTGAATATCCCATTGTCACCACAGATAAGCATGGCAAGACATACATCAAGTGTTCTCAAATCCTTAAAGACTCAATCCGATAAGATAACTTCAAAGGGAAAACTCAATTCATCACAAGGGAGTAGAGGGGGAGAAACATCATAAGATCCAACTATAATAGCAAAGCTCACGATACATCAATATCATGCCATAGAGAGAACACGAGAGAGAGGGAGAGAGAGAGAGATCAAACACATAGCTACTGGTACATACCCTCAGCCCCGAGGGTGAACTACTCCATCCTCGTCATGGAGAGCACCGGGATGATGAAGATGGCCACCGGTGAGGGATCTCCCCTCCGGCAGGGTGCCGGAATGGGCTCCCGAGAGGTTTTTGGTGGCTACAGAGGATTGCAGCGGCGGAACTCACAATCTATCTTCTGTTCGATGGTGTTAGGGTATAAGGGAATATATAGGCGAAAGAAGTCGGTCAGGGGAGCCACGAGACAGAGGGCGCGCCCAGGGGGTGGGCGCGCCCTCCTTTCTCCTGGCCACCTTGAAGCGTCCTTTACTTCAACTCCAAGTCTCCTGGATCATATCCGTTCCAAAAATAATGCTCCCAAAGGTTTCATTCCGTTTGGACTCCGTTTGATATTCCTTTTCTTCGAAATACTGAAATAGGCAATAAAACAGCAATATGGGCTGGGCCTCCGGTTAATAGGTTAGTCCCAAAAGTAATACAAAAGTGTATAATAAAGCCCGTAATCATTCAAAACAGATAATAAAATAGCATGAATGCTTCATAAATTACAGATACATCGGAGACGTATCAGCGCCCGATCTGGAGGTCGGTCAGGATTAAAGGGATGGCCTGGGGGCGCTGCCAAGCACGGCGGTGGTGTGAGATTGAGGGGAGGGTGGGGCGGTGAAGGCAGGGGTCTGGGCCGGTGGTCGCTGGCGGTTCGAGAAAGATCGTTAACAGTGACTGGCGAGAGGTAAACGAAGGCCATCTGCCCATTCCTTATAGACCGAATGGTTCATTAAAAAAAATCGACTGGCCTATTTATTTTCAGTCGACTGTTATCTTAGATATGACCACATGTGGTGGTGTCTTTGGAGGAGTACCTGCATTTCCTGTGCTCATATATTACAAAATCATACGGAGTAGAATCTAATTTTGTTTGCCATGCAATGTTGTAGAGCTATCATATGTCTCCTGTCATTTATTTTTCACCCACCTTCTATCTGCTACTTTTACAGTGCACTAGTTCTGCACACACTTCACCCATACTCTCACTATTGTGTTTTTATGCAAGGGTATTTCAGAGTCTGCCTCGAGAGAAGCAAAAAAGAGAAGAGAGAAGTTGAGCCAAGTTTCTTCGTGGTTAGGCACGACACGTTTCAGCGCTATAAAGGGTGCAGTGTAAGTAGATGGAGACGGTAAACGTAGCTCTCGAGTTGATGACCTCGCTCGCAATGAACCACCATCCCAGGTGCTTGCTTTAACTTCGTGGTGTCATATGTGGTTGCATGTTCGATATGGTGTCTAGCTTGTATTCGAAAGGCCGAAGTCGGTCTTGGGGCTTCTATGCCTAGCATTGCCACACTTTGCCACATATTTTTGCCAAGCTTGCCTAAGGTTTTAGTTCATCAAAATGAAAGCCACAAGTTGGCAAGCCTAAGGGAATCGTTCCACATTTTTTGTGTGTTTGCCATGTGGGGTCCAAGTGTGGCTTGCCTAAGGTGTGGCTTGAACCAAACACTCACCTAAGTTAGTCAAACTTGCCTAGCTTTAGGTGTGGCAACATTTGGCAAAGTTAGTCACAAACCAAACAACCCCTTTATTAAGATAAGGAAAGATATTTTTTACATGAACCACCATCCCGTGAGCACCAGAAGACAAATAGCTAGTCAGGGCACTGACCGAGCCAGTGACAAGCCCAACAAAGATAGGCATCACCTGGAAGCCAACTAAAAAGTTGCGATGGTGGCGAAGCAGCCCGCTTCCCACCAGGCTCTCAGGTCCTAGATGATCATGCTCACAACTCCAGCCAGATGTCTAGCTTGTATTGCTTCCAATTTGGTTAAATTGCATCCGCTTAGCTTACACATTATACCTTTGAATATGACATGCCTTTCTGTTTTTGGTACATACTAGTACATCTGTGTATTAACCATGTTCTTACATCAAACTAATGTTCTTGCATATCCCTCATCAATCACTTATGATGAGGCAGGCAGACAAGTGGACTACTCCTCATTTAAAGAATGCAGCGTCAGCCTCCCGACATGATTCTCAAGAAACAGCAATGCTAGATGAAGATAGTGAACGTAGCTCTATAGTTGATTACATCATTTCCCCTACACTAGCATCACGGGTGCTTGCTCTAACTTGGCAGCGTGATATCTGGTTGCATGTTGCATATGGTGTCTAGATTGTAATTCTTCCAATCTGGTTAAACTGCATGTGCTAGTCTGCTTAGCTTATACATTATACCTGTTAATGTGACATGCCTTCCTATATTTAGTACATAGTACATCTGTCTATTAAGCATGTCCTTACATAAAACTATTGTTTTTTTTATCCCGCATCAATCAATATGACAATACACCTTTAGTATATGCAGTGTGCTATTATTTGCATCTTTCATATGATTTATAGCATGCGCTGCTTCTAATTTGTTGAAATTCCATTTATGATAGGACACTTTTAACTTGGCAGAGTCATACTGGTTGCATCTTTCATGTGGTGTCTAGCTTGCATTGCTTCTTATTTGTTGGAATGGTTTCTGCTTAGTTTACACAAACAGTTGTGAACATGCCATGCCGTCCTGTTTTTCGTACATATTCCATCTTGGTATCATGTGTTTGCCTTAAATCAAAGTAGGGATTGTCAGTATCATGCATGAATGAGTTCTGAAGAGAGAATTTTATTGCTTTTTCTTGTCGGTTTTACTTGAAAATTCAAAATCAATAAAGCGGAAGGAAGTTAGCAAGGCAGCGGATAAAGGTGCTCGTTCCGAACGGAGGGCCTCTACAGTTTCTACTCCTCCACACCTCCAAGATGATTTCCAAGACAACGCATGCATAGACACTCAACAAAGTTGTGTTTATAATGAGCACGTCTCCCCTAGTGCACCATCACCGGTGCTCCCTCTAACTTGGCACTGTTATATGTGGTTGCATGTTATGTGTGATGTCTAGCTTGTATTGCTTCTAATTTTGTTGAATTCCATCTGCTTACTTTACACATTATACTTGAATAAGACATGTGTTCCTGTTTCTAGAACATACAATATCTGTCTATCAGACCATGTTCTTACATCAAATTACTATTGTCGTGTAACCTGCAACAATCACTTATCATAAGACACGTTTGACTTTGGAGTGTGATATAGGTTACATCTCGCATTCTTTTCTAGCTTGAACTACTAATTTGTTGAAATGGCACTTATGACGAGACAATTTTAACTTGGTAGAGTGATATTCGTTGCATCTTTCATATGGTATCTAGCTTACATTGCTTCTAATCTATTGAAATGCCTTCTCCTTAGTTTACACATCATAAGTTGTGAATATGCAATGGCACTAATGAACCCCGCAAAAAAAGTTGTGAATATGCAATGCTGTGAATATGCAATGGCACTAATGACGAGAGACCTCTAACATGGTAGTGTGATGTTGTTTGCATCTTGCATATGATTTATTTCTTGTACTGCTTTACATTTGTTTAAACGCCATTTATGATGAGACAGTGTTAACTTGGCAGAGCGATATTTGTAGCATCTTTCATATGGTGTCTACCTTCCATTGCATTGCTTCAAATTTGGTGAAATGTCTTCTTCTTAGTTTAAACATCATAGTTCTGGTTATCTCTTCCGTCCAGTTTTCATACATATTACATCCTCCTATCATGTGGTTGTCTAACATCAAAGTTCAGTTCGTCTGCATCACACATCAATTTGTTCTGAAGAACTAAATTGTTATTCGTTTTTCTTGTCAGCTTGACTTAACATGGCGCAGAGAAAGAGGAAGAAACACAGAATGGCAGGGAATGAGAAGCGGGTGAATCCTGCAGATTCTGCTGGTACTGATGGTGCAATAGAAGATCAAAGTCCAGCGGAAAATTCTACAAACACGGCATCCCATGCTACACGAGCTGCAAAAAAAGCCAAACAGAAACAAATAGCTGCCACCAAACAAGCAGAGACAGCCCTAGTTCTTGCAACACCTATGATGACCCACAAGTGTAGGGGGTCTATCGTAGTCCTTTCGATAAGTAAGAGTGTCAAACCCAACGAGGAGCAGAAGGAAATGATAAGCGGTTTTCAGTACGGTTTTCTCTGCAAGCACTGAAATTGTAGGTAATAGATAGTTTTGTGATAAGATAAATTGTAACGAGTAACAAGCAACGAAAGTAAATAAAGTGCAGCAAGGTGGCCCAATCCTTTTTGTAGCAAAGGATAAGCCTGGACAATTTCTTATAATGAGAAAAGAGCTCCCGAGGACACATGGGAATTATCGTCAAGCTAGTTTTCATCACGCTCATATGATTCGCTTTCGGTACTTTGATAATTTGATATGTGGGTGGACCGGTGCTTGGGTACTGCCCTTACTTGGACAAGCATCCCACTTATGATTAACCCCTTGTCGGAGTAATGGGCCACGGGTAGGCTCACCCGAGTCCCTGGATTTATCAAGACTTTGGGCCAGCTTCGCCTTGCTGCGCCCCAAGCTAAAGCTCCGCCCTCTGGGGGTGGCTAGCTCAACGGCCAGCCACCAGACGGCGGCCAACCACCACCAGACGGCATCATGAGCGGTCGGCCCCAGCCAGCCGACCTCTAGGGAAGACGGCCATCGCGCACCCTCAGAGTCTGTGCCCCCATTGAGAGGACGAGATGGGGCGTGGCTACAGTGAAGCCCTCACCCCCGAATCTTGGGATTGGCGTGGCCACAGTGTCCCGTACGGGCGGAGATCTCCGCATGGTGTGGCACTGTTGCCACTCTCCCTTGACATTACTCTGGGCAGGCGGAGCCCTGCCCCCCACGACGGCATGTCGGTACGGCCCGCAGGCTACGGGTCCTACCGGGCAGTGACATCCCAGAAGACGGCGCACACCGAACCAATCGGACCAGGAGAGGGCCGACCTCTAGCAGGCGGCCGTCCCTTCTCTCGAAGCAAGCGCACCATTAACCTGATGAGACCAGGTGTGGCTACATTGATCTCCCACCAGGCGGCTGGACTGTAGCCACACTGAGCTAACCAAGCCAGCGTCATTAGCAGCACGGCTACAGTGAGCAGCCACCTACCAGACCCGCCAGTGCCGGGAGCGTCCTGTCGGCTCCATACCAGACCAGTCGGTGGGGCCCACCAGGCGGCAGGCCCCAGTAGTCGGCGGAGAAGCCAGAGGCCGGAGACGCTGACAGCCGGGCCCAGCAGCCGGCCAGATAACTATTGTACCCCTGGGGGTAGGCCTATATAAACCCCTAGGGCACCCAAGCAAATGGTTCCCACCCCATTAGACCTAGCCACATTCCTAGAGCAGGGGGGGCTAGCCTTGCCTTCTCCTGCCTCTAGCATACAGCTCGAGGAGCAACTCTGTATCACTTGTGCCCTTAGTGAACATGCGGAGACCCCACAGAGCAGGACTAGGGGTGTTATCTCCTAGGAGAGCCCCGAACCTGGGTAAAGTATGTCGGTGTTCGTGTCTACGCCTCATCCCGCTTCGGGGCACCGGGGACGTTCTACTCGCTCCCACCATGATAAGCCATCTTTTGGCATATGTCGCACCCAACCCCCGACACCCGTATTGCAAGCATCCGCAACTACAAAAGAAGTATTCAAGTAAACCTAACCAAAGCATTAAACATAAGGATCCAAATCAGCCCCTTACGAAGCAACGCATAAACTAGGGTTTAAGCTTCCGTCACTCTAGCAACCCATCATCTACTTATTACTTCCCAATGCCTTCCTCTAGGCCCAAATAATGGTGAAGTGTCATGTAGTCGACGTTCACATAACACCACTAGAGGAAAAGACAGCATACATCTCATCAAAATATCAAATGAATACCAAATTCACATGACTACTAATAGCAAGACTTCACCCATGTCCTCAGGAACAAACATAACTATTCACAAAGCATATTCATATTCATAATCAGAGGAGTAATAATATGCATTAAGGATCTAAACATATGATCTTCCACCAAGTAAACCAATTAGCATCAACTACAAGGATTAATCAACACTACTAGCAACCCACAGGTACCAATTTGTGGTTTGGATACAAGACATGAACTAGGGTTTTGAGAGGATATGGTGCTGGTGAAGATGTTGATGGAGATTGACCCCCTCCCGATGAGAGGATCCTTGGTGATGACGATGGTGATGATTTCCCCCTCCCGGAGGGAAGTTTCCCAGGCAGAACAGCTCCGCCGGAGCCCTAGATTGGTTCCGCCAAGGTTCCGCCTCATGGCGGCGGAGTTTCGTCCTGTAAGCTTGCCCACAATTTTTTCCAGGGTAAAAGCCTTCATATAGCATAAGATGGACACCGAAGGGCCACCAGGGGGCCTAGGAGACAAGGGGCGCGCCCAGTAGAGGTGGGCGCGCCCCCACCCTCCTGGCCAGGTTGTGGGCCCCCTGAGGTGTTTCTCCCGCTCAATAATTCTTCTTAATTCCAAAAATAAGTTTCGTGGAGTTTCAGGATTTTTGGAGCAGTGCAGAATAGGTTTCCAATGTTTGCTCCTTTTCCGGCCGAATTCCATTACCAAGCATTCCCCTCTTCATGATAAACCTTGTAAAATAAGAGACAATAGCCATAAGTATTGAGATATAATGTGTAATAACAGCCCATAATGCGATAAATATTGATATAAAAGCCTGATGCAAAATAGACGTATCAACTCCCCAAGCTTAGACCTCCCTTGTCCTCAAGCGGAAGCCGATATCGAAAAATATGTCCACATGTTTCGAGATAGAGGTGTCGATAAAAATAAAATACGGACATGAGGGCATCATGATCATTCTTATAACAGCAACATAAATAGATTTTCTCATATGACTTCTTATGCTCAAGTAAAAATCAATTCACTATATCAAATATGGTTCAGAAACTTCATTAGAAGCTAACAAACTATTGATACATCTCCAACGTATCTATAATTTTTGATTGTTCCGTGCTATTATATTACCCCTTTTGGATTTTTATGGGCTTTATTTTACACATTTATATCATTTTTCGGACTAACCTACTAACCGGAGGCCCAGCCCGTATTGCTGTTTTTTTTGCCTATTTCAGTATTTCGAAGAAAAGGAATATCAAACAGAGTCCAAACGGAACGAAACCTTCAGGAGCGTGATTTTTGGAACGAACGTGATCCGGAGAACTTGGAGTGCAAGTCAAGAAGCAAACGAGGCGGCCAGGAGATAGGACGGCGCGCCCACCCCTCCTGTGCACGCCCCTGTCTCCTAGGCCCCACGAGCGGCCACCGACGTACTTCTTCCTCCTATATATACCCACGTACCCCGTAAACATCCAGGGAGCCAAAGAAAAACAATTTCCACCGCCGTAACCTTCTATATCCGCGACATCCCATCTTGGAGCCTTCGTCGGTGCTCGGTCGGAGGGGGAATCGACCACGGAGGGCTTCTACATCAACACCATAGCCCCTCCGATGAGTTGTGAGTAGTTTACCACAGACCTTCGGGTCCATAGTTATTAGCTAGCTGGCTTCTTCTCTCTTTTTGGATCTCAATACAATGTTCTCCCCCTCTCTTGTGGAGATCTATTCGATGTAAACTCTTTTTGCGGTGTGTTTGTCGAGATCCGATTAATTGTGGGTTTATGATCAAGTTTATCTATGAGAAATATTTGAATCTTCTCTGAATTCTTTTATGTATGATTGAGTTATCTTTGCAAGTCTCTTTGAATTATCTTTTTGGTTTGGCCTACTAGATTGATCTTTCTTGCCATGGGAGAAGTGCTTAGCTTTGGGTTCAATCTTGAGGTGTCCTTACCCAGTGACAGAAAGGGTTGCAAGGCACGTATTGTATTGTTGCCATCGAGGATAAAAAGATGGGGTTTATATCATATTGCATGAGTTTATCCCTCTACATCATGTCATCTTTCTTAATGCGTTACTTTGTTCTTATGAACTTAATACTCTAGATGCATGCTGGATAGCGGTCGATGTGTGGAGTAATAGTAGTAGATGCACGCAGGAGTCGGTCTACTAGTCACGGACGTGATGCCTATATACATGATCATGCCTAGATAATCTCATAATAATTCGCTTTTCTATCAATTGCTCGACAACAATTTGTTCACCCACTGTAATACTTATGCTATCTTGAGAGAAGCCACTAGTGAAACCTATGGCCCCCGGGTCTATCTTTTATCATATAAGCTTTCAATATACTTTTATTTGCATCTTTACTTTCTGCATCTATATTATAAAATACCAAAAATATATTTATCTTATCATACTATCTCTATTAGATCTCACTTTCGCAAGTGGTCGTGAAGGGATTGACAACCCCTTTATTGCGTTGGTTGCGAGTTCTTTGTTTGTTTGTGTAGGTGCGTGGGACTTTTGAGGAGCCTCCTACTGGATTGATACCTTGGATCTCAAAAGCTGAGGGAAATACTTACGCTACTATTGCTGCGTCACCCTTTCTTCTTCAAGGAAAACCAACGCAAGCTCAAGACGTAGCAAGAAGGATTTCTGGTGCCACTGCCGGGGAGGTCTTAGCTCAAGTCAAGACATACCAGGTACCCATCACAAACTCATCTCCCTCGCATTTACATTATTTGCCATTTGCCTCTCGTTTTCCTCTCCCCCACTTCACCCTTGTTGTTTTATTCGCCCTCTCTTTCCCAATCTTCTCCTCTCTTTTTTGCTTGCCTTTTTCTATTTGCTTGTTGTGTTGGATTACTTGTTGCCATGGCGCAATATAATACCAAATTGTGTGATTTCTCCAATACCAATAATAATGATTTCCTTAGTACTCCGATTGCTCCTCTTAATGATGTTAAGTCTTGTGAAATCAATACTGCTTTGCTGAATCTTGTTATGAAAGATCAATTCGCCGGCCTTCCTAGTGAAGATGCCACTACTCATCTAAACAACTTTGTTGATTTGTGTGATATGCAAAATAAGAAAGATACGGATAATGATATTGTTAAATTGAAGTTATTTCCGTTTTCGCTTAGAGATCGTGCAAAAGTTTGGTTTTCGTCTTTGCCTAGAAATAGTATTGATTCTTGGAACAAGTGCAATGATGCTTTTATCTCTAAGTATTTTCCTCCCGCTAAGATTATCACTCTTAGAAACGATATTATGAATTTTAAACAACTTGATCATGAGCATGTTGCCCAATCTTCGGAAAGAATGAAATTGATGATTCGCAATTGCCCTACTCATGGTTTGAATTTATGGATGATCATACAAAATTTTTATACCGGTTTGAACTTTGCTTCTAGAAATCTTTTAGATTCGGCCGCGGGGGGCACGTTTATGGAAATCACGTTAGGAGATGCTACAAAACTTCTTGATAATATCTTATATTTACTAATTGGAGGCACCATACGAGGCACCATGTTAATCCTTAGAATTAAAGAATATCGACCGTTGGATTAATTTATAACATATCTATAGCCTTCAGATGAAAGATAAGACATGTTGTCTCATATTACTCCACGTATGGGAGTCTTAGTCCCATAGGACTCTCTCCGTTTCATTAAGAAAAGAAAATCTTTCTTTGAAAACAAAAATCTGGGTGTCTTATGCTACCACGTATCGGAGACTTCCTCCCTTAAGTCGCTCTTGGTTTCCTGGAAAAAAATGAAATATTACGTAAAAAAATATAAGCCAGGAATTTTCTTACGAAATCACTTAAGGTAAAAAAAATAGAAAAATATACATTAACTTTCAGGCTCCAAAAAATCGTAATTAATCATAAACCTATTATATCCAAATTTAATGGTCAAGCTTAGTTAGGCGGCCATGCCATATAAATTTTTAATAGAAAAACTACACGTACCAAAAGTATTAAAAAGATTAAACCCACATGCACAAAAAATTGTCCTGCATGCCCGCGTTCAAGTACCAACCAAAGCAAAATCCATTTGCCTTCTCTGTTCATAAAAAAAGGAGACATGTTATCAAATAAAGATACACATAAATGAAACGTCTTTAGGCCCAATGCTAGAAAAGGAGTCCATGTCCTAAATATCACCAAAATAAAAACCACGTGTGTGCTCCCTTGACAAAAAAAATTAAAGTCCTGTACAAATAATTGCTCGCCAAAACCTCACTCTTAGAAAAAGTACGCTTAAATATTTTTCAGCCACATGCATGTTCCCATGAGAAAAATGAAATTAAAAAACCATGTCCAATTATTCCTTTTGAAAAAAAAGTCTATTCTTGACAAAAAACAAATTAAAGTCTTGTACAAATAATTGTTCGCCAAAACCTCACGCTTAGAAAAAGTACACTTAAATGTTTTTCAGCCACATGCATGTTCCCATGAGAGAAATGAAATTAAAAAACCACGTCCAGTTATTCCTTTTGAAAAAAAGTCTATTCTTGAATGATTTTTTTTCATTCCTTTTGAAACAAAAAAAACTTGACTGAGATTAAATAAATCAAAAACTAAAAGAATATTTGTCCCTAACAGATTCAAAGTTGTAATTGATTTATAATTTTTGTAAGATTTGACCTGGTATACGTACCAATTATTTCAATACTGGATAGCTCATCAGGTCAAGAAAAGGTTCAACTGATAGAAACAAATTAGGGTGTTTCTACACTTCTCTTCATCTACTGTAGGACACGTGATGTGACAAATGAATTTACACAACAATGTTAGATAGAGAAATTTCTAGCCCGTGCAGTCGCACGGGTAGATGACTAGTTATGGCTAATTATTCTCAATGGCACACCGGAAGATCTTCTAGTAAAAAAGTGCATGCTATAGAAGAAATCAATGTTTTGAGTGGAAAGATGGATGAACTTATGAAGTTTTTTGCTACTAAAAATACTCCTCTTTATCCCAATGATATGCCTTTGTCTACTTTGATTGAGAATAATAATGAATCTATGGATGTGAATTTTGTTGGTAGGAATAGTTTTGGAAACAATGCTTATAGTGGAAACTTTAATTCTAGACCGTTCCCTAGTAATTCCTCTAATAATTATGGAAACTCCTACAATAATTCTTATGGTAATTTCAATAAGATGCCCTCTGATTTTGAGAATAGTATGAAAGAATTTATGATTTCTCAAAAGAATTTTAATGCTTTGCTTGAAGAAAAATTGCTCAAAGTTGATGATTTGGCTAGGAACGTTGATAGACTTGCGCTTGATGTTGATTCTCTCAAACTTAGATCTACTCCTCCTAAGCATGATATCAATGAGTCTCTCAAAGCAATGAGAATTTCCATTGATGAGTGCAAGGAAAGAACCGCTAGATTGCATGCTAAGAAAGATTGCTTTGTAAAGGCGTGTTCTTCTAGTTTCCATGAAAATAATGATGAGGATCTTAAAGTTATTGATGTGTCTCCTATTAGATCTTTGTTTTGAAATATGAATCTTGATAATAATGGGACTGGAGATGAGTCAACTTTAGTTAGAAGGCGTCCCAAGAATTCAGAGTTTTTAGATCTTGATGATAAATTTGGTAAAAGTGGGATTGGAGAGGTCATGAATTTAAATAGTATTGAACCCACTATCTCGGATTTAAAGGAATTTGATTATGATAATTGTTCTTTAGAAGGTTGTATTTCCTTTTTGCAATCCGTTGTTAATCCTCCTCATGCTTATAGTCAAAATAAAGCTTTTACCATACATATTGTTGATGCCTTGATGCAATCTTATGATGAAAAACTTAATTTGGAAGTTTCTATACCTAGAAAACTTAATGATGAGTGGGAACCTACTATAAAGATTAGAATTAAAGATCATGAGTGTTTTGCTTTGTATGATTTGGGTGCTAGTGTTTCCACAATTCCGAAAACTTTATGTGATATTCTAGGTTTCCATGATCTTGATGATTGCTCTTTAAATTTGCACCTTGCGGATTCCACCATTAAAAAGCCAATGGGAAGGATCAATGATGTACTCATTGTTGCAAATATAAATTTGGTGCCCGTAGATTTTATCGTTCTTGATATAGATTGCAATCTTTCTTGCCCTATTATTCTTGGTAGACCTTTCCTTAGAACGATTGGTGCGACTATTGATATGAAGGAAGGGAATATTAGATTCCAATTTTCATTAAAGAAAGGCATGGAGCACTTTCCAAGAAAGAAAGTCAAATTACCTTATGAATCTATCATGCGAGCTACTTATGAATTGAGTGCCAAAGATGGCATCACTTAGATCTATCTTCGCTTTTATGCCTAGCTAGGGGCGTTAAACGATAGCGCCAGTTGGGAGGCAACCCAATTTTATTTGTGTTTTTTGTTTTTGTTCCTGTATAAATTTTTCATCTACCTTCTGTTTAGATGTGTTTTTATCTTTTAATTAGTGTTTGTGCCAAGTAGAACCTATAGGATAACCTATGATGATAGTTGATTTGATTCTGCTGAAAAACAGAAACTTTGCGCGCACTAAATTAGTTTTGTTAAATCACAGAAACTGATTTTGCGTTGATTCTTTTTGCTTATGATCAATATACAAATTGTCCAGGACTTCCTATTTTTTAGGAGTTTTAGAGTTCCAGAAGTTTGCGTTAGTTCTGATTGCTCTGACTATTACTTTTTGATGATTCTGTTTTTCGTGTGTTGTTTGCTTATTTTGATGCATGTATGGCTAGTATTAAGTGGTATGAACCATAGAGAACTTGTAATATAGTAGGTTTAACACCAAAATAAATAAATAATGAGTTAATTACAGTACCTTATGTGGTGGTTGTGACACCCCAAAATTTTGACCTTGTTTTATTAATTAAATTTTTTCCAGGAAACTAAAACTTTTATTTTCTGGGCTCCCTTTTTGATTTTTGAACCTTTTTTCTCCCTTGCTATTATGGAGTTCTCCCCATACAGAAAACTTTTCAAATATGTTATTGGACTTGTTTAACCTCTCAAGAAAAACTTTTCTTTTATTAGTAGAACTAATTACATAATTAATTTGCTTGATCTTTATTTTCTTGAAAAATGGTTTTTTCAAGGTTATATAGCCATATTTGAACTACAACCATTTGATATATTTATCTAAAAATCCAACCAAAATTTGGAGATGTCATGTGATGTTTTTAAATCACTTTTATACAAAAATATCTTTTATTCTTGAAATATTTTGAGTGCTACACATGCTTTTCTTCACTGGTCCAGAGAGCAACTTTGCACTACAACGCTTTTAAATAATTCTTTCTAGCCTCCACCAAAATTATGGGATGTCAGTAGGAGCATATTATTCCACTTTGTGCAAAAACCCATTTATGTTCTTTGAAAATTTTGAGTGTAACAACCTCATCTTCATTCTGGTCCAACATGAGGGATTGTACAACATCCATATTATTTCTTACTCCTTGGCCATATATTATTTCTCCTACTTGTAGTCCTCCATGTTAAACCCTTAAGTCTAGGAGAGTGGACCCATTGGATGATTCCAAGTGCTTGCAACAATGCCATTTGCTTTCTGTCCAGAATTGAAGTTTTGCAAAACTTGCACTAGCAAGTTTCTCCTTTCTCCAAACTAACTTCACCACCCTCTCTTTCATCCACAGAGACACTAGTATGGAAGATTTGGCCCCTCCAAGAATAGCCTAGGTGCCTTTGGCATTTTGACAAACACCCTATGTGCATGTCCAGATTTGGCATGATTTCAAGTTTACACTGTGAACTTGCACCTCCGATCAAACAAGCACGTCCACTAGACTCCCCGTTACTCCTAACCTAGATTTGCTAAATGCCAGCCTCACCCAAGCTCTGTAGCATGCTCTGGCATTACGTCGAGCACGTCCCGTGCATGCCCAGAGCGCGAGCAGAGCGTGCGTTTGGCACGCACATGCGCCGAGCCGACACGCTGGCCCCCACGGTATTGGCCTGCTCTGCAGCACCACGCCACGCGCTCCCCTTCTCACCACATCACGCCAAGCCGCCCCTCGCCACGCCCCGGCAGGCCAAGAGCTAGCCGCCGCGGTCGCCCGACAGCCGCTGCTCATGTCGGCGCCGTCCGAGCCTCCCCCGCTTGCCAGCTCGCCCCTGGAGCAGTGCCCACTCGTCCGCTAGCTCCTGCCGTCATCCCCAGCCACGCCACGTTACCCTGCAAGCTACAGAGAGGCGGTTCGCCGGCATCCTCATCCGCCGCCACGGAACCGACCTCGACGAGCTATAAAAGGAGGCCCCCGAGCTTCCCCGAGCACGCAAGCAACCTCAGGCCACCCCAATGGCACTCCCCTAGCTCGCATTCGACCCAGGGAGGTCATCCTCCCCACCTCCGGCAGCAGCGGCCGCCGCCATGGCCCCAGCTCTCCCAGCGCCACCAGGGCCTCTCCCTCCCATTGCTCTTCGCCAAGAACACCTACTTACTTCTAGGAACCCAACCCCCTACTTGATTTTGATCGGGGACCATCGCCGCCACAAAACCACTTCGCCACCGAAGCCTCCTCCGCCGCGAAGCTCGCCGCCGGCAGCTCCCACCGTCCCCACCTACCTGACGACCACCGGGAGGACCGCCCTGGAGTGGCGGATCCATCCCCTCCCTCGGGGCCCCGCGAGGAGCCGCCAGTCGCCGGCGACGATCGCCGGAGCTCCGCCTCCGCTCGGGACAGAGGAAGGAGAGGGAGGAAAATTGTCAAACCTGACTAGTGGGCCACCTAGGACCCACTGTGAGTGACCCCGCTCGGTCCATGCGGAGTAAGTGGAAGCGCAAAACCCCGAGTACGTTTCCCCTGTTCGAAGACGTATTCTGCCGAAACGTTTTCTTTTCTGTTTTATTATTAAAAAACATATTTTGACCAAATGTTTGACTGGCTATATCTTTTAAAATATAACTCCAAATGAATTAATTCTTTTTCCTACCTCTCTCAAATATTGTCTAGTTTATTTTAAGGTTTATTTGAAAAAATTTCAAAACAACTTTTGGTGCTGTTTTTATTTTGTGTGTTAATTCTTTATATTGCTAAAATAGGATTTTTGAAGAGAGGAGAAACTTTCAAAAGTTTTGAAGTACACCCTGACTTACCACACATTGAAGGCAAGCATTCTGAACCTCGGCATAATATTTTTGGTGTGTTCGTTGACACGTTTATAACACCACCTCATTTCGAAGGACTTGTTATTTCATGTGATATGATCATTTGCATGGATGCATATTGGTGATTTCCATGCTGTTGGAAATGAGTATACTTGTGATGGTAATCATCCTCATGTATCTTGCATGCCTGCCGGAAAGGAATCCGGGAAAGCCTCTGCCTTGGGTAGGCGTGAGCTTGTCGCCGATCTCCGTCGGGACGGGTATGTCCGATATGGCATGGTAAGATATAATGAGTGTTGATTGTATTGGTTGAAATATATTTGTTATACATGTCATGAAGGAAACTACAAACCTCCTGAGTCGACCGTAGATCGAGTCTTGTTCCAGTAACCCCCACACTTGTTTCGTGCTACTACTTGTCCCTGCCACAGGTAGGGTACGGTTCAGTAATTTGTCAACCCCTTTCTAGCACACACCGCATGAGGGGCGGGATGAGGTACCATGGCCATGGATTAAAGCCATCATCCGGTCGGGGGCATGGGTGTTTCGGTTGGGGCCGAGAGGAGGCCACCCCTTAGAGCGCGCGATATAAATTTGATCCCATGCTACGCGAGGTTGTAGCCTCCCCACTTAGAGTTTGCTTGACGGGTGTCGTGGGTGATTCCGGACACCGGTAAGTTAAGCTGGTGTGTGCAAGTCAGGTGTGTTTTCATTTAAAAGACCGTAAGCGGAATTAGTCCCGATGGAATAAAGGAATCCGTTACTCGTGGGTAAAGAGTACACCCTCTGCAGAGATTAAAACCTATTCGAATAGCCGTGTCCATGGTTAAGCATTACAGTCTGGGACGGGTCAAGTGTCGGTCTTAGTGTCGGTCTTCGGAGGTGAAGCGGTTAACCAGAACTGGAACAACATGGATTGTGACTTGTGACTTATATGATTATTATTATCGTTGACTAACCCATGATATTATTGTTATTATCGAGTATCTCTGGGATGGTTCTACCTCCGGGATATTCACTATGATTGTTTAATTTAAAAGCCCTTTATGTGGGGTCGCTCAGACGCCCGACTGTGGCATTTCTTTTAAAGCCCTTTATGTGGTGTCGCTCGGACGCCCGACTGTGGCATTTCTTTTAAAGCCCTTTATGTGGTGTCGCTCAGACGCCCGACTGTGGCATGCTTGTTATTTATTTCATAATTTTTAATACTTTTATGACATTGCATATTCATATATTACATGCTTACCCACATCAGAGTTATATTTATCTTTGTGACTGACGTCATGAGCATAAAATATTGTCAGCCCATCATTGTTATATTATACCTGTGTTTAAAAATGTTTGTGAGTACATTCAAAGTACTCACTGGCTTGTCTCTGGCTATTGTCTTGGCCAGATTTTCTTGCACAGAGAGGAGCGGTGCGATGACAGCCCCGGAACCTAAGCAACGGAGATAGCAGCCTCGCGGAGATAGGAGTTAACCTGGTCACTGTTCTGTGGGAATTGGAGTCCCATAGACACCGATGATCCACAAACCGCTTCGCCATCAACCACTAGAAACCATTTGTTGTACTCACAGCCGAATGGTCTTGTACCACATATTTTGTATTTTTCTTGCAATTTCGTATCAAGTTGGAGCCTCATCACTAACAAGTAATCACGGGGCTGATGAGCACGACAATCTTTTTCTCGAAATTTATTACCGGAAAACCGGTCGTGTGGCAGACTTGGTATCGAGCCAGTTGACCATTGGCTAATCCTATCTTAGCCAGGTCAAAAAACCTAGGAAAACCAACCCATCAGACCCTAACCAAAAACCCCAGCCAAGCTTCCCGTGCAAGATAGCCACACAGAGACCCCGACACTTTTGGCAGTCGGTGCCCAGCCTATCAGCCTAGCCTGTCAGTCGCGCGCTAGTAATCTGTCTTATTCGCAAGCGTGCGAGGGAAGACTTCGTTCCCTTTTTCTATAAAAGGGCATGCTAGCCTCAACACAGCACAGCCCCGCCCATCAACCAAAATACCTTGATGACCCCAAAGTACTTTGTCGTCTTTGGGGAGCACACTCCAACGGGATTGCGGCCAACAATCCCCACGATGGTCATCATCGCTGCCCCGAGCCTGCAGCCCCTCAACCCTCTCCAGCTATTTCCGACGGTGAAAACCGTGGAGAAACCTCGGCATCCACGAAGCAAGCCCGCTTAGATATGAACGAGGTAGACTAAAATCGCTCGAATGATACCGAGCCTTAGAATGACCTCGCCTTGCAATCTTGTGACCCTGTGTCACCATAATTAGATGTTGTCTGCTTGTGCACTCCTGTTTTTAATAGTAGCCATGCATGAGTATGTTGATGTGCGATTGCATTTTTTTTTCGGGCATAGCTGCCAACCTCGACGGCGCAAGTTTGTGCTATGGATAAATCTTTTGGTTCCAGCTCACCGGAAAGATATTTTTCAAAACAACTCTTAACAAATCTCGAGGACGAGATTTTCTTTTAAGGGGGGTAGTGTTGTGACACCTCAAAATTTTGACCTTGTTTTATTAATTAAAATTTTTCCAGGAAACTAAAACTTTTATTTTCTGGGCTCCCTTTTTGATTTTTGAACCTTTTTTCTCCCTTGCTATTATGGAGTTCTCCCCATACAGAAAACTTTTCAAATATGTTATTGTACTTGTTTAACCTCTCAAGAAAAACTTTTCTTTTATTAGTAGAACTAATTACATAATTAATTTGCTTGATCTTTATTTTCTTGAAAAATGGTTTTTCAAGGTTATATGGCCATATTTGAACTACAACCATTTGATATATTTATCTAAAAATCCAACCAAAATTTGGAGATGTCATGTGATGTTTTTAAATCACTTTTATACAAAAATATCTTTTATTCTTGAAATATTTTGAGTGCTACACATGCTTTTCTTCACTGGTCCAGAGAGCAACTTTGCACTACAACCCTTTTAAATAATTCTTTCTAGCCTCCACCAAAATTATGGGATGTCAGTAGGAGCATATTATTCCACTTTGTGCAAAAACCCATTTATGTTCTTTGAAAATTTTGAGTGTAACAACCTCATCTTCATTCTGGTCCAACATGAGGGATTGTACAACATCCATATTATTTCTTACTCCTTGGCCATATATTATTTCTCCTACTTGTAGTCCTCCATGTTAAACCCTTAAGTCTAGGAGAGTGGACCCATTGGATGATTCCAAGTGCTTGCAACAATGCCATTTGCTTTCTGTCCAGAATTGAAGTTTTGCAAAACTTGCACTAGCAAGTTTCTCCTTTCTCCAAACTAACTTCACCACCCTCTCTTTCATCCACAGAGACACTAGTATGGAAGATTTGGCCCCTCCAAGAATAGCCTAGGTGCCTTTGGCATTTTGACAAACACCCTATGTGCATGTCCAGATTTGGCATGATTTCAAGTTTACACTGTGAACTTGCACCTCCGATCAAACAAGCATGTCCACTAGACTCCCCGTTACTCCTAACCTAGATCTGCTAAATGCCAGCCTCACCCAAGCTCTGTAGCATGCTCTGGCATTACGTCGAGCACGTCCCGTGCACGCCCAGAGCGCGAGCAGAGCGTGCGTTTGGCACGCACATGCGCCGAGCCGACACGCTCGCCCCCACGGTTTTGGCCCGCTCTGCAGCACCACGCCACGCGCTCCCCTTCTCACCGCATCACGCCAAGCCGCCCCTTGCCACGCCCCGGCAGTCCAAGAGCTAGCCGCCGCGGTCGCCCGACAGCCCCTGCTCATGTCGGCGCCGTCCGAAACCTCCCCTTCGCCGGCTCGCCCTGAGCGGTGCCCACTCGTCCGCTAGCTCCTGCCATCATCCCCAGCCACGCCACGTTGCCCTGCAAGTTACAGAGAGGCGGTTCGCCGGCATCCTCATCCGCCGCCACGGAACCGACCTCGACGAGCTATAAAAGGAGGCCCCGAGCTTCCCCGAGCACGCAGGCAACCTCAGGCCACCCCAATGGCACTCCCCTAGCTCGCATTCGACCCAGGGAGGTCATCTTCCCCACCTCCGGCAGCAGCGGCCGCCGCCATGGCCCCAGCTCTCCCAGCGCCACCAGGGCCTCTCCCTCCCATTGCTCTTCGCCAAGAACACCTACTTACTTCCAGGAACCCAACCCCTACTTGATTTTGATCGGGGACCATCGCCGCCACAAAACCACTTCGCCACCGAAGCCTCCTCCGCCGCGAAGCTCGCCGCCGGCAGCTCCCACCGTCCCCACCTACCTGACGACCACCGGGAGGACCGCCCTGGAGTGGCGGATCCATCCCTGCCCTCGGGGCCCCGCGAGGAGCTGCCAGTCGCCGGCGACGATCACCGGAGCTCCGGCTCCGCTCGGGACAGAGGAAGGAGAGGGAGGACGACTAGTCAAACCTGACTAGTGGGCCACCTAGGACCCACTGTTAGTGACCCCGCTCGGTCCACGCGGAGTAAGTGGAAGTGCAAAACCCCTAGTACGTTTCCCCTGTTCGAAGACGTATTCTGCCGAAACGTTTTCTTTTCTGTTTTATTATTAAAAAACATATTTTGACCAAATGTTTGACTGGCTATATCTTTTAAAATATAACTCCAAATGAATTAATTCTTTTTCCTACCTCTCTCAAATATTGTCTAGTTTATTTTAAGGTTTATTTGAAAAAATTTCAAAACAACTTTTGGTGCTGTTTTTATTTTGTGTGTTAATTCTTTATATTGCTAAAATAGGATTTTTGAAGAGAGGAGAAACTTTCAAAAGTTTTGAAGTACACCCTGACTTACCACACATTGAAGGCAAGCATTCTGAACCCCGGCATAATATTTTTGGTGTGTTCGTTGACACGTTTATAACACCACCACATTTTGAAGGACTTGTTATTTCATGTGATATGATCATTTGCATGGATGCATATTGGTGATTTCCATGCTGTTGGAAATGAGTATACTTGTGATGGTAATCATCCTCATGTATCTTGCATGCCTGCCGGAAAGGAATCCGGGAAAGCCTCTGCCTTGGGTAGGCGTGAGCTTGTCGCCGGTCTCCGTCGGGACGGGTATGTCCTGTATGGCATGGTAAGATATAATGAGTGTTGATTGTATTGGTTGAAATATATTTGTTATACATGTCATGCAGAAACTATAAACCTCTGAGTCGTAGTAGATCGAGTCTTATTCGATAACCCCACACTTGTTTCGTGCTACCACTTGTCCCCGCCACGGGTAGGGTGCAGTTCGATAATTTGTCAACCCCTTTCTAGCACACACCGTCTGAGGGGCGGGATGAGGTACCATGGCCATGGATTAAAGCCATCATCCGGTCGGGGGCATGGGTGTTTCGGTTGGGACCGAGAGGAGGCCATCCCTTAGGCGCGATATAAATTTGATCCCATGCTACGCGAGGTTGTAGCCTCCCCACTTAGAGTTTGCTTGACGGGTGTCGTGGATGATTCCAGACACCGGTAAGTTAAGCTGGTGTGTGCAAGTCAGGTGTGTTTTCATTTAAAAGACCGTAAGCGGAATTAGTCCCGATGGACTAAAGGAATCCGTTACTCGTGGGTAAAGAGTACACCTCTGCAGAGATTAAAACCTATTGAATAGCCGTGTCCATGGTTAAGGATTCTGATGCAGGGACGGGTCAAGTGTCGGTCTTAGTGTCGGTCTTGGAGGTGAAGCGGTTAACGAGCTCGAACAACATGGATTGTGACTTGTGACTTATATGATTATTATTATCGTTGACTAACCCATGATATTATTGTTATTATCGAGTATCTCAGGATGGTTCTACCTCCGGATATTCACTATGATTGTTTAATTTAAAAGCCCTTTATGTGGGGTCGCTCGGGCCTTGATTGTGGCATTTCTTTTAAAGCCCTTTATGTGGTGTCGCTCGACGCCTCGATCGTGGCATTTCTTTTAAAGCCCTTTATGTGGGTCGCTCGGGCCTCGATGTGCATGCTTGTTATTTATTTCATAATTTTTAATACTTCTATGACATTGCATATTCATATATTACATGCTTACCCACATCAGAGTTATATTTATCTTTGTGACTGACGTCATGAGCATAAAATATTGTCAGCCCATCATTGTTATATTATACATGTGTTTAAAAATGTTTGTGAGTACATTCAAAGTACTCACTGGCTTGTCTCTGGCTATTGTCTTGGCCAGATTTTCTTGCACGGAGAGGAGCGGTGCGATGACAACCCCGGAACCTAAGCAACGGAGATAGCAGCCTCGCGGAGATAGGAGTTAACCTGGTCAGCTGTTCCTGTGGGAATTGGAGTCCCATAGACACTGATGATCCACAAACCGCTTCCGCCATCAACCACTAGAAACCATTTGTTGTACTCACAGGCCAGAATGGTCTTGTACCACATATTTTGTATTTTGCTTGCAATTTCGTATCAAGTTGGAGCCTCATCACCTAACAAGATAATCACGGGGCTGATGTGCACGTGATCTTTTTTCGAAATTTATTACCGGAAAACCGGTCATGACAGACTTGGTATCGAGCCAGGTGACCATTGGCTAATCCTATCTTAGCCAGGTCAAAAACCTAGGAAAACCAACCCATCGGACCCTAACCAAAACCCCACCAAGCTTCCGTGCAAGATAGCCACACAGAGACCCCGACACTTTTGGCAGTCGGTGCCCAGCCTATCAGCCTAGCCTGTCAGTCGCGCGCTAGTAATCTGTCTTATTCGCAAGCGTGCGAGGGAAGACTTCGTTCCCTTTTTCTATAAAAAGGGCACGCTAGCCTCAACACAGCACAGCCCTGCCCATCAACCAAAATACCTTGATGACCCCGAAGTATCCGTGCGTCTTTGGGAGCACACTCCAACGGGATTGTGGCCAACAATCCCCACGATGGTCATCATCGCTGCCCCGAGCCTGCAGCCCCTCAACCCTCTCCAGCTATTTCTGATGGTGAAAACCATGGAGAAACCTCGGCATCCACGAAGCAAGCCCGCTTAGATATGAACAAGGTAGACTAAAATCGCTCGAATGATACCGAGCCTTAGAATGACCTCGCCTTGCAATCTTGTGACCCTGTGTCACCATAATTAGATGCTGTCTGCTTGTGCACTCCTGTTTTAATAGTAGCCATGCATGAGTATGTTGATGTGCGATTGCATTTTTTTTTCGGGCATAGCTGCCAACCTCGACGACGCAAGTTTGTGCTATGGATAAATCTTTTGGTTCCAGCTCACCGGAAAGATATTTTTCAAAACAACTATTAACAAATCTCGAGGACGAGATTTTCTTTTAAGGGGGGTAGTGTTGTGACACCCCAAAATTTTGACCTTGTTTTATTAATTAAAATTTTTCCAGGAAACTAAAACTTTTATTTTCTGGGCTCCCTTTTTGATTTTTGAACCTTTTTTCTCCCTTGCTATTATGGAGTTCTCCCCATACAGAAAACTTTTCAAATATGTTATTGTACTTGTTTAACCTCTCAAGAAAAACTTTTCTTTTATTAGTAGAACTAATTACATAATTAATTTGCTTGATCTTTATTTTCTTGAAAAATGGTTTTTCAAGGTTATATGGCCATATTTGAACTACAACCATTTGATATATTTATCTAAAAATCCAACCAAAATTTGGAGATGTCATGTGATGTTTTTAAATCACTTTTATACAAAAATATCTTTTATTCTTGAAATATTTTGAGTGCTACACATGCTTTTCTTCACTGGTCCAGAGAGCAACTTTGCACTACAACCCTTTTAAATAATTCTTTCTAGCCTCCACCAAAATTATGGGATGTCAGTAGGAGCATATTATTCCACTTTGTGCAAAAACCCATTTATGTTCTTTGAAAATGTTGAGTGTAACAACCTCATCTTCATTCTGGTCCAACATGAGGGATTGTACAACATCCATATTATTTCTTACTCCTTGGCCATATATTATTTCTCCTACTTGTAGTCCTCCATGTTAAACCCTTAAGTCTAGGAGAGTGGACCCATTGGATGATTCCAAGTGCTTGCAACAATGCCATTTGCTTTCTGTCCAGAATTGAAGTTTTGCAAAACTTGCACTAGCAAGTTTCTCCTTTTTGCAAACTAACTTCACCACCCTCTCTTTCATCCACAGAGACACTAGTATGGAAGATTTGGCCCCTCCAAGAATAGCCTAGGTGCCTTTGGCATTTTGACAAACACCCTATGTGCATGTCCAGATTTGGCATGATTTCAAGTTTACACTGTGAACTTGCACCTCCGATCAAACAAGCATGTCCACTAGACTCCCCGTTACTCCTAACCTAGATCTGCTAAATGCCAGCCTCACCCAAGCTCTGTAGCATGCTCTGGCATTACGTCGAGCACGTCCCGTGCACGCCCAGAGCGCGAGCAGAGCGTGCGTTTGGCACGCACATGCGCCGAGCCGACACGCCCGCCCCCATGGTTTTGGCCCGCTCTGCAGCACCACGCCACGCGCTCCCCTTCTCACCGCATCACGCCAAGCCGCCCCTCGCCACGCCCCGGCAGGCCAAGAGCTAGCCGCCGCGGTCGCCCGACAACCCCTGCTCATGTCGGCGCCGTCTGAGCCTCCCCCGCTCGCCAGCTCGCCCCTGGAGCAGTGCCCACTCGTCCGCTAGCTCCTGCCGTCATCCCCAGCCACGCCACGTTGCCCTGCAAGCTACAGAGAGGCGGTTCGCCGGCATCCTCATCCGCCGCCACGGAACCGACCTCGACGAGCTATAAAGGAGGCCCGAGCTTCCCGAGCACGCAGCAACCTCAGCCACCCAATGGCACTCCCCTAGCTCGCATTCGACCTGTGGAGGTCATCTTCCCCACCTCCGGCAGCAGGCGCCGCCATGGCCCCAGCTCTCCCAGCGCCACCAGGCCTCTCCTCCCATTTCTCTTCGCCAAGAACACCTACTTACTTCCAGAACCCAACCCCTACTTGATTTTGATCGGGGACCATCGCCGCCACAAAACCACTTCGCCACCGAAGCCTCCTCCGCCGCGAAGCTCGCCGCCGGCAGCTCCTACCGTCCCCACCTACCTGACGACCACCGGGAGGACCGCCCTGGAGTGGCGGATCCATCCCGCCCTCGGGGCCCGCGAGCCGCCGATCGCCCGGCGACGATCGCGGAGCTCCGCCTCCGCTTCGGGACGAGAGGAAGGAGAGGGAGGACGACTAGTCAAACCGACTAGTGGGCCACCTAGGACCTTGTCGGTGACCCCCTTCGGTCCGCGGAGTAAGTGGAAGCGCAAAACCCGAGTACGTTTCCCTGTTCAAGACGTATACAAACGCGTTTTCTTTTACATTTTATTATTAAAAACATATTTTGACCAAATGTTTGGTGGCTATATCTTTTAAAATATAACTCCAAATGAATTAATTCTTTTCCTACCTCTCTCAAATATTGTCTAGTTTATTTTAAGGTTTATTTGAAAAAATTTCAAAACAACTTTTGGTGCTGTTTTTATTTTGTGTGTTAATTCTTTATATTGCTAAAATAGGATTTTTGAAGAGAGGAGAAACTTTCAAAAGTTTTGAAGTACACCCTGACTTACCACACATTGAAGGCAAGCATTCTGAACCCCGGCATAATATTTTTGGTGTGTTCGTTGACACGTTTATAACACCACCTCATTTCGAAGGACTTGTTATTTCTTGTGATATGATCATTTGCATGGATGCATATTGGTGATTTCCATGCTGTTGGAAATGAGTATACTTGTGATGGTAATCATCCTCATGTATCTTGCATGCCTGCCGGAAAGGAATCCGGGAAAGCCTCTGCCTTGGGTAGGCGTGAGCTTGTCGCCGGTCTCCGTCGGGACGGGTATGTCCTGTATGGCATGGTAAGATATAATGAGTGTTGATTGTATTGGTTGAAATATATTTGTTATACATGTCATGCAGAAACTATAAACCTCTGAGTCGATAGTAGATCGAGTCTTATTCGATAACCCCACACTTGTTTCGTGCTACCACTTGTCCCCGCCACGGGTAGGGTGCAGTTCGATAATTTGTCAACCCCTTTCTAGCACACACCGTCTGAGAGGGGCGGGATGAGGTACCATGGCCATGGATTAAAGCCAGTCATCCGGTCGGGGGCATGGGTGTTTCGGTTGGGACCGAGAGGAGGCCACCCCTTAGAGCGCGATATAAATTTGATCCCATGCTACGCGAGGTTGTAGCCTCCCACTTAGAGTTTGCTTGCGGGTGTCGTGGATGATTCCGCACACCGTAAGTTAAGCTGGTGTGTGCAAGTCAGGTGTGTTTTCATTTAAAAGACCGTAAGCGGAATTAGTCCCGATGGACTAAAGGAATCCGTTACTCGTGGGTAAAGAGTACACCCTCTGCAGAGATTAAAACCTATTCGAATAGCCGTGTCCATGGTTAAGGATTACTGGGACGGGTCAAGTGTCGGTCTTAGTGTCGGTCTTCGGAGGTGAAGCGGTTAACCAGAACTGGAACAACATGGATTGTGACTTGTGACTTATATGATTATTATTATCGTTGACTAACCCATGATATTATTGTTATTATCGAGTATCTCTGGGATGGTTCTACCTCCGGGATATTCACTATGATTGTTTAATTTAAAAGCCCTTTATGTGGGGTCGCTCGGGCCTTGCCGTGTAGCATTTCTTTTAAAGCCCTTTATGTGGTGTCGCTCGACGCTTCGATCGTGGCATTTCTATTAAAGCCCTTTATGTGGTGTCGCTCAGACGCCCGACTGTGGCATGCTTGTTATTTATTTCATAATTTTTAATACTTCTATGACATTGCATATTCATATATTACATGCTTACCCACATCAGAGTTATATTTATCTTTGTGACTGACGTCATGAGCATAAAATATTGTCAGCCCATCATTGTTATATTATACCTGTGTTTAAAAATGTTTGCGAGTACATTCAAAGTACTCACTGGCTTGTCACTGGCTATTGTCTTGGCCAGATTTTCTTGCACGGAGAGGAGCGGTGCGATGACAGCCCCGGAACCTAAGCAACGGAGATAGCAGCCTCACGGAGATAGGAGTTAACCTGGTCAGCTGTTCCTGTGGGAATTGGAGTCCCATAGACACTGATGATCCACAAACCGCTTCCGCCATCAACCACTAGAAACCATTTGTTGTACTCACAGGCCAGAATGGTCTTGTACCACATATTTTGTATTTTGCTTGGAATTTCTGTATCAAGTTGGAGCCTCATCAGCTAACAGTAATCTTGGGGCTGATGAGCACGACGGTCTTTTTCTGGAAGTTTATTACCCGGAAAACCGGTCGTGACAGTGGTTTTGTTTTCTTTCACTAACAGAGCTTATAAGATTTCCTGTTGAGTTTTGTGTTGTGAAGTTTTCAAGTTTTGGGTAAAGCTTTTATAGACTATGGAATAAGTGGCAAGAGCCTAAGCTTGGGGATGCCCATGGAACCCCAATATATTCAAGAATATCCAAAAGGCTAAGCTTGGGGATGCCCCGGGAAGGCATCCCCTCTTTCGTCTTCGTTCATTGGTAACTTTACTTGGAGCTATATTTTTATTCGCCACATGATATGTGTTTTGCTTGGAGCGTCGTGTATTATATTAGTCTTTGATTTTTAGTTTACCACAATAATCCTTGCTGTACACACCTTTTGGGAGAAGCCTACTTGATTAGAATTTATTAGAATACTCGATGTGCTTCACTTATATCTTTTGAGCTTGATAGATTTTGCTCTAGTGCTTCACTTATATCTTTTAGAGCACGGTGGTGGCTTAATTTTGAAGAAATTGCTAGTCTCTCATGCTTCACTTATATTATTTTGAGAGTATCTTAGAACATCATGGTATTTGCTATGGTTATAAAATTGGTCCTAGAATGGTAGGCATCCAAGTTGGGTTTAATAAAAACTATCATAGGAAGTGAATTGGATGCTATGATCAATTTGATACTTGATAATTGTTTTGAGATATGGAGGTGATATTAAAGTCATGCTAGTTGGGTGATTATGAATTTAAAGAATGCTTGTGCTGAAGTTTGTGATTCTCGTAGCATGCACATATGGTGAACCGCTTTGTGATGAAGTTGGAGCATAATTTTATTTATTGATTGTCTTCCTTATGAGTGGCGGTCGGGGACGAGCGATGGTCTTTTCCTACCAACCTATCCCCCTAGGAGCATGCGCGTAATACTTTGTTTTTGATGACTTGTAGATTTTTGCAATAAGTATATGAGTTCTTTTGACTAATGTTGATTCCAGGGATTATACGCACTCTCACCCTTCCACCATTGCTAGCCTCTCTTGTACCGCACACCTTTCGCCGGTAACATACACCCACCATATACCTTCCCCAAAACAGCCACCATACCTACCTATTATGGCATTTTCGTAGCCATTCGGAGATATATTTCCATGCGACTTTCCACCTTTCCGTTTATTATGACACACATCATCATTGCCATATTGCTCTTTGCATGATCATGTAGTTGACATCGTATTTGTGGCAAGGCCACCTTCATAATTTTAATACATGCAGCTCTTGATTCATTGCATATCCCGGTACACCACCGGAGGCATTCATATAGAGTCATATCTTGTTCTAGTTTGAGTTGTAAATCAATAAAAGTGTGATGATCTTCATTATTAGAGCATTGTCCCAATGAGGAAAGGATGACGGAGACTATGATTACCCCACAAGTCGTTATGAGACTTCAGACTTTACAAAAGAAAAAAAGACCAAGGAAAAAAAAGGCCAAGGAAAAAAAGAGAAAAAAATAAATAAAAGAAAAAAAGAATAAAAGAAAAAAAATTAGAGAAAAAGAGAGAAGGGACAATGCTACTATCCTTTTACCAGACTTTTGCTTCAAAGTAGCATCATGATCTTCATGATAGAGAGTCTCCTATGATTGCCACTTTTATATACTAGTGGAAATTTTTCATTATAGAACTTGGCTTGTATGGTCCAATGATGGGCTTCCTCAAAATGCCCTAGGTCTTCGTGAGCAAGCGAGTTGGATGCACATCCACTTAGTTTCTTTTGTTGAACTTTCATACATTTATAGCTCTAGTGTATCCGTTGCATGGCAATCCCTACTCACTCACGTTGATATCTATTAATGGGCATCTCCATAGCCCGTTGATATGCCTAGTTGATGTGATACTATCTTCTCCTTTTTGTCTTCTCCACAACCACCATTCTATTCCACATATAGTGCTATGTCCATGGCTCACGCTCATGTATTGCGTGAAAGTTGAAAAAGTTTGAGATTACTAATGTATGAAACAATTGCTTGGCTTGTCATTGGGGTTGTGCATGATTAAATACTTTGTGTGATGAAGATAGAGCAACAACCAGACTATATGATTTTGTAGGGATAACTTTCTTTAGCCATGTTATTTTGAGAAGACATGATTACTTTGATTAGTATGCTTGAAGTATTACTATTTCTTATGTCGATATGAACTTTTATTTTGAATCATTTGGATCTGAACATTCATGCCACAATAAAGAGAATTACATTGAGAATTATGCTAGGTAGCATTCCACATCAAAAATTCTGTTTTTATCATTTACCTACTCGAGGACGAGCAGGAATTAAGCTTGGGTATGCTTGATACGTCTCCAACGTATCTATAATTTTTTATTGTTCCTTGCTATTATATTACCCCTTTTGGATGTTTATGGGCTTTATTTTACACATTTATATCATTTTTGGGACTAACCTACTAACCGGAGGCCTAGCCCGTATTGCTGTTTTTTTGCCTATTTCAGTATTTCGAAGAAAAGGAATATCAAACAGAGTCCAAACGGAACGAAACCTTCAGGAGCGTGACTTTTGGAATGAACGTGATCCGGAGAACTTGGAGTGCAAGTCAAGAAGCTAACGAGGTGGCCAGGAGATAGGAGGGCGCGCCCACCCCTCCTGGGCGCACCCCCTGTCTCCTGGGCCCCACCAGCAGCCACCGACGTACTTCTTCCTTCTATATATACCCACGTACCCCAAAAACATCCAAGGAGCCAACGAAAAACAATTTCCACCGTCGTAACCTTATGTATCCGCGAGGTCCCATCTTGGAGCCTTCGTCGGCGCTCCACCGGAGGGGGAATTGACCACGGAGGGCTTCTACATCAACACCATAGCCCCTTTGATGACTTGTGAGTAGTTTACCACAGACCTTCGGGTCCATAGTTATTAGCTAGATGGCTTCGTCTCTCTTTTTGGATCTCAATACAATATTATCACCCTCTCTTGTGGAGATCTATTCGATGTAAACTCTTTTTGCGGTGTGTTTGTCGAGATCCGATGAATTGGGGGTTTATGATCAAGTTTATCTATGAGAAATATTTAAATCTTCTCTGAATTCTTTTATGTATGATTGAGTTATCTTTGCAAGTCTCTTCGAATTATCAGTTTGGTTTGGCCTACTAGATTGATCTTTCTTGCCATGGGAGAAGTTCTTAGCTTTGGGTTCAATCGTGTGTTGTCCTTACCCAGTGACAGAAAGGGTTGCACGTATTGTATTGCTTCCATAGAGGATAAAAAGATGGGGTTTATATCATATTGCATGAGTTTATCCCTCTACATCATGTCATCTTTCTTAATGCGTTACTCTGTTCTTATGAACTTAATACTCTAGATGCATGCTGGATAGCGGTCGATGTGTGGAGTAATAGTAGTAGATGCAGGCAGGAGTCGGTCTACTAGTCACGGACGTGATGCCTATATACATGATCATGCCTAGATAATCTCATAATTATTCGCTTTTCTATCATTTGCTCGACAGTAATTTGTTCACCCACCGTAATACTTATGCTATCTTGAGAGAAGCCACTAGTGAAACCTATGGCCCCCGGGTCTATCTTATATCATATAAGATTTCAATCTACTTTTATTTGCATCTTTACTTTCTACATCTATATTATAAAATACCAAAAATATATTTATCTTATCATACTATCTCTATCAGATCTCACTTTCGCAAGTGTCGTGAAGGGATTGACAACCCCTTTATTGCATTGGTTGCGAGTTCTTTGTTTATTTGTGTAGGTGCGTGGGACTTTTGAGGAGCCAACTACTGGATTGATACCTTGGTTCTCAAAAACTGAGGGAAATACTTACGCTACTATTGCTGCATCACCCTTTCCTCTTCAAGGAAAACCAACGCAAGCTCAAGACGTAGCAACTATAACCTCAGTCATTGAAGCAATTGAAATTTATCATAACATCAGAAAGAGTTAAGAATAGAGCTTTTCAGCAAGTCCACACACTCAAATATCATGTAGTCTTCTACAATAGCTAACACTCACGCGGTACTTGTGGTAATAGAGTTTCAACCGGACACTGAGAAAGATAGGGGCTTATTGTGTTGCCTCCCAATGTATTCACCTTTAGGTGATGTCAACAATAATAGCCCATGCTAACTTACATCCAATTGGATATCTATATCATGATCTTTCAAACACGAGGAACTTGCCAAAGGATAAAATGAAAAAGGGAAAGGTGAGGATCACCTTGACTCAAGCATAAAGTAAAAACATAAAGTAAAAGATAGGCCCTTCGCAGAGGGAAGCAGATGTTGTCATGTGCGTTTAGGGTTGGATGCATAAAATCTTAATGCAAAAGAACGTCACTTTATATTACCCCTTGTATGTGGACCTTTATTATGCAGTCCGTCGCTTTTATTGCTTCCACAACAAGATTGTATAAAGCTTATTTTCTCTGCAATAATAAATCATACATATTTAGATAGCAATTTTTATTGCTTGCAACATGACAACTTACTTGAAGGATCTTACTCAATCCATAGGTAGGTATGGTGGACTCTCATGGCAAACCCGGGTTTAAGGATATTTGGAAGGACAAGTAGTATCTCTACTTGGTGCAAGGAATTTGGCTAGCATGAGGGGGAAAGGCAAGCTCAACATGTTTGGAAGGTCAATGACAATATACTTTAACTGAGATGTGAGAAAACATAAACCATTACGTTGTCTTCCTTGTCCAACGTCAACTCTTTTAGCATGTCATACTTAATGAGTTCTCCCAATCATAAAAGATGTCCAAGATAATATATTTGTATGTGAACCCCCTCTTTCCTTATTACTTCCTATTAATTGCAACAATGACCAAAACTACGTTTATCAACTCTCAACAACTTTTATGCCTCATACTTTCTATGTGTGAAGTCATTACTATCCATAAGATCAATATGAACTCTTTTATTCTTTCTACTTTCTCAAGATCATAGAAAGATAGCAAAGCCCTTGACTCAACACTAATCTTTATTATAGATAGCTCACGGACTCGATTACATAAAGAGATCACAAAGCAAAACTCAAAACTACTTGATACTAAAACTTCAATCTACTAGATCAGGAAACTACTGAAAGGATCGAACTAAATAAAACGGTAAAGATAGGAGTGTGATGGTGATACGATACCGGGGCACCTCCCCCAAGCTTGGCAATTGCCAAGGGGAGTGCCCATACCCATGTGATTATGTCCTCGGAGGTGAAGGAGGTAGTGATGATGTAGGCTTCTTCCTCAATTTACGCTTGAGTATAGTATTTTGCTCTTTTAGGTCCTCGATCTCCTGCTCAAGGCTTAATACTCTTTTGCACAATTCCTGTTTATTTTCCTGCAAGAGACGAAAAGGGATAAACTCGATCTTTGGCTTCTTTGCTCTATCGGGGAGGCTTGACTTTTTAAACTGCACATGCATGTCCCCAGGTTGAGGTAATGGGGCTTCGTCTTCGTCTGAACTCGTCTCCTCCTTTCCTTTAGGCTCATAGTCTTCATCTTCTTTAGAGGTCCAGCCATCATGATCCAAGTCCTCGTAGACCTTAGGGTCTGCAAGGTAATCAGCCACATAGCTTTCCCCTTCCGAATCCTGAGACGACATATTGCTCTAAATCTGTAACAGAACAGCTCGAAACGAAAATAGAGGATATTTGTGTGATACGGTGGTCAAAGCCTTCGAGAGATTATATAATGAATTTTTACCAACCAAAATACATAACGTGCAAGAAAACGGAGTCCGGGAGACACACAAGGTGGCCACGAGATAGGGGGGCGCGCCCAGGAAGGGTGGGCGCGCCCTCCACCCTCGTGGAGGCCTCGTGTCCTTCTCGGACTACTTTCTTTCTAAAATTCTTAAATATTCCAAAACTGATAAAAATTGCCATTAGAATTGTTTTGGAGTCGGTTTACTTACCGTACCACATACCTATTCCTTTTCGGAGTCTGGAATGTTCTGGAAAGTGTCCCTTATGTATTCCTCCGGGGTTATAGTTTCAATAATATTAGTTTCAACATTGATAGGATTACCTGAAATATAATGTTTAATTCTTTGACCGTTCACCACCCTCGGACTTTTACCTTCGAAGTTGTTAATTTTTATGGCACCAGAACGATACACCTCCTCGATAACGTAAGGACCTTCCCATTTAGAGAGAAGTTTTCCTACAAATAATCTTAAACGAGAGTTGAATAATAGCACATAATACCTACGTTAAACTCACGCTTTTGTATCCTTTTATCATGCCAGCGTTTGACTTTTTCTTTGAATAGCTTGGCATTCTCATAGGCTTGGGTTTTCCATTCATCAAGTGAGCTAATATCAAACAACCTCTTCTCACCAGCAAGTTTGAAGTCATAGTTGAGCTCTTTAATAGCCCAATATGCTTTATGTTCAAGTTCTAGAGGTAAATGACAAGCTTTTCCATAAACCATCTTATACAGAGACACACCCATAGGATTTTTGTATGCAGTTCTATAGGCCCATAATGCATCATCAAGTTTTTTGGACCAATTCTTTCTAGATCTATTGACAGTCTTTTGCAAAATTAATTTGAGCTCTCTATTGCTCAACTCTACTTGACCACTGGACTGCGGATGATAAGGAGATGCGATTCTATGATTAACATCATACTTAGCAAGCATCTTACGGAAAGCACCATGAATAAAATGTGAACCACCATCAGTCATAAGATATCTAGGGACTCCAAACCTCGGAAAAATAACTTCTTTAAGCATTTTAATAGAAGTGTTATGATTAGCACTACTAGTTGGAATAGCTTCTACCCACTTAGTAATGTAATCAACATCAACTAAAATATGTGTATAACCATTAGAGGCAGGAAAAGGTCCCATATAATCAAAGCCCCAAACATCAAACGATTCAATAACAAGAGAATAATTCATAGGCATTTCTTGACGTCTACTAATATTACCAATTATTTGACATTCATCACAAGATAAGACAAACTTACGAGCATCTTTGAAGCGAGTAGGCCAATAAAAACCAGATTGCGGTACCTTATGTGCAGTTCTATATCCAGCGTGGTGTCCTCCATAGGATTCAGAGTGACACTTGCGTAGGATCTGTTCCTGTTCATGCTCAGGTACACAACGTCTAATAACACCATCTACTCCTTCTTTATAAAGGTGTGGGTCATCCCAGAAGTAATGTCTTAAATCATAAAAGAACTTTTTCTTTTGTTGGTATGTGAAACTAGGAGGTATAAATTTAGCAACAATGTAATTAGCATAATCAGCATACCAAGGAGCAGTACGAGAAGCATTAACGACCGCTAATTGTTCATCAGGAAAGCTATCATAAATACGCAGTGGGTCATCAAGAACATTCTCTAACCTAGACAAGTTGTCTGCAACGGGGTTCTCAGCTCCCTTTCTATCAATAATATGTAAATCAAATTCTTGGAGCAAGATAACCCATCTAATGAGTCTAGGCTTAGCATCTTTCTTTTCCATAAGATATTTAGTAATAGCATTATCAGTGTGAATAGTAACTTTGGAATCAACAATATAAGGTCTAAACTTATCAAAGCAAACACAACTGCTAAGAACTCTTTTTTAGTGGTAGCATAATATCTCTGGGCAGTATCAAGAGTCTTACTAGCATACTGGATAACATTCAATTTCTTATCGACTCTTTGCCCTAGAACATCACCTACAACATAATCACTAGCATCACACATAATTTCAAAGGGTAAACTCCAATCAGGTGGCTGAACAATAGGTGCAGTGATCAAAGCTTTCCTAATTATTTCAAATGCTTCTACACATTCATCATCAAAGACAAAAGGAATATCTTTTTGCAATAAATTAGTCAGAGGCCTAGAGATTTTAGAAAAGTCCTTAATGAACCTCCTATAAAAACCGGCATGACCAAGGAAACTTCTTATACCTTTTATGTCCTTGGGACATGGCATCTTTTCAATAGCATCAACTTTGGCTTTATCAACTTCAATACCTCTCTCAGAAATCTTATGCCCCAAGACAATGCCTTCATTAACCATAAAGTGGCACTTTTCCAAATTCAGGACGAGACTAGTGTCTTCGCATCTCTGCAAAACTCGATCAAGGTTGCTCAAGCAATCATCAAAAGAGGATCCATAAACAGAGAAATCATCCGTGAATACCTCACAAATCTTTTCACAAAAGTCAGAGAATATAGCCATCATACATCTTTGAAAGGTTGTGCATTACATAAACCAAAAGGCATACGTCTATAAGCAAAAGTACCGAAAGGGCAAGTAAAAGTAGTTTTTGATTGATCCCCCGCTGACACAGGTATTTGAGAGAAACCAGAATAACCATCTAGAAAGCAGAAATATGTGTGTTTGGATAGTCTTTCTAGCATTTGATCAATAAAAGGTAAAGGGTAATGATCTTTCTTAGTAGCTTTATTTAATTTACGGAAATCAATTACCATCCTATAACCTGTAATAATTCTTTGCGAGATCAATTCATCCTTATCATTAGGAATGACAGTAATACCTCCCTTTTTAGGAACACAATGGACAGGGCTTACCCAATCACTATCAGCAACGGGATAAATTATTCCTGCCTCAAGGAGCTTTAGTATCTCCTTTCTTACCACTTCTTTCATTTTATGATTCAATCGTCGTTGAGGATCTCTAACTGGTTTAGCATCGGCCTCCAAATTAATTTTGTGTTGGCATAACGTGGGACTAATGCCCTTGAGATCATCCAGAGTATATCCAATAGCAGTGCGCTGCTTCTTCAGAGTTTTCAATAATCTTTCTTCTTCTTGCTCTGAAAGGTTAGCACTAATAATAACATGATATATTTTCTTTTCATCAAGATAAGAATACTTAAGATCATCAGGTAATGGTTTGAGTTCAAACACGGGATCACCCTTGGGTGGAGGGGGATCCCCCAGAATTTCCACGGGAAGGTTGTGTTTCAGCATAGGTTCTTGTTTAAGGAACACTTCATCTATTTCCCTTCTTTCCTTCATAAACATATCATTTTCATGGTCTAGCAAATATTGTTCTAACGGAACAGTAGGAGGCACGGCAATAGAAGCAAGATCAATAATCTCATCCTTACTAGGTGATTCTCTATCACGGGGTTGTCTACGAAACTTAGCAAAATTAGACTCATGAGACATACCCTCTAAGCCAATTGTAACATTATCCTTTTCACAATCAATCCTAGCATTAACTGTATTCAGGAAGGGTCTACCAAAAATAATGGGACAAAAGTCATCTTGTGGGGAACCAAGAACAAGAAAATCAGCAGGATATTTAACCTTCCCACACAAGACTTCAACATCTCTAACTATCCCAACTAGTTTAATGGTGTCCCTATTAGCAAGCTTAATAGTAACATCAATGTCTTCCAATTCAACGGGTGCAATGTCGTGCTTAATTTCTTTATATAAGTCATAGGGTATTGCACTAGCACTAGCACCCATATCACATAAGCCATGATAACAATGATCTCCTATTTTAACAGAAATAACAGGCATGCCTACCACAGGTCTATGTATCTTAGTATCTGGTCTAGCAATATTAGCAGTCTCACCACAGAAATAAATAACATGCCCATCTAAACCATCATCCAAGAGATCTTTAACCATAGCAATACTAGGTTCAACTTTGATTTGCTCAGGAGGTGTATAAGTCCTAGTATTACTCTTACGAACAACAGTCGGAGTTTTAGCATGATCCTTTATCCTAACAGGAAAAGGAGGTTTCTCAACATAAGTAGTAGGAACAATAGGATCACTGTAGGTGACAGTCTTTTCTTCAACTATAATAGGTGCAACTACTTTTACTTCAATGGGAGGATTATATTTAAACCACTTCTCTTTAGGGAGATCAACGTGAGTAGCAAAAGATTCACAGAAAGAAGCTACTATCTCAGGGTCAAGTCCATATTTAGTGCTAAATCCACGAAAAGCATCGGTATCCATAAAAGATTTAACACAATCAAACTTAGGTGTCATACCTGACTCCTTACAATCGTCGGAACCCCAATCTTCAGAGTTGCGTTTAATTCTTTCCAACAAGTCCCATTTGAATTCAATAGTCTTCAGTATATAAGAACCAGCACAGGAGGTATCGAGCATGTAGCGATCATTGAGAGAAAGCCGAGCATAAAAATTTTTAATAATCATTTCTCTGGAGAGCTCATGATTGGGGCATGAATATAACATTTACTTAAGCCTCCCCCAAGCTTGAGCGATGCTTTCTCCTTCGCGAGGCTAGAAATTATATATGTAATTACGATCACGATGAACAAGATACATAGGATAGAACTTCTGGTGAAATTCCAACTTCAATCGCTTATAATTCCAAAATATTGTATCATCACATAGCCTATACCATGTCAATGCATCTCCCTTCAAAGATAAAGGGAAGACCTTCCTTTTGACAACATCATCGGGAATACCTGCAAGCTTAAATAATCCACAAACTTCATACACAAAGATAAGGTGTAAATCAGGATGCAATGTTCCATCTCCTGCAAATGGATTAGCTAGCAGTTTCTCTATCATACCCGAAGGAACCTCAAAGTAAATATTTTCAAAAAGTTCAGTAAGTTGAGGAGCAACTCTTTGCTCTTCTAGTCGGGGTGAAGATACCCCGAACAAGCCCCTCAAAGGATTAGTTTCCATAGTGACAAGTAACAGAAAATTTCAACACACTATATAAATGTTTCCTTACCAAGTTCCACTCACCAAAAGCGCTACACTCCCTGGCAACGGCGCCAGAAAAGAGTCTTGATGACCCACAAGTGTAGGGGATATATGGTAGTACTTTCGATAAGTAAGAGTGTCAAACCCAACGAGGAGCAGAAGGAAATGATAGGCGGTTTTCAGTAAGGTTTTCTCTGCATGCACTGAAATTGCAGGTAATAGATAGTTTTGTGATAAGATAAATTGTAACGAGTAACAAGCAATGAAAGTAAATAAAGTGCAGCAAGGTAGCCCAATCCTTTTTGTAGCAAAGTATAAGCCTGGACAATTTCTTATAATGAGAAAAGATCTCCTGAGGACACGTGGAATTATCGTCAAGCTAGTTTTCATCACGCTCATATGATTCGCGTTCGGTACTTTGATAATTTGATATGTGGGTGGACCGGTGCTTGGGTATTGCTCTTACTTGGACAAGCATCCCACTTATGACTAACCCCTATTTCAAGCATCTGCAACTACAAAAGAAGTATTAAGGTAATCCTAACCACAACATTAAACATATGGATCCAAATCAGCCCCTTACGAAGCAACGCATAAACTAGGGATTAAGCTTCTCTCACTCTAGCAACCCATCATCTACTTATTACTTCCCAATGCCTTCCTCTAGGCCCAAGTAATGGTGAAGTGTCATGTAGTCGACGTTCACAAAACACCACTAGAGGAAAGACAACATACATCTCATCAAAATATCGAACGAATACCAAATTCACATGACTACTAATAGCAAGACTTTACCCATGTCCTCAGGAACAAACGTAACTACTCACAAAGCATATTCATATTCATAATCAGAGGAGTAATAATATGCATTAAGGATCTGAACATATGATCTTCCACCAAGTAAACCAATTACCATCAACTACAAGGAGTAATCAACACTACGAGCAACCCACAGGTACCAATTTGTCGTTTGGATACAAGAGATGAACTAGGGTTTTGAGAGGAGATGGTGCTGGTGAAGATGTTGATGGAGATTGACCCCATCCCGATGAGAGGATCGTTGGTGATGATTTCCCCCTCCCAGAGGGAAGTTTCCGCGGCAGAACAGCTCCGCCGGAGTCCTAGATTGGTTCCGCCAAGGTTCCGCCTCGTGGCGGTGGAGTTTCGTCCCGTAAGCTTGCCTAAGATTTTTTCCAGGGTAAAAGCCTTCATATAGCAGAAGATGGACACCGAAGGGCCACCAGGGGGCCCAGGAGACAGGGGGCACGCCCAGTAGGGGTGTGCGCGCCCCCCACCCTCCTGGCGAGGGTGTGGGCCCCCTGAGGTGTTTCTTCCACTCAATAATTCTTATTAATTCCAAAAATAAGTTTCGTGGAGTTTCAGGATTTTTGGAGCAGTGTAGAATAGGCTTCCGATGTTTGCTCCTTTTCCAGCCAGAATTCCGGCTACCGGCATTCCCCCTCTTCATGATAAACCTTGTAAAATAAGAGATAATAGGCATAAGTATTGAGATATAATGTGTAATAACAGCCCATAATGCGATAAATATTGATATAAAAGCATGATGCAAAATGGACGTATCAACCTACCACAGTACTACCAGCTGCACGAGTTACTCGTGCGTCAACTGAGCTAGCAGCATGTTTCCAAGCTCCCTTGCCACCTGACACTACTTCCCAAGCACTCTTGACACAAGACGAGTCGGCAATATCAGATGAACCTTGTGAGCTTCAACAGCAAGAAGGTAGTTCTTTGGAGTCAAATTCTGATTGCATGCTTCTTTATATGTAGTCTCACAGTTTGATGTACAGTAACACTTCCTATGTTCATTGTTGGACTAGCACCTAGGCACAAGAGGAAACAAACATCAGGGATAATGCTCGATAGATTAACTAAATCTAGAGGAGGAAGAATGGAGATCCGTTTTGAGGCAGGTTTAAAAAGGCCACTTGATGCTACAGAGTCAGACAAGTTAGTATTAGAGGCAGCGGTTTCCGTTAGGTGTCATGTGCATATCCTCCCAACATGGATTCAGTACAGGAATGACAAAGACGAAACCCAGTTCAACACCTTCCTCGACCATTTATCTGTAAGTATGGTTATGTATGGAAACTAGTAATATTGTCTTGCTCTGTCCCATACTTTCTAGGTTGCTGATAATGAGACTCCCATAATTTTCAACATATGAGGTTCAAGTTGGATAGCCAAGATGATGCAACCAGACAAGCTTGCACCCATGTTTTCAAGTCTACTCTGTGATAGTATCAGTATAACTTGAGGAAAACTCACATTGAAGGCAAGGCTAACAGTAAACTTTCCCAAACATCTCCAGTGGGAAATATATCGGATGAAGACTGGAGGGGCCTTGTTAAACACTAGTCTGATCCGAAGTATCGGGTACATTATATGTATATGTGATCAGATCACATGTTGAAGTCCTATTTACGCATATGCCACACAAATCTATCTTCTTGTAGGTGAACTGTTCAAAGAACAAGGCCAACCGTACGAAAGTGAAATTCCAACAGACGACAGGATCTCGTAGCTATATTGCACACTACGAGGCTCTTGTAATTAGCTGCTGTTTCACTCTTTTCATTGTACCATATAGATCTATATTGACTTGTTCGAAATGCAGAGGAAAGCCCGCAAGGACAAAAAAAGTACCTTAACCAAATGCTATGGAAATCTTCAAGGACTGTCACACCAGCAAGAAGAAGGGTATGACTACACCAGTCAAAGCCGCTGTTGTAAGTCCTTAATCCTCATGCCTTTTAACTACTACTTACTCTGACTTGTGCCTTGAACTGCATGGTTTGCAGCCAATGTCTATTACCCTTTTCAATTTTATACACAATTGTCTTAGCGTATCATTGCACCTTACAAGGTTTAAAAGGGAGGAGTGATGTTCCTTTGATCTTGACCCGTAATCTAGTTCCGTGCTGGACTTGCCCACACAACGTTACAATTGCCTGGTTGTTTGTTCTCAGTTGTTTTGTGATATGAATGATGTCATACTATGCTTACCGTAATATAAACTTCGTCTCTTTATCCTTAGCCCTCAATACAATGTGAAGAAATAGACAATACATTAGCGATGGTACATGGTCATATGTTTGGAACCTGGTTTTATTATGTACTTTGCAATAAAGTACAACTAATATTTTACATGGGTTCACCAGAATAAGTTCTGTATATAGACCAAAGCTATTTTGTTTGGTTTTGCTGCCTCCTTAATATCTTCTGTTCTAGTACTACTAATGTAAAACCTCAACTTTTTAGCTAGCTATGGAAAAAATGGTGGAACCGCCACCTTCTGAAGGTGGCGAGGCAACTATAACCGCAATGTCAGCTCTTGCTGCAGTGGGTCAGTACCTGTCCACTAACAGTGCCAAAAGCACGTTCCTGCGTAATACTGGGTTGGTTGTTAAGGCAATCTCGTCCAAACTGCCTCATGATCAAGATATGCAAGCTCAAAGCAATGTTGTATCTGCGCTCCAGACACAAGTCCATTCCCTAACAGAGACCCTTTGTGAAACAAGGAGAGACATTGTTCGATGTTGTCAAGATATGCATGGTTTTGAAACCAGACTATCAGAAATTTGCTATGTTGTTCAGGAGCCTAGGGGAAATGAAGGCGAGGGTTATGGTGCTCCATTGGACAATACATCATGAAAACGTAACAGTCAGGTCAAATGAACCGAGCTTCTAAACTTCTGGTGGTGCATTTATCTGCTAGACTATTAAGTTTTGTGCCAACCTTCCTTTTGTTATATAGTTGTAATTTATTTTGGTGCGATACAAAATTTATTATTAACGTGCAGCCACCGGCTGAAGAAAACAGCAAGCAATTTTTGTATAGTATAGGGTGTTCCCTATATTTGCACTGGTGGCGATCTTTGATGCCGAGTGGATGTAATCTGTGCAATCGCCTTAATAGCCTAGCGTTAGTTTCAACCTTATTTATTTCCTATTCTCCTTTTCCCTGGTTTGCTAAAGGCCGCAAAAACCATGGGCCATATACGGTTCGTAGGATCCATGGGTCTCTTACGGGCCGTAGGATCCATGGGTCTCCTACAGGCCATCGATAAATGGGCCTCCAACAGGGCCGTAGAATCGGTGGGCCTCGGGCCGTCGGATAAATGGGTCTACATGGGCCATGAACGGGCGTAATTGGTATCGGCCCAGCATTGTAATAGGCCGTTAACAGGCCAGAGGACAGCAAAGGCTTAAATCTGTCACGGGCATAATGGGTCGTTAATGGGCCAGAATATAGGATGGGCTGGAAACGGCGCAATGGGTTAACAGGCCAGAAACGGGCTGACTCTTGCCATGGGCCGAATTTGTCCCATTAGGGAACAGCGATGTGGGCGGTAATGTCGGGCTGAAAAGGAGCCCAAGAACGTATGGTCGTCAATAGGCCGAAAGCTAACATGGGCTGGAAACGGCCCATGTGAATCACGGGCCGTTAACGGGTACAAAGAAAATTACTATTCATTATGGGCTAGAGTCACCGTAGGCCTGTAAAGGGCCTAAAGATACGAAGGCCTCATATGGGCCGAAAGACGGCGTGGGCCATACATGGGCCGAAAGAGAAATGGGCTAGTGTTATATTCGACGGCCCACATGACGTTGTTGGGCTGATTTCCTTTAGGGCCTAATGGGTCATGAGTTACCGAGCCGTAAAATGGGCTATTTGCGAAGAGACCGTTAACAGACTTTTCATGAGCCAGCTCGTTAACTTTTGACCAAGTCAAACGGGCCGGCTTTGTAAGCTAAACTGGCCAGTGGTGGGTCGTGGCACGTGTCGACATATCATAGGTGCCTATCTGACCCACTGATGAGTTGACACGAGTTTCGTCCGGCCAATAAGAATTTTACACGTGGAAATTTCCCATTGGTCGGGGCTGTTAACGGGTTACCGGATCCAAAACCTGACCCGATAGCTTAACGACGTTCCGTTACGGTGGATGCCATGTGTCGGTCACCCTTGACGAAAGCACTTCTGTGACGCGCGATT
This sequence comes from Aegilops speltoides, assembly GCA_021437245.1. Lineage (NCBI taxonomy): Eukaryota > Viridiplantae > Streptophyta > Magnoliopsida > Poales > Poaceae > Aegilops > Aegilops speltoides. The sequence continues at coordinate 94,809,936 of CM038147.1, forward strand.
TATCGTCATGGAAGTGGACACTTCTTGATGATAATTTTGGTAATGTCATGGAACACTTCTACGACAGCACAGGTATGGCTATCTTGATTCTATCATAAAATCGTCATGGATGTACATGCATGAAAAAACATGCGACCTACTGTGACAAACACATATCATCACGGGAGTGTATTTTTTTGTAGTGGATTCGGACGGACTTAAGCATCATTACGGGTGAGAAAGTCTCATCGTAGTCGACCCCATGAACTTGTCAAAAACCTTTTGCGACAAGTCGAGCTTTGTAGACAGTAACATTACCATCAACGTCAGTCTTCTTGAAGATCCATTTATTCTCTATGGCTTGCCGATCATCGGGAAAGTCCACCAAAGTCCATACTTTGTTCTCATACATGGATACCATCTCAGATTTCATGGCCTCAAGACAACTGTCGGTATCTGGGCCCATCATAGCTTCTTCATAGTTTGTAGGTTTGCCATGGTCTAGTAACATGACTTCCAGAACAGGATTACCATACCACTCTGGTGCGAAACGTTCTCTGTTCGACCTACGAGGTCCAGTAGTAACTTGATCTGAAGTTTCATGATCATCATCATTAGCTTCCTCTCTAGTTGTTGTAGGCATCATAGGAGTGGATTTCTCTGATGTGCTACTTTCCAATTCGAGAGAAGGTACAATTACCCCATCAAGTTCTACTTTACTCCCACTCACTTCTTTCAAGAGAAACTCCTTTTCTAGAGATGTCCCATTCTTGGCAACATAGATCTTGCCTTCGGATCTGTGGTAGAAGGTGTACCCAATTGTTTCCTTAGGGTATCCTATGAAGAGGCACTTCTTCGATTTGGGTTCAAGCTTAAAAGGCTAAAGCCTTTTAACATAAGTGTCGCAACCCCAAACTTTAAGAAACGATAGCTTAGTTTCTTGCCAAACCACAGTTCATACGGTGTCGTCTCAACAGATTTAGACGGTGCCCTATTTAACATGAATGCAGCTGTCTCTAATGCATAACCCCAAAACAATAGTGGTAAATCATTAAGAGACATCATAGATCGCACCATATCTAATAAAGTACAGTTACAACGTTCGGACACACCATTACGCTATGGTCTTCCAGGTGGCGTGAGTTGTGAAACTATTCCACATTGTTTTAAATGAAGGCCAAACACGTAACTCAAATATTCGCCTTCGTGATCAGATCGTAGAAACTTTATTTTCTTGTTACGATGATTCTCCACTTCACTCTGAAATTCTTTGAACTTTTCAAATGTTTCAGACTTGTGTTTCATTAAGTAGATATACCCATATCTGCTAAAATCATCTGTGAAGGTCAGAAAATAATGATACCCACCGCGTGCCTCAACACTCATTGGATCGCATACATCAGTATGTATTATTTTCAGCAAGTCATTGGCTCGCTCCATTGTTCCGGAGCACGGAGTTTTAGTCATCGTTCCATGTGGCATGGTTCGCAAGTATCAAATGATTCATAATCAAGTGATGCCAAAAGCCCATCTGCACGGAGTTTATTCATGTGCTTTACACCAATATGACCTAAACGGTAGTGCCACAAATATATTGCACTATCATTATCAACTTTGCATCTTTTGGCATCAATATTATGAATATGTGTATCACTAAAATCGAGATTCAATAAAAATAGACCACTATTCAAGGTATATGACCATAAAAGATATTACTCATATAAATAGAACAACCATTATTCTCTGATTTAAATGAATAACCGTCTCGCACTAAAAAAGATCCAGATATAATGTTCATGCTCAACGCTGACACCAAATACCAATTATTTAGGTCTAAAACTAATCCTGAAGGTAGATGTAGAGGTAGCGTGCCGACGACGATCACATCGACCTTGGAACCATTCCCGACGTGCACCGTCACCTCGTCCTTAGCCAATCTTTGTTTAATCTGTAGCTCCTGTTTCGAGTTACAAATATGAGCAACCAAACCAGTATCAAATACCCAGGCGCTACTACAAGCATTAGTAAGGTACACATCAATAACATGCATATCGAACATACCTTTGTTCACTTTGCCATCCTTCTTATCCGCCAAATACTTGGGGCGGTTCTTCTTCCAGTGACCAGTCCCTTTTGATAAACCACAAGTATAGGGGATCGCAACAGTTTTTGAGGGTAGAGCAATCAACCCAAATTTATTGATTCAAAGGGGAGCCAAAGAATATTCTCAAGTATTAGCAATTCAGTTGTCGATTCAACCACACCTGCAAGACTTAATATCTGCAGCAAAGTATTTAGTAGCAAAGTAGTATGGAAGTAACGATAACGGTGACAAAAGTAATAGTAGCACTTTTGTAACAATCATAACAGTGGCAACAAAAAAGTAACGTAGTAAAGATCAATATGTGAAAATCTCGTAGGCAATGGTTCAATGATGGATAATTATGTCAGATGGCATTCATCATGCAACAGTTATAACCTAGGGTGACACAGAACTAGCTCCAATTCATCAATATAATGTAGGCATGTATTCCGAATATATTCATACGTGCTTATGGAAAAGAACTTGCATGACATCTTTTGTCCTACCCTCCTGTGGCAGCGGGTCCTAATGGAAACTAAGGGATATTAAGGCCTCCTTTTAATAGAGTACCAGACCAAAGCATTAGCACTTAGTGAATACATGAACTCCTCAAACTATGGTCATCACCGGGAAGTGTCCTGGCTATTGTCACTCTGGGGTTACCGGATCATAACGTGTAGTAGGTGACTATAACTTGCAAGATAGGATCAAGAACACAAATATATTCATGAATACATAATAGGTTTAGATCTGAAATCATGGAACTCGGGCCCTAGTGACAAGTGTTAAGGATAGCAAAGTTATAGCAACATCAACCTTAGAACATAGTGGATACTAGGGATCAAACCCTAACAAAACTAACTCGATTACATGGTAAATCTCATCCAACCCATCACCGTCCAGCAAGCCTACGATGGAATTACTCTCGCACGGCGGTGAGCATCATGAAATTGGTGATGGAGGATGGTTGATGATGACGATGGCAATGATTTCCCCTCTTCGGATTTCAAAACGGACTCCAGATCTGCCCTCCCGAGGAAGAACAGGAGGTGGCGGCGGCTCCATATCGTAAAACATGATGAATCCTTCTCTCTAATTTTTTTCTCCCTGAATGTGAATATATAGATTTGGAGTTGAGGTCGGTGGAGGTCCAGGGGACCCACAAGGTAGGGGCATGCCCAGGGGGGTGATGTCTACTATGCAACTTTATTCTTGTAGACACGTGTTGGGCCTCCAAGCGCAGAGTTTTGTAGGACAGTAGCAATTTTCCCTCAAGTGGATGACCTAAGGTTTATCAATCCGTGGGAGGCATAGGATGAAGATGGTCTCTCTTGAACAACCCTGCAACCAAATAATAAAAAGTCTCTTGTGTCCCCAACACACCCAATACAATGGCAAATTGTATAGGTGCACTAGTTCGGCGAAGACATGATGATACAAGTGTAGAATGGATAGTAGATATTGATTCTTGTAATAAGAACAATAAAAAACAACGTAGCAATTGATAAAACGGAGCACAAACGGTATTGCAATGCATGAAAATGAGGCCCAGGGGCCGTACTTTCGCTAGTGCAATCTCTCAACAATGTTAATATAATTGGATCAGATAACCATGCCTCAAAGTGCGATGAAAATCACTCCAAAGTTCCTATCTAGCGGAGAACATAAGAAGAAATTGTTTGTAGGGTACGAAACCACCTCGAAGCTATTCTTTCTGATCAATCTATCCAAGAGTTCGTACTAAAATAACACCAAATAATTTCAGATTCATAATACTCAATCCAACACAAAGAAACTCAAAGAATGCCCCAAGATTTCTACCGGAGAAACAAAGACAAGAACATGCATCAACCCCTATGCGTAGATTACCCCAATGTCACCTCGAGAATCTGCGAGTTGCGTGCCAAAACGTATATCAAGTGAATCAATATGATACCCCATTGTCACCACGAGTATTCATATGCAAGACATATATTAAGTGCTCTCAAATCCATAAAAGTATTCAATCTGATAAAATGAAATCTCAAAGGGAAAACTCAATTCATCACAACAAGATAGAGAGGGGATAACACCATATGATTCAACTATATTAACAAAGCCTGCAATACATCAAGATCATGCCATCTCAAGAACATGAGAGAGAGAGATAGAGAGAGATTAAACACATAGCTACTGGTACAAACCCCCAGCCCCGAGGGTGGACTACTCCCTCCTCATGGTGGTGGCCGCCGGGATGATGAAGATGGCCATCGGTGATGATTCCCCCCTCCGGCAGGGTGCCGGAACGGGGTCTAGATTTGTCTTCATGGATATAGAGCCTTGCGGCGACGAAACTTCTGATCTAGGGTTACCCTAAGGGTTTTTGGAATATTTGACGATTTATATGGCGAAGAGGCGGTGCGGGAGGCCACCGAGGTGGGCACAACCCACCTGGGCGTGCCCTGGTGGGTTGTGCCCCCTCGAGGCGCCCTCGGGTGCTTCTCTGGCCCACTGGATGTCTTCTGGTCCATAAAAGATCCACAAAAATTTTCACAGTGTTTGGACTCCGTTTGATATTGATTTCCTGTGATATAAAAAACAAGCAAAAAACAACAACTGGCACTGGGCACTGGGTCAATAGGTTACTCCCAAAAAATGATATAAAGTTGCCATAAAATGATTGTAAAGCATCCAAGAATGATAATATAATAGCATGAATACTTCATAAATTATAAATACGTTGGAGACGTATCAGGGGGTAGGGCGCGCCCTCCACCTTGTTGACAACAGGTGGGTCCCCTCTGCTTGATTCTTTCGCCAATATTTTTTGTTTATTCCAAAATATTCTCCGTAAATTTCTAAGTCATTTGAGAACTTTTATTTCTGCACAAAAATAACACCAAGGCAATTCTGTTGAAAACAACGTCAGTCCGGGTTAGTTCCATTCAAATCATGCAAAGTAGAGTCCAAAACAAGGGCGAAAGAGTTTGGAAAAGTAGATACGATGGCGACGTACCAAATCCCCCAAGCTTAACCCATTGCTTGTCCTCAAGTTATTCAGTTGACAAACTGAAAGTGATAAAGAAAAACTTGTACAAACTCTGTTTGATCTTGTTTTCACAAATATGTATAGCCAGCATTTAGTTTTTCAGCAATGATTACGAACTAACCATATCCACAATAACATTTAGGTCTCACATTTAGTCATATCAATGGCATAATCAACTAGCGAGTAATAATAATAAATCTCAGATGGCAACACTTTTTTAAACAATCATGATATGATATAACAAAATGGTATCTCGTTAGCTCTTTTTGAGACTGCAAAACATAAATGCAGAGTGCCCCTGAAGATCAAGCACTGACTAGACATTGTAATTCATGGCAAAAGATATCAAGTCACATTCTTACTCAATATCAATTAATAACAACACATACAAATGACAGTGGTGCTCTCTAACTGGTGCTTTTTATAAGAGGATGATGACTCGGCAATAAAAGTAAATAGATAGGCCCTTCGTAGAGGGAAGCAAGGATTTGTAGAGGTGCCAGAGCTCGAGCTTTTTGAAACAGAGATGAATAATATTTTGAGAGGTATGCTTTCATTGTCAACATAACAACCAAGAGATCTTGGTATCTTCCATGCTAGATACATTATAGGCGGTTCCCAAATAGAATGGTAAAGTTTTTACTCCCCCTCCACCAACAAGCACACTCCACGGCTGGTCTGAAACAATGGGTACCTTCCAACTAACAACAGTCCTGGGGGAGTTTTGTTTGCAATTCTATTTTGATGTGATTTGAGCATGGGACTAGGCATCCCGGTTACCAACCATTTTCTGGTGAATGATGAGCGGAGTCCACTCATCGTGAGAATGACCCACCTAGCATGGAAGATATTGACAACCCTAGTTGCTACATGAGCGATTCGAGCATACAAAAAAGACTATCATTTGAAGGTTTAGAGTTTGGCACATGCAAATTTACTTGGAATAGTAGGTAAAAACCGCATATAGGTAGGTATGGTGGACTCATATGGAACAACTTTTGGTTCATGGAAGTGGATGCACAAGCAGTATTCCGCTTAGTACAAGTGAAGGCTAGAAAAAGGCTGGGGAGCGACAAACTAGAGAGCGACAACAGTCATAAACATGCATTGAGATTAACCAACATTGAGTGCAAGCATGAGTAGGATATAAATCACCATGAACATAAGTATCGTGGAGGCTATGTTGATTTTGTTTCAACTACATGCATGAACATGTGCCAAGTCAAGCCACTCGAATCATTCAAAGGACGATACCATCCTATCATACTACATCACGAGCATTTTAAAAGCATGTTGGCACGCAAGGTAAACCATTATAAACTCCTAGCTAATTAAGCATGGCATGAATAACTATATCTCTAATTGTCATTGCAATCATGTTTCATTCATAAAGGGTTGAATCAAGAACGATGAACTAATCATATTTACAAAAACAAGATGGGTCGAGTTCCTACCAGCTTTTCCTCATCTCAATCACTTCATCATATGTCGTCATTATTGCCTTTCACTTGCACGACTGAACGATGTGAATAATAATAGTGCACATGCATTGGACTAAGCTGGGATCTGCAAACATTTATTTCAAAGGAGAAGACAAGGTAATATGTGCTCTCTTGTTATATCAACAATAATTCATATGAGAGCCACTCAACATTTTCATTGTGGTCTTCTCCTCTCGACCCCCAAAGAAAAGAAAAGAATTTCAAAGAAACACACCGAAATGTTTTTGGAGTTTTTGTTTTTCTGAAGAAGGTAAAACAAGAACAAGAAAAACTATTTACACGGGAAAGCTCCCAACAAGCAAAAGAAGAACGAGAAATATTTTTGGGTTTTCTTTAATACTACTACTAAATAAACATGGAAAGGAAATAAGCTACTACTAATTTTTTTGGTTTTTCTTAAGGTTTTTCAAACACACAAGAAGAAAGTAGGAAAAAAGAAATAAACTAACATGGATAATACAATGAAAAAGTATGAACACTGACAACTGGAATGAGTGTGTGAACAAGAATGTAATGTCGGTGAGAAATACATACTCCCCCAAGCTTAGGCTTTTGGCCTAAGTTGGTCTACGCCCATGGATCAAAGTAGCCCTCTCCGGTGTACTGAGGAGGATCCTGGGGGTTCCACTGGTTAGCGAGATCATGTGGCTCCCACTGGTGGTTGTGGAGGAAGTCGGTGATGCCTGCATTCTCTGCCAAATAATAGAAATCCTCATAAATTCTGGCTGCCTCCAAGAATGCATCACATGGCCATTCACACGGCCGAACCGCCGCGGTGTGAGGAAGGTTGTACTTGAGCTTTTCCTTCTCCTCATTTTCTTTTTCCTTTGAACCCCGGCTCGAGGAGCCACTCAACTATCTCCTCATCATTTTCTTTCTCTGAAAAATTTCAGAATTTTTAGTGACTCAAAATAAAAGTGAACCAAACTCAACAAGATTGATAGCAACTACTCCCACAAGTGTCCATAGGCTATATTATGCATCAAAACTACTTTGGACCATATAAATTTGACATGCAAGCTCAAGAACAAGGTCACCACAGCAGCAAAAAATTGCAATAAACAAAGAACTAGAACAAAAACTAATTGGACCATTGGAGGAGTCACATACTGAAGAATAATCCCCCAAAACAGTTTTGCAAATGGAGCTTTGCACAAGGAGATCAAAAATGGCAGCAAGATGAGGAAGAACACGGGTTTGAGCTATGGGGTGATTTTTTCTGGAGGAAGACGAAGTGGATGGGTGCTGGAATAAGTGAGGGGGCCCTACATGGGACCCACAAGGCAGGGGGGACGCCCAGGGGGGTAGGGCACGCCCTCCACCCTTGTGGCCCACTGGTGCATCCCCTGGTGCAAGTTCAGTGCCACAAGTTCTCAAATATTCTATAAAAAATCATACTATGTTTTTAGGGCATTTGGAGAACTTTTATTTTCGGGACATTTTTTATTGCACGGTTAATTCAGAAAACAAACAGATAATACAATGTTTGCTTTATTTAATCTAAATAACAAAGAGTAAAAATTAGGTACGGAAAGTTGTGCCTTCGTAAATTCATTCATCTCATGCCCATCAAAAGGAATCCATTAACAAGGTTGATCAAGTCTTATTAACAAACTTCTTTCGAATGACATGAAACCGGAGAATTTTCGAATAACACTAGGTTACCTCAACAGGGATATGCATGTCCCAACAAGAAGAATATCATATTTCTTTTTGACAGTAGGAAGAGGTAATTCAAAACCTCCAATAGTAATAGTTGAAATTTTTCCAATAGAATTGATACTACGAACTTGAGGTTGTTTCTTTGGAAAGTGTACCGTATGCTCATTACCATTAACATGAAAAGTGACATTGCCTTTGTTGCAATCTATAACAACCCCTGGAGTATTCAAAAAGGATCTACCAAGGATGATCGACATACTGTCGTCCTCGGGAATATCAAGAATAACAAAGCCAGTTAAGATAGTAACGTGTGCAACCACAACAGGCACGTCCTCACAAAATACCGATGGGTATAGCAGTGGATTTATCAGCCATTTCCAAAGAAATTTCAGTAGGTGTCAACTTATTCAATTCAAGTCTACGATATAAAGAGAAAGACATAACACTAACACCAGCTCCAAGATCACATAAAGCAATTTTAACATAGTTCCTTTTAAAGGAGCAAGGTATAGTTGGTACTCCTGGATCTCCAAGTTTCTTTGGTATTCCAGCCTTAAAAGTATAATTAGCAAGCATGGTGGAAATTTCAGCTTCTGGTATCTTTCTTTTATTTGTAACAATATCTTTCATATACTTAGAATAATGAGACATTTTTAGCATATTAGTCAAACGCATATGCAAAAAGATAGGTCTAATCATTTCAACAAATCGCTCAAAATCCTCATCATAATTTTTCTTGTATGGCTTAGGAGGAAAGGGCATGGGTTTCTGAACCCATGATTCTCCTTCTTTACCGTGTTTCCTAGCAACAAAGTCTCTATTATCATAACGTTGATTCTTTGATTGTGGGTTATCAAGATCAACAGCAGGTTCAATCTCTACATCATTATCATTACTAGGTTGAGCATCAACATGAACATCATCATTAAAATTATCACTAGGTTAATGTTCATCACCAGATTGTGTCTCTGCATCAGAAATAGAAATATCATTGGAATCCTCGGGTGTATCTATAACAGGTTCACTAGAAGCATGCAAAGTCCTATCAGTTTTCTTTTTCTTTTTATTAGAAGGACTAGGTGCATCAGTATTAGTTCTCTGAGAATCTTGCTCAACTCTCTTAGGATGACCCTCAGGATACAAAGTTTCCTGAGTCATCTTACCACCTCTAGTCATAACCTTAAAACATTATCATTGTTCTTACTATTCAACTCATTAAGCAAATCATCCTGTGCCTTAAGTACTTGTTCTATTTGAGTTCTAACCATGGAAGCATGTTTACTAATAAGCTTAAGATCATTAATAGTTCTACTCATATAATCACCCAAGTGGTCAAGCATGTGAGCATTACATTTCAATTGTCTTCTAACATAAGCATTGAAGTTCTCTTGTTTAACAATAAAATTATCAAACTAATCCAAGCATTGACTAGTAGACTTATTACGAGGAATATCACCTTCATCAAATATACAAAGAGAATTTACCTCTACTACCTGTGTCGGGTTATCAAGACCATGTATTTCTTCAATAGGCGGTAAATTCTTAACATCTTCAGCTTTAATACCTTGTCCTTTCATAGATTTCTTTGCCTCTTGCATATCTTCAAGACTGAGAAATAAAATACCTCTTTTCTTTGGAGTTGGCTTAGGAGTTGGTTCAGGAAGTGTCCAATCATTATCATTACTCAATGTATTATTTAATAGGAATTCAGCTTGCTCAACAGTTTGTTCCCTGAAAACACAACCATCACAACTATCCAGGTGGTTTCTGGAAGCATCGGTTTGCCCATTATAAAAGATATCGAGTATTACATTTTTCTTGAGAGGATGATTAGGCAAAGCATTAAGTAATTGGAGAAACCTCCCCCAAGCTTGTGGGAGACTCTCTTCTTCAATTTGCACAAAGTTAAATATTTCCTTTAAAGCAGCTTGTTTCTATGATCGGGGAAATGTTTTTCAGAGAAGTAGTAAATCATATCCTAGGGACTACACACACAACCAAGATCAAGAGAATTAAACCATAACTTAGCATCACCCTTTAATGATAAAGAAAACAACTTAAGAATACAGTAATAGCGATTTTTTCCTCACGAGAAAATAGGGTGGCTATATCATTCAATTTAGTAAGATGTGCTGCACCAGTTTCAGATTCATAACCATACAAAGGATCATATTCAACCAAAGTAATTAACTCAGGATCGACAGAGAATTCATAATCCTTATCAGTAACAAAAATAGGTGAAGTAGCAAACTTAGGATCATATTGCATTCTAGCATTCTAAGATTTTTCTTTCCACTTGAATAATAATTTCTTAAGATCATCTCTATCCTTACAAGCAAGAAAGTACCTAGATACCTCTCCATCCATAATATAACCCTCAGGTACAACATGCAGTTCATATCTTGGGGAGGAATCATAATCTCTAGTTTCAGTAATTTCATTCTCTCTAACCCTAGCAAGTTGTTCATCAAGAAATTCACCTAGTGGCACGGTATTATCAAGCAAATGAGTGTATCATCATAAGTATCATGCATAGAAGAAGTGGCCTCATTAATAACATGCGACATATCGGAATCAATAGCAGGTGCAAGTGTCGCAAGTTTACTCAAAACAGAAGGTGAATTAAGTACAGAGCTAGATGGCAGTTCCTTACCTCCCCTCGTAGTTCAGGGAATTTTTTTGGTTCTTTGATCTTTAAGATTCCTCATAGTGATTAACAGATATATATCCCAAGTGACTCAAAGAATAGAGCTATGCTCAACGGCAACAGCGCCAGAAAAAGGTATTGATAATCCACAAATATATGGGTTCACAACAATTTTCGAGGGTAGAATATTCAACCCAAATTTATTGATTCGACACAAAGGGATCCAAAGAATATTATCAAGTATTAGAAGCCGAGTTATCTATTCAACCACAGCTGAAAGACTTAATATCAGCAGCAAATTATTTAGGAGCAAAGTAGTATGGAAGTAATGTTAACGGTGGCAAAAGTAACAGTAGCAGTTTTGTAACAATCGTAATAGTGGCAACGGAAAAGTAACGTAGCAAAGATCAATATGTGAAAAGCTCGTAGGAAATGGATCGAGGATGGATAATTATGTCGGATGGCATTCATCATGCAACAGTATAACCTAGGGTGGCACAAAACTAGCTCCAATTCATCAATATAATGTAGGCATGTATTCCAAATATAGTCATACATGCTTATGGAAAAGAACTTGCATGACATCTTCTCTCCTACCCTCCCGTGGCAGCAGGGTCCTAATGGAAACTAAGGGATATTAACGCCTCCTTTTAATAGAGAACCGGACCAAAGCATTAGCACTTAGTGAATACATGAACTCCTCAAACTATAGTCATCACCGGGAAGTGTCCTGACTATTGTCACTCAGGGGTTGCAAGATCATAACATGTAGTAGGTCACTATAACTTCCAAGATAGGATCAAGAACACAAATATATTCATGAAAACATAATAGGTTCAGATGTGAAATGATGGCACTCGGGCCCTAGTGACAAACATTAAGCATAGAAAAGTCATAGCAACACCAATCTTAGAACATAGTGGATACTAGGGATCAAACCCTAACAAAACTAGCTCGATTACATGGTAAATCTCATCCAACCCGTCACCGTCCAGCAAGCTTACAATGGAATTAGTCAGGCACGGTGGTGAGCATCATGAAATTGGTGATGGAGGATGGTTGATGATGATGATGGTGACGATTCCCCTCTCCGGAGCCCAAAACGGACTCCAGATCTGCCCTCCCGAGGAAGAACAGGAGGTGGCGGCAGCTCCGTCTTGTAAAATGTGATAAATCCTTCTCTCTGATTTTTTTTCCTCCCCAAACATGAATATGTAGAGTTGGAGTCGAGGTCGGTGGAGGTTCAGGGGACCCACAAGGTAGGGGACACGCAGAGGGGGGTAGGGCGCGCCCTCCACCCTTGTGGACAACAGGTGGGTCCCCTCTGCTTGATTCTTTCGCCAATATTTTTTATTTATTCCAAAAATATTCTTCATAAATTTTCAGGTCATTCCTAGAACTTTTATTTCTGCACAAAAATAACACCAAGGCAATTCTGCTGAAAACAAAGTCAGTCTGGGATAGTTCCATTCAAATCATGCTGAAACAAGGGCAAAAGAGTTTGGAAAAGTAGATACAATGGAGACGTATCACCTTTGCAGTATAAGCACTCAGTTTCAGGCTTAGGTCCAACTTTAGGCTTCTTCCCGGGAGTGGAAACTTGCTTGCCATTCTTCTTGAAGTTCCCATTCTTTCCCTTGCCCTTTTTCTTGAAACTATTGGCCTTGTGAACCATCAACACTTGATGCTCCTTCTTGATTTCTACCTCCGCAGCTTTGAGCATTGCAAGAGGGAATTGTCTTGTCCATCCCTTTCATATTATAGTTCATCACGAAGCCTTTGTAGCTTGGTGGCAGTGATTGAAGAACTCTGTCAATAACACTATCATCTGGAAGATTAACTCCTAGCTGAGTAAAGTGATTATGATATACAGACATTCTGAGTATGTGTTCACTGACAGAACTATTCTCCTCCATATTGCAGCTATAGAACTTGTTGGAGACTTCATATCTCTCAACCCGGGCATTTGCTTGAAATATTAACTTCAACTCCTCGAACATCTCATATGCTCCATGACATTCAAAACGTCTTTGAAGACCCGATTCTAAGCCGTAAAGCATGACACACTGAACTATCGAGTAGTCATCAAATCAAGCTTGCCAGACGTTCAAAACATCAGCATCTGCTCCTATAGCAGGCACTACAAAAAATACACTTCCATGATGATACGTGTTTGTCATAGTAGGTCACGTTTTCTGTCATGCATGTACATCCATGACAATTTTATGACAGAATCTAGAGAGTCATACCTGTGTTGTCGTAGAAGTGTTCCATGACATTACCAAAATTATCATCACGGAAGTGTCCACTTCCATGACGATAAATGGCGCGTCACGGAAGTTCTTTCATCAAGGGTAACCGGCACGTGGCATTCACCGTAACGGGTCGCCGTTAAGCTATCGGGTCCGGTTTCGGATCGGATAACCCGTTAACAGCCTGGACCAATGGGGATTTTCCACGTGTAAAATTCTCATTGGCCGGAGGTGGCTCACCATTGGGACCAATGTCATCCACTCATTGGACAGGAGGCGCCTATGATAGGTCGACACGTGGCACGGCCCAACAGTGCCCATTCTGGTGAAAAGGCCGGCCTAGTAAAAATTAGCAAGCCGTCCCATATAAGGCCTACTTGTGTCAGGTCCATTTAAGCCCATGGCCCGTATGTGATGTACCAATTCGGCCCGTCAATGACCCGTTAACGATTTGACACCATTGCAGCCCATCGTTAATCCGAGCCCGTTAACAACCGCTATATATTTGGGCTCATATCGTCCCGATGTGATTTCGGCTTGTTAACGGCTGAGGGAGTCCTAGATTAGGGGTTATCCGGATAGCCGGACTGTATACATCTTCCGGACTATTGAAGCGTGAAGATACAAGACTCAAGACTTCGGCCCGTGTCCGGATGGGACTCTCCTTTGCGTGGGAGGCAATCTTGGCGATCCGGATATTGTGTTTCCTTCCTTGTAACCGACTCCATGTAAACCCTAGCCCTCTCCTGTGTCTATATAAACCGGAGAGGTTGGTCCTTAGAAGGCCGATCACAATTACAATCATACCATCATAGGCTAGCTCTTAGGGTTTAGCCTCTACGATCTCGTGGTGGATCTACTCTCGTACTACTCATATCTTCAATATTAATCAAGCAGGAAGTAGGGTTTTACCTCCATCGAGAGGGCCCGAACCTGGGTAAACATTGTGTCCCTCGCTTCCTGTTCGTCAGCCTAATTAAGACGCACAGATCGGGACCCCCTACCCGAGATCCGCCGATTTTGACACTGACATTGGTGCTTTCATTGTGAGTTCCTCTGTGTAGCTGCTGCAGGGCTTGATGGCGCCTTCAATCGTCAACAACACGGTCCAGGGGGAGACTTTTCTCCTAGCACAGATCTTCATGTTCGGTGGCTTCGCACTGCGCGCCAATTCACTTGGCCATCTGGAGCAGATCGATAGCTACGCCCCTGGTCACCAGGTCAGGTTCGGAAACTTGAACTACACGGCTGATATTCGCGGAGACTTGATCTTCGATGGATTTGGGCTCGTGCCAGGGGCACCGGACAGTCGTGATGAGCACGGCTGTCGGTGTCAAAACCGGCGGATCTCGGGTAGGGGGTCCCGAACTGTGCGTCTAGGCGGATGGTAACAGGAGACAAGGGACACGATGTTTTACCCAGGTTCGGTCCCTCTCGATGGAGGTAAAACCCTACGTCCTGCTTGATTAATATTGATGATATGGGTAGTACAAGAGTGGATCTACCACGAGATCAAGGAGGCTAAAACCCTAAAGCTAGCCTATGGTATGATTGTTGTAATGTATGTTGTCTCCTACGGACTAAAGCCCTCCGGTTATATAGACACCGGAGAAGGGTAGGGTTACACAGAGTCGGTTACAAGGGTAGGAGATCTACATATTCGTATCGCCAAGCTTACCTTCCACGCCAAGGAAAGTCCCATCCGGACAAGGGACGGAGTCTTCAATCTTGTATCTTCGTAGTCTTGGAGTCCGGCGGACGATGATAGTCCGGCTGTCCGGACACCCCCTAGTCCAGACTCCTCGGTAGCCCTGAACCAGGCTTCAATGGCGATAAGTCCGACGCGCATAATGTTCGGCATTGCAAGGCGGGTTCCTCCTTGAAAAATCCAGAGAAGATCATGAACACCGGGATAGTGTCGGCTCTGCAAAATAAATTCCACATTCCACCGTAGAGAGAATAAAATGTACACAAGTCCAATCTGGCGGCGTATTATGCGGCATGACATCACACCGCTACCAAGCCTTTATTTGAATCGTTTTTTATTATATCGCCAAAGACGTTTAGCGAAGCGGTTTCTTAGCACATCCGTCGAGCGAGATCGTGTTCCCCTTATTCGGGATTCTCATCAATACGGCGTGGGTAACCCAACGCGCGCGTCGCCACGCCTCCTCTATTGAAGGTGAATCCCGAGCAGTCCGAGAGCGGCTCTTGGTATTTTTCCCTTTATAAGAGGACCAAGGCTCGTTTCTTTTCTTCAATCTTCCATCGAATCTCCTCCTTGCTCCAAGTTCCAACACCCAGAGCCCCAGATTCGAGCGCTTCGGATCTTCAACCATGTCCGGCTCCGACCTCCAGGGTCGGTGGATGCCCTCCTCCGTTACGGAGGAGGACGTGCTAAAGCTGCGTGAGGCCAAGTACATCCACGAGATTTCGCTGACAGTTGCCCGCCTAAGGGCAAGCCGTGCCCACTCCGAGCCGGTGAGTACGTCGTCTTCGTATCCCACCTCCGTCGGGGTTTAGGCTTCCCGACGGACCCCTTCGTGAGAGGGCTCATGTTCTACTACGGGCTGGATTTTCACGACTTGGCCCCGGAGTCCATCCTCCATATTTCTGCATTCATTATTGTCTGCGAAGCCTTTCTCCGCGTCACCCCCCACTTCGGCCTGTGGCTGAAGACCTTTAATGTGGAGCCGAAGATGATCGGGGGACGTCAAACGGAGTGCAGTAGGGCGGCCATAAGCAGAAGGGCCGATGCTCCGTGGCCCGAGGGATCCTTCCAAGAGGAGCTCGGCTTGTGGCAGCAGGAGTGGTTTTATATCACCGCTCCAAAGGGCAGCAAGCAAAAGCCGCCACCTTCATTCCGTCCGGGACCTCCACGCCGACTGATGTCGTGGGTCAACCAAGGGCTCAATTGGGGGCCGTCCAAAGATGTGCCTTCATTGCAGGGCCGGATTCAAGACCTCCAGGTGAGGGAGATCAATCTGGTTGTGGTGATGCATGTTATGCTAATCAGGCGTCTTCTGCCCTGCAAACGCCGTCCTCTCCGGTTATGGGATTTCAACCCGGAGGGACCACAAATTCTCCAACACATCATGGGTACGACACCCGTGGAGATGTACAAGTTGTTCTTTGGACCGCAGGTGGCATGTCCGGAATTGACCGAGGACGCAGGCCTAAGCTGCAATCGCCCGGATACTCAGGTAAATAGCTCATAGTCCGGACGTTCTGTTCATCTGCTTTTCTAGAGTTCGCTTCCTGACCCATTACTCTTCATCGGGAGTGGGTAGCGCGATCGAAGCTGATAAGGTGTCCGGCCCCCCTCCCAGAGACCGCACTGGAGCCCGTCTTTGGTCGAGAATGTTGGAGGTCGCGCCGAAGAAAGGCGATGGGGAAGATAGAGGAGTTAATACCTGCCAAGGGGCGCTGAAGAGGGGGGGATCGAAAATCCCTCCTTCCAGGGGGAGAAGAGGACCACCTCCGAAGACCTGGAGGCCAAAGCCTCTAAGCGGGAGAAGAAATCTCCACCGGAGGGTCCTGCATCCGGGGAGAACCCGGACGTACAATCGTCTCTAAAGGATCAGCTCTCCAGCGAGCCGTGAGTAGGGAAGGGGGAGTTCATTAATAAGAAAATACCTCCATTTGTGCTTCTATGGATAACCGAAGTTTTGCTTTACAGTTCGGATTTGCGGACTTCTCAGATGAGTTCGTCTTCGGGGGATCTTCGTCCGGAGATGATGGAGAGCGCAACGCCTCCGGCGCTGCGTCGACAGGACAGGCGAGCGAGCTGAAGTATAGTCAGAGAGGTGTCCGAGCCGGTGGAACGAAGAGTTGGCGTCGACTAGTGTCTCGGCCGGGAGCTGAAGAGTCTGCTTGAGAGGCGTCCATCTCGAAGATCACCGTGCTTTGATGAGTATGGTGATCGGAAAGATTCGTCCGTGGCGAATTGCATAATGCCGCCAGAGTTTTTGGCGGGATTTGAAATACGCCTTGAATGAGCGCACCTTTTGTGATTTGCACATAGAAGTGCGCCCTGTATAGATAGTAGCCCCTGTGACTCGGCAGGTTGTCGAAAGCGACAGCGTGCCGAGGATCAAAATCGCAGGTATCGAATGTTGTCCTTCCTATGTAGGTGGCGAATAGTCCGGGGGCTAGCCGGACTAGTGGAGTTGTCGAGTTCATGCGGCAACTTGATGTGGCGGATGCGGACATCGCGCTTATCAACCGGCGACTTGACGAGTCGCAAGGTAAATGAATTCTCCGCAGCCTCTTATTTGAGGGAGCCAAAGCCCGCCTCTTACAATGTATATCTGTGATCTGAGGCGGTCTTTGCTTCTTTGTGGAGAGTTTTGGGCGAACTTGCTCAAGCTAAGGAGCAAGCCCGAAGGAGTGATCTGCTGCCTCGAGGGCGGCCGAGGAGTTGAAAGCCGAAAAGGCTGCACACTGCCTAAGCAGGGAAAGGATGGCCGAATTGGCCGTGAAATTAAAAGATGCTGCCGACCGCCACGGGGTTCTTGAAAAGGAGCGCTTATCGGAGTGGGAAAACCTGGGGAAGGCCACCGCCGAGGCCAAAGATGCCCGTTCTGCAATGCGGGCTATGAAGGAGGAGCTGCGCCAGGCCGGGGATATTGTGGCTGGCAAGCCGTTTCTGCTTCGTCGCCGGTTTATGGATCAAAAATATGCCCAACTTGGCCGGTGTGGGGTCGGAGGATCCATATATGGACTTAGCGGCAAGTGCGGGTGATGCCGTTGAGCACTTCCGAGCGGAAGGATCACAAGGCGGAAGAGCTATTTTGGTCTCAATTCCATAGTCCGGATCGTTCACTTCCGTTGACCGATCGGTTGGCGAATGGGCTGAGCTAAATAGATTGTCCGGACTTGCCATGGCTGATATCGTGGCTCATATGCGGCGAAGAGGCCCAAGGCGGCGAGCTATTTCGCTTATTGCAGCAATTTCTTGGGCGGTGCCGCATATCAAGGAGATGAAGCGGTCGGCCTGCATAGAAAGCGCGGATGGCCCTTGCCCGTGTGAAGACACATTGGGCGAGATGGATGCCACCGCTATTGCCGCCCGAGGTTGGACGAAAGCGGTTACCGCCGAGCACTATTTTGGGAAGTTATGCATGGCGCTCGTGTAATAGAGTCGCAGTGCTCAAAAAATGTTATGTTCAAATGAACGTTTTTATCTTGTAAGACAATGATTATAATGTAACCACTTTTTATACTTGTGTGTCCCAAGTATTAAAATATCTCCTATGCGGCCGTTTATGTATACATTTGTACAACCTGAAAGATTGCAGTCTTCGGCTTCAGCCCCCACGCACAAGGTGAGGGGGTGTTCGCAAAAATAACGCGTTTTCACACTTAATATGACATCTCGGTCCTATTAAGGAGGTGGTAGCGTAGCAAACGAGGCAATCCGGACTATGATGCTTTATCACTTTCACTTAGCCAGTGGAGTTCGAGGGTGGGGCTACGATATAGCCCCTTGGGGCACAGCGCTTTTCGAATCGGGGCTTGTGTGCTGACCGGAAGCGGTCCTTCGTCAGCGGAATTCTAACATTCGGTAGTCGATCGAGTGGTTGACGGTCTCTTTGTATCATGACGATCGATTTTCGGCTTTTCTCTTGAGGTGCTCGCCCGGCCGGCTGGGGCACAATCGCGATAGTTCTCCCGGTGCGCGTTAGTGATGATCTGAGCGTAAGGCAGCAAAACACAGGAGCCGGGCAAACCCAACATTTGACCAAAGACATGATTCGGAGCTGATGCATATAAGGCCTAACTCGAGACGCCAAACACTCCCTAAGGTGTTCGGTCTTTGTAATAATGGGCAGAACAATGCCCTGAGCCCCTAGTGTCCAGGTACGGGCATGGTCTTCTGATGCGGCCGATGCCAAAACGTCAGGCTCCGCTTTGGTTATAGTGAGAAACCAGGGGATTATAACAATAAGAGACAGTAAAAAAGGTTTATGCAGGGTCTTAATCTGAAAAGAATCCTCACGACGGGTCCCTACTGCACGTCTGCGCCTGTGTCTCCGTTGTGCCGTTAACCTGGACGGATGTGCATGTTGTTCATCTGTAAAAAGAGAGGAACTTAGTTTGAAAGTAACTTGTGCGAAAAATATTTAAGAAGGAAGAAATATAAGTAAGTAAAGCGGAGTCTGTATGAGCTCGCTGTTGCTTTGGCGCGCAGCCCCTTGTGAAGGGGTGTGCGGCTAGGGAGCCCCTAGCTTATTTATGCCGGACTCGTCTAACCGTGTCCAGGGTCTTTAAATGACCCTCGCACTGAAATGATGCCATGTGGACCGGGCATCTTAAGTGTAAGAGACGCGTAATGTGGTATGGCGTTGAAGCGGACAAAAGCTTCTCGTCCCAAGAGTGCTTGATAGCTACTTTTAAATGGGACGATATGAAAGATTACTTTTTCGCGTCGAAAGTTGTTCGGCAATCCGAACATAACTTCTAGTAATAGGGAGCCTGCGCACTTGGCATAAGGGCCTGGCGTCACTCCTTTAAAGGAAGTGCGGCTGTGTCGAATTTTCGTAAGGTCTATCCCCAACTTGCGGATTGTGTTTGAATACAGCAGGTTTAAGTCGCTGCCTCCGTCCATCAGGACTTGTTTAAATTGTAGTCCGTCGATTATGGGATCCAATATCAGGGCAGTCCATCCTGCATTTCGAACGCTTCTGGAATAATCCAGGTGGTCGAAAGTGATTGGTTTTGATGTCCAATCTCTATGTTACTGCTGGGTTGGACGGGCGAGACCCATTTAACGGGTGCCGACTGCTTTTTCCAGATATCACATGAAGTGAATTTACTGTTTTGACCTCTTGTGGGAAATTCTTTTGTTTTCCGGTGCTCTGCTGGTGGGGTTTGTCATCTTCGCTTGACGCGTCGAGCCCCTTGTGTTCAGCGTTTAGTCGGCCGGACTGTTTGAAAACCCAACAATCTCGATGGGTGTGGTTTGCGAGCCTTCGAAGTCTTGTGGATTTGACATATCCGACCCAAAATCTTGTTTAAGTTGGATAGCTCATCACCATCATCCTTAAGAGGCGGTGTTTTGTTGTTTGGCATGAGCTTTTGAATCCGGCGTTGACTGCCGTGCTCTTTGGGCTTTTCTCTTTATTCCGCGCAGCTCTTTTTCTGCGCCGTGATTTTTCGTTCCATCTCGATCTCGGATGTACTTGGGTATTTGGTGCTTGCATCTTGCTAGCCAGCTATCCTCTCCGCCTGAAGCGGGTCATGAGGCTTGTTAGCGGACATTGTCCTCGGCTTCTCTTGGCGAGGTGTCGGCGAGCCATTCGTCTCGAGCGTTGTGTTTAAAAGCTGCTAAGGCTTGGCGTCCGGACGATCGACTATTTGGTTCTTTTGGTGAGGAACCTGTTCGAAATTTCTTGCTGAATCTCCAGGCTGTTGAGTT
This sequence comes from Aegilops speltoides, assembly GCA_021437245.1. Taxonomy (NCBI): domain Eukaryota; kingdom Viridiplantae; phylum Streptophyta; class Magnoliopsida; order Poales; family Poaceae; genus Aegilops; species Aegilops speltoides. Next base: position 94,830,509 of record CM038147.1, read on the forward strand.
ATATGACTTAGATCATTTGCATTCGGAGGGCGGACATAAGTCCCTTGAAAATTTGCTCTAAACGCGTCCTCGAGCTCTTCCCAACTTCCAACAGTGTTTTCTGGGAGGCTTTTGAGCCAATGACGAGCTGGCCCTTTGAGCTTGAGGGGTAGGTATTTTATGGCATGGAGATCGTCTCCTCTAGCCATGTGTATGTGTAGTATATAATCTTCTATCCGGACTCCGAGTGCATTGTCCCGTCGTAGGCCTCTATGTTCATAGGTTTAAATCCTGCTGGGAATTCATGATCCAGCACCTCGTTGGTGAAACATAGTGGGTGTGCGGCGCCCCTGTATTTGGGTGCTCCGCTGTCCTCGGACACTTGTCGTGTTGCATTGTTTCCTGGGGCCCCCTTCTTTGGCCCGTAAATGGACCTGGTGGGGCCATCTGTCTTTCCAGGGTCGCTAGTCGGCTTATGTGTGGTGCCGCTTTCAGATTTTGGCCTATTATCTGGCCGTCTATCCAACCAGGCGGCCTCTTTGTTGTTTGACTGTGGGGGCTCTATGGCCTCCTCATCAAATTCTGGCAGTAGCTTGCGCTTCGGGTAGCTCTTCGATTGATGGCCATTGCCGTATTTGTCTGCGGTTTTGAGCACTTTGCTCCACCTCATTCTGAGTGTATCTTCCGCTGTTTTGAGCTTCCGTTTTTCCTTTTTCAAACTTCTTGCGGTGGCGACGAGTCTTATCCGGAGGTTTTTATTATCCGGTGGTATGTCCGGCGTGAGGTCGCCTGGACTGTTGTTTTCGCCAGGCCTGGATTGATTATCCGACTCGTCTTGTTCGGACGGTTGCTTGGCTGCGTGTTCGTCGTCCGCTGGTTTGCCCTGCTGTATTGCTGGGTCATTAGGAGCGCTGTTGTTGTCGAGGCGGGACTTAGTGCGGCATCTGCATCGCCGTTTTGGTTGTTTGTCGGCGGGGTTATCTTCTGCCGCGCCCCGTTGGTCCTCGTTATCGCTTCCTTTTGGGGTATACACCATGTATACGTCGTATGACGAGGTGGTCTTCCCTCGCCTTGTAGGCGTTGTTTCCAGTTCATCTCTGGCATCGTCGTCAATACCGTCGATGTCTTCAGAGTCATAGTTTAGCATGTCGGTTGAATCATCGACAGTGGCTACAAAGTGGGTGGTGGGTGGGCTCTGAATTTCTTCGTCATCCGTATCCCACCCATCATGGCCATAGTCCGGCCAGGACTCTCCGGATAGCGAGAGATGCTTTAGCGAATTTAGGATGTCGCCAAAGGGCGAGTGTTGGAAGATGTCCGTGGCGGTGAATCCCATAACCGGCGCCCAATCAGATTCGATTGGTAGGGGCGCGGGAGGTCCGGAGTCCGGCAAGGAGTCCGGCACCTCGGAGTCACAAGCTTCGCGAGGGACAAGGGTAGTGTCTGGCTCCATCGCCGTGGAAGTTGAAGCCCCCGAGGCGGTGTCCAACCACCGGTCCTCAATCTGGGCAGTCGGCTCCGGTCTAAGGGCCGGAGCAGATTCTTGTCTTGACCACCAAGGCCTTTGTTCGGTGTGAGCTAGATCATGCCCATCGTAATCTTGATGCGCTGGCTGTGGCTCGAGCCCGTCGAAGATCAAGTCCCGTGGATGTCGGCCGTGAAGTTTAGGCTTCGAATCGACTGACGGCCGGGCGTAGCTTTTGATCTGCTCCGGATGGCCTGCGAATTAGCCCGCAGTGTGAAGCCACCGAATACGAAGATCTGTCCGGGGAGAAAAGTCTCACCCTGGACAATGTTGTTGGTTGAAGATGCCATCGAGCCTATCAGTGACGACATAGAGGAACTCTCAATTTAAGCACCAATGTCGGTGTCAAAACCGGCGGATCTCGGGTAGGGGGTCCCGAACTGTGCGTCTAGGCGGATGGTAACAGGAGACAAGGGACACGATGTTTTACCCAGGTTCGGGCCCTCTCGATGGAGGTAAAACCCTACGTCCTGGTTGATTAATATTGATGATATGGGTAGTACAAGAGTGGATCTACCACGAGATCAAGGAGGCTAAAACCCTAAAGCTAGCCTATGGTATGATTGTTGTAATGTATGTTGTCTCCTACGGACTAAAGCCCTCCGGTTTATATAGACACCGGAGAAGGCTAGGGTTACGTAGTCGGTTACAAGGGTAGGAGATCTACATATCCGTATCGCCAAGCTTGCCTTCCACGCCAAGGAAAGTCCCATCCGGACACGGGACGGAGTCTTCAATCTTGTATCTTCCTAGTCTTGGAGTCCGGCGGACGATGATAGTCCGGCTGTCCGGACACCCCCTACTCCAGGACTCCCTCAACGGCCTAGACCTAGTGTCGGACAATGTTCGGGTTATCACCCCCGTAGTGTCCCCGGACTTAAATCCGGATCAGGCTGCGTCACCCAAGGACGGAGGGATGGGCCCCGCCCCGCAGGCTGCACACTCATCGGCGGTAGAGCCGAACACAGGCCTCACTTCTAAAGAAGCATGTAACTCCGGATCCCCGGACTCGTATCTGGTCGTTGGTTCCAGTCCGCACACCCTCGAGCCAGCCGAGCGAGGTTGGGCTCTGGTAAGGGAGTTTACTGCTGCGGGTATCTTCCAGCACTCGCCCTTTGGCAACATGCTGAACTCATTAAAATCTCTCTCTTTGTCAGAAGGCTCAGGGACGAACTATGTCCAGCTTGAGTGGGAAGCAGGCGATGAAGGAATTCGCTGCCCACCCACCACCCACTTCATACCCACGATTGATGATTTAACCAACGTACTTGACTTCGACTTCGAAGACATCGAAGGTATGGACGATGATGCAGGAGAAGTACAGGAGCCACCGCTCATAGGGCGGTGGACATCCACCTCCTCATACGATATATATATGGTGGACACTCGGAAGGAAACCAATGGTGACGAGGCAGCAGAGGATAACCCCTCAGGAGGAAGAGCAAAGCATGGACGTCTTCAGCGCTGCTCCAAGCCCTGCCACATCAACACCGGCCCCGGAGATGAAAGCAATCCGAATGGTGCCGAAGAGGAATACAGCCCTGATCAGCCTACCTTCAAGCAGGCCGGACCGGACATGGTGGGATACTTGGAGAGGGGCAACTATACACCCCCCCCCCTCCGAAGATGAGGTAAGCCTCGGCAATGACGAATTCGACGTGCCGGAAGATCCAATGGAACAAGTTCGCTTCAAGCAACGGCTCATGGCCACGGCAAGGAGCCTGCAAAGGAAGCAAGAGCAGCTTAAAGCTAATCAAGAACTGCTAGTGGATAGGTGGACCAAGATCCTGGCCACCGAAAAGTACGGAGTCGACCGCCCTAACAAGGGGCATACGCGGCACAACTGGCTACCTCAACCTAAGCAGGAGAACCAAAGGCACACACCCTGAAGTCCACACAGGACTACGGTCCAAGACAGTAAGAAGGATACACGAAGAGGCATCCTCAAGCCTCGGCGCAATGGTCATAAACATCAAGTCTGGGAAGCTGGTGCCAAGTCCAGCAACTCTCAGTCCGGTCAACGGACAAAGAACAACTCAATCCTATTCAGCCTGAGCCACACACTCGATCAACCATGTGAAATTCACGGTACTCCTAGAAGGATGGCAAAGCATACCAATAGAGAATGCTGAATCCTCAAAACAAAAGGACCGGTCGTGTGTCAGAAACAATGAGGGGAGGCGTCTAATCAAAGAGACCCCCCAGAGCATAATAGTACGGCCGATCACTACGGATCACACTTACCACAGCAATTCAATTGCCGTACCCCTAGACCTAGTAGTCCGGAGGCTCCATAACACACAAAGCCCCCACGGGTACGAAACCACAAATAACATCTTCTAAAGGATGCCAGGTGCAAAGGCCAAGTTTATTCGCCCTCCACCCTAACGGTTGTTTTCGAATCACCAAAAAATGCCATGCCAAAGAGTAATTCTTCGGCACCTTCCCCTCATACGGTAATTTACCGTATGCAAACGGGATGAACCACGTTGATTAGATTCCACGTGATAAACCATTAGTGTAACATCCCAAATTTTCAATTTGGAATGTTACACAATAGATCATTATTGCAGATCATATTTATTGCATTTTTGTCTTGATCCTAGAAATTCTACGCAATTCAAGGACCCACGGAGAGAGTTGGGGATTTCGTAAATTTCATATTTGAGTTTTCTCAAATTTTGGAAATAGGATCATTTGATTTTATTTATTTTATCTTCAATTATTTCAAATTATAAATTATGAGAGAGGGAATAAAATGACTTTTCCAAAATAAAGAAATATTGAGGATTTAATAAAAAATCAAATAAGATTTTTTTTTTGGATTTTATAGCTATTTTACTTGAATTTAGGAAAAATGCGCGCTTTTCAAAATTGCATTAGGCCCCAAATAAATGTTCATCTTGCCCGGCTTGATTTTAGAAGTCGGGGAAAATTTATTTTAGGATTTTTGGAGTCCATTTAGTATTTCTTTCGTTTGTTTTTCTGCGCGAAAATTATTTAAAAAAAATCAGAACCGACTATGGGCCGGTATCGGCCAGGACTCCTCTGGCCGGGGCCTTTATATAGCGCCACCCCGGGCCGTCGCCAGCCCCAGCCCACCCGAGCCGCCGCCGCCGCCCCACACCTAGCCATCGCCCAGCCAGCGCCGCCCGCCGCCGCCGCCATCACCGGCCGCCGCATTGAACATTGCCGCCGCCGCCGGACCCGCACGCCGAGGTTGACCCCGTCGCCGCCGCCCTTTTTTTAGAAAAACCGTTCGGTTTTTCCGTCGGTTTTTTGTCAGTTTTTTTAGATCCGTTTTTTTATTAGATCGGTTTTTTCGGTTTAGGTTAATTGTCGGTGTACTAAGGTAGGGGTACCTCAGTACCCCAACTTGTGAGCGGGCATCATGACTTCCGTAGCTGGATCCACCAAATGCTTGCGGAGACCATTCTGCTCCGTACCAAGCCATTCAAGAACAAAAGTACAAAGCGAAGGTTAAGACCCGGCAAGAGGAGCTTGCCGGGAAGGCCGTTCGTGCTCAAGACTACATCACTCGCGCAAGTCCTGGCGAGAGGAGCTCGCCGGGAGACTAGAAGATCACATCACGAAGACCGCCTCGGCGCTATCGCGTCGGCGAGGCCGGAGGCGACAAGTTACAAGCCCGACAAGCTCCGGGCGGCAAGATCAAGACCCGGCAAGGTACTTGCGGAGAGCTGCGATCGTGCCGCACTCCAGCTCATCGCCCACGCGTCGCCTTGAGCCCTCTCCGAGGCGGCGTGGCGGATAAGCTGCTGCATGAAGGTGCGGTGGCACTCCATGGTGGTGGCTTCATCGCCCGTGGCAAGCGGAGACGCAAGGCGGGGAGCTTTTGGGGCGGCGGCGACGGGCATTTAATGCTCTTGTCCCCCTCTGTCAAAAGTAGGTAGAATCCTTGTTCAAGCACTCTAGCTGCCTTTGTTCCCGCACTGTTCCAACTACCACCTCTTTTACATTTTACCCCTCTACCCTATGTTGACACGATCGGTGACCCTTGCCCTATAAAGGAGGCCCATGCACTGCGTGGGGGTTCGGATCATTCGCTACTCTCGCGAGTTCGACTCATTTGCAACTCTCACGCTCGGGTAGCTACTGCTGTAGCTCTTCAAGCTCCAAGCACAATACAACACAAAGCAGCATGAGGGTTTCTGCGGCCCATCGGCCGGCTGGGTAAAATCCTCCTCGCCCCGAGCGCATCGCCTCGATCTGCTCTCCGCGCATCCTCCGCCCTCGTACCGAACACACGAAGGGGCCGTCCCCGGCGGCCCCATAGGTGTCGTCCCCCCATCGTCCCGCGACATCTTTGGCGCGCCAGGTAGGGGGCGTCGAGGTCGTGCGGACCTGATCCGACGTTCGCGCGGCTGCGTTCTTCATCAACCCCTCCAGATTTCGTCAGCAACTTCGTCGACAACTGCGCCATGGCCCCGAAGACGAGAGCTTCGAGGGTCGCAGACCCATCTCCGTCTTCCCCACCGCCACCGGAGCCAACGGTGGGCGGAGGACGCCGGTGGAAGGTGGGCGCCCGGCGAGGCACTTTCGCGGCGCCACGAGATCGAGGGCAGGACGGAGGACCACGCCTCGGCTTCCGTAGATCCGCGTCCATCTCAGTGCATGACGACCCAGCAGCGCCATACCACGGGAGGTGGTATCCGTCTGCTGGAACAGGGACGCGCTGGAGGCTCGCGGGATGTTCGAACCCCGTCGGACACGGGCAAAGCGAAGTGCGGGGCAGGACCTGCTCCTTCTAACAACTGTTAGAAGCCCGGCGCGTCCGCTTCCCTCCACTCTGCGAGCGCTCACAAGGCGCAAATGCTCCTCGACTTCCCTCCGCGGCGGACAAGGCCGAGAGGCGGAGGGCTACCATCGAGCCTGGTCGCCTTCGCCAACAACGACCGTCAGCAAAGCAGCCTGCGGCTCGTGGCAGCGGCAAGCCAAGAAAACGAAGGCGGCGGCGACAAGACCGCCGAGGTGCAACTACCGTGCACTCCCGCCGCGAAGCGAAAACGCCACCCGTCGGAACAACGCCGGCAGCGGCTCCACAACATCGTCGGACCAGCTGGCTCGTCGGGATCAACGCCGAGTCCTCGGCAATGGCGACAAGAAACGCTTCGAACCACGATCGGCGCCGCCGAGACTTCGGCGACAATCAGACCAGAGGGCTGGGAGAACCTGCCGCCGACGGCGCCCGGTGGGCGAGCGACTTGCCGTCTGCGGCGAGCTGCCCGCGTTCACCCGTGAGCTGCGGCGCGTCGGTGGCCCAGCATGAAGAATTTCAAGCCCGGCGTGCGGAGAATACGGCGGCAAGGCGCACCCTCGAATTTCTCAATATCTACACCATTGCCGTGCAGAGCTGCCGAAGCGCGGCGAAGATTCGGCGAACTACTTCCGCTCGTGCTTAGGCGAGCGTTCGTTCTTGGCTTATGCACTTGCCGGAGGGCTCCATTTCTTCTGGCGGACCTTTGCCATCGGTTTGTTGGCGCCTTCACTTTGGCGGCCACAAACCCCACGACGAGAGTGATCTCCACATTTTGGCCCGAAGGAAGGAGAATCCTGCGCAAGTACATCCAGCGCTTGCCGTGTGCGGCATAACATCCCGGCGTCCACCTCGCGCGGTTATCGTAGCGTTCCACCGAGCGTGCGTAACCGCGCATCGCGTGAAGAGATGGCGATGACCAAAATCCGGGATGTCGCGAGCTTTATGCTCTGGTGATAAATCGCCTGCGGAAGAGGGAGGAGGCTCCCGGGGAGGATCTTTGGCGGAGGGAGCGACTCCGGCAGCGCCGCCCGCAAAAAGCGCGGCGGCGAACTTCGAGAAGAAGAACAAGGAAGCAGTGCTCGCCGTCGAAAAGTCCGGCAAGGAAGCTCCCGCCAAGCAAACACAGGCTGGCAACTCCGGCAAGGAGCTTGCCCTGTGGCGGCAACCGACAAGCCAGGCGGTCCCGGCAAGCCATTATGCAAAATCCACCGCACCAAGGGCCACGACCTCTACAAACGCAAGCCGCGTCGACTATCTCGTCGAGCAGCAAAAAGCTGAGTACGAGAGACGCGACAAGGAGAGGGCCCAGGGTGGCGGGGGGGAACCGAGCAAGAAGCGGCCGTTCACTGGTCGGGGAGGACCCCCCGGCAAGGCCAAGCGGCGACAAGGTGATCGACCTTCTCGGAGCCGCGACAAGGATGAAGAAGATGGCGACGAGGACATGGAGGAAGAGGATGACAGTGAACAGGAGTTCCAGAAGGCCACGGAGGTCCTGTGCGTCGACGGTGGCGCCTCGTTACACACCTCCCACCGCCAACTAAAGCAGTGGGCACGTGAGGTGAATGCAGCAGAGCCGCCCATGGAGTCGCGCAGGCTCCTCAAATGGTCAACACACCCATCATTTTGATCTTGAGGATCACCCGACCGCACCACAGCGGTCGGGTGTTTGCCGATCTGGTCTCACCCACCATCCGCAACCTCAAGGTCACCAAGATGTTAGTTGACGGCGGGGCGGGCTGAACTTGATCTCCTCTGCTGTGATCAAGAAACTCCAAATCCGAGATGGCGAGCTCGAAGAGACCGGTTCCTTCAAGGAATCAACCGGAAGGAGCAGGCCCAAGGAAAGATCACCTTGCGGTGACCTTTGGCGGGAGCTCAACCGGGGACGGAAGCGTCACTTTCGGCGTCGCCGATATTCCGTTGCCATACTGGCGGGATACTCGGCCGTCTGCTCTCGCCAAGTTCATGGCAGCTTCCCATTATGCTTACTAGCGTGCTCAAGATGCGGGGCGATAAGCGTCATCACATCCCACGGCGACAAGAAAGGCGCGCTTATACGTACCGACAAGATCTACGGGATGCGGCAACAGCGGCCGACAAGGATGCACTTGCCGCTGAAGCTCCCGGGGAAAGAAGGCGAAGACCAAGTCCGCAAGCGCTCCGGGACCCACTCCGCAACAGCACCCCGCCGGGTGTTGCGCTGCTGTCGAGGGCGCCCGTCGAGCTCCACCGGCAAGGATAAAGGGATGGCTGCTCCGCGATGACCAAGAAGGTGTCCGCCAAGGAGGGCGGCACTTTGGTGGTACCTTCACCATCGGTGCCGCTTGCGACAAATAGGAAAGCGCGCTCGTTGCTTTCCTGCGGGCGAATGTCGATGTGTTTGCATGGCAACCATCTGACATCCCCGGTGTTCCCAGGAAGGTAATTGAGCACAAGCTCGCCGTTTGCCCTCATGCGCGGCCCGTCAAGCAGAAAGTGAGGAAGCAAGCTATGGAGCGCCAAGAATTCATCAGCGAAGAAATCAAGAAGCTAGAGGCAGCAGGCCTAGTTAGAGGTGTGATCCATCCGGCGTGGTTAGCAAACCCGATGCCGTCATGCGCCAGAGCTAACGGAAATGGAGGCTGTGTATAGACTTCACCGATGTGAATAAAGCATGCCCCAGGATCCATTCCCCTTGCGCGCATTGACCAGATTGTTGACTCCTTGCCGGATGTGAGCTACTCGCTTTCTTGATGCTTACTCGAGGCTATCACCGGATCTTCATGGCCAAGAGGATGAAGAAGACTGCGTTCATCACTCCATGTGGCACCTATTGCTTTATCGCATGCCATTTGGATGAAGAATGCAGGATCGACATTCGCAAAGGGTAGTGTATCTTGCTTTTGAGCCACAGATCCACGAAATGTAGAAGCTTACATGGATGACATCGTGGTGAAGAGCAAAACAAGGATACACTGATTCAAGATTTGGAAGAGACATTTGAGAACTGCGCAAGAATCTGACTAAAGTTGAACCACGAGAAGTCGTCTTTGGGGTTCCCTCCGGCAAGCTTCTCGGGTTCTTTGTGTCACAAAGAGGATCGAAGCCAACCCGACAAGATCAAAGCCATTGAGCAGATCCAAGCCCCAAAGCGGGTCAAGGATGTCGAGAAGGCTCATGGGTTGTGTGGCCGCCCAAGTAGGTTCATTTCAAAGTCTGCGAGCGCGCCCTACCCTTCTTCAAAATCTTGAAGAAGGCGGGGCCCATGAAGTGGACTCGAGGCGGAGACAATACCGCAAGATTTGAAACATTACATCCTCCACTCCAATACTTGTCGCGCCTAAACCACAAGAGAAGTTCTTGATGTACCTAGCGGCAACCAACCAAGTGGTTAGTGCTTTCTTGTGGTAGAGAGGGAGTCCGGCGAGGAGGCTGCATCTCCGGCAAGTGAGTCCAGCGACAAGCGGTACCGCTCCGACAAGCTCTGGCCCGACAAGGACAAGTCTGCTTGAGGAACGGATGAGGTGCGGAAAAAGATGGTCTGGCGCCAGTGTATTTTGTAAGCTCCTTCTCCGAGGAGCTAGATCAAAATCTCTGGTGTGCAAAGTTGCTTCGGCCTCCTCATGGCCTCGAGAAAGCTGCGCCATTACTTCGAGCACGAGATAACAGTGGTCACTCGCTTCCGCTGAAAAGAATATTGCACAACCCGAGGCAACAGGCAGGATCGTTGAGTGGGCACTAGAGTTGTCGAGCTTTGGACTCAAGTTTGAAAGTACTTCAACCATCTGAGCCGGGCTTTGGCAGAATTTATAGCGAATGGACCCCAACACACGATGGCGAAGTTCAAGAAGCGAGTACACCCGCATAAGAAACAGCAGTGAATGGGTAATGTGCTTGATGGTGCCTTCTCGCTGCAAAGGCGCCGGTGCGGCGTGGTACTCATCGCGCCACCGGGAGCACCTCAAATATGTCATCGAGATGCACTTCCCAAGAGAGCAAGCGACAAACAACACACTGAATATGAAGGATTGCTTGCGGCCTTAGGATTGCGGCGAACTTGGGATTAAGAAGTTGATTGTCGGGGATTCTCAGCTGGTGGTCGGCAAGTTAACAAGAGCTATCGAGCCCTTTGATGGAAGCTTATGTAGATGAAGTGAGGAAGCTTGAGGCGCTTTGAAGGTTTGCAGATGGAGCATGTCGAGAGCTCAAAATGAAATCGCAGATGGCCTTTCAAAGTGTGCTCAATGAAGTTACAATGGAACCAGGGACCTTCTTACTCAAGTTGACTCAACCCTCCGTCACACCATCAATTGGGCCGACCAAGAAGAGAAAGTTGGTCGCCGGCGACTACTTGCCGACGGATCTCTCTGAGACCGCCGCCAAAGTCCCCAAGGTCGACGGTCAGAACGCTGAGGAACAGTTTGCTCCCGCTGATCCTCGGATCTGTGCGATCGAAGCAAGTGTTCCCGACAAGCTTAGCCCCGGCAAGCTTGCCGGGGGACCTTCAGCTCCGGCAGAGCCAGAGATCTTTGCCGTAGAAGCCGAGATCCCTGCAGCGGCCCTCATGCCTTTAGTCCTTGCCGTCGAGCCCCAAGCTCCGGCGTGGGCGCAGCAGATCGTCCGTTTCCTGCAAACTGGAGGACTTCCCGACAACCCTGAAGAAATAGAAAGGGTAACCAGACAGTCAAGTATGTACCAGTTCGTGGACAACGAACTGTACAGAAGAAGGCTCAATGGTGTCAGATTGAAGTGCATCTCCAGGGAAGATGGACAGAAGCTGCTGGCAGAAATACATGGAGGCATATGCGGCCATCACATTGGCGCAAGAGCGCTTGCCGGGAAAGCTTTCCGGCAAGGGTTCTTTTGGCAAGAAGCCCTCCAAGATGCAGCTGCACTAGTAACCAAGTGTGAAGCGTGCCAGTTCCATGCAAAGCAAATTCATCAGCCAGCTCAAGCTCTCCAAACAATCCCTTTATCCTGGCCCTTCTCGGTCTGGGGGCTCGATATCCTCGGCCCCTTCCCCCGTGCTGTCGGGGGCTTTGAGTACTTGTACGTAGCAATCGACAAGTTCACAAAGTGGCGAAGTGGAGCCGATGAGAAAGGTGACAACAACGATCGGTCGGTCAAGTTCTTCAGTCGATTGTGTGCGTTTGGGATCCCCAACCGGATTATCACCGACAACGGTACACAATTCACTAGCCGCACCTTCATGCAATCGTCCAAAACCTTGGCGCCAAGGTCATTTCGCTTCATTGCTCACCCAAGGAGCAGCGGTCAGCGAAAGGGCCAATCTTTGAAGTGTTGCGCGGACTCAAGACAAGAACTTTCGACGAAGCTGCGCAAGTGCGGAAGAAATTGGATGAAGGAGCTGCGGCGGCTCTTTGGTCAATCGAGCGACACCGTCGAGCCACCGGACAGACACCCTTTGCTCTAGTCTATGGGCGAAGCGGTTCTCCCCACGGAACTTCGTATACGGATCTCCTCGAGTGCTCGCTTATGATGAGCTTGAGCAAGAGCAAGCTGCGACAAGATGGCGCATTGCTCCTCGAGGAGGGCGTCTCGAGCTCTCAGACGAGCTGCTCGATACCAGCAAGCCTTGCGCCGCTACCATAGCCGCAAGGTCAAAGCCGGAGTCTCGAGGAAAGCGACCTTGTTCTTGGCGTGTTCAGTCCGCCAAGAATTCCAACAAGTTGGCGCCCGAAGTGGGAAGGCCCTTATCGGGTGAGACAAGTCACGAGGCCGCGCTGTCCGCTCGAGACCGAAGAAGGCTTGCCGATGAGTAACTCTGGAACATAGAGCATCTTCATAAGTTTTACCCGTAAGGCGCGGTTGCCGTGATCCGCTCCGGCAACCACCTTTTGTACAAAAAGCTTTGCCGCGATTGCATGTAACCCTTTGTACAAAGCGGGCGCAGACCCGTGCAGCAATAAAGTTTCCGTGTTTTGCGTTATTTGCCTTTTCCCATGCTCTTCTTTGCTATTTGCATGAGTTATTTGGCATCTTTAAATGCAGCGCATATCCGGCAAGCAATAGCACGCCGAAAGGCCACATGCTTTTTCCTCCTTTTCTTTCCATTGTCTCTTAAGCAAAAGAAACATTCCTCGTGCACAAGTTTGCCGGGGGGAAGGAAGTGGAGGATGAACCAAGTGCTGTTCAAGAAAAAGAGAAGCTTGCCGGAGAACGGCTCAAAGTTTTAAATTTTTTAAGTTGCCTTCCTTGAACAACCACACTTCATATGGAAAACTTGTGCTCGGAGGAACCTACCCGTGGATAGCCGCACCCTCATCTTGTTTTCGAGCGTGCTTAACGATTTAAGCGAGCCGCGACAAAGTGTTGCGCCCTTGTTTCGTTTCGAGCCCGCTCGGCAAGTTAGATGCGTTGCGGCAAGCCATGGCAAGGTTGCTTGCCGATAAGACCTTAGCTAGCGAGCTGCTTGAGTTTGACACTCAGCACTTTCATGCAAGGGCTCCTTGCGGCAAAACTCCTAGAAGCATAAAGTTAAAAGCGTGCGAAGTTGGGGATCAAGGCAAGGAGATGACACTGCATCTGCCGATCGAGAATAAAGGTAATGTCTTACAAGGAATAACTTGTCGCGATGACTAATGAATTCATAGCGACACTGTGCAGCAAAAAGGAGATAAAGATAAAGAGGCCTAGTCTACGCGGTCGCCCTCCATCCCGGGATCTTGTTCACTTTGGCGATGATGTGGGCGACCTGCTCCTCGAGGCCTCCATGTCGCGTCGGCGGCAAGCTGCGAAGGGCGTTGGAAAGGTTTATACCGGGGTTGCGGTATCGATCTTCGTCGACCGCAGCGCTCCATGGTTCCAGCGCTGGTGGCGCGCCTCCTCGGCGAGCTCTTGGCGAGGATCTTCTTCATGATTTGCAAGAGCTGGCGCGACCCCAAGAAGAGGCTGAGCTTGGCGCGTGGCGAGTTTGGATCCGGGAGTAGATGAGATGCTCCAGCTTCAGCGCCAGCAGCTCCTGGTCGATGGCGGACGCGGAAGATACTAAATCCTTGGTCCATATCTCGACGATGCGACGGAAATCCTCGGCTGCTTTGTTGGCGCCGGCCACTAAGGATCGCTCCTCGCGGAGCTCCTCCTTCAGCTTGGTTTCCTGGTCCCGGGCAGCGTCGAGCGAGTCCTTCAGCGCAGAAATTTTCTGCTCAAGATCCTCGGCGGAATCCTTGGCGGCCTTGAGACGTCGCCCTTCTCGGCAAAACGGCGCTGGAGCTCGAGTTGGTATGGGCGTATTTCTCGCGCTCCGTGGTGGCGCGGCGATCTTCTCGAGTCCACCTTCAACAGCTCCTCCGATTCGCGACCTTGGCGGCAAGATCTTCCTTAGCGGTCTCCGCGGCCGCCCTTGGCGTCTTCGCTTCCTTCAATTCCCGCCAAGGGCTTGCTCCCGAGCAGCAAGGTCTTCCTCGTGGGCGTCAAGGGCAACCTTTCGCTGGTTGAGCTCTCCTTTTCGCCGGGACAGCTCCACTCCGGCGAGCCGTTGCTGCTCTTCGGCCTCGGCTTTCTCCAGCAGCCACCCTTCGTACTGCCCGGCGAGTTGCTCACGTCTCTCCGCCACCTCGCGGAGAGCAGCCCGATTGGCGGCGCTGAGCTCCGCCGCGCGCTTCTCCATCTCCTCGGCGGCCTTGGCGGCAAGGGCCTCCCGGGAAGCGAGCTTCGCCTGTCTGGCCCGGTAAAGGGCCAGGAGCTGGTGAAGCAGCTTCTCCTCATCAGGCCCGTCGCTCCCGCCGGGCCCTTCGACGACCTTCAAGCCCGCAGAGGCGAGGATCTCCCCATCAAAGGCCTCGCCCTCGCGGGAGCTTCGTGACGAGAACCCCCGGCATCTGGATGAAGGCGCCGTTGGGGCTTCAAATAGTAGCGGACTGCTCTTCTCCGCGGAGGAGTCGATGACCGGCGCAGCACTTTGGCGCTCCGCAGCTTCGGGCGTGGTGCGGTCGCCGTCCCCCTCCCGGCCGCTGCGTCCGCGGCCGGGCGATCTCGACACATGTGGCTCGGCGGCTCCGCCGCGTCCTCGGCAACAGGCGTCGCCGCCCCCACTGCATGTCTTCCTCCTCCTCAATGACGACCTCCGTCTCCGTCTGCTCGGGGGGAGGAGGAGGATCTTGAAGAAGAAAGAAAAAGCAAAAGCAGTTCAAGCAAACATCCGAAAAGAGGCAACGACAAGGAGACGAAGTTGCAGAACTTACCTTGGCGGACATCTTCAGCGGCGGGCTCTCTTGCCGGGGAACCATCCCTTGCCGGAGTAGCCGCCCTCGTCGGGCTACTCGCCCTTGGCGGAGTACCCGCCCTTGGCGGAACGCTCTCCCTTGCCGGGGAGTCCAGCCTTGGCGGGGATGGAGGGACTGCCTGCTCCTCGAGGGCGACCTCCGGATGCTCCTGTCGCTGCGGCTCCATCTCTGCGCAAGTCGAGACAAACACATCAAGATATTGGGACAAGATGAAGCTTTCAGACGCGCTCGGCAAGCGAAGGTGCGGGGCCCAGACGTACGCTGGGGGCTACGCTGGGGGCTGCTCCTCGGGACGGCGCTCGGGTCCGGCAAGCTTGCCTCCGGCACGTCCCCGGTCGCCTCGGCGGGCGGGTCATCCGCGACTTCGACCACAGGCACCTTGGCTCTCTTCGCCGCCCGCTCAGTCAAGGTCCTGAGATCAACACAAGAACGAGATTAGCCACAACAATAATCAAGGCGAAATTTAAGAAGATGAGGATTTCGGGTACTCACTCCTGTTCTTCCTCGTCGTCTTCGCTCAAGGCGGAGAAGTCATACTGCACCTGGGTTGCGTCGACGCGAGGAGCAGGAGGCGGAGGCCCTCTCGGGCGCTTGGCGGCCCTCGGGGCTGGGGGCTGCGAAGATCCAGCCCGTGGCGGCCGGGGCCCGAGAGGCGGAGCGCCGCTCCGCTCGAGAAGACCCTGTCCACCGGCGCCCGGCCTGCGGCGCCCTTGCCATAACTGCTTGCTGGTCGCCTCCGCCATGTCGGTGCGTCGGTCGCCCTCGGCGGCTCGACTCCCGGGAAGCTTGCGCTGCCCGGCGAGCGGTGGTGCTTGGGGCTTGCGTACTCGCTTCCGCCGCCGCCTTGCGGAGGCGCTTCAGCGGAGAACGCTTGGGGCTCGCCCGGGGCGGGGAGGTCTCCGACGACGAGGAGAGGTCGTCGTCATAAAGGTCCGTGGACCCGCCGGCATCCTCGGCGACCGCGGCGTCCTCCCCCTCCTCCTCGCCGGCCGGCTCTCCAGACCCAGCGCCCTGCGCTGCGACCCCTTTTCCCCTGGCGTCTCCGCTCCCTGCGGCGCCTCGGCTCCCTCCGGCGGCGCCATCCCTTGCCGCGGCCTCGGCCGCAATTCCAGGGATCCCGGAGTGCCTCGGAAGAAGAACCCGGCAAGCGTGCGGGGAAATCGCAGCAATCTGCAGATCTCCGCCGCCTCCGCTTGATAGGACTCCTCCGCAGCCTCCGCCTCCTCGGGCGTACAACCGAATTTTCACTGCGCTGCGGCTGCGGCGCCTCTTCGCCCGAGAGGCTATGTCTGCGAGCTCTGGTCCGTGGTGTCCCGTGTCAGCCCCGGGTCTCGTCCTTGTTCTTCGCCACCTCCTCCGGTATCGAAGAAGTCGATGACGTCGATGGCTCGGGCGGAATCCATGAGCGCTCACGCCGTGTGAGTCACACGCGGGCATCATGGCGAGGCGATCGAGCTGCGTTGTTGCAAAGGGCACCACTCCCCGGGAAGCTGAACCACTCTGGATGGGCGGGTCGTATTTGAAAGCTCCCGGACCATCCCCTCAGCTCGGCGTCGTGAAGTTGAAGTTCAGCCGGTCGCAGCCTCATTATATCCCTGCGCGCGCCGTACTCCCGGCCGGCCTTTTCTGTCTTGGAGAGAGCGTCTGCGGCGGAGGAAGTCTGCGCCTACCGCTGCAATGGACAGCCCGGCTTGCCGGAGCGAAGGATTCGGATGAGGGCAACATCGAGCTTAATGTCATCGAATCCAGCTCACTCCAATCTACGCCACGCACAATGGGCGTTGTGCGGCGTGTGAAGGACTGCGGCTCGTCTTGACGATCCGGCACCAATCAAGCGCCACTCTTCCCACTTGACGCGGAGTTCCCCGGCAAGTCTGACCTCTTCAAGTTCGAGACGGAAAACCCAAGAAATCCCTCCGGAGGGGGGCCGGGCTCTGCTCTAGGAGTAAAGAAGTGCTGAGCAGAGCTACATTTGGGTATATCCCTATGAAGTTTTCGCACATATGTGCGAAAACCGCCATTGTGAGGGCGGCGTTGGGGGTGAAATCAAGAAGGTGGAAGCCATATGTGTTCATGATATCACGAGAAAAATTCAGAAAAAGGAGGACAAAGACCGCGGTGGAAGAAGGCTGCGAAGAAATAGTACCCGCCGGGGTAGTTGTCCATAGTGGCGGCGGATGGGCTCTGGTCGAGGATCGCCGAGGTCCTCTTGGCCCGAACAGGAAATACTTGCCCCGAGTTCTTGCCGCCGAGCAGCGGAGGAAAGGCGGCGTTCTCCCTCCGCATCTGGCGAGCTCTTACGCTGCTGCTCGGTTTCTCCTTCTTGGTATTCTCCGCCTTCTCCTTCCCTTCTGGTTTTCGGGGCCATGGCGGGGCGGCGAGGAAGGAGGATGAAGAATCCGGCGACGCCGCGGACGCAAGCGGCGGAGGAGATCGAGGCGGGCGCAAGAGGATTTCTGGAGGAGGAAGGAGAAGCAATGAAAGCGATGGAGGAACGCGCTGCTTCCTCTGTTTTATGGGGAAGTGGGGCGTTCGCTCTTCTCATTAAGGGGCGTGGGCACGTCCTATCCACGACGCCGCAATCGGCAGCGTCTTTGTTGCATGGGGAGGCGGCAGAGGCGGAAGTGGATTGACGCGCCATGGGCCGTGTGCCCGTGCCTTGTCTTGGGCCTGGCCCAACAGCGCTTCGGCACAGTGTATAGCCCAGCCGGGGGCTCTGTCGGTGTACTAAGGTAGGGGTACCTCGGTACCCCAACTTGTGCACTGGCGTCGCAGCTTCCGTAGCTGGATCCACCAAATGCTTGCCGGAGACCATTCCTGCTCCGTACCAAGCCATTCAAGAACAAAGAGTACAAGGCAGAAGGTTAAGACCCCGGCAAGAGGAGCTTGCCGGGAAGGCCGTTCCAGGCTCAAGACTACATCACTCGCGCAAGCCCCTGGCGAGAGGAGCTCGCCGGGGAGACTAGAAGATCACATCACAGAAGACACGCCTCGGCGCTATACGCGTCCCGGTGAGGGCCCGGGGAGCGACAAGTTACAAGCCCGACAAGCTCCGGGCCGGCAAGATCAAGACCCGGCAAGGTACTTGCCGGAGATGCGATCGTGCCGCCTCCAGCTCATCGCTTGCAGCGTCGCCTTGACCCTCTCCGAGGCGCGTGGCGGATGGCTGTCTGCATGAAGGGTGCGGTGGCACTCCACGGTGGTGGCTTCATCGCCGTGGCAAGCGGAGACGCAAGGCGGGAGCTTTTGGGCGGCGGCGGACGGCATTAATGCTCTTGTCCCCCTCTGTCAAAAGTAGGTAGAATCCTTTGTTCAAGCCTTTGTGGCTGCCTTTGTTCCTTGTTCCAACTACCACCTCTTTTACATTTTACCCCTCTACCCTACGTTGACACCTGTCGGTGACCCCTTGCCCTATAAAAGGAGGCCCATGCACAACGTGGGGGTTCGGATCATTCGCTACTCTCGCGAGGTTCGACTCATTTGCAACTCTCACGCTCGGGTAGCTACTGTTGTAGCTCTTCAAGCTCCCGAAGCACAATACAACACAAAGCAGCAGAGGGTTTCTGGCGTCCGCCAGCGCCCAGCTGGGTAAAATCCTCTTCGCCCAGCGCATCGCCTCGATCTGCTCTCCGCGCATCCTCCGCCCTCGTACCGAACACACGAAGGGGCCGTCCCCGGCGGCCCCATAGGTGTCGTCCCCCCATCGTCCCGCGACATTAATTAGCGAGCTTTCGCTCATTCGTTCGTTTTAACGAACACGTTCATCGTTTAGATCCAGATAACGAACGTTCATTCATTAATCTATTCGTCGTTTTTTTCTTTTTCTTGGATTTATTCCGCGATTTTTTGATCGCGATTTCTGATCCGATTTTTGTGTTAGTATAACTTTTTGCTCGTTTATCGGAATTAGGCGATTCAAGTGCCTAGAGTTTCGTCTCGAAACCCTCTTTCCGAATAATCAACTCAAACAAGTTTTTGCTTTTGTAAAATTTGACTTAGGTCCAGATTAGTAAACGAAGCTTGTTTCTTTCGCCGTTTGACTTTCGTTGCTTCGTTCGATTTGATTCTTTTTGCAAACCGGAGTTCTTAAGTTGAACTTTCTGGTTAGATCTCTTATTTGAGTTTTACCCGTGCATTAGATTAGTACTTATTGTATGCTTGTTTGTTTGTTTGCGATAGAGTACCCGGATTGCGCCGCTTGCTACTTCGAATCCCTAGGTTTCACGGATCATCAGCAAGGCAAGTAACACTTTGATCATATTCCTTTTTCGTACCCAGTTTTTATGCATTAGATCAAATCCTCAAACAATTGCATGATTAGGATCTGATTAATATGTGGGTTTTGGGATGTAGATGAGGTAGTACCTATCACATGTTTTATTATCAAACCCTTGGGAGTTACTTCTACGTTTGCTTATTATGCCATGCTATGCTAGTAGACGTGGATTGGGTGAGTGTATCCATGACAGATGTGAGATTGTTAATTAATGGTTTATTTAAGGTGGCAACTTTAATACACATCTGGGTGGATTGAGGCACTTGGGTATTCCAGGAATCCATGTTTGTTTTGGACCGCCACCCAGGCTCAAAGGGATCATAAGATTATTCATGCTAGAAACTTCCGTGTGCAGCCATATGCTATTATGGGCTCTAGCATAGTTGACTAAGTCCTGCAAACTCTTACAGTGGTAGACTAGCAGATGTAGGGGTAAGTAGGTGTACAGGTCTACCCATCGTAAGGTGCTAGTGCTTCTGAAAGACTATGTCTCGGTCATCCGTTTCTCAAACACCATGTAGTGCAAGAAAACCAACGGAGGAGATCGAGTCGTGTGGGGAAAAGTGCGCAAACCTCTGCAGAGTGTATAAACTAATCATGATTAGCCGTGTCCCCGGTTATGGATGTTTTGAGTATCTAGTACTTGGATTATCATGTGAATCTCGACATGTTACTTTAATTAATATTGCTCGGTTTGTTTATTGATGATATTCTAATTGGGATTGAGAATGCTGTCAACCATTCTTAATGTTTAACAACCACCATGATAGTTAAATAAATTTATTTCTTTGCAGTAGGGAAAAATTGGCTTTATGCAAAAACTGTAACCATTGAGCTTTCCACCAGCCATATATGCATGTAGTATAGCATTGTTCTTTCATTACTCTCTATGTGTTACATTGCCAGCATATTCCATGTGCTGACATGTTTCGGGCTGCAATGTTCATGTTGCAGACTTTTCAAACGACGAGTATGATGCCTTAGGATCGTGGTTCTATACTCAGTGATGTCGTTGGAGTTGATGGACTCACTTTATCTTCCAAGCCTTCCGCTGTTATCGTTATTAGATGGCCTTAAGCCATATTTATTATAATAAGCTCTCTTTGGAGACATTCGATGTAATAAGTGTGTGATTGCTACTCTGTTATAAATCCTTCGAGTACTGTGTGTGTCAGCATTACTGATCCAGGGATGACACTGATGCACAAAGATCAGACTGTTGAGGTCTGGTCGCTACAAGATGGTATCAGAGCACACGCTGACTGTAGGACACGACCACTAAGCTAAAGCCCTAGATCACTACTTTCTCTTCTCGTTTCTGTCTCCTCATCTTTTCTACTCTCTTTTAGGATGGTGGATGGAAGGAACAAGTTCACACAACCGGATGAAGATACACCCTTTGGACGACACCTGAAGGAAGTCACTAGATACCTGAACATCGGAGTACCATACTTCACCGGGACCTACAACGCCACTTTACCTGAAGAGGAGCGCTGGATAATTCAAGTACAAGTTACAGGAAGGATGTTCATGCCCGTCATTGAGCCCATAGAGTTTTCCTTTGATGCACAAACCTGGAGTCTAGGAAAGAGCATGGCAGCCCACATCACCATGGGACATATTGGAGAAGTTTACCACAAGGAGCTTAAGGATACTATCTACCAGATTTGTGGGTGCCGAGATGAGCAATGGGAGATGATCAGCACCAGGAAGGACAGATCAATTGCAGCTTTCATCCAGGAGTTAAACCAGCACATTCGACGCCAGGAGAACTAGATGTGCGTAGGCATGATGGATCTAAAGAAGGCCATGACCAAGATCACGGAATTGGAGGAAGAACTCAAGTCTACACGTGATGGATATGAGGAGGAAATAGCAACGCTAGTAGAGAAGAATGATGATCTAAAGAAGAAGCTAAGAGTGTTTATGGGATTTCCCGCAACTGGAGAAGATGAAGATTGCACTTGTACAAAAAACTACATCATCATCGACGACACCGACTCGGACCCAGACAATAGTGATGATGACTATGTTGACGAAGCTGGAGCAGATATCATGGAGTCTTCATCGGAGTAGTTTTTCTAGTAGACCACCATAACAGTAGTAGTATTTTTTCCCCATGTATCTAGTATAGTTTGAGCACTTTTGTAACGATAGATAGACCGTTGTATGCCTTGCTTGATTGAATGAAGTGTTTTGATTGCATTTGTCTCATGTGCATATGGGTAGTGTTTTCCCTCTAGACCTCATTCTATTCTGTATTCTCATCTTTTCTAAACCCTTAGATGCCTCCGAGACGCGACAATGTATTTGCTTTCCCACCGGAGCTCACCCAGTTGATCCAGCAGCAGAATGCCTTGATGTAGTTGTTAGTCCAAAATCAGAATCAGGGGAACAACAACAACAACAACCCACCACCACCACTTGTTGAGCACTTTACCCGTTTTCTTAGGCTGAATCCGCCGGTGTTCTCCGGTAGCACCGAGCCGATTGTTGTAGATGACTGGCTTCGCAAGACAGCCAGGGAGTTGACAACTGCAGGATGAACAGATGGGGAGAAGGTGCGATTTGCTGCACATCAGCTTGAAGGACCCGCAGCATCATGGTGGGAGAATTTCACAGCCACCTATCCAATAGACACTGTCACCTGGGATCAGTTTCAGCACGCTTTCTGTACTGCCCATGTTTCAGCAGGAGCTATGGCCATGGAGAAGCGTGAGTTTCGCAACTTACGCTAGGGAGGACGTACAGTTGGCCAGTATGTGGATGACTTTAGTAAGCTAGCACGTTATGCCTCAGATGATGTTGCTACAGATGCAGCTAAGCAGGAGAAGTTTCTGGAAGGACTAAATGATGAGCTGAGCATGCAGTTGATGGTAGCAACTTTCAACAACTACCAGGAGTTGGTAGATCGTGCTCTTATGATTGAAGGGAAGCAGCAGCAGATTGAAAATCGCAAGAGGAAGTATGGACAAGGAGAGTACAACTCTGGAGCTCAGCAAAAGCCACGTTTTACCCCGAAATTGGGACGACAATTCTAGCATACCCATGGAGGTGGTAGCTCACAACCATAATGGTTCCAAGAATGGTAACGGGAATGGATGAAGCAATGGCCAGAACCATACCAACCCATCAACCCCAGCTAAGAAAGATTTGAGTCAAGTCACTTGGTTTAAGTGCTAGAAGACTGGACATTACGCCAATGAATGTCCTGAAGGTCAGAATGGAAATAGCAATGGAAGCTCGGGGAAGAAGCCGAACCGTTTCAACCGGGGATAGGTGAACCACGTTAATGTGGAGGAGATTCAAGCCCAACCAGATGTAGTAATAGGTAAGTTTTTGGTTAAGTCATTTACTACACTTGTTCTTTTTTATACTGGTGCATTGCATTCATACATATCAAGGGGATTTGTGGATAAGTATAAACTGCCCACCAAGGTTCTTGGAACACCCATGTTAGTAACCTCACAGAGCGGAGTATATGGCCAATCGAGGATGTTTTCAAGTGCCGTTGAGTATAGGCAAGCATGTCTTCCCCTCAGATTTAATCGTTTTGGAATCTCAAGGTTTGGATGTGATTCCGGGTATGGATTGGCAATCGATGTATGGAGGAAACATCGATTGCGCCAGTAAGGTGATTTTGCTTACTACCCCAGAAGGGAGAAGGATAAAGTATGTATCAAGACATGAGCCGAAGAGGATGCACGTAAATTCCTTATCAGGAGTTGTGCAGGAGGAAGTACTAGTAGTGAAAGATTTTCCTGATGTATTTCCAGAAGAGTTGCCAGGCATGCCACCGGATAGAGACATCAAGTTTTTGATTGAGCTTTTGCCAGGCACAGGACCAATATCTAAGAGACCGTACCGGATGCCCGCTAAGGATTTGGAGGAAATTGTTAAAGAGTTACTGGATAAAGGTTATATTCGCCCAAGTTCTTCGCCTTGGGGATCACCAGTACTTCTAGTGGAGAAGAAGGATGGATCATTGAGGATGGTTGTTGACTATTGAGGATTGAATGCAGTAACAATTAAACAAGTACCCACTACCGATGATCAATGATCTGTTTGACCGATTGCAAGGAGCAAAGGTATTTTCCAAGATCGATTTACGATCAGGATACCATCAGCTGAAGATTTGAGAGCAGGATATACCTAAGACGGCTTTTACCACCAGGTACGGGCTATATGAGTATACCATTATGTCATTTGGTCTGACTAACGCGCCTGCCTATTTCATGAACATGATGAACAAGGTGTTTATGGAGTTCTTGGATAAGTTCATCGTGGTGTTCATTGATGATATTTTGGTCTACTCAAAGAACGAAGAAGAGCATAAGGAGCATTTGCGTTTGGTATTGGAGAAGCTCTGAGAACACCAGTTATACACCAAGTTCAGCAAGTGTGAATTTTGGTTGAAGGAAGTTGGATTCCTCGGACATGTTATATCCGGAGAAGGTATAGCAGTAGACCCCACCAAGGTTGTCACCGTGACAAATTGGGTAGCACCAACAACAGTAGGAGAGATCCGGAGTTTTCTTGGGCTGGCAGGATACTACCGGAGATTTATTGAGAACTTCTCAAAGATTGCAAAGCCCATGACAGAATTGTTGAAGAAGGATACCAAGTTCATTTGGACTGAGGAATGTGAGGCCAGTTTCCAAGAATTGAAGAAACGTTTGGTTACCTCGCCAGTGTTGATTCTGCCAGATCAGAGCAAGCATTACGTGGTGTATTGCGATGCTCCACGTCGAGGACTTGGAGTAGTGCTTATGCAAGAGGGGAGAGTTGTTTCATGTGCTTCACGACAGCTTAAACCTCATGAGTTGAATTATGCCATGCATGATTTGGAGTTAGCAGTCGTAGTGCATGCATTGAAGACATGGAGACATTTTCTTATCGGAAATCATTGTGAGGTGTACACGGATCACAAGAGTTTCAAGTACATTTTCACACAGAAGGCGTTGAATCTCAGGCAGAGGAGATGGTTGGAGCTCATCAAGGATTATGATATGAGATTGCATTATCACGTGGGAAAGGCTAACTTAGTAGCCGACGCGTTGAGGCGTAAGAGCCATGTCAATACACTCATGACCGGAGAGTTACCGAAGGAGTTAGCCGAGGACCTTCGTGAGCTATGTTTAGAGATAGTTCCAAGAGGCTATGTAGCAGCATTGGAAATTCAGTCGACTTTGATGGATAAGATCAGAGAAGCCCAGAAGACCGACAAGGAAATTGCCGAGATAAAGGAGAAGATGAGCAAAGGAAAAGCTAAGGGTTTTCGTGAGGATGAGCATGATACCTGATGGTTTGAAGACTATGTTTATGTGCCTGATGACCCGGAGATCAGGAAGTTGATTCTACAGGAGGCCCATGACTCACCGTATTCGATTCACCTAGGAAATACCAAGATGTATTTGGATTTGAAGGACACTTTCCGGTGGACCGGAATGAAGAAGGATATTGCGGAGTATGTAGCAGTTTGTGATGTATGTCAGAGAGTAAAGGCAGAGAATCAGAAGCCAGCAGGATTGTTACAACCATTGTTGATACCCGAATGGAAGTGGGATAAACTAGGCATGGATTTTATCATGGGATTGCCCAGGACACGTTCAGGCTATGACTCGATTTGGGTTGTAGTCGATCGTTTGACGAAGGTAGCACATATCATTCCAGTGAAGACAACTTACACCAGTGCTAAGTAGGCCAAGATACACACGACCAGGATCGTATGTCTGCATGGAGTTCGGAGGAGCATTCTATCAGATAGAGGAACCCAGTGTACCTCAAAGTTCTCGAATCAGTTGCACGAAACTTTGGGTACCAGGCTAGAGTTGATCTGACTTTTCATCCATGAGCGAGATGGATAGACCGAGAGAGTCAATCAGATTTTGGAGGATATGCTGAGAGCTTGTGCGCTAGATTACAGATCTAGTTGGGACGACAATTTGCCATATGCAGAGTTCTCTTACAACAACAATTATCAATGTAGTTTGAAGATGGCCCTTTTCGAAGCCTTATACGGAAGGAGGTGCAGGACCCCGTTGTCGTGGGATGAAGTTGGAGACCGCCAGTTGTTTGGACCGGATTTGATTAAAGAGTCTGAATGGAAAGTGAAGTTGATTCGCGACAGGCTCAAGGTAGCCCAGTCCAGGCAGAAAAGCTATGCAGATTCAAAATGCAAGGAGACAGTTTACGAAGTCGGATATAGAGTCTATCTTCGTGTATCACCACTTCGAGGAATTAAGCGTTTTGGAGTTAAGGGAAAGTTAGCACCGCGTTTTGTGGGACCATACAACGTTTTGGAGCGTATGGGAGAAGTTGCTTACAAGTTGGAATTGCCTGATGGATTGTCAGGAGTTCATGACGTGTTCCACGTTTCTCAGTTGAAGAAGTGCCACGCAGAGATGGCTGATATACCGCTGAGAGATACGGTGCCGCTAAAGGCGATTCAGTTGGAATGTAATTTGACCTATGAGGAGAAATCGGTTAAGATTCTTGAGTATGCCAGCTGAGTCACCCGCAGCAAGGTTATCAAGTTTTGCAAAGTTCAGTGGAGCCACAACACCGAGGATGAAGCCACCTGGGAGAGAGAGGAAGATCTGCTGAAGGACCACCCTCACCTATTTTCTAGCCAACCCAAATCTCGAGGGCGAGATTCATCTTAAAGGGGGTAGGTTTGTAACATCCCAAATTTTCAATTTGGAATGTTATACAATAGATCATTATTCCACATCATATTTATTGCATTTTTGTCTCGATCCTAGAAATTCTACGCAACTCAAGGACCCACGGAGAGAGTTGGGGATTTCGTAAATTTCATTTTTGAGTTTTCTCAAATTTTGGAAATAGGATCATTTGATTTTATTTATTTTATCTTCAATTATTTCAAATTATAAATTATGAGAGAGGGAATAAAATGAACTTCCCAAAATAAAGAAATATTGAGCATTTAATAAAAAAATCAAATAAGATTTTATTTTGGATTTTATTGCTATTTTATTTGAATTTACGAAAAATGCGTGTTTTTTGAAATTGCATTTAGGCCCCAAATAAATGTTCATCATGTCCGGCTTGATTTTAGAAGTCGGGGAAAATTAATTTCGGGATTTTTGGAGTCCATTTAGTATTTCTTTAGTTTGTTTTTTTGCGCGAAAATTATTTAAAAAAATCCGAACCGACTATGGACCGGGATCGGCCAGGACTCCTCTAGCCGAGGCCTTTATATAGCACCACCAGACGCCGCCGCCCCACCCCGAGCCGCCGCCGCCCCAAACCCTAACCGCCCTTGCCGCCAGCGCCGCCTCCCCCCCCGCCGCCACTTCTTTGCCGCCTTTCTTGTCGCGGAACGCCGCCGCGCCAGAGCTACCGCCGCCGCCGCCAGACCCGCACGCCGAGGTTGACCCCGTCGCCGCCGCCTATTTTTAGAAAAACCGTTCGGTTTTTTTAGATCTGTTTTTTTATTAGATCAGTTTTTTTAGTTTAGGTTAATTAACGAGCGTTCGCTCGTTCGTTCGTTTTAACGAACACGTTCATCATTTTGATCCAGATAACAAACCGTCGTTCGTTAATCTGTTCGTCATTTTTTTCTTTTTCTCGGATTTATTCCGCGATTTACTGATAGCGATTTCTGATCCGATTTTCGTTTTAGTATAACTTTTCGCTCGTTTATCGGAATTAGGCGATTCAAGCACCTAGAGTTTCGTCTCGAAACCCTATTTCCAAATAATCAACTCAAATAAGTTTTTGCTTCTGTAAAATTTGACTTAGCTCCAGATTAGTAAACGAAGCTTGTTTCTTTCACCGTTTGACTTTCGTTGCTTCGTTCGATTTGATTCTTTTTGCAAACCGGAGTTCTTAAGTTGAACTTTCTGGTTAGATCTCTTATTTGAGTTTTACCCGTGCATTAGATTAGTACTTACTGTATGCTTGTTTGTTTGTTTGCGATAGAGTACCCGGATTGCGCCGCTTGCTACTTCGAATCCCTAGGTTTCATGGATCATCAGCAAGGCAAGTAACACTTTAATCATATTCCTTTTTCGTACCCAGTTTTTATGCATTAGATCAAATCCTCAAACAATTGCATGATTAGGATCTGATTAATATGTGGGTTTTGGGATGTAGATGAGGTAGTACCTATCACCTGTTTTATTATCAAACCCTTGGGAGTTACTTCTACGTTTGCTTATTATGCCATGCTATGCTAGTAGACGTGGATTGGGTGAGTGTATCCATGACAGATGTGAGATTGTTAATTAATGGTTTATTTAAGGTGGCAACTTTGATACACATCTGGGTGGATTGAGGCACTTGGGTATTCTAGGATTGCATGTTTGTTTTGGACCGCCACCCAGGCTCAAAGGGATCATAAGATTATTCATGCTAGAAACTTCCGTGTGCAGCCACATGCTATTATGGGCTCTAGCATAGTTGACTAAGTCCTGCAAACTCTTACAATGGTAGACTAGCAGATGTAGGGGAAAGTAGGTGTACAGGTCTACCCATCGTAAGGTGCTAGCGCTTCTGAAAGACTATGTCTCGGTCATCTGTTTCTCAAACACCATGTAGTGCGAGAAAACCAACGGAGGAGATCGAGTCGTGTGGGGAAAAGTGCGCAAACCTCTACAGAGTGTATAAACTAATCATGATTAGCCGTGTCCCCAGTTATGGACGTTTTGAGTATCTAGTACTTGGATTATCATGTGAATCTCGACATGTTACTTTAATTAATATTGTTGGGTTTGTTTATTGATGATATTCTAATTGGGATTGAGATTGCTGTCAACCATTCTCAATGTTTAACAACTACCATGATAGTTAAATAAATTTATTCCTTTGCAGTAGGGAAAAATTGGCTTTATGCAAAAACTATAACCATAGAGCTTTCCACCAGCCATATATGGATGTAGTATAGTATTATTCTTTCATTACTCTCTATGTGTTACGGTGCCAGCATATTCCATGTGCAGACCCGTTTCGGGCTGCAACGTTCATGTTGCAGACTTTTCAGACGACGAGTAAGATGCCTTAGGATCGTGGTTCTATACTCAGTGATGCCGTTGGAGTTGATGGACTCATTTTATCTTCCAAGCCTTCCGCTATTATCGTTATTAGATGGCCTTAAGCAATATTTATTGTAATAAGCTCTCTTTGGAGACATTCGATGTAATAAGTGTGTGATTGCTACTCTGTTATAAATCCTTGAGTCTTGTGCGTATCGGCATTCTTGATCGAGGATGACAACGATGCATAGAATCGGACTGTTTGAGTGCGGTCGCTACAATTAGGCCAACACCGGGTGATATAATCAGGCCCACGGGCAAGGTCGGACCCTGCCCTTAGAGCGGAAATCATACTGCCGCCGGAGTAGCGAGTCGCGCATGCCTATCAAAATTTTGATATTACAGCCAACTATCCGGACACCAACTGAGGAGTCCGCGCTACTTCATGGTATAACGGTTGGGTTCACTAGGGTCCAATCAGGAACCCTTAGACCAACCACAAGAGGACGTTCAGCTGCCTCAAGCATTTGCCTTTACAAACTAACTTTGA
Organism: Aegilops speltoides; assembly: GCA_021437245.1. Lineage (NCBI taxonomy): Eukaryota > Viridiplantae > Streptophyta > Magnoliopsida > Poales > Poaceae > Aegilops > Aegilops speltoides. Next base: position 94,858,840 of record CM038147.1, read on the forward strand.
CGCAGAACAGGATTGGCATTGTGGAATCGGCACGGACACACAAATGGCAGGAATATGCAGGTAGAAGGCAGTTCGGATTCACTTTTGATCCACTCACAACCCCCTCCAGTCCAGACACCACAGGTTCCACCAAAAACACCTCTTTTCATAATCATACATCGTACTCATATGCATAGACATATCATCGTACTACAATGCATAGACTTAAATAACACTTACCGGCCATCACTTATCGCTGACGCCTCTTTGCCAAAATACGGCAGCCACGCTTCGCGTTACGCCCGGTTACGCCAGGGGCTCCACAGTACGGCAATAAAGTCTGACCACCTTTTTGGTCGCTCGGCACCCCAAACTTATAGCACTATATGCATTAGCTCCGAATCATGTCTTGGGTCATGGGTTGGGTTTGCCCAGCTCCCATGTTTTCGTACCTTACGTTCCGTTCTATCGGCTAAGGTAGCGCTGGGAGAACTACTGCAATTGTGTCCCGGTTCTGCCGGACGAGCACCTTAGTAGAGAAAGCCGAAAACTGACTGTCATGATGCAGCGAGAGCTGGTCAACTGTTCGAGAGGTTGTAAAATCCTTAAAGATTAATTCCACATAACGCCACTATAAATGCAGAGTGCGACGGATCGGTCTTCCGATCAGGCACCAATAGAGCCCCTAGTTTGGCCTTCCGAACACTAGGGGCTGTGCCGACCATACTCGAATTCCTATGGCTAAGTGAGAGTAGTAAAGCCCTATAGTCCGATTGCCTGCTTCGTGGTGAGAAACACCTCCTTAAAAGGACCCAACCATGGGATAAAGAGTGTTCATATATGTCCCGAACACCCCCGTATTTCTTACGTGGGGGCAGAAGCCGACGACTGGCCAACTCTCAGGATTTACATACAATAAATAGCCGCATAGGAAGAACATATGTTCAAACGAAATAGGCAATATATAGTAAAAATGCCATTATCCCATATTACAAAACCGACACGAATGCCCTCAGGGAAATATAATGTCTTTGGTACACTTATCCGCCGCAAGGCGGGCCCCCTTCAGTACACCTTCATAGCATAGCTCGGGCTTGCGGTGATCCTTACCCTCCGGCGGCCCCTCAGTCATTAGCTTCTCTGCGTCAAGCTTCCCCCAATGCACTTTCGCACGGGCGAATGCCATGCGTGCACCTTTTATACAGACTGATCGCTTGATAGCATCAAGCCGAGGACAGGTGCCCACAATCCGCTTCACGAGTCCGAAGTAACTACTTGGAATTGGCTCTGCAGGCCACAGCCGAACAACCAAGTCCTTCATGGCTAGTTTGGCCGCCTGGTGCAGTTCGACCAGCTGCTTCAGCTGATCGATAAAAGGCACCCGATAGTTCGGCGCCAAATACTGTGACCAAAAGTTCCTCTCCGCAGAATTCTTCTCCTCGGTCCGATAAAATTGGGCGACATCTGATATGCTGCGAGGCAGATCCGCAAACGCCCCTGTAAAAACAAGAATTCAGCTTATCGCTTAAGAGTTCTCCCCACTATCATATAAAAATGGCCATGAATACAACAGGCCTTACCAGTCGCAACTGTTCGGGCCTCCTGAATGTCCCATACAGCACCTCGGGCTTCTTCCCGAGCATCTTCCGCAGCTTGGAGAGCTTGGGCGAGTTCGGATTCTTTCCCTATTAGAGTCTGCTCCAAGCCCTCGCTTTTCTTCACAGCCTCCTAGAGCTCCCGCTCAGCTGTGATGACCCTGGCCTCGTGTTTTTCACGAAGTGCCTGTTCGGCGGCAGCCTTCTCGTTGACATCAGCCACAGCCTTCTTCAGTGCTTCATATCCGGCACTCGCTCCTAGGGCATACAACACAAATACTTTTCAATAGGCACAATTACTTATTCGTGCCTAATGCAAGACAATGTTTCAACACACCTTGCTTATCCTCTAATTGCTTCTTCACGTAGCCAAGTTCTTCCTCGGCCCGTTCCAGGCTCCGCTTCAGTTCGGACACTTCCGCATTATGAGCGGCCGTCTTCTCCACAGACGCCTATTTTCAAACAAAGAGGTACACGTCATTAACAAAGGTTCCCACGAAAAAAGAGGATTTGATCCCCTGCCCGGCTCTCTCTCTCTTTCGCCGGACAGTGTATCAGGGGCTACTACACATATTATGATGATTCCTCCAAAGGTTTTTTAGAAACCATACCTCAAAAGCTTTTATAAGGCCGTGGCAGGACTCATTCAGCCTGCTTTCGGCAGACTGAATCTTTCCAACCACCGCACCCATGAGGGTTTGATGTTCATCGACAATAGACACGTTCTTTAACACTGTCGATAGACCGCCCGGCAGCCTGCGTGGACAGAGGTTACCGGTGGAGTAGGCAAACCTCCCTCCGTTGAAGGTGGCCACTCGCCCGGTCCTGAAGCCTTAGAGGTCTCTAGGACCTTATCCGGCTGTGGTCCGAACCCGAGATTGCCCCCATCATCGACACGCCGTGGGGCCGCTGCCCCCACGTGTCCGACTCCAGAGACATGCCTCTCTTGCTCTGGGTCTCTTTGAGAAAACACCTCGGTGTCGCGCCTGGACTTTGGAGAAGAAGCCTCTGGAGGTGTCTCGCTTGCCACGACATCCGAGCTCAGCGAATCCTCCGATGAGGACTGTCTGGCAGCAGACCTCGCCGGGCTATATGAGATATGGCGATAGTTAAAACTACTGTACCCAGACGGCCCTGGATGCATAGACGCATTCGGATTTCAGTTACTTACGATTTTTCCATGGGCTGGGCCCTGGGATCCCACTCCGGGCTGTTGTCGGCAACCGTGGTGGATGCCTCTAGATGGTAACCTCTCCCCCTCTTGGGAGATTCGGCCTCCAGGGACGGAGAAGCTGCATGCTTCTTCCCACCTTCAGAGTGAGGCTCGTCCTCCTCTGCTTCCTCCTCTTCGTCTTCGGAAGAAGGAGCATCGCTGGAGTCTTCAGATTTAGTGTCCGAAGCCTCGCGGCGACGGAGGCCACTCTGGGTCTTCTTAACCTTCTTGGAGGCCTCCTTCTATTGCGCCTCGTAAGGCGCGGGGACCAGCATCTTCATCAGAAGAGGTCTGGCCGGTTCCTTTTGCAGCGGGGCCAGACAATGTATCCGCTCCACCTTCTTTATCCATCGCTGAGGTCATGACGAAACACGATTAAAATGTCTCCCTCATGACATGCCAACTGAAGCATGGATGGACAGAGCGTGGCTGTAACTTACCGGGCTTGCAGAATGGGATAATTGATACCCACGGTCCTCGGCGGAGCCCGGCCAAGATTTGTAGGACTTGAAGAGCACCTTCCAGATATCCTTGTGGGAGGAATCATAGAGCTCCCGAAGGGTTTGGTGCTCGGTTGGGTCGAACTCCAACAGAGTGCAAGCTCGGCGCTGGCAAGGGAGAACCAGGTGAACTAGCATCACCTGGACTACGTCGACGAGTTTGACATCCTTGTCAACCACGCTCTGAACGCGCGTCTGGAGCAGTGACAGCTCATCGGACGAGGACCAATTTGGGCCCTTCTTGGGCCAGGATGCGAGCCGCAGTGGAGCTCCGGATCTAAGCTCAGGAGCTGCAGCCCACTTTTTGCCACGTGGTTCGGTGATATAAAACCACTGCTGCTGCCACTCCTTGACGGAGTCGTTAAAGGCGCCCTTCGGCCAAACGGCCTTGGGCATCTTGCTCACCATGGCGCCGCCGCACTCGGCGTGTTCGCCACTCACCACCTTGGGCTTCACATTGAAAATCTTCAGCCACATGCCGAAGTGAGGCGAAACCCAGAGAAAGGCCTCGCACACAACGATGAACATCGAGATATTGAGAAAAGAGTTGGGGGAAAGATCATGAAAATTAATCCCATAGTAAACATGACTCCACGGACAAATGGGTGGAGGGGAAACCTGAGCCCGCGGACGAAGTGGGGAAGGAATAGGACTCTCTCTCGTGAGGCTCCGGAGTGGGGACAACCTGTCCCGCCGGTGGGAGACGGTGGCCGATCTTCTTGGCCGGATATCCGGCTTCCCGGAGCTTCTTGATATCCTTCTCCCGGACGGTAGAGGCCATCCATCTGCCTCCAGCTCCGGATCCGGACATCTTTGGAAAACCTCTCTTCGATGGAAAAGAAGAGTGCTTGGGCATTAGGGCTCGAACAGAGGGGAATGAGCTAGCGGAAGGAGAAGGCGTGGGTCAAGAGGAAGAGACCTTATCTCTTTATAGAAACGGTAAAAGCTCTTTTGCGCCTCCCCACTGGCCTGGTGGAACCCGCTCACCTCCCACTCGCTGCGATTAGCGGTGCGGTTGGGTTACCCATACCCATATTGATAAGAACCCCGTAATAAGGGGACACGATCTCTGCTTCGACAAGACGTGCCAAGGAAACCGCCCCGCAATATACGCTGAGGCTGGCCGTGGGAAAACGGTTCATGACCCGACCTTGATGACATGTCACGTTGTCTAAAAAGTTGTCAGCAGATTGCATTTGTGAAATATCGTTCTCTCTCTACAGCGGTATGTGAAGATCATTTTTTGGATCCGGACACGGTCTATGTGTTCGATAATTACTTTGGAGTATTCGGAGAAGGAACCCGCCTTGCAATGCCAAAGGCAAGACCGCGCGCCGGACTCATCGTCATTGAAGCCTGGTTCAGGGGCTACTGAGGGAGTCCTGGATTAGGGGGTATCCAGACAGCCGAACTGTATACATCGTCCGGACTATTGAAGCATGAAGATACAAGACTCAAGACTTCGGCCCGTGTCCGGATGGGACTCTCCTTTGTGTGGGAGGCAAGCTTGGTGATCCGGATATTGTGTTTCCTTCCTTGTAACCGACTCCATGTAAACCCTAGCCCTCTCCGATGTCTATATAAACCGGAGAGGTTGGTCCTTAGAAGGCCGATCACAATTACAATCATACCATCATAGGCTAGCTCTTAGGGTTTAGCCTCTACGACCTCGTGGTAGATCTACTCTTGTACTACTCATATCTTCAATATTAATCAAGCGGGGAGTAGGGTTTTACCTCCATCGAGAGGGCCCGAACCTGGGTAAACATTATGTCCCTCGCTTCCTGTTAGCCTAAGACGCACAGATCAGGACCCCCTACCCGAGATCCGCCGGTTTTGACACCGACAACGGCCCATTCAAGGGATGGGTCAATTTTCAGGATGTACATCTTTCGGCCTTTTAGCGGTCCATTTAAGTGTTTGGCCAATTTCCGGCCCGGTGTGTCTTTCAGCCTGTTGACGACCCATAAATGAGTTGGGCCATTTGTAGTTGGACCTGAGTTTTGGCCTTTTAACGATCCATCCTCTTCATGGTCCAATACCAGCCCGGTTTCTATTTGGCCTGCTAAAGGGCCACAACACAGTTGGGCCATATACAGTATGACCTGACTTTCGGCCTCTTAGTGGCCCATGCTCTTCATGGTCCAGTACGAGCCTGCTGTCTCTTTCGGCCTGCTAAAGGCCCACATTACAGTTGGGCCATATGTTGCCCGACCTTAGTATCGGCCTGTTAACAACAAGTGAAATCAAATGGGCCAACCTGTTGCCCGATTCGATGCTGGCCTGTAAACTGATACGTCTCCAACGTATCTATAATTTTTTATTGTTCCATGCTATTATATTACCCGTTTTGGATGTTTATGGGCTTTACTATACACTTTTATATCATTTTTGGGACTAACCTATTAACCGGAGGCATTCACATAGAGTCATATTTTGTTCTAAGTATTGAGTTGTAATTCTTGAGTTGTAAATCAATAAAAGTGTGATGATCTTCATTATTAGAGCATTGTCCCAAGTGAGGAAAGGATGATGGAGACTATGATTCCCCCACAAGTCGGGATGAGACTCTGGACTTTATGAAAATAAAAGAGGCCAAGAAGCCCAAATAAAAAAGAGGCCAAAGAAGCCCACCAAAATAAAAAATGAGAGAAAAAGAGAGAAGGGACAATGTTACTATCCTTTTTCCACAATTGTGCTTCAAAGTAGCACCATGATCTTCATGATAGAGAGTCTCCTATGTTGTCACTTTCATATACTAGTGGGAATTTTTCATTATAGAACTTGGCTTGTATATTCCAATGATGGGCTTCCTCAAAAAGCCCTAGGTCTTCGTGAGCAAGTGAGTTGGATGCACACCCACTTAGTTTCTTTTGTTGAGCTTTCATACATTTATAGCTCTAGTGCATCCGTTGCATGGCAATCCCTACTCACTCTCATTGATATCTATTAATGGGCATCTCCATAGCCCGTTGATACGCCGAGTTGATGTGAGACTATCTTATCCCCTTTTGTCTTCTCCACAACCGCCATCCTATTCCACATATAGTTCTATGTCCATGGCTTACGCTCATGTATTGCGTGAGAGTTAAAAAAGCTGAAGCACGTTAAAAAGTATGAACCAATTGCTTGGCTGAAACCGGGGTTGTACATGATGGGAGTATTTTGTGTGACAAAAATGAAGCATATGATGGGTTACGTAGTAATTTCAAAAAAATTCCTACGCACACGCAAGATCATGGTGATGGCATAGCAACGAGAGGGGAGAGTGTTGTCTACGTACCCTCATAGACCGTTAAGCGGAAGCGTTATGACAACGCGGTTGATGTAGTCGTACATCTTCACGAATCGACCGATCCAAGCACCGAACGTCACGGCACCTCCGTGTTCAGCACACGTCCAGCTCGATGGCGTCCCGGACTCAATCCAGCGGCGTCGGGGATGAGTTCCGTCGGACGACGGCGTGGTGGCGATGATGATGTTCTATCGCGCAGGCTTCGCCTAAACTCATGACGATATGACCAAGGTGGAATATGGTGGAGGGGACACGACACGGCTAAGGAACGATCCGTAGATCAACTTGTGTGTCATGGGGTGCCCCCCTGCCCCCGTATATAAAGGAGCAAGGGGGAGGGGCGGCCGGCCAAGGGAGGGCGCGCCAGGGAGGAGTCCTACTCCCACCGGGAGTAGGACTCCCTCCTTTCCTAGTCCAACTAGGAGAAGGGAAGGAAGGGGAGGAGAAGGAGAAGGAAGGAGAGGGAGGAGAAGAAGGAAAGGGGGGCCGCCCCCCTAGTCCAATTCAGTTTGGGCTAGGGGGGGCCGCGCGCCCTACCTCATCTCTTCCACCACTCTGCCCATGAGGCCCAATGCTTCGTCCTTGTATTCCCGTAACTCTCCGGTACCCCCGAAAATACCCGAATCACTCGGAACCTTTCCGAACTCCGAATATAGTCGTCCAATATATCGATCTTCACGTCTCGACCATTTCGAGACTCCTCGTCGTGTCCCCAATCTCATCCAGGACTCCGAACTCCTTCGGTACATCAAAACTCATAAACTCATAATATAACTGTCATCGAAACCTTAAGCGTGCGGACCCTACGGGTTTGAGAACTATGTAGACATGACCTAGAACTATTCTCGGTCAATAACCAATAGCGGAACCTGGATTTCCATATTGGCTCCTACATATTCTACGAAGATCTTTATCGGTCAAACCACATAACAACATACGTTGTTCCCTTTGTCATCGGTATGTTATTTACCCGAGATTCGATCGTCGGTATCCAATACCTAATTCAATCTCGTTACCGGTAAGTCTATTTACTCGTTACGTAATGCATCATCCCGTAACCAACTCATTGGTCACATTGCTTGCAAGGCTTATAGTGATGTGCATTACCTAGAGGGCCCAGAGATACCTCTCCGACAATCGGAGTGACAAAACCTAATCTCGAAATACGCCAAACCAACATGTACCTTTGGAGACACCTGTAGTACTCCTTTATAATCACCCAGTTACGTTGTGACGTTTGGTAGCACCCAAAGTGTTCCTTCGGTAAATGGGAGTTGCATAATCTCATAGTTACAGGAGCATGTATAAGTCATGAAGAAAGCAATAGCAACATACTAAACGATCAAGTGCTAGGCTAACGGAATGGGTCATGTCAATCACATCATTCTCCTAATGATGTGATCTCGTTAATCAAATAACAACTCTTTGTCCATGGTTAGGAAACATAACCATCTTTGATTAACAAGCTAGTCAAGTAGAGGCATACTAGTGACACTCTGTTTGTCTATATATTCACACATGTATTATGTTTCCGGTTAATACAATTCTAGCATGAATAATAAACATTATCATGAAATAAGGAAATAAATAATAACTTTATTATTGCCTCTAGGGCATATTTCCTTCAGTCTCCCACTTGCACTAGAGTCAATAATATAGATCACATCACCATGTGATTAACATCGATAGTTCGCATCATCATGTGATTAACACCCATAGTTCACATCGCCATGTGACCAACACCCAAAGGGTTTACTAGATTCAGTAATCTAGTTCACATCGCTATGTGATTAACACCCAAAGAGTACTATGTTGTGATCATGTTTTGCTTGTGAGAGAATTTTAGTCAACGGGTTTTCCACATTCAGATCCGTTATGTATTTTGCAATTTCTATGTCTACAATGCTCTACACGGAGCTACTCTTGCTAATTGCTCCCACTTTCAATATGTATCTAGATTGAGACTTAGAGTCATCCAGATCGGTGTCAAAACTTGCATCGATGTAACCCTTTACGACGAACCTTTTTTCACTTCCGTAATCGAGAAACATATCCTTATTCTACTAAGGATAATTTTGACCGCTGTCCAGTGATCTACTCCTAGATCACTATTGTACTCCCTTGCCAAACTCAGTGTAGGGTATACAATAGATCTGGTACACAACATGGCATACTTTATAGAACCTATGGCCAAGGCATAGGGAATGACTTTCATTCTCCTTCTATCTTTTGTCGTGGTCGGGTTTTGAGTCTTACTCAATTTCACACCTTGTAACATAGGCAAGAACTCTTTCTTTGACTGTTCCATTTTGAACTACTACAAAATCTTGTCAAGGTATGTACTCATTGAAAAAACTTATCAAGCGTCTTGATCTATTTCTATAGAACTTGATGCTCAATATGTAAGCAGCTTCACCGAGGTCTTTCTTTGAAAAACTCCTTTCAAACACTCCTTTATGATTTGCAGAATAATTCTACATTATTTCCGATCTACAATATGTCATTCACATATACTTATCAGAAATGATGTAGTGCTCCCACTCACTTTCTAGTAAATACAGGCTTCACCGCAAGTGCATATAAAACTATATGCTTTGATCAACTTATCAAAGCATATATTCCAACTCGAGATACTGCACAGTCCATAGATGGATCATTTGGAGCTTGCGTATTTTGTTAGCACCTTTAGGATTGACAAAACCTTCGGTTGCATCATATACAACTCTTCTTTAAATCCATTAAGGAATGTAGTTTTGTTTATCCATTTGCCAGATTTCATAAAAATGCGGCAATTGCTAACATGATTTGGACAGACTTAAGCATCGCTATGAGTGAGAAAATTTCATCGTAGTCAACACCTTGAACTTTGTCAAAAACCTTTTTCGACAAGTCTAGCTTTGTAGATAGTAACACTACCATCAACGTCCGTCTTCCTCTTGAAGATCCATTTATTTTCTATGGTTTGCCGATCATCGGGCAACTCCACCAAAGTCCACACTTTGTTCTCATACATGGATCCCATCTCAGATTTCATGGCCTTAAGCCATTTTGCGGAATCTGGGCTCATCATCGCTTCCTCATAGTTCGTAGGTTCATCATGGTCTAGTAACATGACTTCCAGAACAGGATTACCGTACCACTCTGGTGCGGACCGTACTCTTGAAGACCTACGAGGTTACGTAGTAACTTGATCTGAAGTTTCATGATCATCATCATTAGCTTCCTCACTAATTGGTGTAGAAATCACTTGGAACTGATTTGATGATGAACAATTTTCCAATTCGGGAGAAGGTACAATTACCTCATCAAGTTCTACTTTTCTCCCACTCACTTCTTTCGAGAGAAACTCCTTCTCTAAAAAGGATCCATTTTTAGCAACGAATATCTTGCCTTCAGATCTGTGATAGAAGGTGTACCCAACAATTTCCTTTGGGTATTCTATGAAGACGCACTTCTCGATTTGGGTTCGAGCTTATCGGGATGAAACTTTTTCACATAAGCATCGCAGCCCCAAACTTTAAGAAATGACAACTTTGGTTTCTTGCTAAACCACAGTTCATATAGTGTCGTCTCAGCGGTTTAGATGGTGCCCTATTTAGCGTGAATGCAGCTGTCTCTAATGCATGATCCCAAAAGCGATATTGGTAAATCGGTAAGAAACATCATAGATTGCACTATATCCAATAAAGTGCGATTACGATGTTTGGACACATCATAACGTTGTGGTGTTCGGTGGCGTGAGCTGTGAAACTATTCCACATTGTTTTAATTGAAGACCAAACTCGTAACTCAAATATTAGTCTCCGAGATCGGATCGCGAAACTTTATTTTCTTGTTACGATGATTTTTCCACTTCACTCTGAAATTCTTTGAACCTTCAACTATTTCGGACTTATGTTTCATCAAGTAGATATACCCATATCTGCTCAAATCATCTTGTGAAGGTCGAAAATAACGATACTTGCCACGAGCATCAACACTCATTGGATTGCATACATCGGTATGTATTATTTCCAATAAGTCAGTAGCTTGTTCCATTGTTCCAGAGAATGGAGTTTTAGTCATCTTGCCCAAAAGGCACGGTTCGCAAGCATCAAATGATTCATAACCAAGTGATTCCGAAATCCCATCAGCATGGAGTTTCTTTATGCGCTTTACACCAATATGACCTAAGCGGCGATTGCCACAAATAAGTTGCACTATCATTATTAACTTTGCATCTTTGGGTTTCAATATTATGAGTATGTGTATCACTACGATCGAGATCCAATGAACCATTTTCATTGGGTGTGTAACCATATAAGGTTTTATTCATGTAAATAGAACAACAGTTTATTCTCTTACTTAAATGAATAATCGTATTGCAATAAACACGATCAAATCACATTCATGCTCAACGCAAACACCAAATAACATTTATTTAGGTTCAACACTAATCCCAAAAGTATAGGGAGTGTGCGATGATTATCATATCAATCTTGAAACTACTTTCAACACACATCGTCACGTCACCCTTAACTAGTTTCTGTTTATCCTGTAACTCCCGTTTCGAGTTACTACTCTTAGCAACTGAACCAGTACCAAATACCGAGGGGTTGCTATAAACACTAGTAAAGTACACATCAATAACATGTATATCAAATATACCTTTGTTCACTTTGCCATCCTTCTTATCCGCCAAATACTTGGGGTAGTTCTACTTCCAGTGACCAGTCCCTTTGCAGTACAAGCACTTAGTCTCAGGCTTAGGTCCAGACTTGGGCTTCTTCACTTGAGCAGCAACTTGCTTGTCGTTCTTCTTGAAGTTCCCTTCTATCCCTTTGCCCTTTTCTTGAAACTAGTGGTCTTGTTAACCATCAACACTTGATGTTCTTTCTTGATTTCTACCTTCATCGATTTCATCATCATGAAAAAAACTCGGGAATCATTTTCATCATCCCTTGCATACTATAGTTCATCATGAAGTTCTACTGACTTGGTGATGGTGACTAGAGAATTCTGTCAATCACTATCTTATCTGGAAGATTAACTCCCACTTGATTCAAGCGATTGTAGTACCCACAAAATCTGAGCACATGCTTACTAGTTGAGCGATTCTCCTCCATCTTCCAGCTATAGAACTTGTTGGAGACTTCATATCTCTCAACTCGGGTATTTTCTTGAAATATTAACTTCAACTCCTGGAACATCTCATATGGTCCATGATGTTCAAAACATCTTTGAAGTCCCGATTCTAAGCCATAAAGCATACTGCACAAAACTATCAAGTAGTCATCATATTGAGCTAGCCAAACGTTCATAACCTCTGCATCTACTCCTGCAATAGGTCTATCACCTAGCGGTGCATTAAGGACATAATTCTTCTGTGCAGCAATGAGGATAAACCTCAGATCACGGATCCAATCCGCATCATTGCTACTAACATTTTTCAACACAATTTTCTCTAGGAACATATATGAAAGCAACAATGCAAGCTATTGATTTATAACATAATTTGCAAAATACTACCAGGACTAAGTTCATGATAAATTTAAGTTCAATTAATCATATTACTTAAGAACTCCCACTTAGACAGACATCTCTCTAGTCATCTAAGAGATCACGTGATCCAAATCAACTAAACCATAACCGATCATCACGTGAGATGGAGTAGTTTTCAATGGTGAACATCACTATGTTGATCATATCTACTATATGATTCACGCTCGACCTTTCGGTCTCCGTGCTCCGAGGCCATATCTGCATATGCTAGGCTCGTCAAGCTTAACCTGAGTATTCCGCGTGTGCAAAACTGGCTTGCATCCGTTGTAGATGGACGTAGAGCTTATCACACCCGATCATCACGTGGTGTCTGGGCACGACGAACTTTGGCAACGGTGCATACTCAGGGAGAACACTTCTTGATAATTAGTGAGAGATCATCTTAAAATGCTACCGTCAATCAAAGCAAGAATAAGATGTATAATAGATAAACATCATATGCAATCAAAATATGTGACATGATATGGCCATGATCATCTTTCGCCTTTGATCTCCATCTCCAAAGTACTGTCATGATCTCTATTGTCACCGGCATGACACCATGATCTTCATCATGTTGATCTATATCAATGGGTCATCACATGGTTGTCTCACCAACTATTGCTCTTGCAACTATTGCTATCGTATAGCGATAAAGTAAAGCAATTATATGGCACTTGCATCTTATGCAACAAAGAGACGTCCATAGGGCTTCTGCCAGTTGCCGATAACTTCAACAAAACATGATCATCTCATACAACAACTTATATCTAATCACGTCTTGACCATATCACATCACAACATGCCCTGCAAAAACAAGTTAGACGTCCTCTACTTTGTTGTTGCAAATTTTACGTGGCTGCTACGGGCTGAGCAAGAACCGTTCTTACCTACGCATCAAAACCACAGCGATAGTTTGTCAAGTTGGTGCTATTTTAACCTTCGCAAGGATCGGGCGTAGCCACTCTCATTCAACTAAAGTTGGAGAAAGCGACACCGCTAGTCACTGTGTGCATAGCACGGCGGTAAAACCAGTCTCGCGTAAGCGTCTGGCGTAATGTCGGTCGGGCGCTTCATCCAACAATACCGCCGAACCAAAGTATGACATGCTGGTAAGCAGTATGACTTATACCGCCCACAACTCACTTGTGTTCTACTCGTGCATATAACATCAACACATAAAACCTAGGCTCGAATGCCACTGTTGGGTTACGTAGTAATTTCAAAAAAATTCCTACGCACATGCAAGATCATGGTGATGGCATAGCAATGAGAGGGGAGAGTGTTGTCTACGTACCCTCGTAGAACGTTAAGCGGAAGCGTTATGACAACGCGGTTGATGTATTCGTACGTCTTCACAAATCGACCGATCCAAGCACGGAACGTACGGCACCTTCGTGTTCAGCACACGTCCAGCTCGATGACATCCCCCGGACTCCAATCCAGCGAAGCGTCGGGGATGAGTGCTGTCAGCATGACGGCGTGGTGGAGATGATGATGTTCTACTGGCGCAGGGCTTCGCCTAAACTCCGCGACGATATGAGCGAGGTGGAATATGGTGGAGGGGGGCACCGCACACGGCTAAGGAACGATCCGTAGATCAACTTGTGTGTCATGGGGTGCCCCCCCCCTGTATAACGGAACAGGGGGGGGCGGCGGCCAAGGGACGGCGCGCCAGGGAGGAGTCCTACTCCCACCGGGAGTAGGACTCCCTCCTTTCCTAGTCCAACTAGGAGAAGGGAAGGAAGGGGAGGAGAAGGAGAAGGAAGGAGAGGAAGGAGAAGAAGGAAGGGGCGGCCCCTAGTCCAATTCGGTTTGGGCTAGGGGGGTCGCGCGCCCTACCTCCTCTCTTCCACCACTTGGCCCATGAGGCCCAATGCTTCTTCCTCGTATTCCCGTAACTCTCCGGTACCCCCAAAAATACCCGAATCACTCGAAACCTTTCCGAACTCCGAATATAGTCGTCCAATATATCGATCTTTATGTCTCGACCATTTCGAGACTCCTCGTCATGTCCCCGATCTCATCCGGGACTCCAAACTCCTTCGGTACATTAAAACTCATAAACTCATAATATAACTGTCATCGAAACCTTAAGCGTGCGGACCCTACGGGTTCGAGAACTATGTAGACATGACCTAGAACTATTCTCGGTCAATAACCAATAGCGGAACCTGGATGCCCATATTGGCTCCTACATATTCTACAAAGATCTTTATCGGTCAAACCGCATAACAACATACGTTGTTCCCTTTGTCATCGGTATGTTACTTACCCGAGATTCGATCGTCGGTATCCAATACCTAGTTCAATCTTGTTACCGGAAAGTCTCTTTACTCGTTACGTAATGCATTATCCCGTAACCAACTCATTGGTCACATTGCTTGCAAGGCTTATAGTGATGTGCATTACCGAGAGGGCCCAGAGATACCTCTCCGACAATCGGAGTGACAAAACCTAATCTCGAAATACGCCAACCCAACATGTACCTTTGGAGACACCTGTAGTACTCCTTTATAATCACCCAGTTACGTTGTGACGTTTGGTAGCACCCAAAGTGTTCCTTCGGTAAATGGGAGTTGCATAATCTCATAGTTACAGGAGCATGTATAAGTCATGAAGAAAGCAATAGCAACATACTAAACGATCAAGTGCTAGGCTAACGGAATGGGTCATGTCAATCACATCATTCTCCTAATGATGTGATCCCGTTAATCAAATAACAACTCTTTGTCCATGGTTAGGAAACATAACCATCTTTGATTAACAAGCTAGTCAAGTAGAGGCATATTAGTGACACTCTGTTTGTCTATATATTCACACATGTATTATGTTTCCGGTTAATACAATTCTAGCATGAATAATAAACATTATCATGAAATAAGGAAATAAATAATAACTTTATTATTGCCTCTAGGGCATATTTCCTTCAGCATAGCCTAACTATATGATTTTGTAGGGATAAGCTTTCTTTGGCGATGTTATTTTGATAAGACATGATTACTTGTTAGTATGCTTGAAGTATTACTATTTTTATGTTAATATGAACTTTTATCTTGAATCATTTGGATCTGAACATTCATGCCACAATAAAGAAAATTACATTAAGAAATATGCTAGGTAGCACTCCACATCAAAAAAACTGTTTTTATCATTTACGTACTCGAGGACGAGCAGGAATTAAGCTTGGGGATGCTTGATACGTCTCCAACGTATCTATAATTTTTGATTGTTCCATGCTATTATATTGCCCGTTTTGGATGTTTATGGACATTACTATACACTTTTATATCATTTTTGGGACTAACCTATTAACTGGAGGTCCAGCCCAAATTGCTGTGTTTTTTGCCTATTTCAGTGTTTTGCAGAAAAGGAATATCAAACGGAGTCCAAACGGAATGAAACCTTTGGGAGAGTTATTTTTGGAACAAACGCAATCCAGGAGACTTGGAGTGGATGTCAAGAAACAAATGAGGTGGCCACGAGGCAGGGAGGCGCACCATAGGGGGGTGGGCACACCTCCTACCCTCATGGGCCCCTCGTGGCTCCACTTACCGACTTCCTTCGCCTATATATATCAACATACCCTGAAAACATCCAGGAGCACCACGAAACCCTATTTCCACTGCCGCAACCTTCTGTACCCGTGAGATCCCATCTTGGAGCCTTTTTCGGAGCTCTGCCGGAGGGGGAATCGATCACGGAGGGCTTCTACATCAACACCATAGCCTCTCCGATGAGTTGTGAGTAGTTTACCTCAGACCTTCGGGTCCATAGTTATTAGCTAGATGGCTTCTTCTCTCTTTTTGGATCTCAATACAAAGTTCTCCTCGGTCTTCTTGGAGATCTATTCGAAGTAACTCTTTTTGCGGTGTGTTTGTCGAGATCCAATGAATTGTGGGTTTATTATCAAGTTTATCTATGAGAAATATTTGAATCTCCTCTGAATTCATTTATGTATTATTGGTTATCTATGCAAGTCTCTTCGAATTATCAGTTTGGTTTGGCCTACTAGATTGATCTTTCTTGCAATGGGAGAAGTGCTTAGCTTTGGGTTCAATCTTGTGGTGTCCTTTCCTAGTGACAGCAGGGGCAGCAAGGCACGTATTGTATTGTTGCCATCAAGGATAAAAAGATGGGGTTTATATCATATTGCTTGAGTTTATCCCTCTACATCATGTCATCCTGCCTAATGTGTTACTCTGTTCTTCATGAACTTAATACTCTAGATGCAGGCAGGAGTCGGTCGATGTGTGGAGTAATAGTAGTAGATGCAGGCAGGAGTTGGTCTACTTGTCGCGGACGTGATGCCTATATACATGACCATGCCTAAATATTCTCATAACTATGCACTTTTCTATCAATTGCTCACAGTAATTTGTTCACCCACCATAATACTTATGCTATCTTGAGAGAAGCCACTAGTGAAATCTATGGCCCCCGAGTCTATCTTCCATCGTATAAGTTTCCGATCTACTTTATTTTGCAATCTTTACTTTCCAATCTATATCATAAAAATACCAGAAATATTTATCTTATTATTATCTCTATCAGATCTCACTTTCGCAAGTGGCCGTGAAGGGATTGACAACCCCTTTATCGCGTTGGTTGCGAGGTTCTTGTTTGTTTGTGTAGGTACGAGGGACTTGCGTGTAGCCTCCTACTGGATTGATACCTTGGTTCTCAAAAACTGAGGGAAATACTTACGCTACTTTGTTGCATCACCCTTTCCTCTTCAAGGGAAAACCAACGCAGTGCTCAAGAGGTAGCATTAACAACCCGGGAGGTAACAGGACCGACCATTAACTTTTGGCCTGGTAATGGCCATTAACTTAATGGGCCCACCAAAGTTTGAACATGTCTGTAGGCCTAATTAGATAATTTGAGCCCATTACGACGAGCAATTATGCACAGGACCAAAACCGATCAATCAAAGGCCTATGAGTATTTTGGCCCCTGCGAGCCCATTAGGGAAGCTCATTAAGGCCAGTGGGCTGCTTCCTTCATATGGGGCCCACGACTGTTCATGCTAAGTAATAATTTCACTGCTTTTTTAGCTTCCTAGCGACCATTTAGCTGGAATGCAAGGCGCGGTAAGCAAAGGTACGACATACAGGGAAAACGTTGCACTCCATCATATATTACAGGAAATTACATCCACTGGGCACTCAAAGATTGATGCTAGTGAAAATAAATGAACAGAACCTAACGATCTACAACGTCACAATTTGTAACCTCAGCGCGGATGACGCCCATAAGCATGTGGGCAAGTTCTTCCTGCTTTACTACACTGTCTCTGAATACATTGATCAGTTGTTGTTGTGTACGAATGTGCACCTCTGATTCCTCCACCATTTCCATCATTGCTTCAGCCAGTAATTGGTTCAAAACATACACTTTTTCCGTTGGATTCGAGACAGAGGAAATTGAACAGATTCAGATGGCGATTTTGGCGAGCTTGTATTATTGATAGTGGAGGGTGTCTCGGCCACTGCATCATAACATAAACTAGGAGGGGAACCAATCAGATTAATCAAGAGTTATTGCCATATTACCTGGCCTAGATTTATTGGAAAGAAACAATGGGGTTGCCTTGCTGTTTTCAGAGTTTGTTTTCTTATCTTTAGCAGCCTGCACCAAATTAACACACTAGCATTGCTATCATTGGCCAGGTCAGATAATAGGAAAGCAACATTGACACAACGAACATTTGGGCAACCATACCACACCAGCCTACACCAAATTAACACAATATGGCATAGCTATCATCAGCCAGGTAAGGTAATACGAAAGCAACATTGACACAATGAATGAATGGGCAACCAGAGCAGCACTACAATTCAGTAATGTGCATGATATGAGATAGTACACTCATGCAACTTAGTATGCAAAACTACCAGGCAGTTTTCCTTACAAAAATCAACATTGTCGCCTTTAGCTACAACTAAATTTAGATTAGATAAAGGTTGGATTCATGCCGATTAACAAAATACATGCTGATGTAAAAATATAGTGATATACAACATGTACTTACATCAGAATTGGAGCATAGAGGATTCCCGCAAGATACTTTCCTCGAATACGATCCTAGTGCAAAAAGTCTTCTATCATTTGACCTTATTTTCTAAAAGAGAGATGGCTGAGAAACATGTAGAGAATATGATCGGAATGCTATAAAATTTCATGATGCGAGGATACGCACACGCTTCTTAGAATGGAGTTGACATATTTTTGTTGGACTAGAGCGGACTAGTTCTTTGGCCACTGGAATCTGCTTATTATCAGTAGGAGTTGGGTTTCTCTGTGCTGGAGCAGTATCTATGAAAACTGGAGTTGGTTTACTATCTCCCGGCATTTGGATCTTTTGCAAAGACCTGGTTTGTAACCCTTCAGATTCTAACATAGCCGTCTTCCCCTTGCATGCCTTATATAAAAGAATGGTGCTTCAATTATAAAACATGCTACAACAGAGAAGGAATAGGTACTGAAGAATAGAAAGGTATGACATATTGACATGTATTTGCTACCTCTTGAGCTTGTGTTGGTTTTCCCTTGAAGAGGAAAGGGTGATGCAGCAAAGTAGCATAAGTATTTCCCTTTGTTTTGAGAACCAAGGTATCAATCCAATAGGAGACAATGCACAAGTCACCAAATACCTGCACAAACAATCAACAACTTGCACCCAACGCGATAAAGGGGTTGTCAATCCCTTCACGGTCACTTGCAAAAGTGAGATCTAATAGAGATAGATAAATGGTAAAGTAAATATTTTTGGTATTTTTGTTTTATAGATCGGAAAGTAAAAGATTGCAAAATAGTAGATCGTAAACTTGCAAGATGTAAATGAGATTCAATATAATGGAAAAGAGATCCCGGGGCCATAGGTTTCACTAGTGGCTTCTCTCAAGATAGCAAATATTACGATGGGTGAACGAATTACTGCCGAGCAATTGATAGAAAAGCACATACTTATGACGACATCTAAGGCAATGATCATGAACATAGGCATCACGTCCGTATCAAGTAGACTGACTCCTGCATGCATCTACTACTATTACTCCACACATCGACCGCTATCCAGCATGCATCTAGAGTATTAAGTTCATAAAGAACGGAGTAACGCATTAAGCAAGATGACATGATGTAGAGGAATTAACTCAAGCAATATGATGAAAACCCCATCTTTTTATCCTCGATGGCAACAATACAATACGTGCCTTGCTGCCCCTACTGTCACTGGGAAAGGACACCGCAAGATTGAACCAAAAGCTAAGCACTTCTCTTCTTGCAAGAAAGATCAATCTAGTAGGCCAAACTAAACCGATAATTCGCAGAGACTTGCAAAGTTAACAAATCATGCATATAAGAATTTAGAAAAGAACCAAATAATATTCATAGATAATCTTGATCATAAACCCATAATTCATCGGATCTCGGCAAACACACCGCAAAAGAATATTACATCGAATAGATCTCCAAGAACATTGAGGAGAACATGATATTGAGAATCAAAGAGAGAGAAGAAGCCATCTACCTAATAACTATGGACCCGAAGGTCTGTGGTAAACTACTCACGCTTCATCGGAGAGGCAATGGTGTTGATGTACAAGCCCTCCATGATCGAATCCCCCTCCGGCAGGACGCCGGAAAAGGTACCTAGATGGGATCTCATGGGTATAGAAGGTTGCGGCGGTGGAAAAGTGGTTTCGGGGCTCTCGTGGGTCCTTTTCTGCGAAACTCTAAAATAGGCAAAAAAAAATAGAAACTGGCACTGGGCCCTCGGTTAATAGGTTAGTCCCAAAAATAATATAAAATAGCATATAAATGCCTATAAAACATCCAAAACAGATAATATAATAGCATGGAACAATCAAAAAGTATAGATACGTTGGAGATGTATCAAGCATCCCCAAGCTTAATTCCTGCTCGTCCTCGAGTAGGTAAATGATAAAAACAAAATTTTTGATGTGAAATGCTACCTAACATATTTATCCATGTAATTTTCTTTATTGTGGCATGAATGTTCAGATCTGTAAAATTCAAAACAAAAGTTTAATATTGACATAAAAACAATAATACTTCAAGCATACTAATAAAACAATCATGTCTTCTCAAAATAACATGGCCAAAGAAAGCTATCCCTACAAAATCATATAGTATGGCTGTAACGCCCCGGACTCGATGCCCCAGGTGTCCGCCAGTTTTTCGCCGTTGTTGCCATGTCATTTGCTTGCGTGTTGCATTTTATCATGTCATCATGTGCATTTCATTTTGCATACGTGTTCGTCCCATGCATCCAAGCATTTTTCCCGTTGTCCGTTTTGCAATCCGGCACTCCTATGTCCCCCGGCGTCCCCTTCTTCTCTCCTGTTATGAGCGGGGGTTAAACATTCTCGAAATGGACCGAGATTTGCCAAGAGGCCTTGGTATAGCACCGGTAGACCGCCTGTCAAGTTTCGTGCCATTTGGAGGTCGTTTGATACTCCAAGGGTTAACCGGGTAACCGCAAAGCCCTTTTTTTGTTGCAGCCCAACACCCCTTCCAAAGTGGCCCAAAAACCCACCTAACTCCCCTCCATGCTCTCGGTCGTTCTATCACGATCGCGTGGCCGAAAACCGCTCCTTACTTGGACTCTCCTAGCTCCCTCTACCTATAAAAACGTCCTCCTCCTCCATTTTTGGTGCAAACCCTAGATCATTTCCCCTCCGCGCCGCCGGACACCTTCTCCTCCATCGGCGGACATGTCCGCCCCTCGCCCAATCTCGGCCCGCCACGTGGCGCCGCCGCCGCCCGCCGCCATGCCCCTTGAGCCCACCATGAGCCAGCAGGGCCAGTCGCGCCGCCGCCCGTCATGAGTGCCGCCGCCCGCCCTCGCCATGCCAGCCCCCTTGCGGCGTGCCCGCCGCCTCGCCGGACTACCGCAGGCCCCGCCGCCCCTCGCCGCCGACGCAGCGCTTGCCCCCGCCGCCACGCGCGCGCCGCCCGGACCAGCGCTCCCTTGCTGCCGCTGGCCGTGGCTTCGCCGGACAGCGCCGCCCGACGCCAGCGCCGCCAGCGTCCTCCGCCCCGCGACCGCAAAGTGCCCGCCGTCTCGCCGGCAACCGCCGCCTCCACGCCATGCCGATTCCCGCCGCCTCTCCTTGCGGTCGCGCCGCCGGTGCCCGCCTCGCCGCCGGTAGCTCCGCCGCCGCCAGACGGCGCCGCCGCCCTCCGGCGACCTCGCCGGCGTCGGTCGCCGCCAAGCGCCGGATCCGGTCGGGTGGGATGAGATCCACCCGACCACCGATCCAAACACGCCTCCATCCCTGCCCTGGATTCCTCCGTCCCGATCCGCGTCTAAATTCGTCTAAGTCCCAGATCTATTACTTTATCATGCCATGTTTGACCTGTTGTATCTCTGCATCCGTAGCTCCGTTTCGTGCGTGTAATATGTCAAATTGTTCGCCTCGACGAGTACTTCATTTCATTCGATTGCATCATTTTCACTTGAGCTCATCTTGATGCCCGAAATGTTGTTGGAAGAGTGCATGTTGCTGTTAATTTGCCGAAACTGTTATAACTTGCTCATTTATCATTTTTGTCATGATTGATGTGTGCATCCTATGAGATTGATGTCTTCATGTGTTTTGATCTATGCTATGCCATCTTTCCAGGGGTGCCAACCATGTATTTTTGTGAGTTGTGTGCTGAGTGTATCAAGCTTGCTAAGTAGGGTAGTTGTTGTTGCTGTTTTCCTGACAGATTCTGTTATATTTTGTTGCTATGTAAACATGCTTCTACTAATCATTCTATGCATAATCTGGAGATGTCCTATAAACATGTTTTGATCTAAATGTCTTGCTCTATCCATTCATGCCCTTGGTTGCAATTATAGCCTGCTGGAACATGTTGTTATCTTGCTCCAAAGTTGCTTGATAATGTTGATGTCAGCCTGTTAACATTAAGTTCACTAGTTCCCATGTGTTTTGCTAGTGTTCCATGCATCCTATGACCTTGCTCTTGCCATGCTTAGCTTCATAAACATGCCTTCTTACTGTTGGTTGCCTTGCCATGCCATGTATTGCTCTGTGGTGAGTGGTTCAAGCTCACCAACATGCCTACTTATTGTTGTTCCTGCCTTGTATGAATCTGTCATATAACTTGTCATGTTTACATGGGTGCCATCATATTTTCTATGCCTTTTTGGCTCATGGTCAGTAAGGGACTTTTGATCTATGAAATTAGTAGATTCATGCCATGCCTTTGTTTGCCATGATATGTTCCTGTAACATGTTGTTTTCTTGCTCTAAACATTGCAACCTGATGTTATTTCTGCAAAGTCTGAAACTGTTATAATTTGCAATCTTACCATGTCCTTTTGAGCATGTTCTAGTTGTTTCTGGAGATAGCTCAGTGTTCATGTTTGGTTATGCTTTACCTGTACTTCATGCCCATATCTTTTGTTATTACGGTGAGATGCTGTAGCATGTTGTTTTGATGCTTGTAATATGCCTAGTTGCTGTTTGGACAGATTGTTGCTATGACTTGTATAGAGTGCATGTGTTGAACCGTTGCTCCGTTTTGAGTGTGCTCTATATGAAACTTGCTTGATTTTGTATGTAGTTTCATATTATCATGTTGCATCCTTGTTTTGAGGTGTTTGCTTGATGTTTGGGTGCATTTTGCATCAATGCCATGTTTAACTTGTTTTGCTCATATCTTCTAGGCCGTAGCTCCGAATCTAATGAACTTTATATGTAACTTGACTAGAATTTCGTGTAGATCATCTTGGTGCATCTTAACTTGCTGTTTAACTACTTGAACATAAGGTTTATTCAGTTCTGGACCAATTTCGAAATTTGCATATAAGGACTTACCGGAAATGTTATATGTTGCTTCCGGCCTCTTTTAAACTTGCTTTGATGTGTTGTTCTCTTGCCATGAGGAGCTTCATGTAACCTTGTCATGCATCATGCTTGTTGTGCATCATGTCTTGTCTATGTGTGGGGTGTTTACTATGTTGTGTGCTTCTTCTCGATAGTTCCCGTTTCGTTGCGATCGTGAGGATTCGTTCATCTACGTGTGGTTCGTCTTCGTGGCTTCATCTTCTTCATGGACTCGTTCTTCTTCCTTGCGGGATTTCAGGCAAGATGACCGCTACCCTGGATCTCACTACTATCATTGTTATGCTAGTTGCTTCGTTCTATCGCTATGTTGCGTTACCTATCATTTGCTCTTCAAGCCTCCCAAATTGCCATGAACCTCTAACCTTTGACACCATTCCTAGCAAACCGTTGCTTGGCTATGTTACCGCTTTGCTCAGCCCCTCTTATAGCGTTGCTAGCTGCAGGTGAAGTTGAAGATTTCTCCATGGTGGACAGGGTTTTGTTGGGATATCACAATATCTCTTATATTATTAATGCATCTATATATTTGGTAAAGGGTGGAAGGCTCAGCCTTATGCCTGGTGTTTTGTTCCACTCTTGCCGCCCTAGTTTCCGTCATACCGGTATTATGTTCCCGGATTTTGCGTTCCTTACACGGTCGGGTGATTTATGGGACCCCCCTGACAGTTCGCTTTGAATAAAACTTGTCCAGCAAGGCCCAACCTTGGTTTTACCATTTTCCTCACCACCACCTACTTTTCCCTTGGGAGTAATTAACCCAAGGGTCATATTTATTATAGCCCCCCCGGGCCAATGCTTGTCTAAGTGTTGGTCCAAACTAGAGCACCGTGCGGGACCATTCCTTGGCAACTTGGATTCGTCGGTACCTGTACGCTTCGCTTATCCGGTGTTGCCCTGAGAACGAGATATGTGCAGCTCCTATCGGGATTGTCGGCGCATCCGGCGGCTTTGCTGGTCTTGTTTTACCATTGTCGAAATGTCTTGTAAACCGGGATTCCGAGACTGATCGGGTCTTCCTGGGAGAAGGTCTATTCCTTCGTTGATCGCGAGAGCTTGTCATGGGCTAAGTTGGGACACGCTGCAGGTATAAACTTTCGAGAGCCGTGCCCGCGGTTATGTGGCAGATGGGAATTTGTTAATGTCGGTTGTAGATAACTTGACACGGATCCGAATTAAAACGCATCAAGCGTGTGTGTAGCCGTGATGGTCTCTTCGGCGGAGTCCGGAAGTGAACACGGTTTACGTGTTATGATTGGCGTAAGTAGGTGTTCAGGATCACCTCTTGATCATTGCTAGCTTCACGACCGTTCCTTTGTTTCTCTTCTCGCTCTCATTTGCGTATGTTAGCCACCATATCATGCTTAGTCGCTGCTGCAACCTCACCACTTTACCCCTTCCTTTCCTATTAAGCTTTGCTAGTCTTGATACCCATGGTAATGGGATTGCTGAGTCCTCGTGGCTCACAGATTACTACAACAACAGTTGCAGGTTCAGGTTATGCGATGATCATGACGCGAGAGCGATGCTTGCTTGTGTTGAGTTCTTCTTTCGCTTCTTCTTCGATCGGGGATAGGTTCGGTCGGCAGCACAGGATAGCGAGGTGGATATTGTTTGAGTTTCTGTTTATGATTCATCCGTAGTCGGATGTTGTTCTTGTATGTGATGATGTTGTATTCGTGTGGCATTGTATGCCTCTTGTATGTATCCCCACTATTATGTAATGTTGATGTAATGATATCCACCTTGCAAAAGCGTCTCAATATGCGGGTCTATCCTTGGTGGGACCTTCGAGTTCCTTTTGGATAGGGTCGCATATTGGGCGTGACAAGTTGGTATCAGAGCCTCGACCGACCCAAGGGGCCCCCCTTGTTTGATCGTGTAGTTTGGCCGTTGTTGAGTCTAGAAGAAAACTGTTTTCGGAGTCTAGTTATATCGGAGAGTAGGAATTCTTTTTACTCCTCAGCCCCTTCGTCGCTCTGGTGAGGAATCTTGACGTAGGTGTTTTGGACTACTCCTCTTCCCCTTCAAATTTTTATTTAGGATCACGCAGTTGGTTTTCCGATCGTTGTTCCTCAGCTCTTTTCGTCCAGTGCATTCCTCGTCAAGTTGACTCGAGCCTCTTCATCGTTGTCAAGTTCAATCCTCAGTTGTCTTCTTTTCCCACCCGCCCACCCCTTTTTCATCTCGGAGTCGGAGTCCGTAATCGAGTATCCATCCTACTCGTGCGAAGGCTTTACTTTCTTTCCTCAATGATTTCAACTGGTGTTTTCCCTTCAAGTTATTCGTCGGTTTCCCCTTCCAAGTTGTTTTTGTTTTTGCCGCTCTCCCACCCTTTTTCTTCCCGGCGTCTGAGTCTCTTTCGACCATCAATTTTATTCGTGTGGAGCCTCTTCAGTCTTCCCTCAATCATTTCAACCGATGAATTCTCGTCTCGTTCGTCATTCTTCATCTCTTTATCTTCTGCGGTGGATTCAATTCCATTTTTCGGTAGTGATTATATTCTTTTCCTCGGCTCAAATGTTTTCCCCTTGCTCGTTCGCCTCTCGCCAGTTTATCCTTCCGGAGTGCTCAAGACATCTCAAGAGATTCGTCTGTGTTCCAATTAATTCGAGGTTGTCACCTCATTCAAATATTTCAATTATTTCGGTGCATCATCTATCTGTTCAACAATCCTTTTCCAACGGTGTTTTCTTTTAGTGGGCCCTAACCCACAGGTCTTTTCCCAGGATCTTACCTGACTCTTCTAATTCCCCTGGAGTTTTTCTCATTTCTTTTCATTTGTGACGTAAGAATGGATCCCATCAGTCACTTGCCTTCTCCAAGATCTCTTTCAAATCATTTCATTGTTGGCTCAACCTCTTTGTTTTTCATTCTACCGGAGTACCTCAGTTATTTTGGTGGTGTTTCTCGTCATCATTTGAAGACAGAAGAAGAAGATTCCTCTTTAATCTTGTCCGTTCCCCGGAGATTCGCGGTGCTAGCTCGTTGTTATCCTATCAAATTGTTTCAAGTCATACAAATTCTTTTCATCCATTCGGAGTATTTCAGGAGTTGCTTTCTCTCTCAATCATCCGGAGGCCATCTTTTCAGAAGATTTCTTCATTCTAAGTTTTCAGATTCGTTCTCCAATTATTCTATATCCGTGCCCTTTCGTTCGTCTCAATATTCTTCTGGTGCTTCGTTCAAGTATTCTTCAATCAGTTCGCGATCTCTTCGTTCTTTTGCATCAAAATCCCCTCAAGCATATTTGTTCTTCTAATTCTTCCCGGCGATTCATTCTCTTTCGTCAGTCATTTTTGAATTCCAACGATGGTTCGTTCAAGATTCTTTTTCCTTGATTATCATATTAATCCATTCGTTTCTTTTCTATCCTACCGGTGGTTCATGAAGACTTTCTCAAGTTTTGTGCTATATTCCCCTTAATCCTTTTCGAGAAGGATAAGTATTATGCAAAATCCATTGCTTGTCATCAATTTAATTTGATGAAGGATAAGCATACAATAAATCTTATTCTTATTTCATCTAGGTGATTAATTCCTTTCTTTAGAGTTTGCTCTTGAGGAATAAATTCTAGTTCAAAGTGTTTCATCTTTTCTTTTCCGGAGTTCAAATTTCCTCGACCATCTTGTCGGAACCTCCATCTTAATCACCGCAAGGCTTTAATCTTATTCTTTCATCCTTCATTTTATCTCGTCATTCGTTTGTTACCGGAGTTCTTATGGCGATTCTTCATGATTTAATTCATTCTTCAAGAGTTCATCAAGTACCATTCCATCCTCTCAAGTTCGTTCTAATGCTCCCATTTTCAGCCGGAGTGCTACCTAAATTCTTTCAGTCTTATTCGTTTCTTTTCTCATTCTAACCAATCCGGTTAGAACGAGTGATTTCATAGCCTATCTGATTCCGTGAGCTTTCGATTCTCGTCATTCTCGTTCTACCTCTCTTCTTCTCGAGTGTTCTCGATTCTTTGCTTCTTCACTTGAGTTCTTGCTTCACCTCTTTCTCTTTCTCTTCCGTCTCGGTCCTAAGATCTCGGGATGAGATCTCTTGTTAGTGGAGGAGTGTTGTAACGCCCCGGATTCGATGCGCCAGGTGTCCGCCAATTTTTCGCCGTTGTTGCCATGTCATTTGCTTGCGTGTTGCATTTTATCATGTCATCATGTGCATTTCATTTTGCATACGTGTTCGTCCCATGCATCCGAGCATTTTTCCCGTTGTCCGTTTTGCAATCCGGCACTCCTATGTCCCCCGGCATCCCCTTCTTCTCTCCTGTTGTGAGCGGGTGTTAAACATTCTCGAAATGGACCGAGATTTGCCAAGCGGCCTTGGTATAGCACCGGTAGACCGCCTGTCAAGTTTTGTGCCATTTGGAGGTCGTTTGATACTACAAGGGTTAACCGGGTAACCGTAAAGCCCTTTTTTTGTTGCAGCCCAACACCCCTTCCAAAGTGGCCCAAAAACCCACCTAACTCCCCTCCATGCTCTCGTTAGTTCGATCACGATCGTGTGGCCAAAAACCGCTCCTCATTTGGACTCTCCTAGCTCCCTCTACCTATAAAAACGTCCTCCTCCTCCATTTTTGGTGCAAACCCTAGATCATTTCCCCTCCGTGCCGCCGGACACCTTCTCCTCCACCGACGGACATGTCCGCCCGCGCCCCCTCGCCCAATCTCGGCCCGCCACGTGGCACTTCACCGCCGCCGGCCACCGCGGCCCGCCAGGCCCATCGCGAGCCCGTGCGGGCCGATCCGCGCCGCCGCCCGCCCTCGCCATGCCAGCCCCCACCGGCGTGCCCGCTGCCTCGCCGGACTGCGCTGAGCCTGCCGCCGCCGCCGCCGCGCCGCCCCGCCCGCCGCCCACAGCGCCGTTGCCGGACCAGCGCGCTCGGCCGCCGCCGCCGCCCGCGCGCTTCGCCGGACCAGCGCCGCCCGACCTTTCGCCTCCTGCGTCCTCGGCCCCATGACGGGGTGCCTCGCCGTCCTCGCCGGCAACCGCCTCCGCCAGCGCGCGCGACTCCCGCCGCCTCTCCTCGCGGTCGCGCCGCGCCGTGTGCTGCCTGCGCCGCCGGTAGCTCTGCCGCCACGGACGGCGCGCCACCCTCCGGCGACCTCGCCGGCGTCGGCTGCCGCCCCGCCTCGGATCCGGTCGGGTGGGATGAGATCCACCCGACCACCGATCGAAACACGCCTCCGTCCCTGCCCTGGATCCCTCCGTCCCGATCCGCGTCGTCCAGTTTTCGGGGGTCTAAATTCGTCTGTCCCAGATTTATTACTTTATCATGCCATGTTTGACCTGTTGTATCTCTGCATCCGTATCTCCGTTTCGTGCGTGTAATATGTCAAATTGTTCGGCTCGACGAGTACTTCATTTCATTCCATTGCACCATTTTCATTTGAGCTCATCTTGATGCCCGAAATGCTGTTGGAAGAGTGCATGTTGTTGTTAATCTGTGAAACTGTTATAACTTGCTCATTTATCATTTTTGCCATGATTGATGTGTGCATCCTATGAGATTGATGTCTTCATGTGTTTTGATCTATGCTATGCCATCTTTCCAGGGGTGCCAACCATGTATTTTTGTGAGTTGTGTGCTGAGTGTATCAAGCTTGCTAAGTAGGGTAGTTCTTTGTTCTTTGTTTCTGACAGATTCTGTTATATTTTGTTGCTATGTAAACATGCTTCTACTAATCATTCTATGCATAATCTGGAGATGTCCTATAAACATGTTTTGATCTAAATGTCTTGCTCTATCCATTCATGCCTTGGTTGCAATTATAGCCTGCTGGAACATGTTGTTATCTTGCTCCAAAGTTGCTTGATAATGTTGCTGTCAGCCTGTTAACATTAAGTTCACTAGTTCCCATGTGTTTTGCTAGTGTTCCATGCATCCTATGACCTTGCTCTTGCCATGCTTAGCTTCATAAACATGCCTTCTTACTGTTGGTTGCCTTGCCATGCCATGTATTGCTCTGTGGTGAGTGGTTCAAGCTCACCAACATGCCTACTTATTGTTGTTCCTGCCTCTTATGAATCTGTCATATAACTTGCCATGTTTACATGGGTGCCATCATATTTTCTATGCCTTTTTGGCTCATGGTCAGTAAGGGACTTTTGATCTATGAAATTAGTAGATTCATGCCATGCCTTTGTTTTCCATGATATGTTCCTGTAACATGTTGTTTTCTTGCTCTAAACATTGCAACCTGATGTTATTTCTGCAAAGTCTGAAGCTGTTATAATTTGCAATCTTACCATGTCCTTTTGAGCATGTTCTAGTTGTTTCTGGAGATAGCTCAGTGTTCATGTTTTGTTATGCTTTACCTGTACTTCATGCCCATACCTTTTGTTATTACGTTGAGATGCTGTAGCATGTTGTTTTGATGCTTGTAATATGCCTAGTTGCTGTTTTGGACAGATTGTTGCTATGACTTGTATAGAGTGCATGTGTTGAACCGTTGCTCCGTTTTGAGTGTGCTCTATATGAAACTTGCTTGATTTTGCATGTAGTTTCATATTATCATCTTGCATCCTTGTTTTGAGGTGTTTGCTTGATGTTTGGGTGCATTTTGCATCAATGCCATGTTTAACTTGTTTTGCTCATATCTTCTAGGCCGTAGCTCCGAATCTAATGAACTTTATATGTAACTTGACTAGAATTTCGTGTAGATCATCTTGGTGCATCTTAACTTGCTGTTTAACTACTTGAACATAAGGTTTATTCAGTTCTGGACCAATTTCGAAATCTGCATATGAGGACTTACCGGAAATGTTATATGTTGCTTCCGGCCTCTTTTAAACTTGCTTTGATGTGTTGTTCTTGTTTGCATCATCTCTTGCCATGAGTAGCTTCATGTAACCTTGTCATGCATCATGCTTGTTGTGCATCATGTCTTGTCTATGTGTGGGGTGTTTACTATGTTGTGTGCTTCTTCTCGCTAGTTCCCGTTTCGTTGCGATCGTGAGGATTCGTTCATCTACGTGTGGTTCGTCTTCGTGGCTTCATCTTCTTCATGGACTCGTTCTTCTTCCTTGCGGGATTTCAGGCAAGATGACCGCTACCCTGGATCTCACTACTATCATTGTTATGCTAGTTGCTTCGTTCTATCGCTATGCTGCGTTACCTATCATTTGCTCTTCAAGCCTCCCAAATTGCCATGAACCTCTAACCTTTGACACCATTCCTAGCAAACCGTTGCTTGGCTATGTTACCACTTTGCTCAGCCCCTCTTATAACGTTGCTAGCTGCAGGTGAAGTTGAAGATTTCTCCATGGTGGACAGGGTTTTGTTGGGATATCACAATATCTCTTATATTATTAATGCATCTATATATTTGGTAAAGGGTGGAAGGCTCGGCCTTATGCCTGGTGTTTTGTTCCACTCTTGCCGCCCTAGTTTCCGTCATACCGGTATTATGTTCCCGGATTTTGCGTTCCTTACGCGGTCGGGTGATTTATGGGACCCCCGGCAGTTCGCTTTGAATAAAACTTGTCCAGAAGGCCCAACCTTGGTTTTACCATTTGCCTCACCACCACCTACTTTTCCCTTGGGAGTAATTAACCCAAGGGTCATCTTTATTATAGCCCCCCCGGGCCAATGCTTGTCTAAGTGTTGGTCCAAACTAGAGCACCGCGCGGGACCATTCCTTGGCAACTTGGATTCGTTGGTACCTGTACGCTTTGCTTATCCGGTGTTGCCCTGAGAACGAGATATGTGCAGCTCCTATCGGGATTGTCGGCGCATCGGGCGGCTTTGCTGGTCTTGTTTTACCATTGTTGAAATGTCTTGTAAACCGGATTCCGAGATCGATCGGGTCTTCCGGAGAAGGTCTATTCCTTCGTTGATCGCGAGAGCTTGTCATGGGCTAAGTTGGGACACCCTGCAGGTATAAACTTTCGAGAGCCGTGCCCGCGGTTATGTGGCAGATGGGAATTTGTTAATGTCCGGTTGTAGATAACTTGACACCAGATCCGAATTAAAACGCATCAACCGTGTGTATAGCCGTGATGGTCTCTTCTCGGCGGAGTCCGGGAAGTGAACACGGTTTCTGTGTTATGATTGGTGTAAGTAGGTGTTCAGGATCACCTCTTGATCATTGCTAGCTTCACGACCATTCCTTTGTTTCTCTTCTCGCTCTCATTTGCGTATGTTAGCCACCATATCATGCTTAGTCGCTGCTGCAACCTCACCACTTTACCCCTTCCTTTCCTATTAAGCTTTGCTAGACTTGATACCCATGGTAATGGGATTGCTGAGTCCTCGTGGCTCCTGATTACTACAACAACGATTCTTGAGGTTCAGGTTATGCGATGATCATGATGCGAGAGCGATGCTTGCTTGTGTTGAGTTCTTCTTCTGCTTCTTCTTCGATCAGGGGATAGGTTCCAGGTCGGCAGCCTGGGCTAGCAGGGTGGATATTGTTTGAGTTTCTGTTTATGATTCATCCGTAGTCGGATGTTGTTCTTGTATGTGATGATGTTGTATTCGTGTGGCATTGTATGCCTCTTGTATGTATCCCCACTATTATGTAATGTTGATGTAATGATATCCACCTTGCAAAAGCGTCTCAATATGCGGGTCTATCCTTGGTTGGACCTTCGAGTTCCTTTTGGATAGGGTCGCATATTGGGCGTGACAATGGCTATGCTTTATCTTCATCACACAAAATATTTAAATCATGCACAACCCCGGTTTCAGTCAAGAAATTGTTTCATACTTTAGTATTTTCAAACTTCTTAAACTTTCACGCAATACATGAGCGTGAGTCATGGACATAGCACTATAAGTGGAATAGAATGGTGGTTGTGGAGAAGACAAAAGGGAAAAGATAGTCTCACGTCAACTAGGCGTATCAACGGGCGATGGAGATGCCCATCAATAGATATCAATGTGAGTGAGTAGGGATTGCCATGCGACGGATGCACTAGAGCTATAAGTGTATGAAAGCTCAGAAATAAACTAAGTGGGTGTGCATCCAACTCGCTTGCTCACGAAGACCTAGGGCACTTTTGAGGAAGCCCATCATCGAAATATACAAGCCAAGTTCTATAATGAAAAATTATCACTAGCATATGAAAGTGACAACATAGGAGACTCTCTATTATGAAGATCATGGTGCTACTTTGAAGCATAAGTGTGGAAAAAGGATAGTAACATTGTCCCTTCTCTCCCTTTCTCTCATTTTCTTATTTGGCCCTTCTCTCCTTTTTTTATGGCCCCTTTTTTCGTCTGAAGTCTCGTCCCGACTTGTGGGGGAATCATGGTCTCCAACATCCTTTCCTCACTGGGACAATGCTCTAATAATGAAGATCATCACACTTTTATTTACTTACAACTCAAGAATTACAACTCAATGCTTAGAACAAAATATGACTCTATGTGAATGCCTCTGGCGGTGTACCGAGATGTGCAATGATTCAAGAGTGACATGTATGAAAGAATTATGAACGGTGGCTTTGCCACAAATACGATGTCTACTACATGATCATGCAAAGCAATATGACAATGATGGAGCGTGTCATAATAAACGGAACGGTGGAAAGTTTCATGGCAATATATCTTAGAATGGCTATGGAAATGCCATAATAGGTAGGTATGGTGGCTGTTTTGAGGAAAATAATGGTAGGTGTTATGGTAAAGGTGCGCGACACAAGAGAGGCTAGCAATGGTGGAAGGTTGAGAGTGTGTATAATCCATGGACTCAACATTAGTCATAAAGAACTCACATACTTACTGTAAAAATCTACAAGTCATCAAAACAAAGTACTGCACGCATGCTCTAAGGGGAAGGGTTGGTAGGAATTAGCCATCGCGCGATCCCG
Organism: Aegilops speltoides; assembly: GCA_021437245.1. NCBI lineage: Eukaryota > Viridiplantae > Streptophyta > Magnoliopsida > Poales > Poaceae > Aegilops > Aegilops speltoides. The sequence continues at coordinate 94,891,647 of CM038147.1, forward strand.
ACCTCCACTCACAAGGAAGACAATCAATAAATAAATCATGCTCCAACTTCATCACATAACGGTTCACCATACGTGCATGCTACGGGAATCATAAACTTTAACACAGGTATCTCTCAAATTCACAATTACTCCACTAGCATAACTCTAATATTACCATCTTCATATCTCAAAACAATCATAAGGAATCAAACTTCTCATAGTATTCAATGCACTTTATATGATTTTTTTATTATATCCATCTTGGATGGCCATCATATTAGGACTAGTTTTATAACCATAGCAAATTACCCTGTTGTTCTAGAAGACTCCCAAAATAATATAAGTGAGGCATTAGAGTTCAACAATTTCTATAAAATAAAGCCACCGCCGTGCTCGATATAAGTGAAGCACTAGAGCAATATTGCCTAGCTCAAAATATATAAGTGAAGCACATAGAGTATTCTAATAAATCACGATTCATGCGTGTCTCTCCCAAAAGGTGTGTACAGCAAGTATGATTGCGGTAAACTAAAAGGCAAAGACTCTAATCATACAAGATGCTCCAAGCAAAACACGTATCATGTGGTGAATAAAAATATAGCCTCAAGTAAAGTTAACGATAGACGAAGACGAAAGAGGGGATGCCTTCCGGGGCATCCCCAAGCTTAGGCTTTTGGTTTTCCTTGAATATTACCTTGGCGTGCCTTGGGCATCCCCAATCTTAGGCTCTTGCCACTCTTTATTCCATAGTCCATCAAATCCTTACGCAAAACTTGAAAACTTCACAACACAAAACTCAACAGAAAATCTTATGAGCTCCGTTAGTATAAGAAAATAAATCACCACTTTAAGGTACTGTTGCAAACTCATTGTTTATTTGTATTGGTGTAATATCTACTATATTCCAACTTCTCCATGGTTCATACCCCCCGATACTACCCATAGATTCATCAAAATAAGCAAATAACGCGTGAAAAATAGAATCTGTCAAAAACAAAATAGTCTGTAGTAATCTGTAACTCTCGAATACATATGTAACTTCAAAAATTCTAAAAAAATAGGAAGACCTAAGAATTTTTTTATTAATATTCTTCAAAAATAATCAGTATTTTATCATGCTCCTGTTAAAAATAAGAAAAAAAAATCCTGAGCACAACAGTTTCTGGTTTTCAGCAAGATCAAATCAACTATCACCATAAGCTATCCCAAAGGCCTTACTTGGCACAAACACTAATTAAAACATAAAACCACATCTAACCAGAGGCTAGATGAATTATTTATTAATAAATAGGAGCAAAAATTAAAGAACAAAAATAAAATTGGGTTGCCTCCCAACAAGCGTTATCGTTTAACGCCCCTAGCTAGGGATAAAAACATGAATAGATATAGGTATTATCATCTTTGGTATGCAATTCTGTAATTGAACACATATAATCCTTAGGAGACTCTTTGTTTTTATCAATAAACTCCTAGGCAAGAAATCGAGAAACTCATTCGTGGCAAAAGGTTCCTTAATAATATCGAAAAAGTTAGGGTGAACACTTATTGATTTGAGATCTTCATTTTCCTTACTAGAAGATTCACCCTTATTCTTAGGAATGTAAATAAACTTGGCAACTTTGGCAGGAGGAAGATTTGAAGTATTTTTAACGACAGAAAAAGCAGAACCCAAGTTGGTAATAATATCTTCGAGTTTATCAATTCTAGTAGAATCTTCGTCTATCTTTTCATTAACTATGGGTTCCTTTTCTCTAAGATTCTTTAAAGTAACTCCTACCTTAGATCCATATTGGGTAATTTGATTATGAATCTTTGTATCCAAATTTTCAATCAACTCTACAATAGCAATTTTATTCTCAATAATAACAAGTCTTTGCATCACATGTTCCAAGCTTAACATAGTTCCATTGACCAAAAGAGGTGGGGGCCTAACAAACTATCATGGCATTATAAGAATCTAAAGTATGGATTCCCAAGAAATTCCCTCCAGTAATGGTGTCAAGAACATATCTATTCCTCGGAGTAATGCCTACATAAAAATTGCGGAGAAGAATGGAAGTAGATTGCTTTCTAGTAGATCTGTTTTGAGCATTGCAAATTCTATACCAGGCATCTTTAAATTTTCTCCCTCCCTTTATTTAAAATTGAGGACATCATTATCAGGAGAACTAACAATGATAGGAGGACTAGCCATGAAGGAGAATCAAACGATCTAACACACGAGCACACAAGAAGCAAGCGAGAAGAGACGAATGGAAGAGGGGCGAAGAAAAGGCAAAGGTTTTCGAAAATAGTTTTAGAAGTGGGGGAGAGGAAAATGAGAGGCGAATGGAAAATAATGTAATGCAAGGGAGAAGAGTTTATGATGGGTACTTGGTATGGCTTGACTTGACGTAGATCTCCCCGGCAACGGCGCCAGTAATACTTCTTGCTACCTCTTGAGCTTGCGTTGGTTTTCCCTTGAAGAGGAAAGGGTGATGCAGCAAAGTAGCGTAAGTATTTCCCTCAGTTTTGAGAACCAATGTATCAATCCAGTAGGAGACAACGCACAAGTCACCGAATACCTGCACAAACAATCAACAACTTGCACCCAACGTGATAAAGGGGTTGTCAATCATTTCACGGTCACTTCCAAAAGTGAGATCTGATAGAGATATATAAATGGTAAAGTAAATATTTTTGGTATTTTTGGTTTATAGATCGGAAAGTAAAAGATTGCAAAATAGTAGATCGGAAACTAGCAAGATGTAAACGAGATTCAATATAATGGAAAAGAGACCCAGGGGCCATAGGTTTCACTAGTGGCTTCTCTCAAGATAGCAAATATTATGGTGGGTGAACGAATTATTACTGAGCAATTGATAGAAAAGCGCATAGTTATGACGACATCTAAGGCAATGATCATGAACATAGGCATCACGTTCGTGTCAATTAGACCGACTCCTGCCTGCATCTACTACTATTACTCCACACATCGACCGCTATCCAGCATGCATTTAGAGTATTAAGTTCATAAAGAACGGAGTAACGCATTAAGCAAGATTATATGATGTAGAGGAATTAACTCAAGCAATATGATGAAAACCCCATCTTTTTATCCTCGATGGCAACAATATAATATGTTCCTTGCTGCCCCTACTGTCATTGGGAAAGGACACCGCAAGATTGAACCCAAAGCTAAGCACTTCTCCTATTGCAAGAAAGATCAATCTAGTAGGCCAAACTAAACCGATAATTCGAAGAGACTTGCAAAGATATCAAATCATGCATATAAGAATTCAAAGAAGAACCAACTAATATTCATAGATAATCTTGATCATAAACCTACAATTCATCGGATCTCGACAAACACACCGCAAAAGAATATTACATGGAATATATCTCCAAGAACATTGAGGAGAACATGGTATTGAGAATCAAAGAGAGAGAAGAAGCCATCTAGCTACTAACTATGGACCCGAAGGCCTGTGGTAAACTACTCACACTTCATCAGAGAGGCAATGGTGTTGATGTAGAAGCCCTCCGTGATCGGATCCCCCTCCGGCAGGACGCCGTAAAAGGTACCTAGATGGGATCTCATGGGTACAGAAGGTTGCGGCGGTGGAAAAGTGGTTTTGTGGCTCTCTTGAATCCTTTTCTACGAAACTCTAAAATAGGCAAAAAAACAGAAACTGGCACTGGGCCCTCGGTTAATAGGTTAGTCCCAAAAATAATATAAAATAGCATATAAATGCCTATTAAACATCCAAAACAGATAATATAATAGCATGGAACAATCAAAAATTATAGATACGTTGGAGAGTATCGGCATTCCCTCCATCCAGAAATAAATGGATGGGTCTAGGCGTATTTCAGTTCTAGATACATCCATTTTTATCCATTTCTGCGACATGTAATCCGGATGGAGGGATTATGATGTAAGAGCTAGGGAAACGATAGGACAACAGTGTAGAAAAACACTACTTGAATGTAAAACTGTATGCTAGCGGAATACATACAGAAAAACACTAAGGCAACATATGCATGTATGATTGGGAAACTAAGATGGCATTGCAACAGACCAGTAGAACAACACTTGAATGTAAAAAAAGAACATGGTATGGTAGACAGATGAAGTACATACTGATGAATAACAATGCATAAGATATTCAAAAGCATGATGTCCAAACTAAGCAGATGGCATTGTGATAGAGTAGAATGACAGTACTTGAATTTGAAAACATGTTATCATGAATGGAATAGGGTACTGAAAAACAGGAAGGCATGACATATTTACATGCATGATCAGCAGGCTAAGCACAAGGCATTGCAATAGAGTAGATGCACTCTAGGACATTATATGCATGTTGTACCCATATCACGGGCCAAGTTAGAGTAAGGACCTTGTGGGGTGAATAGGATTCATCATATTTCTACAAGTCTTCTAAAGAACTTCCTTTACATGTTCCATCATATTGGGTATCATTAACGTCAAGTTTGTTGGTCATTACATTGCTCCGTGAGGTTCTTATGGATAAATCAGTGTGTGTAATTATATCTGACATGCATGGAAGACAACTAGTAGTTAGATTTATGTAATGAGTGCCTATAGGAGACGACATAAATAGTAGGACTGGGTTAACTAGCAGCAACAGGTCTCAAAAACTAAAGGGAGAACACAGATGAAAACTGCAGAATATGTATCATTTGTACTGGAGATTAACTAGATGGCACACAAAAGTATTAAAGAACAACATAGGTAATACTAGAAGTGGTATAATACTATAATCACCAGCATGTGGGATAGCATTGGCCGATAGGTGATAACTATGGAACAACGTTACCTAAAGAACAAGTCTCTTAGCACAACTATGGAACAACGTTAACTCCTGAACAAGACCCGTAAGAGATCAACATTAATATACAGTGAAATGTGATAATCTATTTTCCATGCTTAAATGAATAACAAAGTCATAAATGTTGCACACAAGTAAGATGAGGGTACAACCTATCTGGCCGCCATCCATAGGAGTGAGCATCATGTGCTGACTTGTCGATGGCCCTGTAGTTGTTGTAGCTACCCATGTCGGGCACGCGCATTCGATGCAGGAAACTGTTGAGTGGGTACTATATCTCCCTTCTGGTGTATGCTTCCCTTGTTGGAGCAGCTGTGGTGAGTCGGAAGATGGTGTGGTTGAAGATGTAGAAAACGCATAATGTTAAGAACGACACATATCTCTGATCTGAAGAAATACCCAAAGAGATCAACAGCAAGGTACGAGAGTGGTCACACGTCTGTTGACTGAAGACTAAATTGGGGTCACATGATTTTATTTTATTTTGGTACTATCTGATCTATGCCAGATGGCTTGATGCCCGTCTTGTGCCTCCCGGCTGACACTGTTTGGAATTTTCCCTGAAGAGCTAGCGACCACTGGTAGAGCAGCCTGCCTCCATCGTCCGTGGCCGCGAGAGCTCCGACCAAAACCGCGCTCCCCGCCCCACCGCACTGTCGTGGTTGCACCGCCCCCGGCCAATCCACAAAGACTCGCCGTCATCCAGATCCGGCGGCGGCAGTACCTTCAACCCACACAACTCTAAGATAGCCATCTAAGCGATGCTTCCACGGTGAACTTGCACCCCCGCACCCTTATGTTAGACACTAGCTAACCGGCAGCTTAGGAGCTCCGCCGCCTCGAGGGGTGCTGCTTCCCATTGGGAATCGATTGGCCCAGAATAAAAATTTAGACAACTGACGCCTAAATAAAGTGATTTGAGATGAGGGTACGACCTATCTTACAGCCCGATGAAGTAGGCAGCTCCAACTGCCGAGTCGGTGAGACCGGCGCGGCTGCGGTGGCTCCCGGATGTAGGAAAGTAGAGATGTCGCGATGGTCGACGGCTACGGTAAGTAGCGCCGAGGCCCTGGACGGATCCGAAGTTGGAGCCTCTCCAGCGCCATGCACAACGGCGGGGGTGAATCGGCTCTGGTACGGTTCATGCGGCCATCGTCGAGGCAACTCCGGCAGCATGGAGTAAGAGGCACACGACCCAATGAACGACGGCAAAGGGACATCGTCTCTGGCATTGGGGAGGTGGGAGGTGGTGAATTTGGTGTGGTGGGGCGCCATGGAGGAGGGGCTGAGGTTTCGCGGCTGGGGAGAAGGGAGATTCCGGGGAGAAGGTGATTTGGCGCCCACGAGGTATGAATGGGGAATTGGGAGGGGGAACCATGTCTTACGGACGCATTTGTCTGAAATGTGTGTGGGTGGGGGGGTGGGAGTTACAGTTCTACCCCTGCCTTTAGGCTTCTCGGCTTGGGTCTGTGTACTGAGGGTCGGGGATAGTAGAGTAACTTTGATTCTCCCAAATAGTCGGGGCGAGCGATTTCGGGCAAGGAGGGCGTGTTTTGAAATAGTTGGCGCGAGAGATTTCGGGCGAGGAGTGTTTTGAAATAGTGGGCACGAGCTATTTCAGGCGAGGAGGGCGTGTGTTGAAATAGTCGGTGCGAGCGATTTCGGGCGAGGGGAGAGGGTGTTTTGTCGCCCATGGTTTATGAATTATTTGGCACATGTCATTTCGGCCGAGGAGAAAGCGTGCTTGGATGAAGTTACGAACCTACCCTCGATGTACAACGGGCCAATTGATGTGTGTCCCACATAGGCCAGTAATTTCGTGTCTCCCGTTTATTTGCTCGGGTGAATTCCACCGAGTAGAGGGTGTTTAAGGGTTCAATCAATTTTGGGAGAATGAGCATCCACGTCTACCTTACCAAGTCGATTCGAATCAAATTTTGAAATATTAGCTTGCCACTTATTTTTAAGATGGAGAGATGATGCTCGGGGGTAATGTGTTTTTACATGCTCGTTGCTAACTATTTACTATATGACAAATAGTTGACCCACTCAAAAATGGGAATCAAACCCAAAATGAAATATCTCAATTCAATGAAATAGCTCGTTCACCAGGTCAAAATAGTGAACTAAATCCAAAATTGGACACCTCAATCGAGTAGCATGTTGTACAATATTATAGTACTCCAAGAACATGTTGGAAGTCAAATTAATGAACTTGTTTGATACGCATATCTCCGTTTATGTGTGGATTTTATACAACATGTTCTCCAATTTAAATATTAGAATGCAAGGTTATATCGAAACATGGTTTATATCAGTCTTTGATGCATAAAATGCGACCTCCCTCTCCCGGACTCCTGCTCTCTCTCTCGCCGACAATCTTCAATTCTATCGCACAAATCCAACACACAAACCTTGTTGGTCCCTCTCTCTATCTCTCTCTCTCTTTGTGTATGTGTGTGTGGGGGGTGGGGGTCTTCCTAGTTCGCATGCATATATACTCCATGTATAGGTCTCTCTCGCACACTATGTATGATTCTCTAGTCCAAGCTAAATATCTTGGGTGCACTCATTGTACGCACACAGATTCCCTGGCTCGTTGCCCGTAACTCTCTCACGCACCACTCTGCCGTCTCGGAGCTCTTCCCTCTCTCTCTCAAATTCTCCATCTCCCTGGGTCACACATACACATGCATATCTCACTCACACTCGATAGACCCATCTAAAACTCTATCTCTCTCCCTCGTTCTCTCTCCATCTCACACGCACACTCGCACTCGATAGACCCATCCAATACTCTATCTCTCTCCCTCGTTCTCTCTCCATCTCACACGCACACACGCACAATCTCATGCCTAGACAAGTATGATGGTCTCTGAAACGTCCATTTTGCATCATGCTTTTATATCAATATTTATTGCATTATGGGTTGTTATTCCATGTTATGTCACAATACTTATGGCTATTCTCTCTTATTTTACAAGGTTTACATGAAGAGGGAGAATGTCGGCAGCTGGAATTCTGGGCTGGAAAAGGAGAAAATCTTGAAGGACTATTCTGCAACTCCAAAAGTCCACGAAACTCCACGGAATGTCTTAAAATAAATAAAGAAAAATCATCGCTAAAGATGAAGGCCGGGGCCACACACGCTCACGAGGGAGGGCTCCCCACGGGCGCGCCCCTACCTCATGGGCCCCCGGTGGCTCTCCGCGCCCATCTTCTCTGTATGAAGTCTTTCGATGAGAAAAATAGAAGGCAACCTTCGGGACGAGACTCCGCCACGACAGTGAAACCTTGGCGAGAACCAATCTAGGGCTCCGGCAGAGCTGTTGCGGGGACACTTCCTTCGAGAGGGGGAAATCATCACCATCGTCATCACCAACGCTCCTCTCATCGGGAGAGAGCAATCTCCATCAACATCTTCATCAGCACCATCTCATCTCCAAACCCTAGTTCATCTCTTGTATCCAATTCTTGTCTCCAAGTCCGGGATCGGTGCTAGTAGGTTGCTAGTAGTGTTGATTACTCCTTGTAGTTGATGCTAGTTGGTTTATTTGGTGGAAGATCATATGTTCAGATCCTTTATGCACATTATTACCCCTCTGATTATGAACATGAATATGCTTTGTGAGTAGTTACGTTTGTTCTTGAGGACAAGGGAGAAGTCTTGCTATTAGTGGTCATGTGAATTTGGTATTCATTCGATATTTTGATAAGATGTATGTTGTCTAACCTCTAGTGGTGTTATGTGAACGTCGGCTACATAACACTTCACCATTATTTGGGCCTAGAGGAAGGCATTGGGATGTAATAAGTAGATGATGGGTTGCTAGAGTGACAGAAGCTTAAACCCCAGTTTATGCGTTGCTTCGTAAGGGGCTAATTTGGATCCATATGTTTCATGCTATGGTTAGGTTTACCTTAATACTTTTGTTGTAGTTGCGGATGCTTGCAATAGAGGTTAATCATAAGTGGGATGCTTGTTCGAGTAAGAACAGCACCCAAGCACCGGTCCACCCACATATCAAATTATCAAAGTACCGAATGCGAATCATATGAGCGTGATGAAAACTAGCTTGATGATATTCCCATGTGTCCTCGGGAGCGCTTTTCCTATTGTAAGAATTTGTCCAGGCTTGTCCTTTGCTACAAAAAGGATTGGGCCACCTTGCTGCACTTTATTTACTTTTGTTACTTGTTGCTCATTACAATTTATCTTATCACAAAACTATCTGTTACCACTTATTTCAGTACTTGCGGAGAATACCTTGCTGAAAACCGCTTATCATTTCCTTCTGCTCCTCGTTGGGTTCGACACTCTTACTTATCCAAAGGACTACGATAGATCCCCTATACTTGTGGGTCATCAAGACTCTTTTCTGGCGCCGTTGCCGGGAAGTGAAGCGCCTTTGGTAGGTGGAATTTGGTAAGGAAAAATTTATTTAGTGTGCTGAATTTTTCTGTCACTTGTTACTATGGAAAGTAATTGTCTGAGGGGCTTGTTCGGGGTATCTTCACCCCGTCCAGTTGAGCCAAGAGTTGCTCCTCAACCTACTGAACCTATTTAACCTACTAAAAATGAAACTCCTTTTCAGATTCCTTCTGGTATGATGGAAAAACTGCTAGCTAACACTTTTACAGGAGATGGAACAAAGCATCCTGACAAGCATCTACGCTATGTGGATGATGTTTGTGGACTATTTAAGCTTGCAGGTATACCCGATGATGTTGTTAAGAAGAAGGCTTTCCCTTTATCTTTGGAGGGAGACGCATTGACATGGTATAGGCTATGTGATGATATGAGATCATGGAACTATAAAAGATTGAAATTGGAATTTCATCAAAAGTATTACCCTATGCATCTTGTTCATTGTGATCGCAATTATATATATAATTTTTGGCCTCACGAAGGAGGAAGCATCGCTCAAGCTTGGGGGAGGCTTAAATCAATGTTATATTCATGCCCCAATCATGAGCTCGCAAAAAGAAGTGATTATGCAAAGTTTTTATGCTCGGCTTTCTGGTAACAATCGCACCATGCTCGATACTTCTTATGCTGGCTCTTTTATGATGAAGCCAATTGAATTTAGATGGAATTTATTGGATAGAATTAAACGCAACTCTGAAGATTGGGACCTCGACGAAGGTAAGGAGTCAGGTATGACACCTAAGTTAGATTGTGTTAAATCTTTTATGGATACCGATATTTTCCGCAAGTTTAGCACTAAATATGGACTTGACTCTGAGATAGTAGCTTCTTTCTGTGAATCTTTTGCTACTTATGTTGATCTCCCCAAGGAGAAGTGGTTTAAATATCATCCTCCCATAGAAGTAAAAGTAGCTGCACCTATTAAAGTTGAAGAAAAGATTGTCACTTATAATGATCCTATTGTTCCTACTTCTTATATTGAGAAACCACCTTTCCCTGTTAGAATGAAGGATCATGCTAAAGCTTCAAATGTAGTTCGTAAAAGCAATGCTAGGACTTATACACCTCCTGAGCAAGTCAAAGTAGAACCCAATATTGCTATTGTTAAAGATCTCTTGTCTGATAATATTGATGGGCATGTTATTCAATTCTCCGGTGAAACTGCTAGAATTGCTAAACCCTGTGATAGAGATAAATATAGACCTGTGGTAGGCGTGCCTGTTATTTCTGTTAAAATAGGAGATCACTGTTATCATGGCTTGTGTGATATGGGTGCTAGTGCTAGTGTTATACCCATTGACTTATACAGAGAAATTATGCATGATATTACACCGGCTGAGTTAGAAGAAATTGATGTCACAATTAAACTTTCCAATAGAGATACTATTTCACCAGTAGGGATTGTTAGAGATGTTGAAGTCCTGTGTTGAAAAACCAAATATCCTGCTGATTTTCTTGTTCTTGGTTCTCCACAAGATAGCTTTTGTCCCATTATATTTGGTAGACCCTTCTTGAATACTGTTAATCCTAAGATAGACTGCAAAAAGAATGTTGTTACTATTGGCTAGGATGATATGGTTCATGAGTTTAATTTCTCTAAATTTAGTAAACAACATCGTGAGGAAGAATTGCTTAGTAAGGATGAAATTATTGGTCTTGCTTCTATTGTCGTACCTCCTACTGATCCTTTAGAACATTATTTGCTAGACCATGAAAATGATATGTTCATGAATGAAAGAAGGGAAATAGATGAAGTATTCTTTAAACAGGAACCTATTCTGCAGCACAATTTGCCTGTTGAAATCCTAGGGGGTCCTCCTCCACCCAAGGGGTGATCCCGTGTTTGAGCTTAAACCGTTGCCTAATAATCTTAAATATGCTTTTCTCGATGAAAACAAAATATATCATGTCATTATTAGTGCTAACCTTTCAGAGCATGAAGAAGAAAGATTATTGAAAACCCTGAAAAAGCACCGTGCCGCTATTGGGTATACTCTAGATGATCTTAAGGGCATTAGTCCCACTCTATGTCAACATAAAATAAATTTGGAAGTGGATGCCAAACCAGTTTGTGATCCTCAACGATGTTTGAATCCTAAAATGAAAGAAGTGGTAAGAAAGGAAATACTCAAGCTTACGGAGGCAGGTATAATTTATCCCATTGTCGATAGTCGATGGGTAAGTCCTGTCCATTGTGTCCCTAAGAAGGAGGTATTCTTGTTGTCCCTAATGATAAAGATGAATTGATTCCGCAAAGAATCATCACAGGTTATAGGATGGTAATTGATTTCCGCAAATTAAATAAGGCTACTAAGAAAGATCATTACCCCTTACCTTTTATTGATCAAATGCTAGAAAGATTATGCAAACATACACATTATTGCTTTCTAGATGGTTATTCCGGTTTTTCTCAAATACCCGTGTCGGCTAAAGATCAATCAAAGACTACTTTTACATGCCCTTTTGGTACTTTTGCTTATAGACATATGCCTTTTGGTTTTTGTAATGCACCTGCTACCTTTCAAAGATGCATGATGGCTATATTATCTGACTTCTGCGAGAAAATTTGTGAGGTTTTCACGGACGACTTTTTCGTCTATGGTTCCTCTTTTGATGATTGCTTGAGCAATCTTGCTCGAGTTTTGCAAAGATGTGAAGAAACTAATCTTGTCTTGAATTGGGAAAAGTGCCACTTTATGGTTAATGAAGGTATTGTCTTGGGGCATAAAGTTTCTGAAAGAGGTATTGAAGTTGATAAAGCCAAGGATGATGCTATTGAAAAGATGCCATGTCCTAAGGACATCAAAGGTATAAGAAGTTTCCTTGGTCACGCCGGATTTTATAGGAGGTTCATTAAGGACTTCTCAAAAATCTCTCGGCCTCTGACTAATTTATTACAAAAAGATGTATCATTTGTCTTTGATGATGATTGTGTAGAAGCATTTGAAATACTTAAGAAAGCATTAGTCTCTTTTTGTTGTTCAGCCACCGATTGGAATTTACCCTTTGAAATTATGTGTGATGCTAGTGATTATGCTGTAGGTGCTGTTCTAGGGCAAAGAGTTGATAAGAAATTAAATGTTATCCATTATGATAGTAAGACTCTAGACAATGCTCAAAGAAATTATGCTACTACCGAAAAGGAACTTTTAGCAGTTGTATTTGCCTGTGATAAATTCAGACCCTATATTGTTGATTCTAAAGTAACTATTCACACAGATCATGCTGCTATTAAATATCTTATGGAAAAGAAAGATGCAAAACCTAGACTTATTAGATGGGTTCTCTTGCTCCAAGAATTTGATTTGCGTATTGTTGATAGAAAAGGAGCTGAGAACCCCGTTGCAGACAACTTATCTAGGTTAGAGAATGTTCTCAATGACCCACTACCTATTGATGATAGCTTTCCTGATGAACAATTAAATGTCATAAGCACTTCTCGTAGCACTCCATGGTATGCTGATTATGCTAATTATATTGTTGCTAAATTTATACCACCTAGCTTCACATATGAACAAAAGAAAAAGTTTTTCTATGACTTGCGACATTACTTTTGGGATGACCCACATCTTTACAAAGGAGTAGATGGTGTTATTAGACGTTGTGTACCTAAGCATGAACATGAACAGATCCTACGCAAGTGTCACTCCGAAGCTTATGGAGGACACCACGCTGGAGATAGAACTGCACATAAGGTATTGCAATCCGGTTTTTATTGGCCTACTCTCTTCAAGGATGCCCGTAAGTTTGTTTTGTCTTGCGATGAATGTCAAAGAATTGGTAATATTAGTAGACGTCAAGAAATGCCTATGAATTATTCACTTGTTATTGAACCATTTGATGTTTGGGGCTTTGATTATATGGGACCTTTTCCTGCCTCTAATGGTTATACACATATTTTAGTTCTTTGTTGATTACGTTACTAAGTGGGTAGAAGCTATTCCAACTAGTAGTGCTGATCATAACACTTCTATTAATATGCTTAAGGAAGTTATTTTTCCGAGGTTTGGAGTCCCTAGATACTTAATGGTGATGGTGGTTCACGCTTTATTCATGGTGCTTTCCGTAAGATGCTTGCTAAATCGACGTTAATCATAGAATTGCATCTCCATATCACCCATGATCTAGTGGTCAGGTAGAATTGAGCAATAGAGAGCTCAAATTAATTTTGCAAAAGACTGTCAATAGGTCTAGAAAGAATTGGTCCAAGAAACTTGATGATGCATTATGGGCCTATAGAACTGCATACAAAAATCCTATGGGTATGTCTCCGTATAAAATGGTTTATGGAAAAGCATGTCACTTACCTCTCGAACTAGAACATAAGGCATATTGGGCTATTAAAGAGCTCAACTATGATTTCAAACTTGCCGGTGAGAAGAGGTTATTTGATATTAGCTCACTTGATGAATCGAGAACCCAAGCTTATGAAAATGCCAAGTTGTTTAAAGAAAAGGTTAAAAGATGGCATGACAAAAGGATACAAAAACGTGAGTTTAATGTAGGTGATTATGTATTGCTATACAACTCTCGTTTAAGATTTTTTGCAGGAAAACTTCTCTCCAAATGGGAAGGTCCCTACGTTATCGAGGAGGTCTATCGTTCCGGTGCCATAAAAATCAACAACTTCGAAGGCACAAATCCGAAGGTGGTAAACGGTCAAAGGATCAAACACTATATCTCAGGTAATCCTATAAATGTTGAAACTAATATTATTGAAACAGTAACCCCGGAGGAGTACATAAGGGACACTATCTAGAACGTTCCAAACTCCGAAAAGGAATAGGTATGTGGTACGGTAAGTAAACCGACTCCAAAACAATTTTTAAGGCAATATTTCTCTGTTTTGGAATATTTAGAAATATAGAAAAAATAAGTAGCAGTCCGGGGAGGACACGAGGCCTCCACGAGGGTGGAGGGCGTGCCCTACCCCCTGGGCGCGCCCCCCAACCTCGTGAGCACCTCGTGTGCCCTCCGGACTCCATTTCTTTGCATGATATGTATTTTGGTCGGTAAAAATTCATTATATATACTCCCGAAGGTTTTGACTCTCGCATCATGCAAATCTCCCCTGTTCTAGTTTCGAGCTATTTTTCTGACAGGTTTAGAGCACCATGACTTCTCCCTACTCCAACAACGAAGACAAGGATGCTTGGCTATTGAAGATAGAGTTGAAAAGAGAGGAACCAGAACAAATCAACAAGGATGAAAGGATCAAGAAGGCCATGGAGGTTCAAGCTCCGGTGGTGAAAGAAGAAGACATCCCTCAACCTTTACCTAACCTTTTCACTCCAACAGATCTTGAAGCCTTCAAGATGATTGAGTTAGCCCGCATACAGAACAAGTATCTCACACAGGAGAATATTTTGTTGAAAGATCATATTGTTGGGCTCAAGGGCATTATCCGCAAGTTGGAGGAGCTTTTACGCTCGATGTGCGATTATCCACCGTCATCATCACCACCTCCATCACCTCCGAGGATATAATCACATGGGTATGGGCACTCCCCTTGGCAACTGCCAAGCTTGGGGGAGGTGCCCTGGTATCGTATCACCATCACAACTCCTATCTTTACCATTTTTCTTAGTTCGATCCTTTTAGTAGTATCTTGATTTAGTAGAATAAAGCTATGGCATGATCTAGTTTTGAGTTTTGCTTTATGATCCTTCTCTGTAATCGAGTCCATGATCTATATAATAAAGATTAGTGTTGAGTCAAGGGCTTGAGTATTTTGCCATGATCTTGGGTGATTAGAAGAAAAAGAATAAAAAGAATCAAAGAGTTCATATGGATCTTATTGAAAGTAATGACTCCACATAGAAAGAGTATGATGATTAAAAGTTGTTGGGAGTTGACAAATATAGCTTTGGTCATCGTTGCAATTAATAGGAAGTAATAAGGAAAGAGTGGTTTCACATAAAGATATATTATCATTGACATCTTTTATGATTGGGAGCACTCATTAAAATATGAAATGCTAAAGAGTTGATGTTGGACAAGAAAGACAACATAATGAGTTATGTTTTCTTACATCTGAGATAAAGTATGTTGTCATGGATCCTCTACCGTGTTGAGCTTGCCTTTCCCCCTCATGCTAGCCAAATTCTAAGCACCAAGTATGAATACTAATTGTGCTTCCAAATACCCTTAAACCAGTTTTGCCATGAGAGTCCACCATATCTACCTATGGATTGAGTAAGATCCTTCAAGTAAGTTGTCATCGGTGCAAGCAATAAAAATTGCTCTCTAAATATGCATGACTTATTAGTGCAGAGAAAATAAACTTTGTACGAACTTGTTGTGGATGCAATAAAAGCGACGGACTGCATAATAAAGGTACACATACAAGGGGCAATATAAAGTGACGTTCTTTTGCACTAAGATTTTGTGCATCAACCCTAAACGCGCATGACAACCTCTACTTCCCTCTGCGAAGGTCCTACCTTTTATTATTATCCTCTACCTTATGCAAGAGTCATGGTGATCTTCACCTTTCCTTTTTTATTTTATCCTTTGGCAAGCTCAGCATGTTGGAAAGAACATGATATATATATCTAACCGGATGTGGGGGAGCATGAATTATTATTGTTGACGTTACCCTTGAGGTAAAAGGTTGTGGGGCAAAACCATAAGCCCCTATATTTCTCTGTGTCCGATTAAAACTCCATAACCACAAGTATTGCGTGAGTGTTGTTGGGGAACGTAGTAATTTCAAAAAAAATCCTACACACACGCAAGATCATGGTGATGGCATAGCAACGAGAGGGGAGAGTGTTGTCTACGTACCCTCGTAGACCGTTAAGCGGAAGCGTTATGACAACGCGGTTGATGTAGTCGTACGTCTTCACGAATCGACCGATCCAAGCACCGAACGTACTCCGTGTTCAGCACACGTCCAGCTCGATGATGTCCCCCGGGCTCCAATCCAGCAAAGCGTCGGGGATGAGTTCCGTCAGCACGACGACATGGTGAGGATGATGATGTTCTACCGGCGCAGGCTTCGCCTAAACTCCGCGATGATATGACCGAGGTGGAATATGGTGGAGGGGGGCACCGCACACGGCTAAGGAACGATCCGTAGATCAACTTGTGTATCTATGGGGTGCCCCCCTCCCCCGTATATAAAGGGGGAGAGGAGGAGGGGGCGGCCAAGGGGAGGCGCGCCCTAGGAGGGGGAAACCTACTCCAAGTAGGTTTGCCCTCTCCCTTCCTATTAGGAGTAGGAGAGGGAAGGAAGAGAGGGGAGGGAAGAAGGAAGGGGCCAGCCCCTCCCAGTCGGATTGGGCTTGGGGGCACGCCCCTCCTTTGCTCCTTCTCCTCCCTTCCACTAAGGCCCAATAAGGCCCATATACTACCGGGGTTCGGTAACCTCCCGGAACTCCGGTATAGTCCCAATCTCATCCGGAACCTTTCCGGTGTCCAAATATATCCGTCCAATATATCAAACTTTATGTCTCGACCATTTCGAGACTCCTCGTCATGTCCGTGATCACATCTGGGACTCTGAACAACCTTCGGTACATCAAAACTTATAAACTCATAATAAAACTATCACCATAACGTTAAGCGTGCGGACCCTACGGGTTCGAGAACTATGTAGACATGACCTAGAACTATTCTTGGTCAATAACCAATAGCGGAACCTGGATGTTCATATTGGTTCCCACATATTCTATGAAGATCTTTATCGGTCAAACCGCATAACAACATACGTTGTTCCCTTTGTCATCGGTATGTTACTTGCCTGAGATTCGATCGTCGGTATCCAATACCTAGTTCAATCTCGTTACCGGCAAGTCTCTTCACTCGTTCGGTAATACATCATTTCATAACTAACTCATTAGTTACAATGCTTGCAAGGCTTAGGTGATGAGTATTACCGAGAGGGCCCAGAGATACCTCTCCAACAATCGGAGTGACAAAACCTAATCTCGAATTATGCCAACTCAACATGTACCTTTGGAGACACCTGTAGAGCACCTTTATAATCACCCAGTTATGTTGTGACATTTGGTAGCACACAAAGTGTTCCTCCGGTAAACGGGAGTTGCATAATCTCATAGTGAAAGGAACTTTGTATAAGTCATGAAGAAAGCAATAGCAACATACTAAACGATCAAGTGCTAAGCTAACGGATTGGGTCAAGTCAATCACATCATTCTCCTAATGATGTGATCCCATTAATCAAATGACAACACATGCCTATGGTTAGGAAACATAACCATCTTTGATCAATGAGCTAGTTCAAGTAGAGGCATACTAGTGACACTATGTTTGTCTATGTATTCACACATGTATCATGTTTCCGGTTAATACAATTCTAGCATGAATAATAAACATTTATCATGATATGAGGAAATAAATAATAACTTTATTATTGCCTCTAGGGCATATTTCCTTCAGTCTCCCACTTGCACTAGAGTCAATAATCTAGATTACATAGTAATGATTCTAACACCCATGGAGTCTTGGTGCTGATCATGTTTTGCTCGTGAGAGAGGCTTAGTCAACGGGTGTGCAACATTCAGATCCGTATGTATCTTGCAAATCTCTATGTCTCCCACTTGGACTTGGTACCGAATGGAATTGAAGCGTCTCTTGATGTGCTTGGTCCTCTTGTGAAATCTGGATTCCTTTGCCAAGGCAATTGCACCAGTATTGTCACAGAAGATCTTCATTGGTCCCGATGCACTAGGTATAACACCTAGATCGGAAATGAACTCCTTCATCCAGACTCCTTCATTTGCTGCTTCCGAAGCAGCTATGTACTCCGCTTCACATGTAGATCCCGCCACGACACTTTGTTTAGAACTGCATCAACTTACAGCTCCATCGTTTAATAAAAATACGTATCCGGTTTGCGATTTAGAATCGCCCGGATCAGTGTCAAAGCTTGCATCGACGTAACCATTTACGACTAGCTCTTTGTCACCTCCATATACGAGAAACATGTCCTTAGTCCTTTTCAGGTATTTTAGGATGTTCTTGACCGCTGTCCAGTGACCCACTCCTGGATTACTTTGGTACCTCCCTGCCAAACTAATAGCAAGGCACACATCAGGTCTGGTACACAGCATTGCATACATGATAGAGCCTATGGCTGAAGCATAGGGAACTCCTTTCATTTTCTCTCTATCTTCTGCAGTGGTCGGGCATTGACTCTGACTCAACTTTATACCTTGTAATACAGGCAAGAACCCTTTGTTCGCCTGATCCATATTGAACCTCTTCAATACTTTATCAAGGTACATGCTTTGTGAAAGTCCAATCAAGCGTCTTGATCTATCTCTATAGATCTTAATGCCCAATATGTAAGCAGCTTCACTGAGGTCTTTCATTGAAAAACTTTTATTCAAGTATCCTTTTATGCTATCCAGAAATTCTATATCATTTCCAATCAACAATATGTCATCCACATATAATATTAGAAATGCTACAGAGCTCCCACTCACTTTCTTGTAAATCTGAGGCTTCTCCAAAAGTCTCATATAAAACCATATGCTTTGATCACACTATCAAAGCGTTTATTCCAACACCGAGAGGCTTGCACCAGACCATAGATTGATCGCTGGAGCTTGCACACTTTGTTAGCTCCTTTAGGATCGACAAAACCTTCTGGTTGCATCATATACAACTCTTCTTCCAGAAATCCATTCAGGAATGCAGTTTTGACATCCATCTGCCAAATTTCGTAATCATAAAATGAGGCAATCGCTAACATGATTCGGACAGACTTAAGCATCGCTACGGGTGAGAAAGTCTCATCGTAGTCAACCCCTTGAACTTGTCGAAAACCTTTCGCAACAAGTCGAGCTTTATAGACAGTTACATTACCGTCAACGTCAGTCTTCTTCTTAAAAATCCATTTATTCTCAATGGCTTGCCGATCATCGGCAAGTCAACCAAAGTCCATACTTTGTTCTCATACATGGATCCCATCTCGATTTCATGGCCTCTAGCCATTTTATGGAATCTGGGCTCATCATCGCTTCCTCATAGTTCGTAGGTTCATCATGGTCAAGTAACATGACTTCCGAACAGGATTCTTGTACCACTCAGTGCGGATCTTACTCTGGTAGACCCACGAGGTTCATGAGACACTTGATCTGAAGTTTCATGATCAATATCATTAGCTTCCTCACTAATTGGTGTATTTGTCACAGAACTGATTTACGTGATGAACTACTTTCAATAAGGGAGCAGTACAGTTACCTCATCAAGTTCTACTTTCTTCCCACTCACTTCTTTTGAGAGAAACTCCTTCTCTAGAAAGGATCCATTCTTAGCAACAAATGTCTTGCCTTCAGATCTATGATAGAAGGTGTACCCAACAGTCTCTTTTGGGTATCCTATGAAGACACATTTCTCCGATTTGGGTTCGAGCTTATCTGGTTGAAGTTTCTTCACATAAGCATCGCAGCCCCAAACTTTAAGAAACGACAACTTTGGTTTCTTGCCAAACCACAGTTCATAAGGTGTCATCTCAACGGATTTAGATGGTGCCCTATTTAATGTGAATGCAGCCGTCTCTAAAGCATAACCCCAAAACGATAGCGGTAAATCAGTAAGAGACATGATAGATCGCACCATATCTAGTAAAGTACGATTACGACGTTCGGACACACCATTTCTTTGTGGTGTTCCAGGTGGCGTGAGTTGCGAAACTATTCGCATTTTTCAAATGTAAACCAAACTCGTAACTCAAATATTCTCCTCCACGATCAGATTGTAGAAACTTTATTTTCTTGTTACGATGATTTTCCACTTCACTCTGAAATTCTTTGAACTTTTCAAATGTTTCAGACTTATGCTTCATTAAGTAGATATACCCATATCTGCTTAAATCATCTGTGAAGGTGAGAAAATAATGATATCCGCCACGAGCTTCAACATTCATCGGACCACATACATACAGTATGTATGATTTCCAACAAATCTGTTGCTCTCTCCATAGTAATCGAGAACGGTGTTTTAGTCATCTTGCCCATGAGGCACGGTTCGCAAGTACCAAGTGATTCATAATCAAGTGATTCCAAAAGTCCATCGGTATGGAGTTTCTTCATGCGCTTTACATCGATATGACCTAAAAGGCGGTGCCACAAATAAGTTGCACTATCATTATCAACTCTGCATCTTTTGGCTTCAACATTATGAATATGTGTATCACTACTATCGATATTCAATAAAATAGACCACTCTTCAAGGGTGCATGACCATAAAAGATATTACTCATATAAATAGAACAACCATTATTCTCGATTTAAATGAATAATCGTCTCGCATCAAACAAGATCCAGATATAATGTTCATGCTCAACGCGGCACCAAATAACAATTATTCAGGTCTAAAACTAATCCGAAGGTAGATGTAGAGGTAGCGTGTCGATCGCGATCACATCGACTTTGGAACCGTTCCCACGCGCATCGTCACCTCGTCCATGGCGGTGCTCACTTATTCCGTAGTCCCTGCTTTGAGTTGCAAATATTAGCAATGAACCAGTATCAAATACCAGTGCTACTACGAGCTCTAGTTAGGTATACATCAATAACATGTATATCACATATACCTTTGTTCACTTTGCCATCCTTCTTATCCGCCAAATACTTGGGGCAGTTCCGCTTCAAAGGACTAGTGCGCTTGCAGTAGAAGCACTCGATTTCAGGCTTAGGTCCAGACTTGGGTTTCTTCTCTTGAGCGAAACTTGCTTGTTGTTCTTCTTGAAGTTCCCTTCTTCTTCCCTTTGCCCTTTTCTTGAAATTAGTGGTCTTGTTGACCATCAACACTTGATGCTCCTTCTTGATTTCTACCTCCGCAGCCTTTAGCATTGCGAAGAGCTCGGGCACAGTCTTGTTCATCCCTTGCATATTATAGTTCATCACAAAGCTCTTGTAGCTTGGTGGCAGTGATTGGAGAATTTCATCAATGACGCTATCATCCGGAAGATTAACTCCCAGTTGAATCAAGTGATTATTATACCCAGACATTTTGAGTATATGCTCACTGACAGAACTATTCTCCTCCATCTTGCAGCTGTATAACTTATTGGAGACTTCATATCTCTCAATCCGGGCATTTGCTTGAAATATTAACTTCAACTCCTGGAACATCTCATATGCTCCATGACGTTCAAAACGTTGTTGAAGACCCGGTTCTAAGTCGTAAAGCATGGCACACTGAACTATAGAGTAGTCATCAGCTTTGCTCTACCAGACATTCATAACATCTGGTGTTGCTCCTGTAGTAGGCCTGGCACCCAGCGGTGCTTCCAGGACGTAATTCTTCTGTGCAGCAACGAGGATAATCCTCAAGTTACGGACCCAGTCCGTGTAATTGCTACCATCATCTTTCAACTTTGCTTTCTCAAGGAATGCGTTAAAATTCAACGGAACAACAGCACGAGCCATCTATCTACAACAAACATAGACAAGCAAAATACTATCAGGTACTAAGTTCATGATAAATTTAAGTTCAATTAATCATATTACTCAAGAACTCCCACTTAGACATACATCTCTCTAGTCATCTAAGTGATTACGTGATCCAAATCAACTAAACCATAACCGATCATCACGTGAGCTGGAGTAGTTTTCAATGGTGAACATCTTTGTGTTGATCATATCTACTATATGATTCACGTTCGACCTTTCGGTCTCCGTGTTCCGAGGCCATATCTGCATATGCTAGGCTCGTCAAGTTTAACCTGAGTATTCTGCGTGTGCAAAAACTGGCTTGCACCCGTTGTAGATGGACGTAGAGCTTATCACACCCGATCATCACGTGGTGTCTGGGCACGACGAACTTTGGCAATGGTGCATACTCAGGGAGAACATTTCTTGATAAATTTTAGTGAGAGATCATCTTAAAATGCTACCATCAATCAAAGCAAGATAAGATGCATAAAGGATAAACATCACATGCAATCAATATAAGTGATATGATATGGCCATCATCATCTTGTGCTTGTGATCTCCATCTCCGAAGCACCGTCGTGATCACCATCGTCACCGGCGCGACACCTTGATCTCCATCGTAGCATCGTTGTCGCCACGCCATCTATTGCTTCTCGACTATCGCTACCGCTTAGTGATAAAGTACAGCAATTACAGTATGCGTTTGCATTTCATACAATAAGCGACAACCATATGGCTCCTGCCAGTTGCCGATAACTTTGGTTACAAAACATGATCATCTCATACAATAAAATATAGCATCACGTCTTGGCCATATCACATCACAACATGCCCTGCAAAAACAAGTTAGACGTCCTCTACTTTGTTGTTACAAGTTTTACATTGCTGCTACGGGCTGAGCAAGAACCGTTCTTACCTACGCATCAAAACCACAACGATAGTTTGTCAAGTTGGTGTTGTTTTAACCTTCGCAAGGACCGGGCGTAGCCACACTCGGTTCAACTAAAGTTGGAGAAACTGACACCCGCTAGTCACCTGTGTGCTAAGCACGGCGGTAAAACCAGTCTCGCGTAAGCGTCTGGCGTAATGTCGGTCCGGCCGCTTCATCCAACAATACCGCGAACCAAAGTATGACATGCTGGTAAGCAGTATGACTTGTATTGCCCACAACTCACTTGTGTTCTACTCGTGCATATAACATCAACACATAAAACCTAGGCTCGAATGCCACTGTTGGGTTACGTAGTAATTTCAAAAAAATTCCTACGCACACGCAAGATCATGGTGATGGCATAGCAATGAGAGGGGAGAGTGTTGTCTACGTACCCTCGTAGACCGTTAAGCGGAAGCGTTATGACAACGCGGTTGATGTATTCGTACGTCTTCACGAATCGACCGATCCAAGCACCGAACGTACGGCACCTCCGTGTTCAGCACACGTCCAGCTCGATGACATCCCCCGGACTCCAATCCAGCGAAGCGTCGGGGATGAGTGCTGTCAGCATGACGGCGTGGTGGAGATGATGATGTTCTACTGGCGCAGGGCTTCGCCTAAACTCCGCGACGATATGAGCGAGGTGGAATATGGTGGAGGGGGGCACCGCACACGGCTAAGGAACGATCCGTAGATCAACTTGTGTGTCATGGGGTGCCCCCGCCCGTGATATAACGGAGCAGGGGAGGGGCGGCGGCCAAGGGACGGCAAGGCCAGGAGGAGTCCTACTCCCACCGGGAGTAGGACTCCCTCCTTTCCTAGTCCAACTAGGAGAAGGGAAGGAAGGGGAGGAGAAGGAGAAGGAAGGAGAGGAAGGAGAAGAAGGAAAGGGGGCCGGCCCCCTAGTCCAATTCGGTTTGGGCTAGGGGGGTCCGCGCACCCTACCTCCTCTCTTCCACCACTTGGCCCATGAGGCCCAATGCTTCTTCCTCGTATTCCCGTAACTCTCCGGTACCCCCAAAAATACCCGAATCACTCGAAACCTTTCCGAACTCTGAATATAGTCGTCCAATATATCGATCTTTATGTCTCGACCATTTCGAGACTCCTCGTCATGTCCCCGATCTCATCCGGAACTCCAAACTCCTTCGGTACATCAAAACTCATAAACTCATAATATAACTGTCATCAAAACTCATAAACTCATAAACCCACAACTCACTTGTGTTCTACTCGTGCATATAACATCAACACATAAAACCTAGGCACGGATGCCACTGTTGGGGAAAGTAATAATTTCAAAAAAATTCCTGCGCACACGCAAGATCATGGTGATGGCATAGCAATGAGAGGGGAGAGTGTTGTCTACGTACCCTCGTAGACCGTTAAGCGGAAGCGTTATGACAACGCGGTTGATGTAGTTGTACGTCTTCACGAATCGACCGATCCAAGCACCGAACGTACGGCACCTCCGTGTTCAGCACACGTCCAGCTCGATGACGTCCCTCGGGCTCCAATCTAGCGAAGCGTCGGGGATGAGTTCCGTCAGCACGACGGTGTGGTGACGATGATGATGTTCTACCGGCGCAGGGCTTCTCCTAAACTCCGCAACGATATGAGCGAGGTGGAATATGGTGGAGGGGGGCACCGCACATGGCTAAGGAACGATCCGTAGATCAACTTGTGTATCTATGGGGTGCCCCCCTCCCCCGTATATAAAGGGGGAGAGGAGAAGGGGGCCGGCCAAGGGGGAGGCGCCCTAGGAGGGGGAAACCTACTCCAAGTAGGTTTGCCCCCTCCCTTCCTATTAGGAGTAGGAGAGGAAGAAGAGAGAGGGAGGGAAGGAAGGGGGCGGCCCCCTCCCATTAGGATTGGGCTTGGGGCGCGCCTCCTTTGCTCCTTCTCCCTCCCTTCCACTAAGGCCCAATAAGGCCCATATACTTACCGGGGGGTTCCGGTAACCTCCCGGAACTCCGGTATAGTCTCAATCTCATCCGGAACCTTTCCGGTGTTCAAATATATCCGTCCAATATATCAATCTTTATGTCTCGACCATTTCGAGACTCCTCATCATGTCCGTGATCACATCCGGGACTCCGAACAACCTTCGGTACATCAAAACTTATAAACTCATAATAAAACTGTCACCGTAACGTTAAGCGTGCGGACCCTACGGGTTCGAGAACTATGTAGACAAGACCTAGAACTATTCTCGGTCAATAACCAATAGAGGAACCTGGATGTTCATATTGGTTCCCGCATATTCTATGAAGATCTTTATCGGTCAAACCGCATAACAACATACGTTGTTCCCTTTGTCATCGGTATGTTACTTGCCCGAGATTCGATCGTCGGTATCCAATACCTAGTTCAATCTCGTTACCGGCAAGTCTCTTCACTCGTTCGGTAATACATCATTTCATAACTAACTCATTAGTTACAATGCTTGCAAGGCTTAGGTGATGAGTATTACCGAGAGGGCCCAGAGATACCTCTCCGACAATCGGAGTGACAAAACCTAATCTCGAATTATGCCAACTCAACATGTACCTTTGGAGACACCTGTAAAGCACCTTTATAATCACCCAGTTACGTTGTGACATTTGGTAGCACACAAAGTGTTACTCCGGTAAACGGGAGTTGCATAATCTCATAGTTAAAGGAACTTTGTATAAGTCATGAAGAAAGCAATAGCAACATACTAAACGATCAAGTGCTAAGCTAACGGATTGGGTCAAGTCAATCACATCATTCTCCTAATGATGTGATCCCATTAATCAAATGACAACACATGCCTATGGTTAGGAAACATAACCATCTTTGATCAATGAGCTAGTTCAAGTAGAGGCATACTAGTGACACTATGTTTGTCTATGTATTCACACATGTATCATGTTTCCGGTTAATACAATTCTAGCATGAATAATAAACATTTATCATGATATGAGGAAATAAATAATACCTTTATTATTGCCTCTAGGGCATATTTCCTTCAAGTGTTAGCAATTATGAAGGACTAAGTGATAGTTGAGTATGTGGACTTGCTTTTAAGCTCTGACATAGACTCTTTCCGATGTTATGATAAATTGTGATTGCTTCAATGACTAAGGTTATAATTTGTTGGTGCTCAATAAGGTTTCTGATTCATACTTTGGCTTCGTGAAAAGATCATCACTTGAACATGAGTAATCATATGACAAAATCTATTTATGTTGTTGTCTTAGAAATAATCATGATGCCTTCATGTCCGTATTTTATTTTTTATTGACACCTCTACCTGTAAACATGAGGACATATTTATTGTTTTCGGCTTTTCGCTGAGGACAAGCGAGGTCTAAGCTTGGGGGAGTTGATATGTCCATTTTGCATCATGCTTTTATATCAATATTTATTGCATTATGGGTTGTTATTCCACGTTATGTCAAAATACTTATGGCTATTCTCTCTTATTTTACAAGGTTTACATGAAGAGGGAGAATGACGCCAGCTGTACTTCTGGGCTGGAAAAGGAGCAAATATTGAAGGACTATTCTGCGCAACTCCAAAAGTCCTGAAACTCCACGGAATGTCTTAAAATAAATAAAGAAAAATCATCGCCAAAGATGAAGGCCAGGGGGGCCACACCCTGCTCATGAGGGTGGGGGCGCCCCCTCCCCTGGGCGTGCCCCCTACCTCGTGGGCCCCCTGGTGGCTCTCTGACGCCCATCTTATCCTATATGAAGTCTTTCGATGAGAAAAAAATAGAAGGCAACCTTTCAAGACGAGTCTCCGCCGCCACGAGGCGGAACCTTGGCGGAACCAATCTAGGGCTCCGGCAGAGCTGTTCTGCCGGGGACACTTCCCTCCGGGAGGGGGAAATCATCACCATCGTCATCACCAACGCTCCTCTCATCGGGAGAGGGCAATCTCCATCAACATCTTCATCAGCACCATCTCATCTCCAAACCCTAGTTCATCTCTTGTATCCAATTCTTGTCTCCAAGTCCGGGATTGGTGCTAGTAGGTTGCTAGTAGTGTTGATTACTCCTTGTAGTTGATGCTAGTTGGTTTATTTGGTGGAAGATCATATGTTCAGATCCTTTATGCATATTATTACCCCTCTGATTATGAACATGAATATGCTTTGTGAGTAGTTACGTTTGTTCCTGAGGACAAGGGAGAAGTCTTGCTATTAGTAGTCATGTGAATTTGGTATTCGTTCGATATTTTGATAAGATGTATGTTGTCTAACCTCTAGTGGTGTTATGTGAACATCGACTACATAACACTTCACCATTATTTGGGCCTAGAGGAAGGCATTGGGAAGTAATAAGTAGATGATGGGTTGCTAGAGTGACAGAAGCTTAAACCCCAGTTTATGCGTTGCTTCGTAAGGGGCTGATTTGGATCCATATGTTTTATGCTATGGTTAGGTTTACCTTAATACTTTTGTTGTAGTTGTGGATGCTTGCAATAGAGGTTAATCATAAGTGGGATGCTTGTTCAAGTAAGAACAGCACCCAAGCACCGGTCCACCCACATATCAAATTATCAAAGTACCGAACGCGAATCATATGAGCGTGATGAAAACTAGCTTGATGATATTCCCATGTGTCCTCGGGAGCGCTTTTCCTATTGTAAGAATTTGTCCAGGCTTGTCCTTTTCTACAAAAAGGATTGGGCCACCTTGCTGCACTTTATTTACTTTTGTTACTTGTTGCTCATTACAATTTATCTTATCACAAAACTATCTGTTACCACTTATTTCAGTACTTGCGGAGAATACCTTGCTGAAAACAGCTTATCATTTCCTCCTGCTCCTCGTTGGGTTCGACACTCTTACTTATCGAAAGGACTACGATAGATCTCCTATACTTGTGGGTCATCAGTCTCTCACTCGATTGTAGGCACACGCAGTCCCCCTATATGTATATGACTAGCTAATTCTTAGTCTCCATCACAAACATGTGCATGGTCTATCTCGATTTCTCTCGGGGCATATTTATATCGCACACGTACCTCGTCCCTCGATCTCCCACCCATATAGTCCCCTCACAATCTCGAGGGTATCTCTCTATCACAAACACACCCTCTCTCCCTCCCCATGCGTCCATCTTCTCCATGCGTCCCTCTCGACCTTTGTTCCTTGTTGGCCAGACCTCTATTGGACATGTGCTATAGGGGTGCCTCTCTCCATTGCAAACAATCACGCACTAGCTATCTTCATGTATCTCCTCACCTCGCTTTTCTATCTCGGAGACGCATGCGTGATATGTTTGCATAAGGAACGAACACACACACACACACACACACACACACTCTCTCTCTCTCTCTCTCTCTAATTTGTCGTTTGTTATCCCTTTCTCTTTCACACACACACTCTTTTTGCACACTCACTCATTCTCCTTCAAACACACTTGATCTCTCTCAACTTAGGCACTCTCTTCGGTCCATAGCATATAGATTTATTGAAAAGTCAAACATCACAAAGTTTGACCATGTACGTGGATAAAAACATTTACATCTAGAATGGCAAACATATATCATTAGATTCATCATGAGACGTAGTTTTGTATGATGTATCTTTGGTATTGTAGATATAAATAATATTTGCGTAAACCTGGTCAAAGTTTCCAAAGTTTGACTTCTAAAAAAATTTATATGCACTGCATTATCGAGTGGATGGAATATCTCTTTCCCCCTCTCAGCTATCTGACGCACCACTTAGCCTTATCGGGACTCATCTATCTCTCTCAAACTTTATATCTCCTTGGTTCACGCATACACATGTCTCGCTCGCGCTACACAGACCCTTCTAACACTCTCTGCCCTTGTTCTCTCTCTATGTGACACGCACCCCAGTAAGTACCATAATCCCTCACTCCATCATAGGCGCACGCACTCCCCCCTAAGTATGACTATCTCTCACTAGCCATCAGGAACACACGTATTGTCTCCTTCCATCCATACGTCTATCTTGATATCTCTCGGGGTATCTTCTATCACGCACACACCTTGTCACTCGATCTCCCACCCATGTAGTCCCATCACGATATCTAGGGGATCTCTCTATGACAAACATACACTCTCTCCTCCCCATGTCTGCATTTTCTCCGTACGTCTCTCTCAACCTCTCTCCCTTGTTTGTCAAACCCCTCTTGGCCACGTGCTAGGGGTCTTTCTCTCTCGGTTACAAATAACCACACACTATCTCCTCACCTTGCTTCCGCTGTCGAAGATGCATGTGTGATATGTTTGCATAAGACACACACACTTTTTTCTCTACTTTTATCGTGTGTTGTCCATGTCTCTTTCACACACGCACACACACTTTTTCAGTCACTCTTTCTATTTCTCTCTCTCTCTCTCTCTCTCTCTAGTTAGGTACTCTCTCACATCCATAAGTATATGGATGTTTTGAAAAGTCAAACCTCAGAAAAGTTTGACCAGGCATATGTGGAGAAAAACATTTACATCTGGAACGATCATTAGATTCATCACAACATGTACTTACTTCATACTATCAGTTATCTTTGGTATTGTAGATATAAGTAATTTCTTTATAAACTTGGTCAAAGCTTCAAAAGTTTGACTTTAAAAAAATGTAGGCACTGCATTATCAAACGGAGGGAGTAGCTCTTTCTCTCTCTACTATCTCTCACGGGCCTCCCCTCTCACTCGAACTCTCTATACTGAGGGATTATACGGTCACTATGTCAACGTATAGCTCCATATATTGTTTAGTTGACCGGTCAACCAG
Source organism: Aegilops speltoides (assembly GCA_021437245.1). NCBI lineage: Eukaryota > Viridiplantae > Streptophyta > Magnoliopsida > Poales > Poaceae > Aegilops > Aegilops speltoides. Next base: position 94,920,973 of record CM038147.1, read on the forward strand.
TCCACAAGCTGCCTTGTCAGCTCGTGTTCTCTATCTTTGTGTGCTGGCCCATGTGGCAGTGGGTGAAACTAAGTAAACTAGAGGCCCATCTGACACGCAGTGAAGTAAACAAAGTTGAACCCACTCGGGGTAGCACCCCGCACGCTAGTAAATTGAGGGCACACTTGTTCCGCGTGAAGGACGCACTCGCACACACTTCACCATCGCGTGGCACCATGCACAAAAGGACGCACTCGCGCACACCCAGCACACAACACACACCAGCACATGTGTACACCGGCGTCGCCACCGGCTGAGATGGACGGCGAGGCAGCCAACAAGCAGAGGCAACTCAAGCCAAAACCATATCCGGCGAGCCTAGACTTCATCAGCAGCCTCCCCGACGACATGCTGCTCATAATCATCAGCCTCCTCCCCACCAAATATGTTGTGCGGAAAACCCTGCTCTCCCAGCGTTAGCGCCCCCTCTGGCGCTGCGTCCCCCTCAACCTCATCGTCGACAGCTGCCTCTATGACAGGGATTGCAAACGCATGGCCGCACTCTCCAAGATCCTTTCATCGCACTGTGGGCTAGCCAGACGCCTTGACATCCGCATGTTCAGTACCAACTGCAAGGTCCAAGCCAAGTTCGACGAGTGGTTCTTATCCCTGGCCCTAGATCAACTCGAGGAGCTTAGCTTTGAAGCTGGACGATGTCGCTCTCTGCCGCCGTCCGTGCTCCGCCTCACGCCAACGTTGCGCCGCACCAGCTTCAACTCCTGCTATCTTTCCCAGATTAATGTCGCGCCCGCCCTTCTTCTCCCTCAAATCAAGCAACTCGACCTCTTCGACATTGGAATCTCGAAGAAGGCTATGGAGCACCTGCTCCACAGCTGTACTGCGCTTGAGTACCTTCGTCTTCAGCAGATCCACGGGTTCATTAGCCTCCACATCGCCTCGATGAGTCTCCGATGGATTTATGTGTCTTGCTGGCCCCACAACAAGAATCAATTGGGAAGAGATCACTCCAGATGTTCCATGTTATGGTCATTGAGAATGCGCCTTTCCTTGAGAGATTGCTTGTATCTGATCTAGAAGGTCCAACAAAAACCAGGGTCATTGACGCTCCGAAATTGACAGCGTTGGTGTACTCGTCTGCCAAATTCTCTGAACTCCTTATTGGATCCATAATCGTTTAGGTACAACACTCATATTCTTCTCCATCTTCTTGAAATTCACATTTTTAAATTTCTTCTTGATGTATTTATGACTGACATCCATAAAATGATTCCCACAAGCTTGACCCAGTCTATGTGCATAGTAAAGATCTTGGCAATAAAATCTATCGGCCCCAATTTGGATCAAGTTGTTGGATTCCTTACATGCTTTCCGTGCACGGAGAATGTAACGCCCCGGATTCGATGCGCCAGGTGTCTGCCAGTTATTCGCCGTCATTGCCATGTCATTTGCTTGCGTGTTGCACTTTGCCATGTCATCATATGCATTTCATATCATGTCATCATGTGCATCGCATTTGCATACATGTTCGTCTCATGCATCCGAGCCTTTTCCCCGTTGTCCGTTTTGCAATCCGGCACTCCTATGTCCTCCGGCGTCCCCCTTTTGCCTCTTTTCATGTGCGGGTGTTAAACTTTCTCGGAATGGCCCGAGGTTTGCCAAGCGGCCTTGGTATAGCACCGGTAGACCGCCTGTCAAGTTTCGTGCCATTTGAAGCTCGTTTGATACTCCAACGATTAACCGGGTAACCGTAAGGCCTCTTTTGTTGCAGCCCAACACCCCTTCCAAAGTGGCCCAAAACCCAGCAAACTCCCCTCCATGCTCTCGGTCGTTCGATCACGATCGCGTGGCCGAAAACCGCTCCTCATTTGGACTCTCCTAGCTCCCTATACCTATAAATATGTGACTCCCCCGAAATCCCGGTCCAAACCCTAGCAAATCGCCCTCCGCCGCCACCGGACGCGTCCGACCGCGCCGGACACGTCCGCGCCGGCGACCACAGCCAATCGTGGCTTGCCACGTGGCGCCGCCGCCCCCCTCGCCGCCCGCTGGAGCCATCGCGGGCCAGCGAACCCTCGCGCGTTCGCTGCCCGCTTGCCGCCGCGAACGACGCGCCGCGGAGCCGCCGCCAGCGCTCCCGCCGGCCAGCGCCGCCGCAAGCGCCGCTTATCCGCGCCGCCGCCCGCGTCGTCGCCGCCGTGCCGGTCGCCGCTTATCGCCTCCCGCGGGCGCCGAGGTCACGCGCCCGCACCCGCCGCCATGCGCCGCCACCCGATCCGCCGGACCTCGCCGGCCGCCCTCGACCTCGCCTCCATGGGCCGCGCGCGCCAAGGCAGCGCCGTCCGCGCCACCCTCCGGTCAGCGACGCGCGCACGGCGCCCTCCGCCTCCTCGCTGATCCGCCGGATCTGGCGAGGAGCTCCCAGATCCGGCCCGGATCCGACCTTCTCCGACTTCCCCGGCCACAACTCCGGCGAGCTCCGACGTGCATCGAAAACCGTGCCCGCAGTTGACCCCCCCCCCCCGATTTGACTAAGTCCCAGTTTTCTTGCATAAACATGCCATGTTCATCGCATCACAACTCTGCATCTGTAGCTCCGTTTCGTGCGTATAATATGTCAAATTGTTCGTCTCAACGAGTACTTCATTTCATTCCATTGCATCATTTTCATTTGAGCTCATCTTGATGCCCGAAATGCTGTTGGAAGAGTGCATGTTCATGTTAATCTGCCGAAACTGTTATAACTTGTTGTTTTATCATTTTTGCCATGATTGATGTGTGCATCCTATGAGGTTGATGTCTACATGTATGTTGATCTATGCCATGCCATCTTTCCGTGGGTGCCAACCATGTATTTTTGTGAGTTGTGTCTTTGAGTGTATCAAGCTTGCTAAGTAGGGTAGTTGTTGTTCTTTGTTTTCTGATGATTTTGTTATATTTTGTTGCTATGTTAACATGCTTCTACTAATCACTCTATGCATAATCTGGAGATGTTCTATAAACATGTTTTGATCTACATGTCTTGCTCTATCCATTCATGCCCTTGGTTGCAATTATAGCCTGCTGGAACATGTTCATTTCTTGCTCCAAAGTTGCTTGAAAATGTTGCTGTCAACCTATTAACATGAAGTTCACTTGTTCCCATGTGTTTTCCTAGTGATCCATGCACCCTATGAACTTGCTCTTGCCATTCTTAGCTTCACAAACATGCCTTCTTACTGTTGGTTGCCTTGCCATGCCATGTATTGCTCTGTGGTGAGTGGTTCAAGCTCACCAACATGCCTACTTATTGTTGTTCCTGCCATGTATGAATCTGTAATATAACTTGCCATGTTTACATGGGTGCCATCATATTTTCCGTGCCCTTTTGGCTCATGGTCAGTAAGGAACTTTTGATCTATGCAATTAGTAGATTCATGCCATGCCTTTGTTTGCCATGATAGCTTCCTGTAACATGTTGTTTGCTTGCTCTAAACATTGCAACCTGATGTTATTTCTGCTAAAGTCTGAAACTATTATTATTTGCAATCTTCCCATGTCCTTTTGAGCATGTTCTAGTGATTTCTGGAGATAGCTCAGTGTTCATGTTTTGTTATGCTTTACCTGTACTTCATGCCCATGCCTTCTTTTATTATGTTGAGGTGTTGTAGCATATTGTTTTGATGCTTGCAAGATGCCTAGTTGCTGTTATGGACAGATTGTTGCTATGACTTGTATAGAGTGTATGTGTTGCACCGTTGCTCCGTTTTGAGGGTGCTCTATATGACACTTGCTTGGTTTTGCATGTAGCTTCATATTATCATGTTGCATCCTTGTTTTGGTGTGTTTGCTTGATGTTTGGGTGCATTTTGCATCAATGCCATGTTTAACTTGTTTTGCTCATATCTTCTAGGCCGTAGCTCCGAATCTAATGAACTTTATATGTAACTTGACTAGAATTTCGTGTAGTTCATCGTGGTGCATTTTAACTTGCTGTTTAACAACTTGAACATAATTTTTATTCAGATCTGGACCAATTTCGAAATTTGCATATGAGGACTTACCGGAATTGTTATATGTTGTTCCCGGCCTCATTTAAACTTGCCTTCATGTGTTGTTCTTGTTTGCATCATCTCTTGCCATGAGTAGCTTCATCTAGCTTTCTCATGCCTCATGCTTGTTGTGCATCATGTCTTGTCTATGTGTGGTGTGTTTACCATGTTGTATGCTTCTTCTCGATAGTTCCCGTTTTGTTGCGATCGTGAGGATGCGTTCGTCTACGCTTGGTTCGTCTTCGTGGCTTCATCTTCTTCATGGACTCGTTCTTCTTCTTTGTGGGATTTCAGGCAAGATGACCGCTACCCTGGATCTCACTACTATCATTGCTAAGCTAGTTGCTTCGTTCTATCGCTTTGTTGCGTTACCTATCATTTGCTCTTCAAGCCTCCCAAATTGCCATGAACCTCTAACCTTTGACACCATTCTTAGCAAACCGTTGTTTGGCTATGTTACCGCTTTGCTCAGCCCCTATTATAGCGTTGCTAGTTGCAGGTGAAGTTGAAGATTTCTCCATGGTGAAAAGGGTTTATGTTGGGATATCACAATATCTCTTATATTATTAATGCATCTATATATTTGGTAAAGGGTGGAAGGCTCGGCCTTATTCCTGGTGTTTTGTTCCACTCTTGCCGCCCTAGTTTCCGTCATACCGGTGTTATGTTCCCGGATTTTGCGTTCCTAACGCGGTCGGGTGATTTATGGGACCCCCCTGACAGTTCGCTTTGAATAAAACTTATCCAGCAAGGCCCAACCTTGGTTTTACCATTTGCCTCACCACCACCTACCTTTCCCTTGGGAGTAATTAACCCAAGGGTCATCTTTATTTTAGCCCCGGGCCAATGCTTGTCTAAGTGTTGGTCCGAAACGAGCAACCTGCGGGGCCACCTTAGGGCAAATCGACGTCCGGTTTTACTCGTAGCTTGACTTATCCGGTGTTGCCCGGAGAACGAGATATGTGCAGCTCCTATCGGGATTGTCGGCGCATCGGGCGGCTTTGCTGGTCTTGTTTTACCATTGTCGAAATGTCTTGTAAACCGGGATTCCGAGACCGATCGGGTCTTCCCGGAGAAGGTCTATTCTTCGTTGATCGCGAGAGCTTGTCATGGGCTAAGTTGGGACACCCTGCAGGGTATAAACTTTTGAGAGCCGTGCCGCGGTTATGTGGCGATGGGAATTTGTTAATGTCCGGTTGTAGATAACTTGACACCAGATCCGAATTAAAACGCATCAACCGCGTGTGTAGCCGTGATGGTCTCTTCTCGGCGGAGTCCGGGAAGTGAACACGGTTCCTATGTTATGTTTGACGTAAGTAGGTGTTCAGGATCACCTCTTGATCATTGCTAGCTTCACGACCGTTCCGCTTGCTCTCTTCTCGCTCTTATTTGCGTTGGTTAGCCACCATACTTGCTTAGACGATGCTGCAACCTCACCACTTACCCCTTCCTTTCCCATTAAGCTTTGCTAGTCTTGATACCCATGGTAATGGGATTGCTGAGTCCTCGTGGCTCACAGTTTACTACAACAACAGTTGCAGGTACAGGTTTATGCGATGATCATGACGCGAGAGCGATGCTTGCTTGCGTTGAGTTCTTCTTCTGCTTCTTCGATCAGGGGATAGGTTCCAGGTCGGCAGCCTGGGCTAGCAGGGTGGATATTGTTTGAGTTTCTGTTTATGTATCATCCGTAGTCGAATGTTGATCTCTTGTTTAAGTTGTTGTATTCATGTGACTTTGGATGTTTTGTATGTATCCCCATCTATTATGTAATGTTGATGTAATGATATCCACCTTGCAAAAGCGTTCCAATATGCGGGTCTATCCTTGGTGGGACCTTCGAGTTCCTTTTGGATAGGGTCGCATATTGGGCGTGACAGAGAAGCTACTCATCGAGGTGAAACTTCTTTTTTATTAGTAAACGGTAATCACAACGTAGCTCAACTTTTTCGTAATTTCCCCAAATTACGATGACAAGTGTAGTGTTCAAATCTGCATCTACGCACTGCACCGAAAGAAATGTCTTTAGTATTTTTTCTCACGTGATCACCTTCATCATTTTTTTGTTGTACTACTATAGTAGCCTAGGCTAGTCATAGTGGCAAGTAACTTAGACTAGTAACTCTATGGTTACTCTAAGAGCAAGTACTACCTCCGTCCTGGTTTACTCTTCCTATTTTGTAGTATCAAAATTTGACCATAGATTTAACTGACAAAATGTTAATGCATGTCACTAAAAATTATATCATTGGATTCATATTTGAACATAATTTAAAATGGTATAATTTTTGGTGACATGCATTGGCATTTTCTTAGGTAAATCTATGGTCAAAATTTTACACTAAATACGAGGTAGTACAAAAGTGGGCTATAACGGCCCTCCACTATGTAGGCCAAAACACATGCCAAATTCACTTGTGATGCATTTGGCATCGATGCCCCTCCATTGCTCACCTGGTGCCCCAATCTGGATGACCTACTTTGCTCCGGTGCCAAATTAACTCACGCAGTGAGAAAACACTTGCGTACGAGAGGGAGAGGACTGAGGCAATAAAAACACTTGTTTGGGAGAGTGAGAGGCTGGTGTAGTTGGTTTGATTGATTTGTTTATACATGTGGGTCTATGTGCACATCGGTGCCAACTCTCTAACATCGCTAGAGTAGTGCCAAAATCTTTTGAGTTGACATTGATGCGTATTATGTGGCATACTTTTGAGAAATATGGCATCGGCCACATAGTGGAAGGCAACAAATTCCCAAGCTATTTACGTGCTTCTAGGTAAATGAGAGGAAAGAGAGAGAGAGTGAAAAAATATCACTAGCCAGCCAACCCTATCGCATGAGCGAATGATATTGGTACCTTTTGATGACACAACAATCTTATACAACTAGCTGCTCTAATATGTTCTCTTCTTTTGCAGATAAAAAAAGACCCAAAAGTGAATAATGTGTTGCACTATAACAATCTCATCGAATGCCTTGATCTCCATCTTACAGAAATTGATTTCATCGACTACCGAGGCAGCACATCTGAGATTAAATTGGCTAGATTGCTTGTTCTAGAGGCAAGTGTGCTCAAGGTAATGAGGTTTGGCGTTCTCTGGCGCAACAATGAATGGCATGATGATCACCGCAAGCATCTAAGCCTAAATGACAAAGTCTCCGCAGAAGTTGAATTTGTTTTTGAAACATCAAGTGGCCAGAGACTTGAAAATTCATTTTCCCATTAGTAACTTGTCAGCGCTGTGGATTTTAGTTTGTACGATAATGCTGCATCCACCTAAAGTAACAAAAGTTCTTACGTAAAGTTCCTAGTAATTCCCTCTTCATAGGTGCAACATTACTCCTAACATTTGTAATATCAGTTTGAAACTTGTAATATTGTCATGTTCTATTCCTGCGTTTTCAAAATCCTGCGAATCAAAGAGGTCATGAGTTGGTGATGATGTTGTGCCTTCCATCTTTCACCAATAGCCGTCGGATCTAGATCTGATGCATACAAACCAAACTTCTGTAGTTTTGCAAAAAAGATGCCCGCACTTGTTCCCTGGTTACAAACAACTCCTTGTCTCTCACAATCAGCCTTATCTCCTCCCCACGACATCTAGAAGGCCATGAAAAAATCTGGCGGGATGGCCGCTGCCGGCGACGTCCACCCCCAATCTTGGTGTTCCGTGCAATGCACGGGCATCTACGCATGGGAAATTATGTCGAACACGGCTAGTTGTAAGCAGGCTAGCTCTACAGCCATGATGATAATGACTGCAGACGGTGAGGCCGACTTTGGTATGCCAAACACGGCGCCTACACTCAGGTGTCATCTCCAGCGCAGGGTCTTGTCACTTTACTGTGAGGAGCAGCACGTAATAATTTGACCAACGAGTAGTATAGTACTACTACATTGGTAGTGGTAGTACTAGCACCACCGTCTGGATTTAGTAGTACTACCACGCCCGTCTGGATTTAGTATTTGACTAGCAATATCTAGTAATGCATGTCACAAAAAATATACTACTCCCTCTGTAAATAAATACATGGTGTATTGTTTTATTCCTTCCGGTAGATGGCTCAAATCTGATGTGTTTTATTGTACAGGACAATTCATTGTTCAGATGTGTTTTATGTTAAATAATATTACAAATGTTATATTTTACTTTTCATAATATCATATTTCATATGCCATATGGTTATACAGTTAATTTGTTTGCGAAGCAGCATTCACAATTAGTACATTTAGTATAGTTGAAAGCATATCTAATATCACAAATCATATTATATTATTTGAGCATCATTTATATCATTTACTAAACCTAAACATAAATAATAAATAGTGATGGTTGAATGGTCTACGTTAAAATTTATATGTCTATATCATTGTAATACCACTATTTCACAAGTGTAGTTTATAAATAACATTTCACATAACACATAAAAAGCCATAAATATGATTATGAGGATATAATTTTACAAGTAAGTAACTATACATAACATAAAGCATTCCAATATCCCCAGTAATTATTTTCACAATTAAATGATATGTGACATGTGTTCACAATAACTATTTGAAATATGTTACATATTCATTTACATGTGAAGTTTCAAATATATATATTGGGAAAACTATCCTCAATCTAGGTATGAAATATGTTACATAGAAATTTAAATGTAAATTAAAAGATACATACATATATTGGAAAAGCTATACTCAATCCTTATATCAACTATGGTCTATGAAGATACGAACTATATTCACTATTTCACAAGTGCGGTTTTGAAACAACATTTCACATAGCACATAAAAAGTTATAAATATGATTATGAATATCTCATTTCACAAGTAACTATACATAACATAAATCATTTCAATATCCCCAATAATGATTTTCAAAATTAAATTATATGTGACATGTGTTCACAATAACTATTTGAAATATGTTGCGTATTCATTTACATGTGAAGTTTGAAATACATATATCAGAAATAATTTGCCAAAAAGGAAAGCAAAAAGGCTGAGATAAGTGAGAAAAAACCATTTCTACACAACGACACTTGTGTCAAAAGGTAATAAAAATACACATAGAAATGAGAAAACTTAATTTATATACAACAAAATGCACTTGTGCCAATGCCATAAGAAAGCCGACACTTCATATATAAAAAAGGCACTTATGCCAAAGGATGTGTAGCTGGCAGCATGTGTGCATAGCTACCATCATGCACAGGGAGTCGCCTCTCTTTGACTTATACATCAAATTGTCCATCAATCGAATCATCCAACACGTGATCTGTGTGACCTCCTTATCGATAAGCCTACCTATTCAATCTTCTCTGTTAACGCACACACATATCTTCCAAACAAATTTGCATCCATTGATGCAGAGATTTTTTTTTCAAGAGTATGCCAAAGTAGTGCATTAGCTTTATAGAAGACAAAAAATATTTACAAGAGGTTACAACAAGGTGTACGCCAAAGTTTGCTACCGGACGCATAAGCTACATCTAGCGCTGCATCGCGTACATCCAACGCTTCATACTCCTTGTAAGTGCATCTAGTGCCCCTTAGGGATTTTGGTGTATTGAAGACTTATAGGTTAAGTAACTGATGCGTTTGTGAGTGTACACAGGTCTATAAGTCTATGAGGAGTTTGATATTTACAGAGAAAGTCGACCCCTAAATATGAAGTTCTTCAACTGAAGACTTTGATATTCGAAGACTTTTCAAGACTTTGAAAGTGAAGAAATTGGTGTGACCTTGAAGACTTGATATTCATTCGAGGAATATGAAGCGTGAAGACTTTTGTTTTCGTAGTTTCATTTTCTCTTTCTTGAGTCATAGGAAACACCGCATCTTGTTAAAGGGGTCGAGGAAATACTAAGGAAAAATTTCCATGTGATGCCCAACTCAAAATCCTAAACCTACCAATCCCTTCGAGTGAAGCCATTGAAATCTCATACAGTTCAGTCAAATTCTTGAAGGATGAGACGCAGTTCTTCCAGTCATCGATGACTTTCTTTCGATCGAGAGTTAGGAATTCGCCAAAGTCTTGAATTGCCTACACAAATGAGGAACATGATAGCCCCGAGGAATTTGAGAGTCAAATTTCCGACCGTTCTTTGTCTTGCTACGGCTGTCCCAAAATATCTTATCCACCTAACGGTCATATCATTGAAGGGCATTTATGTCTTATCATGTCGGGCTGCTCCTAGGCTATAAATAGCCGCCTCTACAACCACTAGCTGGTTGGCTGCTCCGAGAGAACTTGACACTTGTCATTTGAGAGCAACCCATCCTCCGAGGACTTTGAGCGAAAATCATCAAGTGAGGAAAATCCCAAAACCAAACCCCACAAACCCAAAGTGATTGAGCATCATCAAGAAATTGATCTGCGTGGATCCGACGCTTGTTACCTTTGAAGATCTGTGCTTCTTCCAGACGGTTAGGCGTCAAGGTCTAGAGCATCCAAGAGGAATTGTGGATCACCGAGTGACCAAGTCTGTGAAGGTTTGGAAGTCACCAAGACTTACCACGAGTGATTGGACGAGGCTGCGTGGTCTTAGTTCAAGGAGAATACGGTGAGGATCGGGTGTCTGAGTTGCGGCTCGAGATCGGGTGTCCGGATCTGTGTGTCCTCGAGTTTAAATACTCACTGCTCCAACAGACGCATAACCGAGATAGCAGTTGGAACTAGTTTACCAAATCATTGTCTTCACCAACTGGTGGTTCTATTTCCTCACCTCTTTCATTTCCTCATTCTTGTGTTGAATGTTGTTCATATCTGTGCTTGAAGACTTTGATCAAGACTTTCACAAATTCCTCGTTCAATTTCTTCATCTGTTTGTCTTCATCTTGCTATCCTGTGTTTACGCTTTCCGTACTCTGTTTTAGTCTTCATTTCATCATGCTGAAATATGTGTATCCTGTTATTTACTTCGAGTACATATTCATTTGCAAGTAGTTCTTCGCTAAGGAATTTCCTCACCAAACAAATTCCTCGCTGAAGAATTCATAAAATCGCCTATTCACCCCCCTCTAGTCGATATAACGCACTTTCAATTGGTATCGAGCAAGGTACTCCTTGTTACGTGTGATTTTGGTTTAACACTTTGGAGTTTAGTTATGTCGACCGCAGGTATGATCAAGGTCTCGGCTAGGTGTCCTACCTTTGATGGAACGGACTACCCCTACTGGAAGAACAAGATGCGAATGCATCTTGAGGCAATTGACAATGATCTCTGGTATGTTGTGGAAAATGGTGTCCCTCTCATCCTTTGAAACACTGACCGCTACCGATGTGAAGAGATTCAAACAACTCGATTCTCAAGCGAAGAATATCATATTTGGCCATCTGAGGAAAGGACAGTATGGAAGAGTTAGTGCTTTGGAAACTGCTAAGCTTATCTGGGATAGGCTGTCCAAAGTAAATGAAGGAGTTTCAACTCAGCGTGACTCTCAAGTCGATGTTTTTCAGAATCTCTTCAACCGCTTCAAAAGACTCGACAATGAGAATGTCCAACAAACCTTTGATCGCCTCACTGACATCTCAAATGAGCTTCAAGCCCTCGGTGCCACTGACATCACTGATCATGAAGTTGTGAAGAAACCGCCGAGATCGCTGATTCCTCATTTGATACTCTGGGATGATGATACAAGAACGTCTCGACTACAAGTTGCTTGATCCTGCCGATATCCTCGAAGGCTAAACACTCACAAGTTCGACTTGCTCAAAAGAGAGATCTCTATGGCTCAAACTATGGCAAAGCACGTGCCTCAAGGCTAAGGTTGTGTCGACTCTGAATGTGAGGATTCGGTAGTAGCCTTGGTGATCCAAGAGGCGAGCCAGATCTAGCATCGCTTGTGAAGAAATTCCAGAAATTCACAAGACGTGGTCGCTTTGGAAAATCCTCAAGAGGAAATGATTCCTCATCCAGTGACTATAAGAGAAGACTTTGCCACAAATGCAAGAAGCCTGGTCACTATATTCAAGATTGTCCTCAGTGGGAAAAGGAAATGAAGAAGAAGAAATACAAGGATTACAGTTCTGATGATATGAATAAGAAGAAGAAATCGTCAAAATCTTTGTCATCAAAACCCTCAAAGTCTTCATCTCACAAGAAGGGCAGCTCCAAGAAAGCTCGGGCATTCATTGGCAAGGAAATGGACTCTGAAGCTGAATCTGAGGAAAATGATTAAGAGGAGGAGTGCAAGAATCTGAAACTGGTGTGGCGAAGTCGGCCGTTGCTCTTTGCTTTCGTCGGCAAGTCCATCTTCAACATCAAGAAACCGACTCCACCGACAAGCCCGATGAAGATAATGATGGCTACGCCCCACCTATTGCTTCATGGCAAAAGGAGCTAAGGTACTCAAATACAACTCCTCTGATTCTAGTGAAAATGAATCTGATGAGGATCTCAAGCCTAGCTACTCTAAACTTGCTAAAATTGCTGTGAAACAACAACGGGCTCTTGAAAAAGTTCAAAACATGCTAGATAAAAGTGATGATATGTTGGGTGAAGAAATGGATCGCACGAAAGCCTTGACTGAAAATCTTCAGAGACTTTAGTCTAGGTATGATAACCTTCAAGGTCATCATAACTCTCTCTTGTCTGATCATGAGAAACTTTCTTATGAATTTCTTCAAGAAAAGCAAGATCATGAGAAGCTTTCTCTTGAAGCTCTTCAAAGAAAGGAAGATCTTGAAAAGCTAAGAGTGTGTTATGAAAATCTTCAGAAGGAGCGTGATTCATTACTAGCTCAACAAATCAGCGCTTCTCAGGAAGAATTTGTTCCTCCATGCTTAAAGTGCATTGAACGTGAATCTGCTAATTCTTCACCTGAATGTTCAAATGCTTCAAATGTTACAAATTCTTCATCTGCCTCTGCTATCACTAATTCCTCATATGAGGACATTGCTAGTATCACTGATAATGCAGGTTGAAGGAATTGTACATGACAGCATGTACAAAAGCCTCAAAGGGCATCAGACACTTTGTGATGTGCTCAAAAAGCAGATCCTCAACAGAAACCCTAGGAAAGAGGGTATTGCCTTTGAGAGGAAACTCAATGCCGATGGAACATACTGGAAGCCTGAGCAGTACCCCAAAACCTCATGGGTTGCTGCAAAGGGACCTCCAGTTGATCCATCTAACTTATCTGGCTTTACATGCGAATCTTCTCATTCCTTTGATGAGTCATTTGACTCCAACTATAAACTGTTCAAAAATCAGAATGGTGAAGTATTTGCTAGATATGTTGGCACTAACTGTAGGAACGGTTCCCCTATGAAGAAAATCTGGGTTCCCAAAAGCTGTGTTGAAAGTCTTCAGGTGAATGTCCTCATGACACCACCTATGAAGAACCGGAACCCCAGATCAAATTCTTCATATGGACCAAACTCTTCATATGGATCCAAGTCCTCATATGGACCAAATTCTTCACGAGGATCAAATTCCTCAACTGGATCAAAGTACTCATATGATTATCATCGTGCTAACAACTTTGTCTCGCAGGGTAGAGCTAAGGTCTATGAATATGTGCATTATTCTTCAAACCATTATGTTCATAAGTCCTCGAAGAATTACTCTGCTTATTCATATGCTTACCCTAACCCCTCCTATGCTAAGCTTAAATGGTTTGGCATCTTTGCCACCTTTCTCACATGGTGCTCGCAGGATGATGAACTCTTTGCCACCCTCCGATGTGGGTGGTGAAGAAAAAGAACTAATCTCTTTTGTAGGTCAGGTCTCGGACGTGCTCTAACGTCTCAAGAATTTTTGGGGACCCGACAAAATGCTCGAAAGGACGCAGCGAATCATGATGAAATGAACTTTCATTTCACACGTCCTCATCTTGCTATATCTGTTTATTGCTTGATGAAATTCATCGATGAACTTGATATCATATTCTTCATCGATGAAGCATATGAGATTGTAAGTTACACTAATTCATCTGCAGGATGATCAACCCAAAACCACCGAATGGGTCCTCGATAGTGGATGTACAAATCACATGATCGGTGACAAGAATCTATTGATGGATGCCCTTATCACCATCACCTCTGAAGCATATCATCTTTCTTGACAAAAGCAAAAGTCGTATTGGGTCTTGGTAAGGTTGCTATCTCTAAGGATAAGCACATGGACAAAGTCATGCTTGTTGAGTCCTTAGGATACAATCTTATGTCGATCTCGATGCTTTGTGATCTTGATATGGTTGTTGTCTTCGCAAATATCGTTGTGTTGTGATTATGGAAGTCGACAATTCCAAAGTCTTCAAGGCTTTAGGAGAGGAGATCAGATATTGTTGATTTCTCTACTGGGACCACAACCAGCCGTGTGTCTACTTGCAAAAGCCTCGGAAGGCTGGCTATGGCATCGACGACTTGGTCATGCAGGCATGAGGAATTTGAACACGCTATGAAGAAGAAGCATGTCATTGGCATTGAGAATGTCAAATTCCTCAAGGATCACTTATGCGGAGCATGTGAAGCCGGAAAAATGACCAAGGCCAAGCATCCAGCAAAGACTATCATGACCATTACACGTCCATTCGAATTGCTTCACATGGACCTCTTCGGACCTAATCATTATTCAGCAGTCACTAATGACACATCTTTATATGGTTTTGTCATTGTTGATGATTATTCTCGATATACATGGGTACACATTGTTACTTACAAACATGAAGTGCAGGAAGTCTTCAAATGATTTTCCTCAAGGGCTTCAACCAACTTTGGTGTGAAGATCAAGCATATCAGAAGTGACAATGGAACTGAGTTCAAGAATTCTGGTCTTGATGCCTATCTTGATGAACTTAGTATTACTCATGAGTTATCTGCTCCCTATACTCCTCAGCAGAATGGCGTCGTGGAGTGCAAGAACAGAACTCTTGTTGAGATGGCTCGCACTATGCTTGATGAATACAAAACGCCTCAACGTTTACGGATTGATGCAATTGATCTTCGCCACATCATCAACAGAGTATATCTTCACAAATTCTTCAAGAAGGCGCCTATGAACTCCTCAACGACAAGAAACCCAATGTGAGTTATTTCAAAGTCTTGATTGCTAAATGTTGGATTAGAGATCCTCACCACAACTCTAAATTTGCACCGAAAGCACATGAAGGTTTTATGCTTGGTTACTGGAAAGGACTCAGACACCTACAGAGTCTTCAACATTGTTCTTCACAAGATTGTTGACATTGTAGATGTGCGGTTCGATGAAACTAATGGCTCGCAAAGAGAGCACCTACCTTCGTGTTAGATGAACCAGCACCGAGGAAGCTATCAAGCTCAAGGCAACCGAGGATGTCATTCCTCATCAAGAATCTTTGAAGAATTCATTCCTGTCGTGAAGAACGCCGAGTGATGCACTGAAGAACATGATGAGGAAAATGGTGTCAAGAAAATGCTGATCAAAATCCTCAGCGACAGCCCACTCATCCACGCGTTGCAAAAGAAGTGCAAGTGGAGAAGATCATCGACGACATTAGCGCACCAGGTCCTCTCACACGCTCAAAAGCCTCACACTTATCTAACTTTTGTGGGCACTATGCTTTTGTCTCTATCTCAGAGCCCACTAAGGTAGATGAAGCATTTCTGGAGCCGGAGTGGATTCGGGCTATGCAAGAAGAATTACATTAGTTCGAGCTGAACAATGTCCAGGAATTGGTCAATCGCCTGCACCCTAGCAAGCATAATATCATTGGCACAAAGTGGATCTACCGCAACAAGCAAGATGAAAATGGCCTTGTGGTGAGGAATAAGGCACGACTAGTAGCTCAAGGCTACACACAGGTTGAAGGAATTGATTTCGATGAAACTTTTGCACCTGTTGCTAGACTTGAGGCTATTCGCATTTTACTTGCCTATGCTAACCATCATGATATCATCTTATATCAAATGGATGTGAAAAGTGCATTCCTCAATGGTAAGCTTGAGGAAGAAGTATATGTTGCTCAACCCCTGTGTTTTGAAGATCCCAAGAATCGACAAAGTCTTCAGACTCAATAAGGCCCTCTATGGCCTCAAGCAAGCCCCTCGGCGTGGTATGACACATTGAAGGAATTCTTCGTGAAGAATGGCTTCACACCCGGTTCACTCGACCCTACTCTATTTACTAAATCATATGATGGTGAACTGTTTGTGTGCCAAATATATGTTGATGATATTATCTTTGGCTGTACTAACCAACGATATAGTGATGAATTTGAAGGAAATATGCCCTAGAGGCAATAATAAAGTTATTATTTATTTCCTTATTTCATGATAAATGTCTATTATTCATGCTAGAATTGTATTAACCGGAAACATAATACATGTGTGAATATATAGACAAACAGAGTGTCACTAGTATGCCTCTACTTGACTAGCTTGTTAATCAAAGATGGTTATGTTTCCTAACCATGAACAAAGAGTTGTTATTTGATTAACGGGATCACATCATTAGTTGAATGATCTGATTGACATGACCCATTCCGTTAGCTTAGCACCCGATCGCTTAGTATGTTGCTATTGCTTTCTTCATGACTTATACATGTTCCTATGACTATGAGATTATGCAACTCCCGCTTGCGGAGGAACACTTTGGGTACTACCAAACGTCACAACGAATCGGGTGATTATAAAGGAGTACTACAGGTGTCTCCAAAGGCGATGTTGGGTTGGCGATTTCGAGATTAGGATTTGTCACTCCGATTGTCGGAGAGGTATCTCTGGCCCTCTCGGTAATGCACATCACTTAAGCCTTGCAAGCATTACAACTAATGAGTTAGTTGCGAGATGATGTATTACGGAACGAGTAAAGAGACTTGCCGTAACGAGATTGAACTAGGTATTGGATACCGACGATCGAATCTCGGGCAAGTAACATACCGATGACAAAGGAACAACGATGTTGTTATGCGGTTTGACCGATAAAGATCTTCGTAGAATATGTAGGAGCCAATATGGGCATCCAGGTCCCGCTATTGGTTATTGACCAAGAATAGTTCTAGGTCATGTCTACATAGTTCTCGAACCCGTAGGGTCCGCACGCTTAAGGTTTCGATGATGCTTATATTATGAGTTTATGAGTTTTGATGTACCGAAGGAGTTCGGAGTCCCGGATGAGATCGGGGACATGACGAGGAGTCTCGAAATGGTCGAGACGTAAAGATCGATATATTGGACGACTATATTCGGAGTTCGGAAAGGTTCCGAGTGATTCGGGTATTTTTCGGAGTACCGGGGAGTTACGGGAATACGGGGAAGAGTATTGGGCCTTAATGGGCTTTAGTGGGAAGGAGCCAGGAGGAGGCGCGCGCCCTCCCAAGCCCAGTCCGAATTGGGCAAAGGGTTTGGGCGCGGCCCCTCTTCCTTCCTTCTCCACTTCCCTCTTTCCCCCTTGACCTAGTTGGACTAGGAAAGAAGGAATCCTACTCCGGTGGGAGTAGGACTCCCTTGGCGCGCCTCCTCCTAGGGCCGGCCTCCTCCTCCCTCCCTCCTTTATATACGGGGGCAGGGGGCACCCCATAGACACACAAGTTGATCTACGGATCGTTCCTTAGCCGTGTGCGGTGCCCCCTTCCACCATATTCCACCTCGGTCATATCGTCGCAAAGCTTAGGCGAAGCCCTGCGCCGGTAGAATATCAAGATGGTCACCACGCCGTCGTGCTGACGGAACTCTCCCTCGACACTCGGCTGGATCGGAGTTCGAGGGACGTCATCGAGCTGAACGTGTGCTGAACTCGGAGGTGCCGTATGTTCGGTACTTGGATCGGTCGGATCGTGAAGACGTACGACTACATCAACCGCGTTGTGCTAACGCTTCCGCTTTCGGTCTACGAGAGTACGTAGACAACACTCTCCCCTCTCGTTGCCATGCATCACCATGATCTTGCGTGTGCGTAGGAAATTTTTTGAAATTACTACGTTCCCCAACAAAGGGCATCCGAGCCTAGGTTTTATGGTTTGATGTTTTGCACGAGTAGAACACAAGTGAGTTGTGGACGATACAAGTCATACTACCTACCAAGCATGTCATACTTTGGTTCAGCGGTATTGTGAGATGAAGCGGCCGGACCGACATTACGCCAGACGCTTACGCGAGACTGGTTTCACCGCCACGAGCACTCGTTGCTTAAAGGTGATTGGCGGGTGTCTGTCTCTCTCACTTTAGTTGAACTGTGGCTACGCCCGGTCCTTGAGAAGGTTAAAACGAGTCTATTTGACAAACTATCGCTGTGGTTTTGATGCGAGGTAAGAACGGTTCTTGCTAAGCCCGTAGCAGCCACGTAAAATTTGCAACAACAAAGTAGAGGACGCCTAACTTGTTTTTGCAGGGCATGTTGTGATGTGATATGGTCAAGACGTGATGCTATATTTTATTGTATGAGATGATCATGTTTTGTAACCGGTTATCGGCAATCGGCAGGAGCCATATGGTTGTCGCTTATTGTATGAAATGCAAACGCCTGTAATTGCTTTATTTTATCACTAAGCGGTAGCGATAGTCGAGAAGCAATAGATGGCGAACGACAACGATGCTACGATGGAGATCAAGGTGTCGCGCCGGTGACGGTGGTGATCATGACGGTGCTTCAAGATGGAGATCACAAGCACAAGATGATGATGGCCATATCATATCACTTATATTGATTGCATGTGATGTTTATCCTTTATGCATCTTATCTTGCTTTGATTGACGGTAGCATTTTAAGATGATCTCTCACTAAAATTATCAAGTAGTGTTCTCCCCGAGTATGCACCGCTGCCAAAGTTCGTCGTGTCGAGACACCACGTGATGATCGGGTGTGATAAGCTCTCACGTCCATCTACAACGGGTGCAAGCCAGTTTTGCACACGCAGAATACTCAGGTTATACTTGACGAGCCTAGCATATGCAGATATGGCCTCGGAACACGGAGACCGAAAGGTCGAGCGTGAATCATATAGTAGATATGATCAACATAGGATGTTCACCATTGAAAACTACTCCATCTCACGTGATGATCGGTTATGGTTTAGTTGATTTGGATCACGTGATCACTTAGATGACTAGAGAGATGTCTGTCTAAGTGGGAGTTCTTAAGTAATATGATTAATTGAACTTAAATTTATCATGAACTTAGTCCTGGTAGTATTTTGCAAATTATGTTGTAAGATCAATAGCTCGCGAAGTTGCTTTCATATGTTTGTTTTGATATGTACCTAGAGAAACTGTGTTGAAAGATGTTAGTAGCAATGATGCGGATAGGATCCGTGATCCGAGGTTTATCCTCATTCTTTGCAGAAGAATTATGTCCTTGATGCACCGCTAGGTGACAAACCTATTGCAGGAGCGGATGCGACGTTATGAACGTTTGGCTAGCTCAATATGATGACTACTTGATAGTTTTGTGCACCATGCTTTATGGCTTAGAATCGACTTCAAAGATGTTTTGAACATCATGGACCATATGAGATGTTCCAGAATTGAAGTTAATATTTCAAGCAAATACCCAAGTTGAGAGATATGAAGTCTCCAACAAGTTCTATAGCTAAAAGATGGAGGAGAATCGCTCAACTAGTGAGCATGTACTCGGATTGTCTGGGTACTACAATTGCTTGAATCAAGTGGGAGTTAATCTTCCGATAAGATAGTGATTGATGAATTCTCTAGTCACCATCACCAAGTTAGTAGAACTTCGTGATGAACTATAGTATGCAAGGGATGATGAAAATGATTCCCGAGTTTTTCATGATGATGAAATCGATGAAGGTAGAAATCAAGAAAGAGCATCAAGTGTTGATGGTTGACAAGATCACTAGTTTCAAGAAAAGGGCAAAGGGAAAGAAAGGGAACTTCAAGTAGATTGACAAGCAAGTTGTCTCTCCCACGAAGAAACCCAAAGCTGAACCAAAGCTCAAACCGAAAGTGCTTACATCGCAAAGGAAATGGTCACGGAAGCGGAACTGCCCTAAATATTTGGTGGATAAGAAGGATGGCAAAGTGAAAAAGGGTATATTTGATATCTGGTGTTTTATGTGTGCTTTACTAGTGTTTATAGCAACCCCTCGGTATTTGGTACTGGTTCAGTTGCTAAGAGTAGTAACTCAAACGGAGTTGCGAATAAATGAAACTAGTTAAGGGTGAAGTGACGATGTATGTTGAAAGTAGTTTCAAGATTGATATGATCATCATCGCACACTCCCTATACTTTCGGGATTAGTGTTGAACCTAAATAAATGTTATTTGGTGTTTACGTTGAGCATGAATATGATTTGATCGTGTTTATTGCAATACGGTTATTCATTTAAGTAAGAGAATAAACTGTTGTTCGCTTACATGAATAAAACCTTATATGGTTACACACCCAATGAAAATGGTTCATTGGATCTCGATCGTAGTGATACACATATTCATAATATTGAAACCAAAAATTACAAAGTTAATAATGATAGTGCAACTTATTTGTGGCATCGCCGTTTAGGTCATATTGGTGTAAAGCGATGAAGAAACTCCATCTGATGGGATTTTGGAATCACTTGATTATGAATCACTTGATGCTTGCGAACCGTGCCTTTTGGGCAAGATGACTAAAACTCCGTTCTCGGAACAATGGAACAAGCTACCGACTTATTGGAAATAATACATACCGATGTATGCGATCCAATGAGTGTTGATGCTCGTGGCAAGTATCGTATTTTTTCGACCTTCACAAGATGATTTGAGCAGATATGGGTATATCTACTTGATGAAACATAAGTCTGAAATAGTTGAAAGGTTCAAAGAATTTCAGAGTGAAGTGGAAAAATCATCGTAACAAGAAAATTAAGTTTCTGTGATCTGATCACGGAGACGAATATTTGAGTTACGAGTTTGGTCTTCAATTAAAACAATGTGGAATAGTTTCATAGCTCACGCCACCTGAAACACCACAATGTTATGGTGTGTCCAAACATTGTAACCGCACTTTATTGGATATAGTGCAATCTATAATGTTTCTTACCGATTTACCAATATCGTTTTGGGATCATGCATTAGAGATAGCTGCATTCACGTTAAATAGGGCACCATCTAAATCCGTTGAGACGACACTATATGAACTGTGGTTTAGCAAGAAACCAAAGTTGTCGTTTCTTAATGTTTGGGGCTGCGATGCTTATGTGGAAAAGTTTCATCCCGATAAGCTCGAACCCAAATCGAGAAGTACGTCTTCATAGAATACCCAAAGGAAATTGTTGGGTACACCTTCTATCACAGATCCGAAGGCAAGATATTCGTTGCTTAAGATGGATCCTTTCTAGAGAAGGAGTTTCTCTCGAAAGAAGTGAGTGGGAGGAAAGTAGAACTTGATAAGGTAATTGTACCTTCTCCTTATTGAAAGTAGTTCATCACGAAATCTGTTCTGTGACTACTACACCAATTAGTGAGGAAGCTAATGATGATGATCATGTAACTTGGATCAGTTACTACCGAATCTCGAGGTAAACCAGAGTGAGATCCGCTTTTGAGTGGTACGGTAATCCTGCTCGGAAGTCATGTAACTAGACCATGATGAACCCACGAACTATGAGGAAGCGATGATGAGCCCAGATTCCGCGAAATGGCTTGAGACCATGAAATCTGAGATGAGATCCATGTATGAGAACAAAGTATGGACTTTGGTGGAGTTGCTCGATGATCGGCAAGCCATATTGTATAAATGGATCTTCAAGAGGAAGACGGACGTTGATAGTAGTGTTACTATCTACAAAGCTCGACTTGTCGCAAAAAGGTTTTGACAAGTTCAAGGTGTTGACTACAATGAGATTTTCTCAAGCTGTAGCGATGCTTAAATCTGTCCAAATCATGTTAGCAATTGCCACAATTTATGAAATTTGGCAAATGGATGTAAAAACTGCATTCTGAATGGGTTTTCGGAGGAAGAGTTGTATGTGATGCAACCGAAGGTTTTATCGATCCAAAGGAGCTAACAAAGTGTGCAAGCTCTAGCGATCCATCTATGGACTGGTGCAAGCATCTCGAGTTGGAATATACGCTTTGATAAGTTGATCAAGCATATAGTTTATACAGACTTGCGGTGAAGCCTGTATTTACAAGAAAGTGAGTGGGAGCACTACAACATTTCGATAAGTATATGTGAATGACATATTGTTGATCGGAAATAATGTAGAATTATTCTCGCAAAGCATAAAGGAGTGTTTAAAAGGAGTTTTTCAAAGAAAGACCTCGGTGAAGCTGCTTGCATATTGAGCATTAAAATCTATAGAGATAGATCAAGACGCTTGATAAGTTTTTTCAATGAGTACATACCTTGACAAGATTTTGAAGTAGTTCAAAATGGAACAATCAAAGAAAGAGTTCTTGCCTGTGTTACAAGGTGTGAAATTGAGTAAGACTCAAAACCCGACCACGGCAGAAGATAGAAAGAGAATGAAAGTCATTCCCTATGCCTTGGCCATAGGTTCTATAAAGTATGCCATGCTGTGTACCAGATCTATTGTATACCTACACTGAGTTTGGCAAGGGAGTACAATAGTGATCTAGGAGTAGATCACTAGACAGTGGTCAAAATTATCCTTAGTGGAATAAGGATATGTTTCTCGATTATGGAAGTGACAAAAGGTTCGTCGTAAAGGGTTACGTCGATGCAAGTTTTGACACCGATCTGGATGACTCTAAGTCTCGATCTAGATACATATTGAAAGTGGGAGCAATTAGCTAGAGTAGCTCCGTGCAGAGCATTGTAGACATAGAATATTTGCAAAATACATACGGCT
Organism: Aegilops speltoides; assembly: GCA_021437245.1. Taxonomy (NCBI): domain Eukaryota; kingdom Viridiplantae; phylum Streptophyta; class Magnoliopsida; order Poales; family Poaceae; genus Aegilops; species Aegilops speltoides. Next base: position 94,943,746 of record CM038147.1, read on the forward strand.
CTGAATGTGACAGATCCGTTGACTAAACTTCTCTCACGAGCAAAACATGATCATACCTTTGTACTCTTTGGGTGTTAATCACATAGGGATGTGAACTAGATTATTGACTCTAGTAAACCCTTTGGGTGTTGGTCACATGACGATGTGAACTATGGGTGTTAATCATATCTGAGATATGATTATTGGTGTTCAATCACATGGCGATGTGAACTAGATTATTGACTCTAGTGCAAGTGGGAGCTGAAGGAAATATGCCCTAGAGGCAATAATAAAGTTATTATTTATTTCCTTATTTCATGATAAATGTCTATTATTCATGCTAGAATTGTATTAACCGGAAACATAATACATGTGTGAATATATAGACAAACAGAGTGTCACTAGTATGCCTCTACTTGACTAGCTTGTTAATCAAAGATGGTTATGTTTCCTAACCATGAACAAAGAGTTGTTATTTGATTAACGGGATCACATCATTAGTTGAATGATCTGATTGACATGACCCATTCCGTTAGCTTAGCACCCGATCGCTTAGTATGTTGCTATTGCTTTCTTCATGACTTATACATGTTCCTATGACTATGAGATTATGCAACTCCCGCTTGCGGAGGAACACTTTGGTACTACCAAACGTCACAACGTAATCGGGTGATTAAAAGGAGTACTACAGGTGTCTCCAAAGGCGGATGTTGGGTTGGCGATTTCGAGATTAGGATTTGTCACTCCGATTGTCGGAGAGGTATCTCTGGGCCCTCTCGGTAATGCACATCACTTAAGCCTTGCAAGCATTACAACTAATGAGTTAGTTGCGAGATGATGTATTACGGAACGAGTAAAGAGACTTGCCGTAACGAGATTGAACTAGGTATTGATACCGACGATCGAATCTCGGGCAAGTAACATACCGATGACAAAGGGAACAACGATGTTGTTATGCGGTTTGACCGATAAAGATCTTCGAGAATATGTAGGAGCCAATATGGGCATCCAGGTCCCGCTATTGGTTATTGACCAAGAATAGTTCTAGGTCATGTCTACATAGTTCTCGAACCCGTAGGGTCCGCACGCTAAGGTTTCGATGATGCTTATATTATGAGTTTATGAGTTTTGATGTACCGAAGGAGTTCGGAGTCCCGGATGAGATCGGGGACATGACGAGGAGTCTCAAATGGTCGAGACGTAAAGATCGATATATTGGACGACTATATTCGAGTTCGGAAAGGTTCCGAGTGATTCGGTATTTTTGAGTACCGGGAGTTACGGGAATACGGGGAAGAGTATTGGGCCTTAATGGGCTTTAGTGGGAAGGAGCCGAGGAGGAGGCGCGCCCTCCCAAGCCCAGTCCGAATTGGGCAAAGGGTTTGGGGCGCGGCCCCCTCTTCCTTCCTTCTCCACTTCCCTCTTTCCCCTTGACCTAGTTGGACTAGGAAAGAAGGAATCCTACTCGGTGGGAGTAGGACTCCTTGGCGCGCCTCCTCCTAGGGCCGGCCTCCTCCTCCCTCCCTCCTTTATATACGGGGCGGGGGCACCCATAGACACACAAGTTGATCTACGGATCGTTCCTTAGCGTGCAGCGGTGCCCCTTCCACCATATTCCACCTCGGTCATATCGTCGCAAAGCTTAGGCGAAGCCTGCGCCGGTAGAACATCAAGATGGTCACCACGCCGTCGTGCTGACGGAACTCTCCCTCGACACTCGGCTGGATCGGAGTTCGAGGGACGTCATCGAGCTGAACGTGTGCTGAACTCGGAGGTGCCGTATGTTCGGTACTTGGATCGGTCGGATCGTGAAGACGACGACTACATCAACTGCGCGCAGTTAACGCTTCGCTTTCGGTCTCACGAGAGTACGAGACAACACTCTCCCTCTCGTTGCCATGCATCACCATGATCTTGCGTGTGCGTAGGAAATTTTTTGAAATTACTACGTTCCCCAACAGAATTTGCCTATATGATGAGTGAAGAATATCAAATGTCTATGATGGGAGAATTGAAATTCTTCTTAGGTCTTCAAATTAAATCGGCAAGCAAGAATGGCATATTCATATCTCAGAGAAATACCTCAAAGATGTCTTGAGGAAATTCGCATGCAAGATTGCAAAGGCGTCAAAATTCCTATGCCCACAAATGGCCATCTATGCATCGATGAAAATGGTATTGACTTGATCACAAGGTATACCGCCCATGATTGGTTCTTTATTGTACTTATGTGCATCTAGGCGGATATAATGCTTAGTGTTTGCATGTGTGCCCGATTTCAAGCTGCACCAAGGAATCACACCATAAGGCTGTGAAGCATATTCTTCGATATCTAGCTCACACACCAACACAAGGATTATGGTACCCCAAGGGCTCGCTTTTGATCTCATTGATATTCGACTCGACTATCTTTGGTGATCGTGTGGACCGCAAGTCAACATCCGCACTTGTCATTTCCTCGGACGATCTTTGGTGCGTTGGTCCTCGAAGAAACAGAATGCGATCACCGCTTCATCGCTGAAGCTGAATACATTGCTGCTGGCTCATCTTGTGCTCAACTACTTTGGATGAAGCAAACCCTCATGGACTATGGCGTCAACGTGAAGAATGTGCCTCTCCTCTGCGACAATGAGAGGGCCATCAAGATTGCTCACAACCCAGTTCAAAGACTCAAGACTAAGCACATCCAGATTCGTCATCATTTTCTTCGTGATCATGTGTTGAAGGGCGATATCTCCATCGAGCATGTGAAGACTGAAGAACAGCTAGCTGATATCTTCACTAAGCCCTTGGATGAGAAGAGATTTAGCAAGTTGCGGTGTGAGCTAAATATCTTAGAATCTTCGAATGTTCTTTGAAAAGGACACACATCCTAACTCTTATGCAGAATTGATGACTTATATGTGCAACACATGAAGAAACGTTTTTCTTCAATCAATGAAGAATAACATTCTAAGTGTGAAGAAATTAATGAAGAATTTGATTCTCAGAACCCTACGACAATTGTACGCGGTGTCTGAAATCATCATTCTTATACGGTGGGTTACGCCACCACAAAAGTTGAAAATCTTCAATTTGAGTTTTTTTTCATTTTTGAAATTCCTCAGTTTTTCAAATTCTTCAACTTTGCAAAATCTTCAATGTTCCGTCATTTTTTTATTGGCTATATATATGTGAGTTTATGTCCTCTACGGCATTCACTTATTGCTATTTCTTCAAGTTGTGATTTCCGCTAAGTGAATGTGATCGGACCCTTCCCCCTCTATGCTATACTCAACCCAATCTATTCACAAATTCTTCATGTGCGTTCTGATTGAAACTCGTTCAAAGTCTTCACTGTGTCCTTGACAGCTGAAGAAATTGCGAACGAAATTTTAAAACAAATCTTATTCAGATTTTCGGTTTTACCGCTCAAACCTTTCCGCTTCCCACGATACATTCGTTTATTCACCCACGATCTTACACGATCTCATCTGCACAGTACGTGGGTGACACATGTCGCGTGAAGGAGAAAGGGCAGGGGCATGTTCGTCCCAAAATCTTCGGGCGAACAGTTTTTCACCGTGGCTATAAATACCCCTCTCCCTTCCTTACTTCATTTACTCCGCTCGGTCGCTGTCTCTCGCTCGAGCTCTCCTGAAACCCTATCGCCGCCGGTGAGGAAGAGCTTCACTGCCTCGACCTCGTCGCCGTTGTACTCGCGCCAGCTGCGGAAATCTTCACTCCGCCGTCGCCATAGCTGTCTCCCTCTGCCAAGTTAGGGCGTGGGAGATCCAACGTGACGAACTTCACTACAGTTCATCTCTGTTCGTCGTGTTCTTCAGTTCGGGTAATTAAAAGTAACTTTTATTACTCACTTTGATTCTCAAACTTTTCTAAAAATCTTCAAAGGTGTTTTGTTCCTCAAATCTTCACATATAAACACCTCACACACTATATGCTCTTGATTTATCTCTCTAAGCATTCATTTCTTCAAGATTCCTCAATTGTACGGATTTTCAATCTGTACAACTCTGGAACCTAAGACGAAACGCTTAGTGAAATTCCTCAAGGCTCAACTGGTCAAATTCCTCAAAACTTGTTCCTTTTGAAAAATCATCTGAGAACGATATGACCTCTCCAAATTCCTCGCACCTACACTCTGCTCACAGTACTCATGTCCATTCTTTGAATCACTAGGTTCTCATCAACTTAACTCATTTGCAGCATTCCTCGAAGAAAACTGCATACTTCTTTGAGTGTTCTATTGTTCAAATTCCTCATCCAAGAAAATGGCGAGAAGGCAAGAGACCGCAGAAGGGAGGAAAGAAACCAGAGGTCATGACCGCCTTTGAGATCCCTCGATGAAATATACAAAGATTATCTTTTTGATGAAGCCAAGTTTGGCAAGGAGACCAAAAATCAGCGCAAAGTGCGCATCCAGAGGATAGAACGACGATGGGCACGAGAATGGAGGGAATATCACTATGTTACTCCCAAGTACATGAGGAAATTCGCCTTAAACCCTCCATGCCTAAGAGCTCCATTGGCACCTGGCCAAGTCACTGATCCCACCAGCATCAAGCGTGGTGAAGACTTTCTTGAAGAATGGTCCAGCGCCAAGCCAAATTGGCAAGACAGCCAAGGAGGCAAGTGAGGAAATTCAATGAGGATTCTGCTGCTGCTGCTGTTGCTGAGACCTCGGTCAAGCCGAGGAAATCAATGCCAAGAAGCCTGCTCGCAAGCCAAGTGCTTCACCATCAGCGCCCTCACGGCCCGGTTCCTCGGCCCGCCCTCACGGCAAATTCCTCGACCGCTTCGCTCCCTCAAAATCCTCGGCAGCTCCTCCAAGTCCTCAACTCCTGTGCATCCGCTACATGTCAAAGGACTCGGGATTTCTCGATTGCTTCGTGTCTCAAAGCAAGTTCCTCACCGCATCAATGTCCTCATCAGCCCCACTCTCATCAAGACAAAAGCAAGCTGCTGGACGCGGTCCTCGCCAAGTCCTCGAAAGAAACAGGTTGCCTTCAACGTGCCCTCTGATGATGAAGCTTCTGATGAAGAACTCGCAGAAATCATCAGAGACAGACTGACAAAGGCCGCTAGAGCCAAAGGAACAATCAGTGCCTCTGCTTTTGGATCCGAAGAAGATCCTTGACTTCATCGACTGTGGCATCAAGATCCAAACACTCCCATTCTCGATCCGCCATCGACTCTGGTCAAAGTCATATCTTGAACCATTTCATCGTCAAGAGAAATGGAAATTTGAAAAGGCTCGTGAGATAAAGAGAACACAAGCCGAAGGAGAAGCTTCGACGAAGAACATCATCAACGACTCAAGAACTTCTCAAAGCTCAATCTGAAATCCAAGCCCTCAAAGAAGGATTTCGATGCTTACAATGCTTGATTGGCAAGGAGTCAAGGTGAGATTCGTCAATTTGACAAAGAAAATGACAACCGTTGCAGCCCCATCGCAACAAGAAAATCCTCAGTGAAGACTCGCTCACTCTTTGAAGAACATGCCAAGATCGCCGATGCCTTTCACTGGCGATGAGAATACTAGTTCGTGGCTGATGACTCTATTCCACCATTGAAGAAATTCCTGTGGCATCCACTAGCGGTGCGCTTGAAGAAATCAAGAGATCAGGTAATCGCACGGGCCATACCAAGAAAGCGAACCACGATCCTTAGCTCCCTCGCGCCAACACCAACTCCAATTCTTCCTTCTGCTTATGAAGTGAAGAAAACAAAGGCTGCAGAACGAGCTGCAGTGAAGAAGAGGAAGGCATCTGCTGCGTCAAATTCTTCGGCTGCGAAGAAAATGAAGCCAATGACGAGCTCGATTGAAAATCCCATTGATGCCGTTCCCATTTCCTCCATGTCGTCTAAAGAAATTGTTCCTTATGGAGAAGACTACAAGATCCCAAGCGGATCTGATGAAGATAATCAATCTGTTGCTACCTCAGAACAGCTTGATGAAGAAATTGAAGTGGAAGCATTCCCTTCACCGCCGATTGTTTCTCACCCGTGCCTCGGTTCACACCAAGAGGCTGGTGTTGAGGAAATTGAAAAGAAGATGAAGACGTGGATATTGGATGCACTACACCGGTGATGAACGATGACTTTTGGGAAAGTCAAGATCCCAATACTCCTCTCTTCACTCCAATTCAACAAATACCTCACCCCGGCTACAACTGCTCAATTGGGCTCAAGAAACTCATCCCACATCGCTTGTTCATGAAGAAATTCCAGCCACTAGTGTCAAGAACCCGCCGTTGATCCCCAGATTGCACAAGAAGTGGAACCAGAAATTCTCACTGAAGCACACGAGATCGCGATTCACGAGGTTGTCTTTGCAAATCATCGATATTCCTCTCGCCCAAACCAAGAATCTGTTCTCAAGCAAGCAAAATTCAAGGTGAAGACTTCTTTTACGAGCATGTGTTCTTCATCGCTTATAATCCATATGACTATGCTCGCATGAGGAAAAGACGCTCGACTCCTACTCAAGCAAACTTTTTTATTCCTCGCTATTTGACAAGGACAAGATCTTCGACCATGAGCATATTCCTCATGTGGATATGGAATCACTACCATGCTTCGAGCCAGTCCTCAGAGTTATTCACGATGCAGGGTTGCTGAATTTCTGCACTGATATCTGTGACTGGAATGAAGAACTCATTCTTCAGTTCTATGCCACTTTGCATATCACAGGCGATGCTGAAGATGTCAATTCATGGGTGCTGGATTGGATGACTGAAAACACTCACTACAAGGCACCAGCAACTAAATTGCTTCGTGTCCTTCCTCTTGATCCTCCCCATGAAAGTGCACGTTGCATCTACAATGACCGCGAGCTGATTGATCATTATATGCAAGTGCTCATGAAGCCGTTGAAGCCAGGTCAGGCCCCTCGAACCAAATTCCTCGTCAAGGAATTGCTGTATGTGCCTCGGACTGTCTATCGAATTCTGACGAAGACAATGAGTCCCATCAAAGGCCACAACTCAAATGATGAAGATGTCGTTGGCATCATGAAGAACATGCTTTTCAACATCATTCATGGCGTTCCCGTCAACTTCCATGATTTCTTCATGAGGACTCTGGCTAATGTTGCAATGTCACCTTTTGAGCTGAAGCCATATGCGCCTTGGATTATGAGATTCATAAGGGCAAGATCTTCACTAAATTACAAGGTCGACACTCAACCATGGTAGCTACTTGCCACCCATTGAAGTCCTCGTTTACCGCCACATCATCATCGATGATAAGGGCAAGGCAGCTGCTTGTGATTGATGAAGCACTCGTCCATTGGGATGGTCAATTCCGTCTCGCCACATCTTACTCCACCAATGACGATTCTGCAACACATGACTCTGCCACAAATACCTCAGCCAAGCAAAAGCCTCAAGCAACGGCACCCAGCGTGATGACTGACCGTGAGTTACTCCTCAGTCTTCATCAGAAGGTTGAACGCAATCAGAAATGGGTGAAGCGTCAATTTGCTGCAATTCTTCACAACATGACCTCAACACATAATGCAGTGAAGAAAATTCAGTATTACCTCCATGAAACCCTCAACCGCACCTGGGCTATTCTCACTCATGTATATTCCACGGAAGAATTGAAGACTATGGGTCTTCAGGAAGCATTTGACTGGTCTGCACCACCTCCGAAGAAATTCAAGAGAGTCAAAGTTCCTGATCCGGTGGCGGTTCTTATTCTTCATCGCGTGAAACCGATGAACATGAAGATTTGGACGACACTGCGGCAGCCCTACCTCAACAACCAACCACGACAACGCCGCTCCTCCATCGACTTGAAAATCTTTAGGGCGTTAGTCCTCGCCGATCCTTTTGGTCATTTGATGACAAAGGGGAGAAATCTGAGTTAGTCTTCAAGCGGGTTTATATTATGGGCGTTTTATTAAGTTACAACTCTCGCTCTTCCAAAACTTTTATTGGATCGAGTTGTAATCTTAAATCGATGGTGCCTTGATACTTTTGGTCGTGCTCGATGCTTTTGATGCTCGAGCTCAAACTTTTGATGTGCTATTCCGCATGCTTATTCCTTGTTAATATTATTGCACGATGTGAATCTCATCAGCACCATATTTCATCATGCATTTCAAATTCTTCATATTATATATCAAATGCGTGTATGAATTACAAGATATAGGGGAGATCTCCATGATTCAATTCTTCAAATGTGCATCGCCTCAAAAGCAAATTCCTCACTATGCACACATTCGTGGGGAGTTCTTCTATATCTTGCAATCAAATTCCTCAATATCAGATTTACACTTCATATGTTTATCCTCGTTGAAAACTTAACCTATGTTGTCATCAATCACCAAAAGGGGAGATTGTAAGTGCATCTAGTGCCCTTAGTGATTTTGGTGTATTGAAGACTTATAGGTTAAGTAATCGATGCGTTTGTGAGTGTACACAGGTCTATAAGTCTATGAGGAGTTTGATATTTACAGAGAAAGTCGACCCTAAAATGAAGTTCTTCATTCAAGACTTTGATATTTCAAGACTTTTCAAGACTTTGAAAGTGAAGAAATTGGTGTGACCTTGAAGACTTGATATTCATTCGAGGAATATGAAGCGTGAAGACTTTTGTTTTCGTAGTTTCATTTCTCTTTCTTGAGTCATAGGAAATACCGTCATTGTTAAAGGGGTCGAGGAAATACTAAGGAAAATTTTCCATGTGATGCTCAACTCAAAATCAAACCTACCAATCCCTTCGAGTGAAGCCATTGAAATCTCATACTGATTCAATCAAATTCTTCAAAGGATGAGACGCGGTTCTTCCGGTCATCGATGACTTTTTTCGATCGAGGAGTTAGGAATTCGCCAGTCGAATTGCCTACACAAATGAGGAACATGATAGCCCCGAGGAATTTGAGAGTCAAATTTCCGACCGTTCTTTGTCGCGCTACCGCTGTCCCAAAATATCTTATCCACCTAACGGTCATATCATTGAAGGGCATTTATGTCTTATCATGTCGGGCTGCTCCCTAGGCTATAAATAGCCGCCCGTACAACCACTAGCTGGTTGGCTGCTCCGAGAGAACTTGACACTTGTCATTTGAGAGCAACCCATCCTCCGAGGACTTTGAGCGAAAATCATCAAGTGAGGAAAATCCCAAAACCAAACCCCCACAAACCCAAAGTGATTGAGCATCATCAAGAAATTGATCTGCGTGGATCCGACGCTTGTTACCTTTGAAGACTGTGCTTCTTCCAGACGGTTAGGCGCCAAGGTCTAGAGCATCCAAGAGGAATTGTGGATCGCCGAGTGACCAAGTTTGTGAAGGTTTGAAGTCACCAAGACTTACCACGAGTGATTGGGACGAGGCTGCGTGGTCTTAGTTCAAGGAGAATACGGTGAGGATGGGTGTCTGAGTTGCGCTCGAGATCGGGTGTCCGGACTGTGTGTCCTTGAGTTTAAATACTCGGCCGCCCAACCAGACGCATAACCGAGACAGCGAGCTTGAACTGGTTTACCAAATCATTGTCTTCACCAACCGACCGGTTCTATTTCCTCACCTCTTTCATTTCCTCATTCTTGTGTTGAATGTTGTTCATATCGTGCTTGAAGACTTTGATCAAGACTTTCACAAATTCCTCGTTCAATTTCTTCATCTGTTTGTCTTCATCTTGCTATCCTGTGTTTACGCTTTCCGTACTCTGTTTTAGTCTTCGTTTCATCATGCCGACTATATGTGTATCTGTTATGTTTACTTCGAGTACATATTCATTGCAAGTAGTTCTTCGCTAAGGAATTTCCTCACCAGCAAATTCCTCAGTGAAGAATTCATAAAAATCGCCTATTCACCCCCCCTCTAGTCGATATAACACACTTTCACTCCTCCTCCAAAACAAATCTAGGGTTCGTGCCTCTCCTCGGCGCCGCTGCAGGTCCGCCTCGTCTCCAGTGGCCTTAGGGCCATGGGGGCACGATGGATCTTGGCAAGGGTCGGCGGGAGGGCTTCGTTGTTAGTTGTTGCTTCAAGTTTTGTTAGGGTTTGTGTCCTGCTCAGGAAGACGAGACGGCGACGGCTCCCTGAAAATGGAATAAAGGTCTCCTCGCCTAGCCCCCGTTCCGATGGTGCGTCTAGCATCATTGGTGGGCGTGTGGAGGTGTGTCTCCGGCGGATCTATCGTCGATGGATGTGCTTGGATCTGGTTGTTATTCGTCTATGTTCGTGTGTCTTCGGGTTGGATCCTTTTGATCTACGTTATTCTTCATCGGAGATGGTTGCTGTTCTGGTACGCTGGTCCTATGGGGCCTTAGTACGACGACTTCCCGACTGTCTACTACAACAAGTTGTGCCCGACTCCGGCGAGGGAGGGGCGATGACGGCGGCGCGCCTTCGGCTCGCTTCAGTGCTTGTAGTCGTCAATGGGTGGTCTATGGATCTATATGTAATTTTTGTTATTTCTGGTGTTCTTTGTACTGCCATAATTGAAGATGAATAGATCGAAAGCTTTTTCGCAAAAAAAAACAAGGTGTAGATCACCACAGACCGGCAACCCCACCAACTCCACTCCGAACCCATCTAGCCCACTACTCGCAATATCTTAGCACTCCGGACCTCCCCGCTAAAGTCCACAGGCGTAAATCCTCGAAAATGAGTTGGACCGTGCCCCGCACATTGCATATGGTGCATGTGCCAAATACGCGGCCGTTCCGTTGCTTCCATAGCGCCCGTTCCATTGCGGAGAATCGATCCCTATCATATTCTTTATTGAGCTTGATCTCTATCATATCTAGTGACGCTTGGGGTGTGTTTGGTTGTAGTTGTGAATAGTACCCGCGTTGCATACACATCTCAACCCAGCCTGGCTCTAGAAAAATAGCCTCATATGCGACATCTGCAAGTTGTTTGGTTGCCTGCATATGGACTTCATGCATTAGGGATCAACTTTGGCATGTTGTTTGGTTGCCTCCATTGTCTCGGCACATACAACTACACGCTGTTTGATTGCCCGCATGGGGTATGATTAAGAGCTAGCACTTGCACTTAGCACATAGGGTTAAGAGCTAGCAGAGGAAGGGGAGAAGAAATGCAGTGTGCGCCGGACCATGGCGACTGCGGTGGACAGTGACCGTGGCGCCGTGTTCGACATGACGAGCACGGAGTCATGGGCAAGCGACCCCGTCGGCGAACTAGTTGGAGTGCTCGTGCAAAGACAGTGGACAGAGGAGGAGAAATGCAGTGCTCACGCCATGGCATCGTTAGTGTAGTAGGACGAGAGAGAGGAGCTGAGATGATCGACGCTGAAAATGACTCCAGTGTAGCAGGACGAGAAAAAGGAGGCCGGGAGGAGGAGGCAAAGATGATCGACCTCGTCGGTGGCAGAGAACAGAGGAGAAGAACCCCGTCAGTGTGCGCGCCATGGCGGCTTAACTGCAGTAGGATCATGGAGAGAAGGCCGAGATGAACGATGATGACGATGTCGCTACCACAGCAAGACACGAGAGAGGAGATCAAGAGAAACCATGCCGGCGTGTCTTAAATCATAGCACACATATCCATATGTACACCCATGAGAAATATGTAGATCTTCTCGTCTACGAACGTCGAAACAGGAAACTTGCAACATGAATGTTGTGCAGAACTGCGAGATTAGGCTCCTAGTCAAAGAAAATTTCAAACAATCGATCGTGCGCGACGAACTTGACAAAATTCATCCAAAACAGCTTCAAACGGGAACAAGAAATTGAGCATGTACTGTCGATGAAACTACAAACCGGTCGCCTGAATGGAACCGTAGAATCGATGTGCATCTTTTTCGTGTAGAGCTTACCACGAATCGAAGCATCGTTGTGTACATTAGAGGGGCATGGAAGAGAGGAGATTAGAGAGGAGCTTAATGTAGGTTGAAGAAGACACCAGGTAAACACATTGCATCCCTCCGGTTTCTTCTCTCGCGAGGCCGCTTCGCTGCGCTTCGCTTGGCTCGCTCGAGAAGCTGCCGATCTAAGCGTTTTAATGAGCTGCACCAGAGATGCTTTAAGAAGCTTGCGATGCAGACCTAGTAGTGTATGCGGTCTACCAAACAGGCTGGATCCTTCCCGCGCGGGCCTGGTCGAGATGCATGCACGCAACCAAACACATCCTTGTCAGTTGCTACCAACCCAAAAAAAACTACACATACAGGCACATTGTACAGGTTTTTATAGGTTGAGGACTGCGCGCTCTTCTAATTGGCTCCCCCTGATTTCCATCGGTGGGCCCGTGCGTCTTAATCAATCCAACGGCCAATCAATTTTAAACAACCTGTACAACGCCCGTAAAACTCAGTACGTCTAGCAAAATCCCTACCAACCCACCCACGCCGGGAAATTCAGCGGTTGGCTGCATCTGTTCCCCCTAAATCTCCTCCCGTACGCGGGAAAACGGAGGCGCAAAGTTGCCCGGCCTCCAAAATCTCCTCGCACCTGATTGGTCCAACCGTGCTTCCCACGGATCGCTCCTCCCCCGACCGCATCTTGACCGTCCACGCCCTCCCCATCCCACCACCCAACTACCACGCCCACGGATCGACAGGCGCACCACGGCCGTCGTCCGCACCGTTTAAATACTCCGGCCGTCTCGCCGCCTTTCCCACCAGTCCAGAGCTCGCCATCCCAATCTCTCAGCACCAAACATCTTCTCTTCCGCGCCTCGACGAGCATCAGCGGCTAGCCATGGACGTCTCAGCCACCGGAGCAGGCGCGAAGGCCAAGAAGGGCGCCGCAGGGCGCAAGGCCGGCGGCCCCAGGAAGAAGTCTGTGTCGAGGTCCGTCAAGGCCGGGCTCCAGTTCCCGGTCGGCCGCATCGGGCGGTACCTCAAGAAGGGCCGCTACGCGCAGCGCGTCGGCACCGGAGCCCCCGTCTACCTCGCCGCCGTCCTCGAGTACCTCGCCGCCGAGGTGCTGGAGCTCGCCGGCAACGCCGCCAAGGACAACAAGAAGAGCCGCATCATCCCGAGGCACCTGCTGCTCGCCGTCAGGAACGACGAGGAGCTCGGGAAGCTGCTGGCCGGCGTCACCATTGCGCACGGCGGCGTGGTGCCCAAGATCAACCCGGTGCTGCTCCCCAAGCGGACGGCGGAGAAGGCGCCCAAGGAGGGCAAGTCGCCCAAGAAGGCCGCCAAGTCCCCCAAGAAGGCTTAGGGAGGCCCGCTGATTTGTGTCAGTATGTAATAAGCTGTTTGCCTAGCGGCATCGATGTAATGTTTGTTGTTAATGAAAAAAATGTCAGAAATCTCTGACTTTGCTACTCCTCTTCGCGAAATTCAGCGGTCGGCCGCATCGATTGTCAGGCGAAAGGTCTAATCCTTCTCTTCGCCTCCGAAGCCTGATTTTAATTGTTTGTTCAACAGAACATCAAAAGTGCTACTTAGTAATGATGAACGCCAATTTTTGCTTTAGGAAGTATATATTCCTTGATTCAATTGTAGAAACTGATTAATTAGCGACTTGCAGAATTTCTTGAGCTAATTATGTGTTTTTGACTGCTATTAATCTGTTCATATCATAGATACCCGTGTGCAAGTGTTGTGCCATCAATTTTAGATTTTTGAGCATCTCCATAGATGATGTAAAATACATTATTAAATAATTGAGTAAAATTTACATCATCAAAAAGTATTTTTTGCATCATCAAAATAGGGCACTAGTGCTCCAATCCAATAGGTGATGTAAAATAGGGCACCCACACAACAACCGCTCCACGATTTCATACATATTTGAACCAAATAACATCGAAATCATCATAAATCATCTCAAAATAAATCCTAAATCATCTAAAATAAACACTAAATCATCTCAAACAAATCATCATCAATATTCAAAGATGGTAGCGGTGCCGATCGCAGAGGTCTCTCATCCGTCTCGTTGACGCGTGTGGATAAGGGGTTGCCCGTAATTTCGGCGAGGTGGCGCAAGCAACGCCGACCGAAGCAACGACTCTCGGCTCGATCACGGTGGTCGTGCACCTGCCCGTGGTAGCTCCGACGGCCGGAAGACCTACTCCGGACGACGGCCAAGTAATACTAGAGCCATCACAGGCGCCGACGCTCCGGCCAATAGACGAATCGACTGAAACTCTGCTCAACGACGGATCCAAATTGGCGCTATGGAGGGACCTTCGGCGGCCGTCCGGGGTGATGGAGGTGGGGCGACGGGGTCGTGACAGACTCAGGGGAGGATGAATGAGCGGGTGATGTGGCCTTGCCAGCGGAAATCATCGACCGCATTGGTCGGGTGGAGGAGCGGGCGCGCGACGGGAATGTCCCGCGCGGCAGTTGGTGCTGCGCGTGTTTTGGTCGAGAGGTCCAAGTGATGCAAATTTGCATCACTTGGTGCCCTATTTACATCACGTACATAACTTGAGTAAAAAAATTGCATCTACATCATCTATTGGAGCACTGTTTTTATGCCTTGGTGATTTAAAAATTATTGTTTTTATGTCTATATCATCTATTGGAGATGCTCTAAGTAGCCATTTAGATTCATAGTGGGAGGACTCAACTGTCTTCTGATTAGAACTGCAATAGAACTCCCTCTAGAACGAGCATTGAAATTTGGAAGTACTAATTGGCCTGCCCGCTGTGTTGTGTTTGGAACGTAGAAATTTCAGTGAGAAGCTTTAGGGAAAAACTGTTACTTTGGGCCAAAAGATATCGTGGTCGTATGCACATCAGAGTGTCAAGTCAGACCGCTGCAGATTCTATTTTTGGAGGAGGGGGGGGGCAAATCTGACCCCTAAACGTCCACGGACAACGACGGCCCAGCCCCTCATTTGTCCGTCCGGGTAACCCCACTAGCGCAGAAAAGTCTAGCTATGGCATGCCAAAAAGTACCTTGCTGGCGTAGGAGTCCGACGCCACCAATATGGCGCCAGTGTTAAAATATAGCGGTGGCGTTGGTTCTTACGCCAGTAGAGTTTCTGATATCTATGGCGTTGGATAAAGTGACACGCCGGTAATGTCAAATATACCTACGACGTTGGTACATCTCCACACGTCATAAATATGGAGAAACATTAGAGACGTGGCATATACTTCCGACACCACTACTTAGTTTGAAAGCATAATAGGAAAAACGCTACCACGTCAGCCGAAAAACGGTGCCGTGGCAGCATTTTTTAAGATAAAAAATATTTCTAGCTAGGTAACATTAATTAAAGTACATCCATGATAATTATGTGTACCACTTAAAAATTAAGATAGCTAGGCAAAGTTTTGAAGTACGATAAGACGACAGAATGACATGTGTAGCTAATCGAGTAGTTTACAAAACTCTAGCTCTCACTATCCTATTACATCAATAATAAGGATCATCAGTGTATTTCTTCATCGGATCCGCAAGAGACACCGGTCCGTCAGCATCGCGACCCTGCTTATTAAGACGAGTTTTATCTCCTCCAAGCTGGCAGGTGCGCCGCCGTTGAAAACGCCCGGCATGGTGGATGACATCCTTGTTGAGGATGGTAGCAAACTTGACCTGGATGCGTCTGAAGTCATCTCTACTATCTCCCGGGCTAATTTCCCCCATTTTCTTTCCCGATGCGATGATGTCAAAGTTCTTTTTAAGGTGTTGTCCCTGCAGAAGACCGGAGAGCTCCTTCGAAAGGATGGGTTCACCCGGGGAATGGTAAGTCCACCATGCAACACGATGAACTACTTCTTTATTATTCTGAACCGGCTGGCTGGCGGCGGCAGTGCCCTTCTTAGCATTTCCTCGGCGCCTCCTCTTCTTACATGACATGTTAGGCTGGTTGGCTGCACCGCCCGCCAGTTCATTTGCTAGCGTCGCATTGAGTGTGTTTGGACTCAGCAATGCTCCCTTGGATGGTGGCACTTGTGTGTCTGGTGGCGTGAAGTCCCCATTGAACAGTAGACTCTTCTGGCAAGGAACAACACGTAGACTCTTCTGGCAAGGAACAACACGGTGATCAGCTTGGACGCAGGAGGCACAGAGATTGCTTGGATGGGATCAGTAGGCATAGGTCCATCAAGATCAACAGCTGAGTTCTGATATTCTTAAACCAAGAAGAATCGATTGACAAGTAAGTCATCATTATTTACTTGGTCCTCAATGACATCCACATTGTAGTTATGCAATTCAGGTTGACTCTGACCCAAAGGTGATGGTCCTCGACACGACGTCTTTCCATTGTTCATCTGCTTCGAGCTTGTTGGAATTTGGACGTCTCCTAGCCGAATTTGACTCTTCGGCCACATCATTGGCCAACGTAAGCACTGTCCAAGGGTAAGCTGGCTATCCGCACCAGGAGGTTGTATCGGAGGAGCAATATCTTCGTAACCATTTAAGACAACAGACAACTCAACTTTGAAGACCCCCTCAGGCATATGCACTCCGTGCATGATTGTATCTTTCGGGCGAATGATCGAGCTGATTGCAACTTTAATCAGCTCACCATTTACATGGGCTGAGAGACTGCACAGAGTGTCTTCCGTAAGAGCGTCAAGAGCAGCCATTGGCGACGGGTTGCCAATGAAAGAGACAGAAAGGCTGCTATCCTTGGGCGATGCGTCGATGACAATGTTTCCTAGTTCACCGTTTTTGATCCATTTCTTGACGCTCTCGATTATTGAAGGAAACATGGCTTGGGCATGGGCTTTGCTTTGCGTGTTGATGTGTGCTTCAATGTTGGCAGTTGCTGCAGCAGTGGCGGCGATTGTGGCTGCAATTATTTTCTGTTTAATGGTCTGCTTGTTGGATCTCCTTCTCTGCCATCGCTGCTCACGGTCTTCAACATAATGATCGTCCCATTTGGCTCCGCATCCAGCATTATTCACACAACCACCCGCTGGCGGATGCAACAAGTCCTTGCCGAGGGTCACATTGATCGACCGGTTAAGAGAAGTGTTCCACCTAGCCGTGGACCCTTGAGAGCTCTGAGATTTCGCATGCTGCCTTGCCAGTTCTTCTTCAAGTCTTGTAGTTTGGTGATCGGCGAAAAATTCCCCTGACTTATAATCATAATGGTACCGGCCCCTGACATAGTTATATTTGAGGGGGTCTTTGAATTGCTGGAAGTAGTTTGGGATGCCCTTTGCTGCAAGTATAGAGTCCTGCTTGTCCCACACGGGCTTCTTCCCATCAAAACCACGGCTTTCGAGGGTGTGGTTATTTAATGTCTTTGATCGCATATCCTTCCCCCATGTCGACGAGCTTTGCACCACAGGGTTCTCCATATTTTGCATCTTGAAAATGTTCCAGTCATCTGCACTAATGGTAAGCCACTTCTCCTTGATCACGGAGTAATCTTCGTGAACCTCTTTTCTTGCAGTTGATTTCCAAGAACTCAAATTCTTTGAGAACTTATGGATTGCATGGTTGTTTACCTGATTCTTTGGGTACGATAGGTTGTCGTACTCATCAGGAAACTTAAATCTAGCATGCACCCTTCTTATGAGGAGTTCTCGCAGTATTTTTCCCTGAATCCCTTATATTGGACTCGTTGATGGAGCAGACTTCTCGAAGGATGACAAGGGTGTTGCCGTAGTAAGACGCAGCCTTCCGTGGACTAATGGGCTCACCAGTGGAGTTGACTCGAGCGACCACAATCATGTCGGTATCGATAGCATTTCGGCTCCTAGGTTTCTGCTGCTTCTTGGTTTTTGGAGCATCCTCCTCCTCATCCTCAGCACAATACTCATCTGTATCATCTTCATCAGTAGCAGCGTCCTTATTAGGATTACTATCCTCACCAGGAACATCTTTGTAACCACTGCCTTTGATGTAGCACTCATCCGGATTTATATCCCCCGGCCCCTGAAGATCTTCTTCATAGTCATCATCGTTTCCCGCGCGTCCAGAAATACATCTTCGCTATTGGCCGAATGTGTCGAAGAATAGCCCATGTCGGACATCTACAAACAAATATGACATATACTTAATTCGTATACAAAATTCAAATTTTTGGCATGACCTTTGCTAAAAATATGACATATTGGTTGCCAGAAATTTGACAAAAGGAATTTAATCAACGTTTCGACAAAACATTGGCAACCCTATACAGCCCCTACAAACAAATCAGCACCTACAATATATGATTTCAACCACATTTCCTCAAAAATTCGACAAATCCATGTCCATGAACAATTAAATCTTTATGATTTAAGCCACATTTCCTCAAATCCATGTCCAATACAACTCACAATATTGCAAATACAACTAATTTACGCTAAAATATAGATGTGTACCAATTGTAACAAATATGTCTATGAACCTCAAAGAAAATGGAGAGATCTCACTTACCGGCGGAATCGCAGTCTCCGTGCCTGGGCAGAGCGACGTCGGACGCTTTGCAACCCGAGATGATAGAGGCGAGGTCGAGGTGGTTGCCGCCGGCCAGGGAGGAGGGCAGGGCCGAGCGAGCGATGGGGGAGGTGGACGAGGACTTGATGGGAGAGGGGGGCGAGGGCGCGGTAGGTCGACGGGGGCGAGGGCGCGGCAGGTCGACGGGGGCATCGACAGTAGATGACGCAGTGGCGGGCGGCGACGAGGGTGGCGGCAGAGGCCTAAGAGAACTGGAGTGTGTGGGTTTAGCGCAAAACGAAATTTGCCCCAAATTGGCTAAGGGAATGCTGAAAAATAGCTATGGCGTTGGTGACGTCACCAACACCATAGATATTTACCTGCGGCGTTGGCTACGTCGCAAATGCCATAGCTATGTTCCATCATTCCCTTAGCCTCTTTGGGGCAAATCTTCAACCGCCAAGTTCCATTTAGCACTATTTTGCACGTAGCTCTTTTACATACAAAAAATACGTGATAATATTTATTTTAAGATTGAAATACATACAGTCGATACACACTACAATGCTGCTTAATAATAATATATATATATAATTAAGTTCAGCGTCGTTTCTGAATTCTCTCGACAGAAGTTTCTACACCCAACAACGTGTTTCGTCTTCTTTTTGTACACTTTGTTTTGAGCTGGACTTCACTTTCTTCTTGATAGACGTCAGATTGTTTATCATCAACATACTCATCTAGATCTTCCTTCTTGGACAAGTCTTTATCGCTTAGTTCTTTCTGTCTTTTGTACAAAAGACTTCTCACTTCCCGAACCTCTGCACAGACTTCATGTCCGTCCGACTGATTTTCATGTCCGACCTCTTTCTTCATGCCTCCTTCTGGCTTATCATCATGTGTCACCCCTTCTTTGACTCCGGCATCCTCCTCGTCCCCACCATGACTTTTCCATCGTGTATAACTAGGCATGAAACTATGTTTCAACAATTCATCTTCACACGACCAGTGGAAGGGTCAATCAAAACTCCGTTTTCACACTTCTTACATGGACATAATATCTCTGTTTTGCCTCTGCGATTCATATCTTCCAACGCCACCTCGAAGAACTCATTTATAGTTCAATCCATATAAATACATATGTAAGAATTTTTTTCATACCATTTCCTACAAAACAGGTCTTTCAACATGACAATATATAGACCTTTTGCTAAAAAGTGAAAAACAAAAAATTGAGCATATTACCTAGATTAGATCGATATAGTCGTCGATAGATGATATCGGTCCAGGGCAGCAGACGGACGGGTGTATTACTTAGGATCTGCAGAGAGAAACAAGAAGGATAGTGTTCCACGGTATGGGCTAGATACACACAACACTCAATCTATATAGAGAGAGCTGCATATACCTATGGCGTGCTACCAGCTGCGACGCCAACACAATATCTGTTAACTGATATCGGGCCCACTTAAGCACTAATGGTGTTGCCACAACGTCCTACGACACAAGTATCAGACACAGTGCTGGCGTAGGTGTTTTCCCTACGCCAATAGTACTCCACGGAAGGGGAGGATGACCGAGCCCACATACTAATGGCGTACACTTGAATTCCTATGCTAGCGCTATGCATCTACTAATGTCGTATCAAATAAGACGACGCCACCACTATTTGAAAAAGTAGTGCTGGCGTTGGCTGGAAATGGCGCGCCACCAACGAGAGTTGTGGCTAGCACTTTTTCCACTAGTGGCCCATCTATCATATTTATACCCTCATTTTCATGCAAACACTGAAACACATGCATGTAGATCATATAACACACAAAATCACCAATTCACCAATTCATCACCAACCAAAATAAACCATGGCTGAACAATTCAACAAATCAACACAAGTCAAAATAAAATTCAATAATTCATACATAAGCGATACACAAATGAATCAAGCGCCTCAATTGTTGCGCTTGTTAATCTTCTTCTTGTTGAGCAACCACTTCTTGCCTAGGCTAGTGTCTTGCAACATGATCCTCGGCTCTGCCGTGTACCTCGCAAGCTTCACCTTTTGTTTCTCAATTTTCTCCAATGTTGTTGCACTTTCAAGCTCCCATTTTTATGTCTATCATATCCTCTCAATGTTCAACATCTCCCAATTGAACAACATCCTCATTCTTTGCACATCCAAGAAGAGCATGTACCTCTCCTTCATCTTCTCCTTCCTTTTCTCCTACATTTTCATCATTGTCTCCCCCTTGTTGAAAATATGAATTTCCATGACATTTTGCTTGCCACGCCTTCATGCACGAGACTCTCCTTCTCCCACTTCTTCCCCATCACAAATCTATTTTTGTTTGGCCCTGCCCCTTGTCCGCCAGCCCCTCCACTTGGCTCATCATTGCTACCTAATTCAGTGATTGATGATAGTTTGATCCATGATTGTTCTTCATCTTCTTGGTGGTGTTCTTGAGCTCATCATAAAGGGTTTGCCACTTCGGTTTCCCATTCAACACCACCCAAAAATGGGACAAAGTGAACATTTTTCTCTCAAGTAGATGGTACGAAGTGGTGGCCAGTCCCATCTAGCAAGCAAAATGCACACACCTCAATGCCACAAACTAAGCAAACAATAAAAATGACGACCATGTGAAACAAAACTTAAATGGCTATCGATTCCGGTGCCACTTTCATTGCCTATTCACCACTTGCATATAGTAACCATGCATTTTGTTCATTAATTCTTGGATAGTGGCCCATCTATGTTGGAGATATCCCTCGTTGTGGGTGGTGTGAATAGGATGCGACTCCACATAGTGCTCGTGTTCATGGAACCAAGCATGTATTTTTCCCAACACTTCAAGCCCTTTTGCTCGGTTCCACAAAGCTTGTGACCCGCTAAAAGTGCATCTAATCCCCAACGTGGATATTGGTAATTTATGCTGACATATCTCGAAGAATTAATTGTACTTCAAGTATATTTCAGAAAAAGTTTTCTAGGTACAACATTGGAATGAAAAGCGACCCCTACAAATGCTTAAAGACAAGTGTTGGTCAACTGAAAGGATTCGTCATTTTCATTTTAGTGATCCAAGATCACATCGAGTCCATAAGCATGCCGATACTATCATAAATGAGCCTTTTGATCCATGTGCTTAAAGATAAAACTTCAAAACTCCTCAAATTCGTTCAAGAATTTCCACTATATCTAGCTACTAAATTCCATTCGGTGCTACCAAACTACTTCCACTTGGAGACACCAATACAAGCACAAATAGACATTGTTACAAACCCTAGTTCAATCAAAGTCTCCAACATTTTATTCAGAGTCACCGAAGTGACTTGGAAAATTTGTGTTCTCGCATCGAAACTTTCGAGCCAAAAGAATCGATAAATTCAAAGTGTCAATAGAGAGTGTGCCTGTGCCAAGGTGCTCACCTCGGAGCCACCGATCAAATTCACTAGGACCTACCAATGAATCTAAAAGTTGGCACTTTTGTTCAACTCAACATCACTGAGAAAACCAATCGGAGCCTGTGAGTTATGCATAAAGTGTGTAACGGTAAGATTTTTGGTCCTGCCTACAAATAACCCCACCTATCCCACCAGTTCAACTCGAAGCAAACTCCAGTCCCATCATTTGTTCTGAGAGAGAACTCCACCTCCTTGTGTTGATTTCAAAGGGCAATCGACTCCAACCATCAATCACCCCCTTTGAGATCTAATCCCGTGTTGCTTTCCACTCCAACCTTATATAAATCCATAACCAAATTTTAGGAGAGTTTTAGTGTTGAGGAGATTATCTTTTGAAGCACAAGAGCAAGGGATTCATTGCAAGCAACATTGTCTTGTTACTTTTGGAGGGTGTGCGCCTTTTCTAGATCAGCTAGGTGTGCTTAGAAGTCTTCAAGTTTGTGAAGAAGCCAAGAAGTTTTTATGGACCCAGATATCGCCTACTTCATGAAGATCTACTCTAGTGAGGCCAGTCCATCATGGGCGTAAAGCCATGGTGGAATAGATTGGTTGCTCCTAAGTGGACCCTTTGTGGATGAGTGTCCTTCATGGACCGTTCCTTTGTGGAATCTCGCAACTGGAATCCTTTGTGATTCTAAATCCTTTGTGTATTGAAGCCTTCATTTCTACTCCTGTAGATTATGTTGGATTACCCCGAAGAGGAAGGGTGATGTAGCACAGCAGCAGAAAGCATTTTCCTCAGCTAAGAACCAAGGTTTAACCAAACTAGTAGGAGTCAACAAGCTAACAAGATAAGAAACACTTGCACACAAACAAATTAAAAGCTTGCTCCCAACTTGACAAGGGGGTATTGTCAATCCCCTCGTCTTGCTAGTTGCAAGATTAAAAGCAAATAGTGGATAGATAGTGGTACGGAAAAATGAAAAAATAGTGAAAGGAAATAGAAGAGAAATTTTGTAAACGCGAGTATTAATAGAGGATGTACCAAGGGGGCATAGGTTCACTAGTGGCATCTCTCTTGAAAGCATGTAATGTCGTGGCAGACAAATTATTGTTGTGCAATTGATAGAAAAGCAACAATTTATAACTATGATCATTCATGTCTTAATCTTGTATAAGCATTATGTCTGTGATAAATAGACCGTTATCCCACTGCATCTACTACTATTACTCCACCCCAAAACTGCTATCCAGCATGCATCTCAAGGTATTAAGTTTAATGAAAAATAGAGTAACAGAAAGATGACATAATGTTGTCAGAAATAAATCTAGAAATAAGATAAATCCTTGTCATTTTATCCTTAGTGGAAACAATACAAATACATATCTTGTCACATTCTATCACTGGGATAGAAATCACTGCAAGATGAAACCCAACTACCGTGCACCACTTCCTCTAAAGAATTACCCATCTATCTTGGCCAGAGAAGACAAATAACTTGGAACACATACATAGCTACTCAATTATACATCAAAGAAACTTCAAAAGATTCAAATGACTTCCATGAACAATCTGATCATAAATCCACAGTTCATTGGATCCCAACAAACACACCACAATAATTACATTAGATTGATCTTAAAAGAGAACATGGTATTGAAGATCTGAGAGAGAGAGAGAGAGAGAGAGAGAGAGAGAACTATCTAGCTACAACTATGGGCCCGTAGGTCCTAAAGGAACTACTCACACATCATCACAGAGGCAACAAGGTTGATGAAGAAGCCTCCGTTAATGGTTCCCCCCCTCCAGTGGAGCTCTGAAACAAGACTCCAGATGGGATCGCTTCAAAGCAGAGGCATACGGCGGGGCTATTTCTTTTCTGGATGGCTTACGAATGGTCTCGGGATTTATAGGGCTTTTGGAATAGAAATCCTATGGTAATGTTCTCTCAGTCCATGAAATTAGAGTAAGATTTGTTAGATCCGTGTAGTGTACTGATTGTTTGAATGGTATCCGTCTATGCTTAGTGATTAATTGTTTGTTCGGTACAAATGATTTTTTTGCTAATAATCCAACTAGGGTTAGCGTTCCTGCTAATAATTTGCAGCCAGATCTTGAGAATTGACTATCCTACATATATTTGTGCCATGTTTTATCTTCCAGATTTTTAGAATCGATTTTGAATGTCCTACATATATGTATGTGCCAATTTTTTTCTTCCAGATATTGAGAACTGGTTTTGAATGTCCTACATATATGTTTGTGCCATTTCCCCCCATATTGGTATGTACACTGATGAGGCTCCAGCCAGTGGCACCGCCGGTTGTAGATCCTGCACCCGGCAGCGCGGGCAGAAGCGGCCACGCCCCTGGATCTGAGGAACCCGTAGAATCTCGGGTGGACCGCATTAGCGATCTCCTGGATGCCATCCTTGGGGAGATCATCTCCCTTCTCCCCACCAATTATGGCCGCCGCACACAGGTCCTCGTATCTCGGTGGCGCACTTCGTGGCACGTTGCGCCTCTTAATCTCGACTGTCGCCGGCTATCTATCATTCATGATTTTGAACTCCACGGAGCCATCGTCTCCTCCCACCAGGGCTCCATTCAACGCCTCTGCATCCCGGCATGCTGCCTGCTGCACATACCCTGCATGATGGATGCCTGGTCCCATCAATTCAAAAAACTCCAGCAGCTTGAGTTCTACCATTACTACGAAAATAGCTACCACCAACTGTTGTATATGTGCCCTCACCATCGATATCCATCTCATGGTTTTCCTCCTCTCTCCACACCGCCACCTTGGGCCGGTGCTATCTAGCAGACAATCTGGTACAAATGCTTTGACTCCCACTACTAAAAAAAGTTGCTCTTGTGGTGGTTGATCTGTTGGAGGCCTCACTCCACAGCATCACCCACTCTAGTTGCCTTGTCCTGGAGCGCTTGCTGCTTGTGTTTTTGGAAAAGAAATTTGTATCCACTATCTCCAAATAAAGTTGCCTTATCTTGTAAGCATTGGATCTTGTTTTAAAGGACATGAACTCATCATCGAGGATGCCCCTTTGATACGTCTCCAACGTATCTATAATTTATGAAGTATTCATGCCATGTTTATAACAATTTGTATTGTTTTGGTATGATTTGAATGGAACTAACCCATACTGACATTGTTTTTAGTGGGACTACCAGGTGTTGTTTTTTCTGCAGAAATAAATGTTTTTGGAATGGGCTGAAACTTTTTGAAGATTTTTTTCGAACAAAAGAGACCCCCGAAGCTTCATGAGAGGAGCAGAAGAGCCATGAGGCCCCCACTGGGCACCAGGGCGCGCCCGGGAGGGTGACCGTGGCCTGGTACCTAGTGGGCCCCTTGTGGCACCTTTTTGCGTGATTCCAACTCTGAAAATTTCTATAAATACAGAAACCCCTGAAAGTTAACCTAGAACTTCCGCTCCACCGCTGCAAGCCTTTGTACCGAAGCGATCTCATCTAGAGGACTTCTCTGGCACCTTGCTGGAGGGGGAAATCATCACCGAAGGCCATCTTCATCATCCCGGCGGTCTCCATGACGAGGAGGAAGTATTTCATCCTCGACGTTTAGGGTATGTACCAGTAGCTATGTGTTTGATCTCTCTCTCTCTCTCTCTCTCTCTCGTGTTCTTGATTAGGCATAATCTTGATGTACCGCGAGCTTTGTTAATATAGTTGGACCATATGGTGTTTCACCCTCTCTATCTTGTTGTGATGAATTGAGTTTTTACCTATGAGGTTTCACTATTGTCGGACTGAATACTTGTTGGATATGAGAACACTTGATGCATGTCTTTCATATGAATATCTTGGTGAGAATGGGGTATTATATTGATTCAGTTGATGTATATTTTAGCACTCAATTCGCGGATTTCTGAGGTGACATTGGGGTAATTTATGCATAGGGGTTGATGCACATTTTTGTCATACTTTCTCCGGTAGAAATCTTGGGGCACTCTTTGAAGTTCTTTGTGTTGGATTGAATATTATGAATCTGAAGTTGTTTGATGCATATTGAATAATCAACTCATGGATACTTATGGTGACATTGGAGTATCTAGGTGACATTAGAGTTGGTTGATGCGCATCATATCGTGTTATTTTAGTACGAACTCTAGGGCTGTTCGTGACACTTATAGGGATGGCTCAATAGGTTGATTGGAAAAGATAACTTTGAGCTGGTTTCGTACCCTACAACAATTTCTTCTTATGTTCTCCACTCGATAAGAACTTCGGAGTGATTCTTTGTCGCATGTTGAGAGATTTTTATATGATTCAATTATGTTAGCTTTGTTGAGTGATTATACTGGTGAAAGTATGAACCCTAGACCTTGTTTCCAAGAATTGCAATACCGTTTGTGCTCCGTTTTATTACTTGCTACCTTGTTGTTTTTTATTTTTAGAGTATAGAAACCAATATCTACTATCCATACTACACTTGTATCACCATCTCTTCGCCGAACTAGTGCACCTATACAATTTTCTATTGTATTGGCTGTGTTGGGGACACAAGAGATTTGTTGTATTTGATTGCATGGTTGTTTGAGAGAGACCATCTTCGTCCTATGCCTCCTACGGATTGATAAAACTTAGGTCATCCACTTGAGGGAAATTACTAGTGTCCTGGAAAACTCTGCACTTGGAGGCCCAACACGAGTCTACAAGAATAAGTTGTGTAGTAAACATCGTCCTTCACTTCCAAAGTTGCTCCTTGATTATTGATATGCACCTTCGCAAATAACTATGGTCTCTGCACCTAAACTAAACATCTTGCGTGTAATTCCTGATCCGTTTAAAGGTTACAAGATGGTGGTGGCTCCACACTTATTCAGGTATTGTATATTAACATCAACACTTTTATAATCATAAGTTGCATTTTTCATTAGTGCGCATAAGTTTTGTATCACCCCGGAGTACACTTTTGGTACTAGTTTTATGTTCTATGCTCAGTAAAGAGTTTGTCCATGGATAGTCTATCAATGGTGCTAGATTCTGTCAAGACCTTACATAACAGTATGTGGTGTTTTGATCTGAACATGATTATTGACTTGCAGCGATGCTTTCCATGTCTGGAGAAGTTGTATATAGAGGTAATGATTTTACACACACTGAAAGTCCATATATAATATACTAGAATTAACCATTCAGCTGTCGCTCTTTCGACATACTGTTTTTTTAGACATTAATTGTTTTCAATCTTCATGTCTATTTAGGCAAAACCACATGGACAAAAAGGAATTACCAATCGGTGGCATAAGAAGCACCGATATTTTCTTAGTTCTCATGACATTCGTTTGAGGACAATAACGCTGGAAGGATATGCATCCAACCATGCAAACACTAGTTTTCTCACATTCTTCCTTTTGAATGCGAGGGTACTATTGTCCGTGAGGATTAAGTTTTTTAACAAAAAAATTCTGACGGATGGACACATTGAACAACATAAAAAGAAGTTTCAGGTGGACAAAAGGGCTTCTAAACGTGCTCGGCTCCAATTTACAATAGCTTGTCTTCATGTACCGATAGATTTTTCTGGCCCAAGATCTTGATTTTATGGATCAAACCGATTCATTTGATTGTGAGTGCCAAAAACACTGGTTGAGTTAGATGTTATTGCCCTGTTCAATCTGAATTTTGTTTAAATCTGATGATCAATTAATCCTCATGCTTTTGTACCATTTGTAAGCTGGAGTAAGACATTGTTGTCCTTTTCAACTCGGCTTTGACCCATATTTTTTTCATACTGGGCCATTGGCTTCCATTCCTTTAATTAAGACAAAAATATTAGGAGGAATCACAACATAGGGAAAGAACATCACTCTTGCGGGCGATCATTGTTCATTACAGAACCCGCAAGTGTTTAGCGTCCGCCAGCACCCACAAACTTATTTTGAGTTAGCAAACCAAATGGGATGTAATTCTTAACAAGAAAAACTGCATGGTAATGACAGATTTGGATTTTGACATTTGGGACACACTAGGAAAAAGCTTATCCAAGATGGTGTTGACTCGGCCGTAAACATTGAGAAACCTGGTTTTAAAATTACTACAAATCCAAAACTCGCCTGAAAATCATGAAACTGGGCATGGTGTTATGACATGCATGGCACCAACATACTGTGGTAAAAAAATTGTCCAATTTAGGACAAGTTATGGTATAAACTTCTTACAAACCGGAGCTTCTCTCAAGAAGCCTCATGGTTCCGAGAGGGAACTTCTCACCTTTGTGTGCGAAACAACATACACTGTCTCTTCCCACCTTGATTTATTTTACAGAGGCAACATGCAACTATAAGAGTGTCATGCTAAAATATAAGATTATTCAGGATTCATTTTTCCTTTTATACATTATTTGAGTTTTCTAGGCATTTTGAAACAAATAGCTGCCACGTTAGGCGTCGCGGTGCGCTCTACTCGCATCCTCCACGCGCTCGGGTTGTGGACGGCCTTTTCCTGCGTATTCAACTGCTATATGCATATGGTCGCTCGCTGCTGAGGCGGTCGCGGAGCGATCTGCTCGCGTCCCTCCGCGTGCTCTGCTCTCGCGTCCTCCGCACGCGCTCTGCCAGCGGTTGAGGCCGTCACACGATCACGTTGGGGGCCCCATAAGCATGCGGTTGCGCCACGAATGTCGCCACGATGCAGTTACATGCGGCACAATGGAGTTGCGTGCTGCAAAAACTGTCATCCGGACGTGCTGATATTCCAGTCCGTCCGGCCTCCCCATTCATTCTCGTGGCCATTATAATCTTAGTCTTCTTCGACCTTTCGATCACACCTCACAACACAAACAAGCACACCAATGACGACACATATAGAGAGAGGATATCTATCGGCGCTCCAATGAAGTTCGGTGTGCATCAAGTGGAGACCCATGTGAGGGAGAAGGACCTCTTGGTGGTGTACACCAACGACCCGGCTGTGTTGGAGGACTCCAGCAACATCATGAAGTTGTTGCTTGCTCAGGATGACAAGTACAAAGTGGTCAGCATTGACCTCTAGTACACCGACGGCCATGCCGGGTATGATCAGAAGGTTGTCGTCGCCCGGTTGTGCGTGCACCATCACGTCCTCGTCTACTACAACTCCCTGGCCACAAGGCCTTTGGATGAACATTTTTTTTCAAAATAGAAGAACTTTTTTTTCTAATTGGATGAACTTTTTTGCAACTCGATGAACCTTTTTTCAAACTGGATGAATGTTTTTAAAATTGGATGAATTATTTTCTAATTCAATGAACTTTTTTCAAAATCGATAAACTTTTTTCCAGTTTGATAGTTTTTTTTTTCAATTTTCTGCTTTTTGTAAAATTCGTAAACTGTTTTCAAGTTCTTCGTAATGCATTGAACTTTTTTTAAAAAATAACTTCTTTTGACTTGGTGAACTTTTTTGGAATACATGATTTTGTCGAATTTGGTAAAAAAAATTGGACATGCAAACTCTTTTACATGTTTGTGAATGTCATTTAAACTCTGTGAACATGTTTTCAAATAAAATGAAAAGGAATAGCATGTCTACTAGTACTTGTCTTCTTAACTTGACCGCGATTCTCCCAAAAAACAAACTGTTTGCGCTGATATTAGTCACTAGGAGTTCGCTAGTCAAGTGGTTGGCATGACTGTACCGTAGAGCAGCGTTGCTCGATTGATTCCTGGTTGGCAGCCGCCAGTTTCTCAGTGAGCAATAGGAGGCCCCCATAATGCGCGAGAGCTATTTCTCGCTTTAAGCGAGCGGAACGAACCCTCTCGCTTCGAGGTGCTACAGTATTGGCCCGGCCCACCAGCGCTTATTTTTGGGAAAAACAAAGACTAGAAGTATGTGCACGCGAGGGATCGAACTTGGATCTCCTCGTCGTGAGGCAATTCGCTCGTATTGAGTTCCTGTGCAATACGGGGCGCGACCTACTTTTTTTTGCATGGCAATACGTGTCTCATTCATATCATAAAGAACAAAGTACAAATCACGTAAAGACCGACATGACAAAACTGAAAAGATAGTAGAACCTATTTGAAGAAAACAGAAGCTGTTCTTCATACTGGTCTGTACCTTTTCCTGTTTTCTATATTTTTTTATTTTAATACTTATTCAACATTTTTTTCTGTTTTAATACTTATTTAACATTTTTCTGTTTTCTATCATGCCGGTTATTTGAGTGGGCAGTTTTTTTTCTGTTTTTCTTTTTTGCTTTTTTCTTTCTTTCTTCATGTTCTTCTGTGTTATTCGGTTTTTCTTCATTTTTTCGCATTTTTCTTCTTTTTATTTTTCCAGTTTTTTTTGTTTTTCTCATTCTTTTTTGGTTTGTTTCTTCGGTTTCCAATGCCTTTTTCCTTTTATTTTCTTTTTTCGTACATGTCAAAAAACATTTTTTGTATACATGTTCAACATTGTCTGAATGCTATTTAAATACTTTTTTCAAATACTTGTTTAACATTTTAATAGTTTTTCAAAAACATCCAAATACCTTTTCAATATTTTTAATACTTATTCAACAATTTCAAATACTTGTTCAATATTTTTCATACACTCGTTCAACATTTTTAGTACTTATTAAATATTTTGAAATACTTGTTCAACATTTTTATACTTTTTCAAAATTTTTAAATACTAGTTCAAAATTTTATAATACCTTTTCAACATTTTAGACACTAATTCAACATTTTCAAATACGTTTTCAACAGTTTTAATACTTATTCAACATTCTCAAATACTTGTTCAACATTTTTAATACTTATTCAAAAATATTGAATACTTGTTCAACATTTGCTTATTCAAGATTTTTCAAATCGTTGTCAACATTTTTTATTGTGTTTTTGAAGTATATATATATATATATATATATATATATATATATATATATATATATATATATATATATATATATATATATATATATAGAAAGAGAGAGAGAGAGAGAGAGAGAGAGAGAGAGAAAGTATTTTAAAATATAACTAAAAGTAAAAAAGTAAAGCTGACGTAGAAGAGAAAATGGGAAAAGAAAGGCCTTTGCCTCCCGCCGGCTCATCTGGGCATCCCCCGACGCGAGGTGTCCCCATGTGCTCGCATCAAGCGAGAAATAGGGGTGCCCACCTAAGCCAAACCCTATTCGGCGCCTTAAGCGTCCGTTTTAGGCGTTTTGGCAAACGGGCGCATACCCTCCCTGCGCGATGGGCCGGCCCATTTATACCTACCCTATTCGGCGCCTTAAGTGCCCGTTTTAGGCGTTTTGGCAAACGGGCGCATACCCTCCCTGCGCGATGGGCCGGCCCATTTATACCTATTTTTTCTGTTTGAAACTGCAAAAAACATGCGCGCCATGGAAACTCGAACTCGCGACCTTGCGACCTCCCTCCTACAAGCTAAGATGCGGTAGCCAACTACGCAAGTACTTTGCTGTGATCTGCAAGATCCTTTTTATTATTTTATTGCATCTTCTTTTCTTTTTCTTTCCCCTTTTTCCTTTTCTTGTTCCTTTCTTTTTCTTAAACGCATGATTTAAAAAAAAACTCCAGTGAACATTTTTCCCAATTCTTGAACTTTTTCCTCAAAATTGATGAAGTTTTCGAATTCGTGAACTTTTTTTGAAAATCTGTGAACCTTTTTCAAAGAAGTGAACTTTTTTTTATCAAAATTTGCTGAAATTTTTTCAAACCCATGAACTTTTTTTCGAAAATTCCGTGAACTCTTTTCAAATTTGTGAACTTTTCTTATCAAAATTGGTGAACTATTTTAAATCTGTGAACTTTTTGATCGAAATTCATGAACTTTTTTTTAAAATTCGGTGAACTCTTTTCAGATTTGTGAACTTTTTTTTTCAAAATCAATGAACTTTTTTCAAAAGTTATGAACTTATTTTTTAAACCGATGAAAATTTTCAAATTCGTAAATTCTTTTTCATATTTCGATTTTTTTTAAAATAAAATATACTGGGACTGAACCACGGGTCTGGTAGTGTGTGTTTTCGCATTGATAATATCGAAGGCAGTCAGGCGCGGTGGTTATTGCGTCTACTACTTTAGCGTTCGCATCCTTCTTCGAATCCCACTACTCGCAAATTATATCAGCTAATTTTTGTCCGATTTTTTTAGCGAGCTATGCTGGGCCGGCCCATTACCGCTTGCCTTCGGGCGCCCGGTGGCCTAGGCGGCGCTGAGGGCGCCGAAGAGGAGCTCTCCCCGTGGACGGTGGCACAGCGGAAATAGTGACTATACCTGGCCATCCCTCGGGCCGGGCCGGCCTAACCAAGCCCGATGCAAAAAACCAGGCCCGGGCCTGGCCCGACCCTGGCGTCGGGCCTAAAAATCAGGCCCAAGCCCGGCCCGCCAGTGTAAAAGCCCGGCAGGCATCTTCGTTAAAGTGCTAATATGGCGGGCCTGGGCCCGACCCGACCCGTGGACAAGGCTGGGCCGGGCCGGGTCGGGTCGACCAGGTCGGGCTGCCCATGGCCAGGTCTAATAGTGAGGATGTGCTCTAAGAGCATCTCTAACCTATTCGATGTTGGAGGAGTAAAAAATCGGTTTTATTTCTCTAACGCGCATCTACTTCCCCGTCCTCCTGCCCGCCGCCGCCTATTGCCGCATCCCATCCAAGGCGAGCAGCTCGTGCCCGACCTCACCATGGCCGCGACTGGCAGTCCATCCCCATCTATAGCATCCTCGTGGCCAGCGTGACGGGCCGCACCATCCTGTCCCTGGGGCAGTGGTTCCCGGCGCTGAGCCCGAACGCAGACATGTTCTTCGCCGTCAAGGTCTTCGCGGCGGGGGTCGATGGGCCGTGGCAGAAGTTCCCGTTCGTCGGCCTCGTCGCCATGCTCGTGGCCATGGCCACGCTCGGGTCCTTCCAGCGCGCCACGCACGCCAAAAAGGTCGCCGCCATCGTCGGGGCCGACTAGGTGGAGGCCACCCCATCTCATCACGCGCACATCGGTCACTCCCACGACGTGTCAGCCATCGTCGAGGGATTTGAGAACTCGTGAGCTTCAGATTTGCTTGGTCAGATGGTCCGATTTCTATTGCTTTTATGGAGAATGTTGGTGATGGTGATTGTGCTTCACAAGTATTCGACGAAATGCATAAACTAAAAATAAGCTTTAGTCCGCTATATATAGGGGATAGAGGATTGGCTAGATCCGGCTAAAACTTAGTGAAGTAAATGCCCTAAGACGACACTTATACCGCAACACATTGTGATTACGGTGATTCTTTGAACAGTGCATCTATGCCTAAGTTTGGTGTTCCATGGTAGCACATGAGCAAACAATGTCATCCAAGGCCATGTCTGTGTTTAGTGCACTACAGTTGAATCGTTTTCATGGGACGTCCAAGGTAGCCAGATGATGACCGTGTCGTCTCTCTGTCCACCCTGAGACGGACGAACCATGGACTGAGCCATCCGGTAACACCCCATAGATGTCGAATGAGTATCACAAACAAACCGTCGGTAAATCATCAAGATCAACTTAACACCGCATGTGGTGCTCGCCGACACCCGGACACACCCCCTCCTGTCCTGATTTGTTTGTTGCACACCTATGGTACTCCCAGTTCCATGTGCGCCAGAGACTTTTGTTTCTTTTCTTTTCAGTCGCACTCCCCACGAGACGCCCTCTGCCCTTTCCATCCCGCCCTCCGTGCGGCGCGGTGAGAGACGAGAGACGAGACGTGGCGCGGCGCGCCCCACTCGTGTCGCCGCCTGCTTTTTACCGGAGGAGGCATGCGTACCACCCCACGGTCGCAGCAACGTCCACTCGCGGTCCGTCCGCCAGTCGAGGCCGGCGGGGGCACCCAACGTGGCGCCTCGCTATCGCCGCATACCACCGCTGGTTAAAGCCGCGGGGCCGGCCGCTCACATGCGTGCGCGTCCAGATTCCAGTGTGGGGTTCGTCGTCCCGTCTGCTCTGCTGCATGACCGCCTGTGGCTGGAACAGTGGGTGGTACGGGGGCGGGGTCTCTTCGATGCGGTCCATCGCGTTTCGGATCGAATCCAGCGCTAGCTCCAGCTTTCGCGGGGACAGCGTTGTTGGCTTGTCCACGCGTGCATATGCCGCTGCCGCGCGCCGCTAGCTACAAATCGGTGGATGCAGGTAGCCCTCCTCCATACACTTGTCGCGCGCGTGCGCGCGTTCGCGTCGTATTAGGGTCGCAGAGTGGAGCCAGATACCATGATGGTCTGTTTGCATCCATGGGTTAAAGTTTTTTTACAGCAAATATACTTCATTTGTCATATAAT
This sequence comes from Aegilops speltoides, assembly GCA_021437245.1. NCBI lineage: Eukaryota > Viridiplantae > Streptophyta > Magnoliopsida > Poales > Poaceae > Aegilops > Aegilops speltoides. Next base: position 94,977,646 of record CM038147.1, read on the forward strand.
AGCCATATCGTTTACAAGGAAATGAAAAATAAAATCAGGGATAACAGCATCCCAAAAACCAGGAGATCTATTAATAAAGGAGTGTCTTACTAACTCGTCAGCCACCTGATTCGCTTTTCTGAAACAATGTTTAAAACATAACTTTGAGAAATCGAGAGATAGCTGCTTACATTTAGCAACGATGGCGGCATCGGGTCCCAAATATTCATCCATCAAATTAATTGATTCAACTGCAAAGAAGCTATCTGATTCCACCTCTGGTGAATTGCATCCCATACTTGCCAGAAGGAACATCTCATTTCTGATTGCTAATAGTTCAGCAACATCAGCATCGCTGACATGCGGGATGAACCAGGATGCAGCAGCGATGAAATCGTCACGTCATCATGTAGAACTGCACCACTAGCTCCTGACAGTGTGTCAACATGAAAAAGACTAGATCATCGAAGGCGCGCGTTGCCGCACCCATCCAGTTCTACAATGGATTGATAGGAATTTTGTAAATATATTCCCAAAATATGTAGGCAAATTTGTAAAAATGATCCATGTATTAAACAGTAATAGAAGACTAAATTTTAACTGGTAGCAATAATAAACAATCTGCCAAAAGATCACAACAGTGTACCACCACTTTTTGCACACAACCATACAATATCAATATTTAGCAATTATTTGATCAGACAATAGCATTTGTCTTGATAAAATGAATACATATACTGAATTACTACAAAAGAAACCTATGTAAGTCAAGATCCCAACATATACTGCGTTACTCGTATATGTAGGAACTATCCACCATCTGATTGAAATTAATGTATGTACATCAACCATCTAATCTGCACGTATGGGCGAACTCTGCTGACTGTTTGTTACCCAATAGTTGAACAGACATGCCAATGGAATACTGCAAACATGGCATATCTACTTCCATTACCTTGAATAAAAATAAGAAAACACTGTTTCTCAAACTGGACACTTACATAACATCAATATGGAAGTGAAGCCCGCACACTTCAATGTTGCGATGGAAAGAAACATTGTATCAAGTGCTATAGTGTAAGATTTGTATACCTCTTCTAGTTTCTGCAAATACATGAGAGCACAAAGCAGAAAATATGTGATGATTGGAGAAAATTCCATATTCGGTACCGTTTGCAAAAGGTCATTGACCATTTGCAGAAGTACACCCTCTAATCGTGGAGTGAATGGCAAGGCTCCGACCATGATGGCATCCTTTTTTATGGGAGAATAATCAGAAAGCCTGTGTAAATACATGGAATAAAGACCAAGCATAATTGGAAGACAAACTATAGAGAAATATAAAATAGGATGAAATAAATTGTTTCACAGAAGTTTTCCTTTTCCTTTTCAAAAAAGAGGTACACCAATCAATAGTAACGTAATAATCGAAAAGAAAATTAATAAGCTGATAGGTCTACTTAGTTTCTTACAATTGTATGTGTCCAACTCTAGCTCGATTCGATTTATACTTTCCACTGGCCTATGAATATTCCAAAACTCATTTCAAAATTAAGCCTTGATCACGGAGCAACAGCTAGCCTTTATTGAGTGGATGAATGGCAGTGACCTAAAACAGAAATTTGCAGAAAATGCAAGCATTATAAGTTAAAGCGGAGAAACACGATTGTAAGGATAAACCCAGCCAGGGCAGATAAATGGAAAGCTATGCTTTGCCATCGTACACTACTTCATGACATGTGACAGAATTTCCAAATCTGAAATCCAAACATAGACAACACTATAAGAAGAATCATGTATGCATGTACCTCTGATCAATGATCATCATACTAATTTGCACACTGAGGTAATTGTTCTGCTAATTCTCAGAGGATCGAGATTTTCTTAAACCTCGCTCGATTTTCGAGAAGTACGGCTATCCTTAATATGTATTTGTCAGAATGGTAAATTCAATTTCTCGAACCTCTAGTAAAATACATTGTCATTACTCATGCACATAGAAATTTATTACCATCATATTCAATTCAGAACTTCTAGAAACTATCCAATTGATAAAAAAAAGGTCCACAATCAGGCATACACTGGAAGCAGCAGATGTTCAATAATTCTCTCTTCTTTGCAGATCTCTACAAACAGTAGATATATCATTTGATATTGGAAATAAATTAAGAGTGGTTGGGAAGATTTACAACAAAATGCTCACGTTTTGCATATGCAAAATGGATCTACCGGCCTATTCTACCTGGTTCATATGCAACAACAATGATATCCAGCAGTAGCACGGCATGAGTCACTATGAACACAAAAACCATGGAAACTATACAATCGTATGAAGGTAATACTTGGTTGTTGGATAGGATACGACATTCCACTTTAACTGACCTGACCTTCGCAATCAAAAACTTAGAGCCAGCCTCGAGGAACTCGTTGAACCAATACAACATAACCAGTTTCCTGCACCTGAGAGGAAGTACCTGCAGCAAATTAAGAGCAGAAACAACATCAGATGGAGTACAAACATTGAGTGGGCAAGGAAAATCTGCAGCAATGAGTACAAAACATTTTGCTCGTTGAGGCAACAATCGTACCAATGCCCGTTGTTTGTTGAGGCAACCAGCAGACCAACGCCCGTTGTTGCCGCGAGAGCGTCAGTGAGGGGATGGCACCGGCGCCCACGCGAACATCTGGCAACGCGGAAGGTGAGATTCCACCGCATGAAAGATCATGATGTTCTAATAAGGGCTCGCTTCATTTAACTCTATCGACAAACATCTCCTAACAATAATCTACAGAAGAGCGGAAGTTTATTATTTTATTTTTATCACCTTTTTTGCAACATTTACCCTCTTTGTTAAACTACATTGTTGTGTGCCAGAAAGAACATTATTGATATTTATATATTAGAATCTTACAGTACATTAACAAAAAGTAGGTTTGCAAGATACAGATAATTATCAGTACAGACAACTGCATAGTAAAGAAAAAAGGAGTCACTGAAATGTTCCTAGATTCTGATGGATTCAGCAATCCGTACATGTTAATCCTGAAATAGCATCATCCCTGCCACTAATTGGTATCTTGACAGAAGTTAATTTAGATGTATTCTTAAGTTACTAATTAAATAAAACAAACATTATTATTTCACATTGTACTACTCCAGCAAATGTACTAATGTAATTATTTGCTTCAAGCAGCTGGTAGCGCTGACTACCAGGATTGTCATTTTAGAACTGCAAGTGATAAATATTTTCAATACAACAATCATTTCGGATGGACAAAGTGATAGGAGAGGGGCTGAACCTATGCCAAAACGTGCAGTAGTGAAGTGGCATCAAGCCGACACAAGCACATGTCCATGGCGTTCCAAGCCTCTGCCTTGTATCAGTTAAATTTGCCCTCCTATTCTCGGGGTCGTTTGCCCTCTCATCTTCATCTCCCCTTTGCACAGCACGAAAAAGTGACAGGAGGAGGCAGCGGAGTCGTGGGCGGATAGAGGGATCGACGTCGTGGTGGGCTGGTGGCGCAGATAATCTGCTGGGACACGAAGGGGAGGGCAGGACGCGATCGAATCAGTGGAGCATGAGAAGGTTGACACCTGCACCATCGCGCGAGCCGGATGAGGTGGGAGGCGGGAACTCACTGGCGTAGGGGGTGGGGAAGAGCAATAGGATCTGGCGGCGATGGGGGCAGCTAGGGTTCGCCGCCTCGTGAGAGAGCAGGGGTCGGAGAAGAGAGAGTTTGTACGTTTTTTTCTTCGTAGAGGCGTCATCGCTCGGATGGGCGGTGCGGTGTAGAGAGAGGGCCCAATTAACCTACGGGCTCCATTTCGGTCCCTTGGAGCCCACGATTCTGCAATTGCGTGGCCCGGGCGCGACCGAGCAGCAGACGGGAAGCTGTTACAGGCCCTGTAGCCCAATTTAATCCTAGGCGCCCAAAAAAACCACCAGAGCAGCGGCCCGAGAAGGCTAGCGCAGCGTGACACACGAGTTGGCCTATACGCGAGGATTAAGAGCAAATCCGACGGCCAAGGAGGTCCAAAAGTGATGATCCAACGGATAAGAATGCTAATAGCCCGAGAGGGCAGAAAAAGTGCTCAGTTATAATGTATTTAAATGCGTCAACGTTCACAATTACCACACCACGAGGTGGTTTTGTCCATGGGTTAGAGTTAGTTTGAGCTAGAGTCAAAAGTATTCAAACATGAGGGCTAGTTTGAGCTAGTTGCATCTAACCCGCCCCCAAAAAAACTATCGCGGTGAAGAGATGCTAATTGGAGCTAGTTCTCTTGGGGCCCTCTAAAAAAACTAAAAAAAAATCTCCTTCCCGCACCCCCCTAGCGCGACTCCTCTCCCGCCCCATCCGCCATTAGCCCAGCGCGCACCATTCGCGTTCGCCGCCGGAACCCGCACGCCTCGCCCGGCCGTCCTTGCCCTCCGGACTCCGAAGCTCGCCCGCTCCCCCATCACCGGTTGTTTCTCTCTCTCTCTCTCTCTCTCTCTCTCTCTCTCTCTCTCTCTCTCTCTCTCTCTCTCTCTCTCTCTCTCTCTCTCTCTGGTGCGCGGCGGTGGCGCATCTACCAGGGAGGTCGCGAGAGGGGTGAGTTCGTTCGTTCGTTCCTTCTCTACTCGTGCCCTTCCTCCTCCTACGCGTCCGTCTCTCCAGCAATGGCTCGTGGAGGGGATTTGAGCCGGCGACGCGGCTAGATCCGTCGGAGGCCGGCAACTGGGGCTTGAGGTGGCGTGCGTGACCGGTGATTGAGGGTTGGGCGGCGGAGGCCACATTAGAGCTGGCCACACCAAATCCGACAGGAAAGACGGTTTAAAGGAGCCAAATGATTGAGAAAGTGCATTTATTGTCAATCTAACCCTGTCATCCAAACATCTCTTTGGCTAGAGTTAGTTCAGGGTTATTCATGAGCTAGAAACTAACTCTAACCTCTAACTAAGTTAGAGTATCCAAACAGGGCCGATAGATACGCACGGTGAGGCCAACTCCAACACGCGACCTCAAATGGTCCGGCCATGTCCGTTTGGGGGCAAACAGACAGAATAGGCCACCTAACGCGTGTCGCAAACGGACCATCATCCGTTTTTGGTCCGCTTTCGAACCATTCCCGGCCCAAAGTTGGGTCGCGTTTGTGGCCGAACGGACATGCGTGGCGCATGCCCATGTCCTCCCTTGGCCCACCCGTCGGGGACACATCCGCTACCTTTTCTATTCCCCTCCCCCCTCTCCAGCCACACCCAACCCCGCCCCGCACTAACCGCCGCTACCGCCACCATTTTTCTTGGTCGTGCGCTGTCCACCACGGCCGCGAAGCCAAGGCCCTCCCCTTTGCAGCCCCTGTTTCCTCGACGCCCGGACCAGTACAACCCCGGCCACCTGATTTCAGCGCATTCCACAGTCGGATTTGGAGCGGATTCGGCCCGATTTGAGCTCACCCTGGCTGCCGGAGGGCACGCCCCGCCATGGACTGGCCGGTTACCGGACCGCAAAGCCCTAGCAAGGCCCCCATGCCGCATGCAGGTACTGAGTCGGCCTAGCCGTTTGGATTGAACCCGTCGCCGGTTCACCGACAAATACACGAACGACTGTCGTCCGGGCTCGGTACTGGCCCAAAGGCTCGTCGGCGCACCGTTGCCGCTCATAAAATGCGAAGGCTGTCCATGGAATGTCTTGTGCTGCGCGTCTACAACGCCGGAACATCCCAGTTGGGTGTTCGTCAAGTGCGCAAAATGATGGGGTATGTACTAGTTTAGCTTCGGGTGTGCTTTCGGATTCGGCTCGTTTTGCTTACACTCATATATGTATTTTGTAGGATGGATGCAACTTTTGGTATTGGGAAGAAGAGTACATCGATCTATTGATAGAGCGCAATTTAATAGATGTTCGTGCACTTGTTGTTAGAATAGAGGTTAGAGATGAGACTAGATGCGAAGAAGCAACGTCTACTTTAGACTCGAATAAGAAAGAAGCACACAAGGTCGAGACTCCGCGGATCAACAATGAATGCATCGAGAATGCACTAATCCAACTATCGGGAGCAGTTATGGAAGTTGGATATCTTCTAAAATGTCTTCTTTTGGTTCTTGTTTTCTTTGGTCTTACTATTCTAGTCAAGATTTGGTGATGTGCTCAATGTATCAATATCAATGATGAAAATAAAGATATGTGTTGCAAAAAATGTATGCGGACGAGATGCGGTCGCGCGTTGGGCGTACGGCTGCCGCATCCAGAAATCCGGACGGACAAGGCCCCATTGCCACCTCCAAGCGGGCGAAGAACAGACAAAACGGATGTCCATTTAGGGTCGTGCATTGGAGTTGGCCCGAGGGCAGGGCTGCAAACTGAGTTGAGTTCGAGTGATTTATTTGGACTAGGCTTAGCTTAATTTATACCAAAATTCGAGCGGGCTCAAACTGAATGAAGTTTAAGGCCAACCTATAGAAAGTGGCTCGTGCTTGGCTAGGCTTAGCTTAGTTTATACTAAAATTCCAACGAGCATAAAATGAATAATATTTAAGGTCCGGCTATATCTTAGCTTGCAACGATCTTGATCTACATAACGTTCTCATACTCGGACTTTTTTCTAAATCAATTCAAAATACGAGTAGATCTCCAATGGCTCACGAGCCTCGGCCTTTTCTTGTAGCCCTAATGAAGGCAACTCAACTCCAACGATGTGCATTAAAACGGAAAAGTGTTTGTGGACACATCTGGCCAGTATACGAAATAAAATAGTGGTCACTAGTTACATTTATTAGTTTAATATGTTTATAAAGCAAAAGGATTAGCTCCTAGTCTTGAAAAAACTCAGATTATAGAAAATCAAACTAGAAACAGATGAGTGTCAAATGAAAGGACACACTGAGATAGATCATAGTAGACGAGAAAAGGAAATTTTGATTAATGCTACTTATGTTAGTTTGAATACAAAAACTTAGAACTTACCCAGCAAGAAGACCAATGCGCGTGGGCACAACAAATTTCGCTCATATGCGCTCATCCCTTGCTTTTTTCGGAAAATTTCCAATCTATTCATCAACAGTCATGGTAGTACAACGAACACTAAAAAATATATCCAGATTCGTGGACTATCTAGCGACGACTACAAGCACTGAAGCGAGCCGAAGGCACGCCGCCGTTATCACCCCTCCCTCACCGGAGCCGAGCAAAATTTGTTGTAGCAGACATTCAGAAAGTCGTCGTGCTAAGACCCCATAGGACCAGCACGCCAGAACAACAACCGCCGCCGATGAAGTGAAGCATAGATAAGAAAGATTCAACTTGAAGACATACAAATGTAGACTAACAAAGACGAGATCCGAGCGGATCCACCAAAGACAACCGAACGAACATGCGAGATGCACCGGAGACACACCTCCACATGACCCACGATAATGCTAGTCGCACCGCATGACGGGAGTTAGGCGAGGAGAACCTTATTCCATCGTCAGAGAGCCCCCGCTGCTTCGTCTTACTAAACAGGACATAAACCCTAAAAGGAGAAAAAAAAAATCTAAAAACAAAGGAGGATCCCTCCGGCCGGCAAGGGTCGAGGTCCACTGTGCCTCCATGGCCTAAGGCCATAGAAAACAAAGTAGATCTGTGATGCGGCCGACAGGAGGCTAAAAAATCTAGCCGCCTTGACTCGCGCATGCGAACACGTATGAGGTCGTCTACTGTCTGTTCCTTACTTATTTTTCGGACTATAGGTTCCCTCCACTAGATTGAGACTACGGTGAGGTACACTATTGTACAAACAATGTTGAATCAACTGATAATCCTTTTGAATCTAAAGCAGTCGCTTCGTCAGACGTGGACACGTATCCCACATCCTACACTTCACCGGAGTCCGCCTGATTTACATGTTGCCGATGGATGTGAGGTTAACGATCGAGTCGGTGTAGGTGAGGTCCATGATCTAGCCGGACAGTCTGACCTTGTGGTTGTTGTGGCGCGAAGTGAACGATGCGGAGCTGCCTATGCTGGCACTGGTCGCAACCACCACCGTTTGCGCCTCCTCCACCTTTGTGGCAGTACAATACACCGGGGTACTCGACCTCCGAGAAATAATGCAGTCAAACCGGCCTCGGAGCCCGGTCATAGTCCGGGCTCCTCGCCACTAACAGCATGCCTCCTCTAGAAGGATATGCCATTACTTGTACCGTAAAGATATTAGTAGATAACTTGGGTGTCAAACTATGTAAACCTAATTGGACAAACAAATCATGTAACCCTGCCCCTCATCCACCTATATAAGGAGAGGTAGGGGCCTCCCAAGGGGGCATCCACAGATCCAATTTCATATAAGAAAATCAATATAATGACATGCAGGATGTAGGGTGTTACCTCATCATGAGGGCCTGAACCTGGGTAAAACTTGTGTCATGTGTGTACCCAAATCTGATTCTCAATGTTCTCCGTCCTATGAGGAACACAATGTAGTGATTTGCCCTTTTTTGCACCATCAGTTGGCACACCAGGTAGGGGATGGCACACATAGATCAACATGTTCAGAAGGGTTTTCTTCTTCAACACAAAGTTCCTACGATGGCGTCAACATGCGTCGTACGATGGTCGATCAGATTATTTATTCACTTAGCATATTTAGTCATGTACTTGCAAGAGAGCTTTATAACAAAGATCAAACTTAAATTTTTTATAGAGAAGATGGGTTGCTGTCGGTGTCAAAACCGGCAGATCTCGGGTAGGGAGTCCCGAACTGTGTGTCTGAGGATCGAGGGTAACAAGGAGGCAAGGGACACGATGTTTACCCAGGTTCGGGCCCTCTTAATGGAGGTAATACCCTACTTCCTGCTTGATTGACTTTGATGGGTATAGGGGTTACAAGAGTTGATCTACCTCAAGATTGTAATGGTTAAACCCTAGTTGTCTAGCCTGTATGATTGTGATTGCGCCTATGGACTAAACCCCCAGGTTTATATAGACACTGAAGGGATCTAGGGTTGTACAGAGTCGGTTACAGAGAAAGGAAGGTACATGATCCGAATGCCAAGCTTGCCATCGACGTAAAGGAGAGTTCGATCCGGACACGGGGGAGGTTCTTCTATCTTGAATCTTTACGGCCCATCAGCCCGGCCCATGTCACATAGGCCGACTCCCCGAGGATCCCATAGTCCAGGACTTCCTTAGTAGCCCCTGAACCGGGCTTCAATGATGATGTATTCGACGCGTAGGTTGTCTTCGGCATTGCAAGGCAGGTTCCTTCTCCGAATACTCCAACGCAGTCCTCCATGCAAAACAACTGTATCCGGCTTTATTTAAACAATCACAGCCTTAAGCTGTAAGGGCAAAAATATTTGAAACGAAACAAGTCACGTCCATAGGCGATTTTTTCCGGCGAGGCGTTATGTCCTGGCCTTGTTAGCATTCTGAACCGTTTCACAACCTTGTTTCATATTTCGAGGCACAGCCATTGACACATCTTGTCAAAGCAGAGATCGTGTCCCCTTATAATGGGATTTCCATAAACGGGGGCTTGGGTAATCCAACTGTGCCGTTCACACGTCCCCTTGGGAATAGGCGAGATTTAAGGCTCGTTAGGGGGCGCTTGACATCCACTGCCTTTATAAGAAAATAAAGATCCATCTCTTTACCCAACGCCTTCTTCCTCCTCTGCCTATCTGCCATTCGAGCTCTGATACGTCTCCAACGTATCTATAATTTTTGATTGTTCCATGCTATTATATTACCCCTTTTGGATGTTTATGGGCTTTATTTTACACATTTATATCATTTTCGGGACAAACCTACTAACCGGAGGCCCAGCCCATATTGCTATTTTTTTGCCTATTTCAGTATTTTGAAGAAAAGGAATATCAAACGGAGTCCAAACGGAATGAAACCTTCGGGAGCGTGATTTTTGGAACGAACGTGATCCGGAGAACTTGGAGTGCAAGTCAAGAAGCGAACGAGGCAGCCAGGAGATAGGAGGGCGCGCCCACCCCTCCTGGGCGCGCCCCTGTCTCCTGGGCCCCTCAGGTGGCCACCGACGTACTTCTTCCTCCTATATATACCTACGTACCCCGAAAACATCCAGGGAGACAACAAAAAACAATTTCCACCGCCGTAACCTTCTGTATCCACGAGATCCCATCTTGGAGCCTTCGTCGGCGCTCCGCCGGAGGGGGAATCGACCACAGAGGGCTTCTACATCAACACCATAGCCCCTCCGATGAGTTGTGAGTAGTTTACTATAGACCTTCGGGTCCATAGTTATTAGCTAGATGGCTTCTTCTCTCTTTTTGGATCTCAATACAGTGTTCTCCCTCTGTCTTGTGGAGATCTATTCGATGTAACGCTTTTTGCGGTGTGTTTGTCGAGATCCGATGAATTGTGGGTTTATGATCAAGTTTATCTATGAGAAATATTTGAATCTTATCTGAATTCTTTTATGTATGATTGAGTTATCTTTGCAAGTCTCTTCGAATTATCAGTTTGGTTTGGCCTACTAGATTGATCTTTCTTTCCATGGGAGAAGTGTTTAGCTTTGGTTTCAATCTTGCGGTGTCCTTACCCAGTGACAGAAAGGGTTGCAAGGCACATATTGTATTGTTGCAATCGAGGATAAAAAGATGGGGTTTATGTCATATTGCTTGAGTTTATCCCTCTACATCATGTCATCTTAGTTAATGCGTTACTATGTTCTTATGAACTTAATACTCTAGATGCATGCTGGACGGAGGTCGATGTGTGGAGTAACAGTAGTAGATGCAGGCAGGAGTCGGTCTACTTGTCGCGGGCATGATGCCTATATACATGATCATGCCTAGATAATCTCATAATTATTCGCTTCTCTATCAATTGCTCGACAGTAATTTGTTCACCCACCATAATACTTATGCTATCTTGAGAGAAGCCACTAGTGAAACCTATGGCCCCCAGGTCTATCTTTTATCATATAAGCTTTCAATCTACTTTTATTTGCATCTTTAATTTTTGCATCTATATTATAAAATACCAAAAATATATTTATCTTATCCTATTATCTCTATCAGATCTCACTTTCGCAAGTGGCCATGAAGCGATTGACAACCCCTTTATTGCGTTGTTTGCGAGTTCTTTGTTTGTTTGTGTAGGTGCGTGGGACTTTTGAGGAGCCTCCTACTGGATTGATACCTTGGTTCTGAAAAACTGAGGGAAATACTTATGCTACTATTGCTGCATCACCCTTTCCTCTTCAAGGAAAACCAACGCAAGCTCAACATGTAGCAAGAAGGATTTCTGGCGCCGTTGCCGGGGAGGTCTTCTCTCAAGTCAAGACATACCAAGTACCCATCACAAACTCATCTCCCTCGCATTTACATTATTTGCCATTTGCCTCTCGTTTTCCTCTCCCCCACTTCATCCTTGCCGTTTTATTTGCCCTCTCTTTCCCAATCTTCTCCTCTCTTTTTCGCTTGCCTTTTTTTGTTTGCTTGTGTGCTGGATTACTTGTTGCCATGGCGCAAGATAATACCAAATTGTGTGATTTCTACAATACCAATAATAATGATTTCCTTAGTACTCCGATTGCTCCTATTAATGATGTTGAGTCTTGTGAAATCAATACTGCTTTGCTGAATCTTGTTATGAAAGATCAATTCGCTGGCCTTCCTAGTGAAGATGCCGCTACTCATCTAAACAACTTTGTTGATTTGTGCGATATGCAAAAGAAGAAAGATACAAATAATGATATTGTTAAATTGAAGTTATTTCCGTTTTCACTTAGAGATCGTGCTAAAGTTTGGTTTTCGTCTTTTCCTAAAAATAGTATTGATTCTTGGAACAAGTGCAAAGATGCTTTTATCTCTAAGTATTTTCCTCCCGCTAAGATTATCACTCTTAGGAATGATATTATGAATTTTAAACAACTTGATCATGAGCATGTTGCCCAATCTTGGGAAAGAATGAAATTGATGATTCGCAATTGCCCTACTCATGGTTTGAATTTATGGATGATCATACAAAATTTTTATGCCGGTTTGAACTTTGCTTCTAGAAATCTTTTAGATTCGGCCGCAGGAGGCACATTTATGGAAATCACATTAGGAGAAGCTACAAAACTTCTTGATAATATTATGGCTAATTATTCTCAATGGCACACTGAAAGATCTTCTAGTAAAAAAGTGCATGCTATAGAAGAAATCAATGTTTTGAGTGGAAAGATGGATGAACTTATGAAGTTGTTTGCTACTAGAAATACTCCTCTTGATCCCAATTATATGCCTTTGTCTACTTTGATTGAGAATACTAATGAATCTATGGATGTGAATTTTGTTGGTAAGAATAGTTTTGGAAACAATGCTTATAGAGGAAACTTTAATTCTAGACCGTTCCCTAGTAATTACTCTAATAATTATGGAAATTCCTACAATAATTCTTATGGTAATTTTAATAAGATGCCCTCTGATTTTGAGAATAGTGTGAAAGAATTTATGATTTCTCAAAAGAATTTTAATGCTTTGCTTGAAGAAAAATTGCTCAAAGTTGATGATTTGGCTAGGAACGTTGATAGACTCTCGCTTGATGTTGATTCTCTTAAACTTAGATCTTCTCCTCCTAAGCATGATATCAATGAGTCTCTCAAAGCCATGAGAATTTCCATTGCTGAGTGCAAGGAAAGAACCGCTAGATTGTGTGCTAATAAAGATTGCTTTGTAAAGGCGTGTTCTTCTAGTTTCAATGAAAATAATGATGAAGATCTTAAAGTTATTGATGTGTCTCCTATTAGATATTTGTTTTGCAATATGAATCTTAATAATAATGGGACTGGAGATGAGTCAACTTTAGTTAGAAGGCGTCCCAATAATTCGGAGTTTTTAGATCTTGATGCTAAATTTGGTAAAAGTGGGATTGGAGAGGTCATGACTTTAAATAGTATTGAACCCACTATCTCGGATTTCAAGGAATTTGATTATGATAATTGTTCTTTAGAAAGTTGTATTTCCTTGTTGCAATCCGTTGTTAATTCTCCTCATGCTTATAGTCAAAATAAAGCTTTTACCAAACATATCGTTGATGCCTTGATGCAATCTTATGATGAAAAACTTAATTTGGAGGTTTCTATACCTAGAAAACTTAATGATGAGTGGGAACCTACTATAAAGATTGAAATTAAAGATCATGAGTGTTTTGCTTTGTGTGATTTGGGTGCTAGTGTTTCCACGATTCCAAAAACTTTAGGTGATATTCTAGGTTTCCATGATCTTGATGATTGCTCTTTAAATTTGCACCTTGCGGATTCCACCATTAAAAATCCAATGGGAAGGATCAATGATGTTCTCATTGTTGCAGACAGAAATTTGGTGCCCGTAGATTTTATCGTTCTTGATATAGATTCCAATCTTTCTTGCCTATTATTCTTGGTAGACCTTTCCTTAGAATGATTGGTGTGATTATTGATATGAAGGAAGGGAATATTAGATTCCAATTTCCATTAAAGAAAGGCATGGAGCACTTTCCAATAAAGAAATTCAAATTACCTTATGAGTCTATCATGCGGGCTACTTATGAATTGAGTGCCAAAGATGGCACTACTTAGATCTATCTTCGCTTTTATGCCTAGCAGGGGGCGTTAAACGATAGCGCTAGTTGGGAGGCAACCCAATTTTATTTGTGTTTTTTGTTTTTGTTTCTGTTTAGTAATAAATTTTGCATCTACCTTCTGTTTAGATATGTGTTTTTATGTTTTAATTAGTGTTTGTACCAAGTAGAACCTATAGGATAACCTATGATGATAGTTGATTTGATTCTGCTGAAAAACAGAAACTTTGCGCGCATGAAATTAGTTTTGTTAAATCACAGAAACGTGATTTTGCGTTGATTATTTTTTATGCTGATCAATAGACAAGTTTTCCAGGACTTCCTATTTTGGTAGGATTTTTAGAATTCCAAAAGTTTGTGTTAGTTACAGATTGCTACAGATTGTTCTGTTTTTGACAGATTCTGTTTTTCGTGTGTTGTTTGCTTATTTTGATGCATCTATGGCTAGTATTAAGTGGTATGAACCATATAGAACTTGGAATACAGTAGGTTTAACACCAAAATAAATAAATAATGAGTTCATTACAGTACCTTATGTGGCTGTTTTGTTTCTTTCACTAACGGAGCTTATAAGATTTCCTGTTGAGTTTTGTGTTGTGAAGTTTTCATGTTTTGGCTAAAGCTTTGATGGACTACGGAATAAGGAGTGGCAAGATCCTAAGCTTGGGGATGCCCATGGCAGCCCAAGATATTCAATTATAGCCAAAATCCTAAGCTTGGGGATGCCCCGGGAAGGCATCCCCTCTTTCGTCTTCGTTCATTGGTAACTTTACTTGAAGCTATATTTTTATTCGCCACATGATATGTGTTTTGCTTGGAGCATCATGTATTATATTAGTCTTTGATTTTTAGTTTACCACAATCATCCTTGCTGTACACACCTTTTGGGAGAAGCCTACTTGATTGAATTTGCTAGAATATGCTATGTGCTTCACTTATATCTTATGAGCTTGATAGTTTTGCTCTAGTGATTCACTTATATCTTTTAGAGCACGGTGGTGGCTTAATTTTGTAGAAATTGCTAGTCTCTCATGCTTCACTTATATTATTTTGAGAGTCTTTTAGAACAACATGGTATTTGCTATGGTTATAAAATTGGTCCTAGAATGGTAGGCATCCAAGTTGGGTATAATAAAAACTATCATAGGAAGTGAATTGGATGCTATGATCAATTTGATACTTGATAATTGTTTTGAGATATGGAGGTAGTGATATTAAAGTCATGCTAGTTGGGTGATTATGAATTTAAAGAATGCTTGTGTTGAAGTTAGCAAGTCCCGTAGCATGCACGTATGGTTAAAGTTGTGTAACAAATTTGAAACATGAAGTGTACCTGGCTTGTGCATCCTTATGAGTGGCAGTCGGGGATGAGCGATGGTCTTTTCCTACCAATCTATCCCTCTAGGAGGATGCGCGTAGTGCTTGATTTTTGATGACTTCTAAATTTTTGCAATAAGTATATGAGTTCTTTTGACTAATGTTGAGTCCATGGATTATACGCACTTTTACCTTTCCACCATTGCTAGCCTCTTCGGTACCGTGGATTATACGCCATTTCTCACCTTGAGAGTTGGTGCAAACTTCGCCGGTGCAACCAAACCCCGTGATACAATACGCTCTATCACACATAAACCTCCTTATATCTTCCTCAAAACAGCCACCATACCTACCTATTATGGCATTTCCATAGCCATTCCGAGATATATTGCCATGCAACTTTCCACCGTTCCGTTCATCATCATCATGACATACATTACTTTTGTCATATTGCCATTGCATGATCATGTAGTTGACATCGTATTTGTGGCAAAGCCACCATGCATAATTTTTCATACATGTCACTCTTTATTCATTGCACCATCCCGGTACACCGCCGGAGGCATTCATATAGAGTCATATCTTGTTCTAGTTTCGAGTTGTAATTCATATGTTGTAATCAATGAAAGTGTGATGATCATCATTATTAGATCATTGCCCAAAAAGAAAAAAAAGAAAAATAAAAAAAGAAAGGCCAAAAAAAGGCCAAAGAAAAAAAAATAAAGAAAATAAATAAATAAATAAAAGGGGCAATGTTACTATCTCTTTTTCCACACTTGTGCTTCAAAGTAGCACCTTGTTCTTCATGCAGTGAGTCTCATATATTGTGCTTCAAAGTAGCACCATGTTTTTCATATAGTGAGTCTCATATGTTGTCACTTTCATATACTAGTGGAAATTTTTCATTATAGAACTTGTCTTGTATATTCCTACGATGGGCTTCCTCAAATGCCCTAGGTCTTCGTGAGCAAGCAAGTTGGATGCACACCCACTTGTTTTATTTTCTTGAGCATTCATTTATAGCTCTAGTGCATCCATTGCATGGCAATCCCTACTCCTCATGTTGACATCAATTGATGGGCATCTCCATAGCCCGTTGATTATCCTCGTCAATGTGAGACTTTCTCCTTTTAGTCTTCTCCACACAATCCCCATCATCATATTCTATTCCACCCATAGTTCTATATACATGGCTCATGCTCGTGTATTGCGTGAAGGTTGAAAAGTTTGAGATTATTTAAGTACGAAACAATTTCTTGGCTTGTCATCAGGGGTGTAGAATTTGGGAACATCTTTGTGTGACGAAAATGAAGCATAGCCTAACTATATGATTTTGTAGGGATGAACTTTCTTTAGAAATGTTATTTTGAGAAGACATGATTGCTTTGATTAGTATGCTTGAAGTGTTACTATTTCTTTTATCAATATGTACTTTTATTTTGAATCATTTGGATCTGGACATTCATGCCACAATAAAGAAAATTACATTGAGAATTATGCTAGGTAGCATTCCTCATCCAAAATTCTGTTTTTATCATTTACCTACTCGAGGACGAGCAGGAATTAAGCTTGGGGATGTTTGATACGTCTCCAACGTATCTATAATTTTTGATTGTTGCATGCTATTATATTACCCCTTTTGGATGTTTATGGGCTTTATTTTACACATTTATATCATTTTCAGGACTAACCTACTAACCGGAGGCCCAACCCGTATTGCTGTTTTTTGCCTATCTCAGTATTTCGAAGAAAAGGAATATCAAACGGGGTCCAAATGGAATGAAACCTTCGGGAGCGTGATTTTTGGAACGAACGTCATCCAGAGAACTTGGAGTGGAAGTCAAGAAGCGAACGAGGCGGCCAGGAGATAGGAGGGCGCGCCCACCCCTCCTGGGCGCGCCCCTGTCTCTTGGGCCCCTCAGGTGGCCACCGACGTACTTCTTCCTCGTATATATACCTACGTACCCCGAAAACATCCAGGGAGCCAACAAAAAACAATTCCACCGCCGTAACCTTCTGTATCCATGAGATCCCATCTCGGAGCCTTCGCCGGCGCTCCGCCGGAGGGGGAATCGACTGTGGAGGGCTTCTACATCAACACCATAGCTCCTCCCATGAGTTGTGAGTAGTTTACCACAGACCTTCGGGTCCATAGTTATTAGCTAGATGGCTTCTTCTCTCTTTTTGGATCTCAATGCAATGTTCTCCCCCTCTCTTGTGGAGATCTATTCGATGTAAACTCTTTTTGCGGTGTGTTTGTCGAGATCCGATGAATTGTGGGTTTATGATCAAGTTTATCTATGAGAAATATTTGAATCTTCTCTGAATTCTTTTATGTATGATTGAGTTATCTTTGCAAGTCTCTTCGAATTATCAGTTTGGTTTGGCCTACTAGATTGATCTTTCTTGCCATGGGAGAAGTGCTTAGCTTTGGGTTCAATCTTGCGGTGTCCTTACCCAGTGACAGAAAGGGTTGCAAGGCATGTATTGTATTGTTGCCATCGAGGATAAAAAGATGGGGTTTATATCATATTGCTTGAGTTATCCCTCTACATCATGTCATCTTTCTTAATGCGTTACTCTGTTCTTATGAACTTAATACTCTAGATGCATGCTGGACGGCGGTCGATGTGTTGAGTAATAGTAGTAGATGCAGGCAGGAGTCGGTCTACTTGTCGCGGACGTGATGCCTATATACATGATCATGCCTAGATAATCTCATAATTATTTGCTTTTCTATCAATTGCTCGATAGTAATTTGTTCACCCACCGTAATACTTATGCTATCTTGAGAGAAGCCACTAGTGAAACCTATGGCCCCCGGGTCTATCTTTTATCATATAAGCTTTCAATCTACTTTTATTTGCATCTATATTATAAAATACCAAAAATATATTTATCTTATCATATTATCTCTATCAGATCTCACTTTTGCAAGTGGCCATGAAGGGATTGACAACCCCTTTATTGCGTTGGTTGCGAGTTCTTTGTTTGTTTGTGTAGGTGCGTGGGACTTTTGAGGAGCCTCCAACTGGATTGATACCTTGGTTCTCAAAAACTGAGGGAAATACTTACGCTACTATTGCTGCATCACCCTTTCCTCTTCAAGGAAAACCAATGCAAGCTCGAGACATAGCAAGCTCCAGCGGCCAAGTTTCAATCTTTTCCATCGCCACCAAACACCCCTAGCCATGTCAGGATCTGGAGCACAGGGCAAGTGGATGGCCTCCTCTGTTACAGAGGAGAACATCAAAGAGATCCGGGAGGTTGGGTATCTGGCCACAGACATACTCCATCGGCTCCCTACTAAAAAGCAGATCATTCCCACTCCGGAGCCCAACGAAAGGGTAGTGTTCATCCCTCATTTCCTTCGCAGACTAGGGTTTCCCCTTCATCCTTTTACCCGCGGTCTCATGTTCTACTATGGGCTAGATTTTCATGATCTAGCCCCAAATTCTTTCCTCAACCTTTCGGCGTTTATCGTCGTGTGCGAGGCCTTCCTCCGCGTCCCTCCCCACTTCGGCCTATGGCTTAAGGTATTCAATGTGAAGCCAAAGGTGGTCGAGGGCCAACATGCGGAGTGCGGCGGTGGTGAGCAAGCTCCCTAACGTCAACTGGCCAAAGGGGACCTTTGTGGAGAGCGTCAAAGGATGGCAGAAGGGGTGGTTCTATATCACGGAACCCCGCGACGCCGCATGGGCTGCCGCTCCGGAGTTCAAACCCGGGCTCCCGATGCGACTTACATGCTGGCTCAATAAGGGCCTAGATTAGGAATCGCCTGAAGAGGTTACGACGCTGGAGAGCCGCGTCAAGGGCGTGATAAACAAGAACACTAGCCTTGCCAGCGTGATCCAGGTGATGCTTTTTCGCCGGATTCTCCCTTGTCAATGCCGGACTCAATATATGTGGGAATTCGACCCGGTCGGTCCTCGGACCCTGCAATGCTTCTTCGACACGACGCACGAAGATATGGAAGCTCCTCTTCAAGACTCAAAAGTCATGGCCGGAGACAACCGAAGACCGCGGCCTTGATTGCGCACGTCCAGCCACTCCCGTAAGTTTTATAATAACTTTTATTTGCAAATACAAGGAGTATATTGAATTCTCTGATTCCCACAGGGTTAGTCAAAGAAGGCGGAGCAGATCAAATGTCCAGCTCCGCTGCTCGAGGACCAGGCTACCCCCTTGCTAACCAAGATGCTGGTTCCGGCGCCGTATCAGGCGCCGGAGAAGAAGGCCAAAAAGAAGGGCAAGGAGACCAGAAGTGGTCTCCATCGTAAGGATACTTCGGACGCCAAGTCCGAAGACTTTGAGACCTCCTCCTCCGATGACGAAGATGTAGAGGAGGAAGAGAGTAACTCTCCCCCCAAGGGGGGGGGGAGAAGAAAAGGGTGGCCTCCGCGGAACTGGAGGCGGAGGCGGCCAAGAAGGGCAAACCCTCCCTTTCGGATGATTCCGAAGCGGATACCAAGGTCATACCCAAGCGGCAACCTAGGTCGAAGCCCTTGGCTGAATCGTAAGTATCCGAAGACACCACACACATATCGATTTTATACCTTATTATTTTAACATACTGAATTGCGCATTGTAGTCAGGCTTGCGATCTCCCCCAAAGATCATAGTCATCTGGGAACTCGCTAGGGACAAACGCGATGGAGAGCGAGTCGCCTCCGCAGATTTCTCCACCCACTACCAAGCATAACACTGAAGTGTTGTCTCAAAGAACTTTTCCAGGTCACGGGGAGGTGCAGGAGGCCGTGAAGGTGGCGGCAGAGGGTAAGACCTCTACTACCAAAGAGAGGGGGAAATCAACCCCCATGGAGACCGGCGATGGGGTCCACGCTCAATTCGGCCCCCAACTGAATATTATTCCGGAGACCCATACAGCTCTGAAACCAGACCAACAACCTTCTTCAAGGGAAGGGGGCGTGCCATCCGCACAGGTGTCCTCTATCAATCCAGAGGCGCCGGACACTCTGATGGAAGCGTTTCAAAGTGCTTCCATTGTGGAGGAGCACCGTACCCTTACGGGTATGGTGGTTGAAAAGGTTCGGTCCGCTAAAAGCAGATTGAACCAAGCCTATACCAGCTTTCTAATAGGATTTGAGGTATGCGAAGTAATGTGTTTTTAGTTATTTACAAAAGGAATACTTGTATATAGATAGTAGCCCCTGAGACTCTGTTCGGTGTTGCATGAATAAAGGCCGAAAAGAGGATCGAATAATACCTCACAGGAGCTAACATATATGTCTACTTTGGATGAATAGGCTGCGAGGATGGCAGCAACCTCGCATGCGGCTGAAGTCTCCGAACTAAAGCGGAAGCTGGAGGCAAAGCAAGGTATGTTATACCGAAGCATATCTGAACTGCTATGAGTTATAATGTGTTATCTGACTGAGCTTTATGTTTTATGCTTTGACACATCTGAGGTTGAAGCCCTCAAGAGTGCGCTGGCCGAAGCCAAGAAGGAGGCGGACGAGGAACGAACCGCCCGTCAAAAGCATGAGGCGAGGTTGGATGAAGTGCAACAGGAGCTCACAGATGCTATAAGAAAATGTGAGTCTTTCGAGTGCGAGGTGTCGGAGCGAGACTCCGAGCTTGCTACAACGCTCCAAAGTGCAAAGGAAGCCCGGGTTGAAGCCCAAGGCGCATGTAAGGAGATCCGAGAAGCCAAGCAGATCGCGGAGGGTAAGGTGTTTAATATTTAGAGCAAGTTCGTAAGGAGAAAGTACACCTTTCTGACACACATTTGGAGTTCTCCAGGAGCGTTTGCGGATCTTCCCGGAAGTATTGCAGATGCGGTAGACTTCTTCCGAGCCGAAGAGGGGAGCTCAATAGACAAATTGTTCTGGTCGCACTACCTTGCACCAGAGCAGCCTGTGCCCCTCAGTGACCAGCAGAAATAGCTGATCGGGCTACATAGGATGGCCGAACTGGCCATGAAGGATATCATAGTCCGTCTTTGGCTAGCCGAACCCATACCTAATAGCTATTTCGGGCTTGTGAAGCGGGTAATCGATGCCTGCCCACAGTTTGATGCTATAAAGCAGACAGTCTGTATCGAAGGTGCCCGGATGGCCTTCGCCCACGTCAAGGTGCAGTGGGCGAAGATGAATGCCACCAGTATTGCAACCGAGGGACCGCCAGCTAGCAAGGAGCATCGTACGCCGGAGCGATACTTCGACGACGTCCTTGAAGGTTCCCGCATTATAGAGGGCCTGTGTTCGAAGGAAATCATATTTGAATGAATGTAGCCATGCTGCCCAAACTCTGTATAATGAAAACAAGGTGTTTTATGTAATTTTAGTCTTGTTTTATCTAAATTTATTTATTCTTCATTGCGGCTGTTTTATTAAATTTGAGAGTTGGCCAGTCGTCGGCTTCAGCCCCTCGCGTAGATACTACGGGGGTGTTCAGAACAGCACAAAAACACACTTAACCCAACGCCTTGGTCCTTGAAGTAGGTGCTAGTGCGGCGAACCAGGCAATCAGACTATGTGGCTTTATCACTATCACTTAGCCATAGGAGTTCGAAAATAAGATTGTAGGCGCAGCCCCTGGTATTGTTCGGCGATCCGAACTCGGGTGCTGTAGACACCTAATCAGGTAAAAAAACCAGTCCTTCGTGTGACATGGAGAAAATCGCAAGAGATTTATACTGAGTCACTGAATAGCTGACCAGCTCTCGCCACATCATGACAGTCAGTTTTCGGCTTTCTCTACTGAGGTGTTTATCCAACCAACCATAAACACAATCGTAGTAGTTCTCCCTTTACTTCCTTAGCCGAACAATCGGAACGTAAGGTAGTAACCACAGGAGCCGGGCAACCCAACTATTGACTAAAGACATGTTTCAGAGCTGATGCATATGATGCTAGATTCGAGACACCGAATTGTACTTGTGAAAGTGTTCGAACTTATGGTAAATTTAATACATGTACGCGGCTGAATGGAGCCACTGGCGATTTAGGTCAAGCCGAGGTGTACACGACAATCAGATGATAAAGAAGAAAAAATTCAGCATAGGGAATAAGCCAGTACCAAATAATTTGGGCAAAAAATTGTTTCCATTATAGTCTGATTGATACGTCAAAACGTATTTGTACAGATAATGCTATAAGCATCGAGGCTATTTTACATGCCGAGCGAAGGGGAAAACTGTGTACAGATATTTAAAAACAAGGGAGGTAATCTTGAAAGATCTTTTAGGTACACTGCCGTACATCTGCGCTGCTTTTCGCCTTGGTGTGTGATCCTTTGAGAGGATTAATGAATAAGTTTTCACAAGGGGCCGGAAAAAGGGCCCTTGACACCATAAAAAGGGTGATATGGGTTGTAAAGAACCTGAAAAAATGAAGTTAAAAAAGATAGACGGGGGTCCAGGAACGGTTGAGCCGTTTTATGGACTTTATCCTCGATATGCCTCCATTCTCGCCCATGGTATTTTTAGTGTGTAGTTATGAGCACGCGGTACATACGCCGCTTCTTGGTTGGGGCGAAGACAGAGGCCGTATTGCTAATCGAGCTCATGACGAGTTGGACTCTTATTCTGCAGGGTAGTTCGGACTCGTTTGACAGGATCCGGTAGCTTGACTGCCGATATGGAGTTCGTCTTGGTAAGGCTGACTTGTACTTCCGCTGCGAGGGCCGCGGTGTGTTCCTCTGTACGGAGGGAGCGGTCCATGTTTCCATGGACTGTTATAACACCGCGTGGTCTTGGCATTTTGAGCTTTAGATAGGCGTAGTGCGGGACCATGTTGAAACGGGCAAATGCAGTTTGTCCGAGCAGTGCGTGATAGCCACTGCGAAAAGGGATGATGTCAAAGATCAAGTCTTCGCTTCGGAAGTTGTTCGGCGAACCGAAGACGACTTCCAATGTGATTGAGCCAGTGCAGCGGGCCTCGACACCAGGTATTAATCCTTTAAAGGTAGTTTTGGTGGGCTTGATTCTTGATGATTCAATACCCATTTTCCTGACCGTGTCCTGATAGAGCAGGTTAAGACTGCTACCGCCGTCCATGAGGACTCTCATGAGGTGGAATCCGTCGATAATTGGGTCAAGGACCAACACGGCTGAACCTCCATGATGGATACTAGTCGGATGGTCTTTGTGGTCAAAGATGATCGGGCATGCTAACCATGGGTTGAATTTTGGGGCGACTGGCTCTATCGCATAGACGTCCCTTAACGCATGCTTGCGCTCCCTTTTGGGGATGTGAGTAACGTATATCATGTTCACCTGCTTGACCTCGGGGGGAAATTTCTTCTGTCCCCCTGTGCTCGGTGGGCGAGGCTCCTCATCGTCGTCCTTGCTGGGCGACCCTTTCCCCATGTGCTCGTTGTTTAACTTACCAGCCCATTTAAAGACCCAACAACTTCTATGGTATGGTTGGCAGGCTTGTCAAGGGTGCCATGGATCTGGCAAGATCGATCGAGTATTCGGTCCAGGCTAGATGAATCGTCTTTGTTTTTTTTTGAATGGCCTCTTTCGCTGATTGGATTTGGAGCCACTGAATCCGATGTTGACTGTCGTGTCTTCGGCATTATCAGTGTTGCCCTCACGCTTGTTTTTGTTGCATCGGGGCCTGCCGTTTCTGTTCGAAGTGCCAGGATCGCTGGTACTGTTGCTGCTACGGGCAAGCCAGCTATCTCCGCCTGCGCAAAAACGGGTCATGAGTGATGTGAGGGCTGCCATGGACTTCGGCTTTTCTTGGCCGAGGTGTCGGGCAATCCATTCATTGCGGATGCTATGTTTAAAGGCCGCTAGAGCCTCGGTGTCCGGACGATCAACAATTTGGTTCTTTTTAATTAGGAACCGGGTCGAGAATTTTCTGGCTGACTCTCCGGGCTGCTGGACTATGTGATTGAGGTCATCGGCGTCCGGAGTCCAGATATAAGTGCCCTATAAGTTGTCTCTAAAGGCATCCTCCAGGTCTTCCCAGCTTCCAATAGAGTTTTCTGGGAGGCTGATTAACGAGTGCCGAGCTGGTCCCTTAAGTTTGAGGGGGAGGTATTTGATGGCATGTAGATCGTCACCGCAAGCCATGTGAATGTGGAGAAGAAAATCTTCAATCCATACTCCATACTGCGGGATCTGTTGTGCCGTCGTATGATTCGATGTTCACGGTTTTAAACCCTTCTGGGAACTAGTGCTCCATTACCTCATCAGTGAAGCATAGGGGGTGTGCGGCGCCTCTTTATCGGGCAATGTCACGACGCAGTTTGGATGGAGTCCGTATGAGGTTTTCAGCCCGGGTAAAGTTGTGCTTGTCGCGCCAGGCTTGATGGACGTCTTCTCGCGCTGGGGCACGCCCCCTTGATCCATAGATAAAAGGTAATCGAGCATGCTGACCATGGGTTAAATTTTGGGGCGACTGGATCTATCGCATAGACGTCCCTTAACGCGCGCTTGCGCTCCCTTTTGGGGATGTGAGTAGCGTATATCATATTCACCGTCTTCACTTCGGTGGGAAATTTCTTCTGTCCCCCTCTGTTCGGTGGGTGGGGCTCCTCATCGTCATCCTCGCTGGGCGACCCGTTCCCCATATGCTCGGTGTTTAACTTACCGGCCTGCTTAAAGAGCCAACAGCTACTGTTGGTATGGTTGGCAGGCTTATCAGGGGTGCCATGAATCTGGCAAGGCCGATCGAGTATTCGATACAGGCTAGATGAACCTTCTTTGTTTCTTTTTAATGGCCTCTTCCACTGACCGGGCTTGGAGCCACTGAATCCGGCGTTGACCGTTGTGTCTTTGGTATTGTCAGTGTTGCTCCGACGCTTGTTTTTGTTGCATCGGGTGAGGAAGTCCCGGATTAAGGGGTCCTCAGACAGCCGGACTATATGCATATGCCGGACTGTTGGGCTATGAAGATACAAGAAGACTTCGTCCCATGTCCGGATGGGACTCTCCTTTGCATGGAAGGCAAGCTTGGCGGTTAGGATATGAAGATTCCTTTCTCTGTGACCGACTCTGTGTAACCCTAGCCCCCTCCGGTGTCTATATAAACCGGAGGTTTTAGTCCGTAGGACAAGAACAATGATAATCATAGGCTAGCTCCTAGGGTTTAGCATCTACGATCTCGTGGTAGATCAACTCTTGTAATACTTATATCATCAAGATCAATCAAGCAGGAAGTAGGGTATTACCTCCATCGAGAGGGCCCAAACCTGGGTAAACATTGTGTCCCCCGCCTCCTATTACCATTAGCCTTAGACGCACAGTTCGGGACCCCCTACCCGAGATCCGCCGGTTTTGACACCGACATCGGGGCCTGCCGTTTCTGTTCTTTGCTTTGTTAGTGCCAGGATCGCTGGTACTGTTGCTGCTACGAGCAAGCCAGCTATCTTCGCCTGCGCAAAAGCGGGTCATGAGTGATGTGAGGGCTGTCATAGACTTCGGCTTTTCTTGGCCGAGGTGTCGGGCAAGCCATTCATCGCGGATGCTATGTTTGAAGGCTGCTAGAGCCTCGACGTCCGGATAGTTGACAATTTGGTTCTTTTTGACTAGGAACCGGGTCCTGAATTTTCTGGCTGACTCTCCGGGCTACTGGACTATGTGACTAAGGTCATCGGCGTCCGGAGGCCGGATATAAGTACCCCGGAAGTTGTCTCTAAAGGCATCCTCCAGGTCTTCCCAGCTCCCAATAGAGTTTTCTGGGAGGCTGTTTAACCAGTGCCGAGCTGGTCCCTTAAGCTTGAGGGGGAGGTATTTGATGGCATGTAGATTGTCACCGAGAGCCATGTGAATGTGGAGAAGGAAATCTTCAATCCACACTGCAAGATCTGTTGTGCCATCGTATGATTCAATGTTCACGGATTTAAACCCTTCTGGGAACTGGTGCTCCATTACTTCATCACTGAAGCATAGGGGGTGTGTAGCGCCTCTATATTAGGCCACGTCACGATGCAGTTCGGATGGAGTCTGTATGCGGTTTTCAGCCCGGGTGAAGTTATGCTTGTCGCGCCAGGCTTGATGGCCGTTTTCTCACGCTGGGGCCCGCCCCCTTGATCCGTATATTGATCTGGTCTGACCGGCTCTATTATCCAGGTCCTGTCGTAGGTCGTAAGTGTATCCTGCAGCTGTTATCTCTCTACCTTTACGGCGGGGTGGTGCAGGCGGGTGTTTGGCTTGAGTTGCCGCTCTGTCCCGGCCACGTGGTGGTTGGTCAGGTCCGTCAGCAGCGTTACGCATGGGCGGTATAGGCTCTGGGGCCTCGTCGTCGAATTGGGGTAGCAGCTTGCGCTTCGGGTAATGCTTTGTTGGGCGTTCGAGACCGTATTCCTCGGCTGCCAGGACATCAGTCCATCTGTCATTGAGCAGATCCTGATCAGCTTGAAGCTGCTGTTGCTTCTTTTTCAGGCTTCTTGCCGTGGCTATTAGCTGGTGCTTAAAGTGCTCTTGTTTGAAGGGTTCCTGTGGCATGATGAATTCTTCGTCGCCGAGGCTCTCGTCCTCTTCGGAGATCGGTACGTAGTTACTATCCTCCGAGCCCTCTTCCTCAATGGGGTCGTCGGGGTTCGCTTTCCCTTCCTCCCAATCATCACATTTGGATGTTGGTTCGATAGGGGATTCTTGGTCTTTGGTGTTATCCGGAGTATTGTTGTCTCCGGTGCCGGTATTGCTATCTTTTTCTCGGCGTGGTTTAGAGCAGCGCCGTTAACGACGACGCTTTGGGGTCCTTCCTACCTTTACTGTTGTCCTCTTTGGGTGTGTCTACCATGTACACGTCATATGTGGAAGTAGTCGTCCAGCGTCCGGTAAGCGGAGGGTTCTGGCTTTGCTCTTCTCCGACATCGTCGTCCATGCCGTCGATGTCCTCGGAAGCGTAATCGAGCATGTCGGTTAAGTCCTCGACAGTGGCTATGAAGTGGGTGGTGAGTGGGACAAAAAATTCCCCGCTCTCAGCCCCTAGTGCGGGCTGGGCACAGTTTGGCAGTGATCCTTCTGTAATGGCGAGAGACCGCATTAAGTCAAGAGCCTCATTTAAGAGCGAGGTCTGGACAGGGAAGCGAGAATCCATGGAGCGGGGCGGGACAGAAGTTCCCTGGCCGAGCTTGTATAACATAGACCTCGAAAGTTCGGAGCTGGTGCATGTAGGTGAGTCCGGCTCGATGAGTATAGAGGGAGCCCGGAGTGATTCTGGCTCGGCTGGTGAAACGATCCCCTCCGTATCTCCGGTGCTCATCTCTCTGGCTGTGGAAATTCCTGCGGGCTCTAAACTCCCGTCTTCGAACTCGGTGAGGAGTTCCGGATCTAAGGCCGGAGCTGCGATTGGGGCCGCAAACCCTTGGAAGATCAAGTCTCCTCGGATATTAGCAACGTAGTTTAAGTTTCCAAAACTGATCTGATGACCGGGGGCGTAGCTATCGATCTGCTCCAGGTGGCCAATCGAATTGGCACGCTGTGTGAAGCCGCCGAATATGAAGATTTGGCCGGGGAGAAAAGTCTCCCTCAGGGCGCTGTTGTTGTAGATGATTGGTGGAGCCATCGAGCCTTCTGGTGACGACACAGTGGAACTCTCAATGAAAGCACCAATTTCGGTGTCAAAACCGGCAGATCTCGGGTAGGGGGTCCCGAACTGTGCGTCTGAGGATCGAGGGTAACAAGGAGGCAGGGGACGCGATGTTTACCCAGGTTTGGGCCCTCTTAATGGAGGTAATACCCTACTTCCTGCTTGATTGACTTTGATGGGCATATGGGTTACAAGAGTTGATCTACCTCAAGATCGTAATGGCTAAACCCTAGTTGTCTAGCCTGTATGATTGTGACTGCGCCTATGGACTAAACCCCCCGATTTATATAGACACCGGAGGGATCTAGGGTTGTACAGAGTTGGTTATAGATAAAGGAAGGTACATGATCCGAATGCCAAGCTTGCCATCCATGTAAAGGAGAGTCCCATCCAGACGGGGGGGAGGTTCTTCTATCTTGAATCTTTACAGCCCATCAGTCCAGCCCATGTCACATAGGCCGGCTCCCCGAGGACCCCATAGTCCAGGACTCCCGCAGTTGCCTCCCATTAAGCGCCAACTTTCAGGTTGCTTAGCTCAACCTTTTTCCTTTCATTGCACTCTTAGGCCTCTGGTGGCCTAAGTTTTTCGTTACTTACCGCACATATTCACTTCGGAGGTGAAATATATTTTTCTTTCTCTCCAGGTTTCTTCGGGAAGTATCTCACAATCTTTTCATCATATGTTCTGAAAGTTGCCTTCCCTTCAGCACAGTCCAAAGTTGCACCTACGGTATTAAAAATAGTCTCTCGAGAATACTAGATATTTAAAATAGTCCCTCCAATCTCAAGAGCACGCCTTCGGCTGCTCCTATTTGTTTCTTCGTAGACTTGTCGGCCATCTACAAAGTTATTCCTGTCGGTATGCATTCTCTAAATTCAACTTGCGATAAAGAGTTAGAGGCATAACACTTACTCCGGCTTATGGAACAAAATATTGTCAGTATACCTGGGTCCCTGAGTTTAGATGATATCTTGTCCTCAAAGGGGTACTTCATTATCATAGCCACATGTTCTTCTAAATTTATGCTTCTTTTATTGTTAATAATATCACGCATAAACTTAGCAAAAGTAGGAATCTTCAATATATCGGTTACGTGCAAAGAAACTTGAATATTCTTAATAGCCTTTAGGTAAGACGAATATAACTCATTATTCAAAGGTGGTCTAAATGCCTCAGGTATTCTTTGTTTTACCTTTTTGTTTTTCTTTCTCCTTACCTTTGTCTTTATTTTCTAATGTCTCACTACTTTCACCTCATGTTGGATATGGAGGCTTGCTCCTCTTCTCCAAGATCATTTTCTCTATTCTTTCAGATTTTAGGGCAGCTGATAGCCTGCAAGTGCACATGGTTTAGTTGTAGCCTTTTCGAAGTAAGATTATTGATCCCACATGGAATTATGTGACTTTGTGCCTGCAGATAATTGTAGACTTGAAGCAGAGTGAGGGTGGATTAAAATAAGGATTGAGCAAAATGGTGACTTATAACTAAGTATTAAGAAAATAAAATAAAGGCAAGGACAGTAAAGAACGGTGAAACAACAGAATTAAAAAAGCATTCCCAGGGAATCTGGAATCCTCATTGGTATGTTTCTAGTACTACTGTGCATATACATAGCATGGAATGGATACTTGAGCCACTATTAATGATTATGCTGCGCGGAGTCGGGTACAGAACATGGTATACTCGTAGTAGATTTCATGCCACACATGCTACCGTCATAGCCTCCCCTAGAGGGTTACAACTCATGAAAATTAAGGGTTTATCCCATGGACACGGCCTCACTAAGGTCCGTGATCCCTGGCCAGTTGTAAAGGTTAGGAGCATTAGGCGTTTGTTGTCACCTCGAATTACCTCCACATCCTAAACCTATGGAGCTGTCAGTTGGTGCAGTTCTAATCAGAGCGTCGTGGCGGGATCTACGTGTGTAGCGTAGTACATAGCTGCTTCGGAAGCAGCAAATGAAGGAGTCTGGATGAAGGATTTCATATCCGATCTAGGTGTAATACCTAGTGCATCGGGTCCAATGAAAATCTTTTGTGACAATATTGGAGCAGTTGCCTTGGCAAAGGAATCCAGATTTCACAAAAAGACCAAACACATGAAGAGACGCTTCAACTCCATCCGAGATTTGTTCAATGAGGGAGACATAGAGATTTGCAAAATACATACGGATCTGAATGTAGCAGACCCGTTGACTAAGCCTCTTCCACAAGCAAAACATGATCAACACTAAGACTCCATGGGTGTTAGATTCATTACAATGTAATCTAGATTATTGACTTTATTGCAAGTGGGATACTGAAAGAAATATACCCTAGAGGAAATAACAAAGTTGTTATTTTATATTTCCTTATTCATGATAAATGTTTATTATTCATGCTAGAATTGTATTAACCGGAAACTTGATACATGTGTGAATACATAGACAAAACATTGTGTCCCTAGTATGCCTCTACTAGACTAGCTCGTTGATCAAAGATGGTTAAGTTTCCTAGCCATGGACATGAGTTGTCATTTGATAAACAGGATCACATCATTAGTGGAATGATGTGATGGACAAGACCCATCCGTTAGCTTAGCATAATGATCGTTCAGTTTTATTGCCACTGTTTTCTTCGTGTCAAATATATATTTCTCCGACTATGATATTATGAACTCCCAAACACTAGAGGAATGCCTTGTGTGCTATCAAACGTCACAACGTAACTGGGTGATTATAAAGATGCTCTACAGGTATCTCCGAAGGTGTTTGTTAGGTTGGCATAGATCGAGATTAGGATTTGTCACTCCGAGTATCGGAGAGGTATCTTTGGGCCCTCTCGGTAATACATATCATATGAAGCCTTACAAGCAATGTGACTAATGAGTTAGTTACAGGATGATGCACTAAGGAATGAGTAAAGAGACTTGCCGGTAACGAGATTGAACTAGGTATGAGGATACCGACGATCGAATCTCGGGCAAGTAATATACCAATGACAAAGGGAATAACGTATGTTGACATTGCGGTTCGACCGATAAAGATCTTTATAGAATATGTGGGAACCAATATGAGCATCCAGGTTCCGCTATTGGTCATTGACCGGAGAGGTGTCTCGGTCATGTCTACATAGTTCTCGAACCCGTAGGGTCCGCACGCTTAACATTCGATGATGATGTGTATTATATGAGTTATGTGTTTTGGTGACCGAAGTTTGTTCGGAGTCCCGGATGAGATCACGGACGTGACGAGGAGTCTCTAAATGGTTGAGAGGTAAAGATTGATATATTGTAAGGTTATATTCGGACATCAGAATGGATCTGGAGAGGTATGGGTATTTTTTGGAGTACCTAGGGGTTACCGGAACCCCCCAGGGAAGTATTGGGCCATAAGGGAGAGGAGGAGGTAGGCCACAAGAGGTGGCGCCCCGCCAATGGAGTCCTAATTGGACAAGGGGGAGGGGCATGGCCCGCCTTTCCTTCTCCCTCTCCCTCTCTTTCCCCCCCCGTTGGAAAGGAAGGGGGGCCGACTAGGATTGGGAATCCTAGTTGGACTTCCCCCACTTGGCGTGCCCCCTAGGGCCGGCGGCCTCCCCTCTCCTCTTTATATACAGGGGCAGGGGGCACCCCAAAACACAATAGTTGTTTCTTAGCCGTGTGCGGTGTCCCCCTCCACCATTTACTCCTCCGGTCATATTGTCGTAGTGCTTAGGCGAAGCCCTGCGTGGGTCACATCACCAACACGGTCACCACGCCGTCGTGCTGACAAAACTCATCGACTCCTTCGTTCCTCTACTGGATCAAGAGTTCGAGGGACGTCATCGAGCTGAACGTGTGCAGAACTCGGAGGTGCCGTATGTTCGGTACTTGATCAGTTGATTCGAGAAGACGTTCGAGTACATCAACCGCGTTAAGTTAACACTTCCGCTTTCGGTTTACGAGGGTTGATATGTCTCCAACGTATCTATAATTTTTGATTGTTCCATGCTATTATATTACCCCTTTTGGATGTTTATGGGCTTTATTTTACATATTTATATCATTTTTCGGACTAACCTACTAACCGGAGGCCCAGCCCGTATTGTTGTTTTTTTGCCTATTTCAGTATTTCGAAGAAAAGGAATATCAGACGCAGTCCAAATGGAATGAAAGCTTCAGGAGCATGATTTTTGGAACGAACGTGATCCAGAGGACTTGGAGTGCAAATCAAGAAGCAGCCGAGGCGGCCACGAGAGGGTAGGGTGCCCCCCCTATAGGGCGCGCCCCCTGTCTCGTGGGCCCCTCGGGCGGCCACCGACGTACTTCCTCCTATATAAGCCTACGTACCCCAAAAACATCCAGGGAGCCAACGAAACACAATTTCCACCACCGTAACCTTATGTATCCGTGAGATCCCATCTTGGAGCCTTCGTCGGCGCTCTGCCGGAGGGGGAATCAACCACGGAGGGCTTCTACATCAACACGATAGCCCCTCCGATGAGTTGTGAGTAGTTTACCACAGACCTTCAGGTCCATACTTATTATCTAGATGGCTTCTTCTCTCTTTTTGGATCTCAATACAATGTTCTCCCCCTCTCTTGTGGAAATCTATTCGATGTAAAGTCTTTTTGCGGTGTGTTTGTCGAGATCCGATGAATTGTGGGTTTATGATCAAGTTTATCTATGAGAAATATTTGAATCTCCTCTGAATTCTTTTATGTATGATTGAGTTATCTTTGCAAGTCTCTTCGAATTATCAGTTTGGTTTGGCCTACTAGATTGATCTTTCTTGCCATGGGAGAAGTTCTTAGCTTTGGGTTCAATCTTGCGGTGTCCTTACCCGGTGTGATGAGGGGTTGCAAGGCACGTATTGTATTGTTGCCATCGAGGATAAAAAGATGGGGTTTATATCATATTGCATGAGTTTATCCCTCTACATCATGTCATCTTGCTTAATGTGTTACTCTGTTCTTTATGAACTTAATACTCTAGATGCGGGCAGGAGTCGGTCGACGTGTGGAGTAATAGTAGTAGATGCAGGCAGGAGTTGGTCTACTTGTTGCGGACGTGATGCCTATATACATGATCATGCCTAGATAATCTCATAATTATTCGCTTTTCTATCAATTGCTCGACAGTAATTTGTTCACCCACCGTAATACTTATGCTATCTTGAGAGAAGCCTCTAGTGAAACCTATGGCCCCCGGGTCTATCTCTTATCATATTTGCTTCCAATCTACTTTTATTTGCATCTTTACTTTTTGCATCTATATTATAAAATACCAAAAATATATTTATCTTATCATACTATCTCTATTAGATCTCACTTTTGCAAGTGGTCGTGAAGGAAAACCAATGCAAGCTCAAGACGTAGCAAGAAGGATTCCTAGCGCCGTTGCCGGGGAGGTCTTCGCTCAAGTAAGGACATACCAAGTACCCATCATAAACACATCTCCCTCGCATTTACATTATTTGCCATTTGCCTCTCGTTTTCCGCTCCCCCACTTCACCCTTGCCGTTTTATTCGCCCTCTATTTCCCAATCTCCTCCTCTTTTTCGTTTGCCTTTTTCTGTTTGCTTGTGTGTTGGATTACTTGTTGCCATGGCGCAAGATAATACCAAATTGTGTGATTTCTCGAATACCAATAATAAAGATTTCCTTAGTACTCCGATTGCTCCTATTAATGATGTTGAGTCTTGTGAAATCAATACTGCTTTGCTGAATCTTGTTATGAAAGATCAATTCATCGGCCTTCCTAGTGAAGATGTCGCTACTCATCTAAACAACTTTGTTGATTTGTGTGATATGCAAAAGAAGAAAGATACGGATAACAATATTGTTAAATTGAAGTTATTTCCGTTTTCACTTAAAGATCATGCTAAAGTTTGGTTTTCATCCTTGCCTAAAAATAGTATTGATTCTTGGAACAAGTGCAAAGATGCTTTTATCTCTAAGTATTTTCCTCCCGCTAAGATCATCACTCTTAGGAACAATATTATGAATTTTAAACAACTTGATCATGAGCATGTTGCCCAATCTTGGGAAAGAATGAAATTGATGCTTCGCAATT
The DNA here is from genome assembly GCA_021437245.1 of Aegilops speltoides. Classification (NCBI taxonomy): domain Eukaryota; kingdom Viridiplantae; phylum Streptophyta; class Magnoliopsida; order Poales; family Poaceae; genus Aegilops; species Aegilops speltoides. The sequence goes on from CM038147.1 coordinate 95,011,033, forward strand.
GCCCTACTCATGGTTTGAATTTATGGATGATCATACAAAATTTTTATGCCGGTTTGAACTTTGCTTCTAGAAATCTGATAGATTCGGCCGCGGCAGGCACGTTTATGGAAATCACGTTAGGAGATGCTACAAAACTTCTTGACAATATTATGGCTAATTATTCTCAATGGCACACCGAAGATCTTCTAGTAAAAAAGTGCATGCTATAGAAGAAATCAATGTTTTGAGTGGAAAGATGGATGAACTTATTAAGTTGTTTGCTACTAAAAATACTCCTCTTGATCCCAATGATATGCCTTTGTCTACTTTGATTGAGAATAATAATGAATCTATGGATGTGATATTTGTTGGTAGGAATAGTTTTGGAAATAATGCTTATAGAGGAAACTTTAATGCTAGACAGTTCCCAAGTAATCCCTCTAATAATTATGGAAATTCCTACAATAATTCTTATGGTAATTTTAATAAGATGCCCTCTGATTTTTGAGAATAGTGTGAAAGAATTTATGATCTCTCAAAAGAATTTTAATGTTGTGCTTGAAGAAAAATTGCTCAAAGTTGATGATTTGGTTAGGAACGTTGATAGACTTTCACTTGATGTTGATTCTCTTAAACTTATATCTTCTCCTCCTAAGCATGATATCAATGAGTCTCTCAAAGCAACGAGAATTTCCATTGATGAGTGCAAGGAAAGAACCGCTAGATTGCGCGCTAAGAAAGATTGCTTTTATAAAAGCATGTTCTTCTGGTTTCCATGAAAATAATGATGGAGATCTTAAAGTTATTGATGCGTCCCTTATTAGATCTTTGTTTTGCAATGAATCTTGATAATTATGGGACTGATGATGAGTCAACTTTACCTAGAAGGCGTCCCAAGAATTCGGAGATTTTAGATCTTGATACTAAATTTGGTAAAAGTGGGATTGGAAAGGTCATGACTTTAAATAGCATTGAACCCACTATCTCGGATTTCAAGGAATTTGATTATGATAATTGTTATTTAGAAGGTTGTATTTCCTTATTGCAATCCGTTGTTCATTCTCCTCATGCTTAGAGTCAAAATAAAGCTTTTACCAAACATATCGTTGATGCCTTGATGCAATGTTATGATGAAAAACTTAATTTGGAAGTTTCTATACCTAGAAAACTTAATGATGAGTGGGAACCTACTATAAAGATTAGAATTAAAGATCATGAGTGTTTTGCTTTGTGTGATTTGGTTGCTAGTGTTTCCATGATTCCAAAAACTTTATGTGATGTTCTAGGTTTCCATGATCTTGATGATTGCTCTTTAAATTTGCACCTTGCGGATTCCACCATTAAAAAGCCAATGGGAAGGATCAATGATGTTCTCATTGTTGCAAATAGAAATTTGGTACCCATAGATATTATCGTTCTTGATATAGATTGCAATCTTTCTTGCCCTATTATTCTTGGTAGACCTTTCCTTAGAACGATTGGCGCAATTATTGATATGAAGGAAGGGAATATTAGATTCCAATTTCCATTAAAGAAAGGCATGGAGCACTTTCCAAGAAAGAAAGTCAAATTACCTTATGAATCTACCATGCGGGCTACTTATAAATTTAGTGCCAAATATGGCACTACTTAGATCTATCTTCGCTTTTATGCCTAGCTAGGGGCGTTAAACGATAGCGCTAGTTGGGAGGCAACCCAATTTTCTTTGTGTTTTTTGTTTTTGTTCCTGTTTAGTAATAAATCTTGCATCTACATTCTGTTTAGATGTGTTTTTATCTTTTAATTAGTGTTTGTGCCAAGTAGAACCTATAGGATAACCTATGATGATCGTTGATTTGATTCTGCTGAAAAACAGAAACTTTGCACGCACGAATTTAGTTTTTTTAAATCACAGAAACATGCTTTTGCGTTGATTCTTTTTGATGTTGATCAATAGATAAGTTTTCCAGGACTTACTATTTTGGTAGGATTTTTAGAGTTCCATAAGTTTGCGTTAGTCATAGATTGCTACAGACTGTTCTGTTTTTGACAGATTCTGTTTTTCGTGTGTTGTTTGCTTATTTTGATGCATCTATGGCTAGTAAAATAGTTTATAAACCATAGAGAAATTGGAATACAGTAGGTTTAACACCAAAATAAATAAAGAATGAGTTCATTACAGTACCTTATGTGTTGGTTTTGTTTTCTTTCATTAACGGAGCTTATAAGATTTCCTGTTGAGTTTTGTCTTGTGAAGTTTTCAAGTTTTGGGGAAAGCTTTTATGGATTATGGAATAAGGAGTGGCAAGAGCCTAAGCTTGGGGATACACATGGCACCCCAAGATATTCAATGATAGAAATAAGCCTAAGCTTGGGGATGCCCCAGGAAGGCATCCCCTCTTTCGTCTTCGTTCATTGGTAACTTTACTTGGAGCCATATTTTTATTCGCCACATGATATGTGTTTTGCTTGGAGCGTCGTGTATTATATTAGTCTTTGCTTTTTAGTTTACCACAATAATCCTTGCTGTACACACCTTTTGGGAGAAGCCTACTTGATTGAATTTGCTAGAATACTCTATGTGCTTCACTTATATCTTTTGAGCTTGATAGTTTTTGCTCTAGTGCTTCACTTATATCTTTTAGAGCACGGTGGTGACTTATTTTTGTAGAAATTGCTAGCCTCTCATGCTTCACTTATATCTTTTTGAGAGTCTTTTAGAACAGCATGGTATTTGCTATGATTATAAAATTGGTCCTAGAATGGTAGGCATCCAAGTTGGGTATAATAAAAACTATCATAGGAAGTGAATTGGATGCTATGATCAATTTGATACTTGATAATTGTTTTGAGATATGGAGGTAGTGATATTAAAGTCATGCTAGTTGGGTGATTATGAATTTAAAGAATGCTTGTGTTGAAGTTAGCAAGTCCCGTAGCATGCACGTATGGTTAAAGTTGTGTAACAAATTTGAAACATGAAGTGTACCTGGCTTGTGCATCCTTATGAGTGGCGGTCGGGGACGAGCGATGGTCTTTTCCTACCAATCTATCCCCCTAGGAGCATGCGCGTAGTGCTTGATTTTTGATGACTTCTAAATTTTTGCAATAAGTATATGAGTTCTTTTGACTAATGTTGAGTCCATGGATTATACGGACTTTTACCTTTCTGCCATTGCTAGCCTCTTCGGTACTGTGCATTGCCCTTTCTCACCTTGAGAGTTGGTGCAAACTTCGCCGGTGCATCCAAACCTTGTGATACGATACGCTCTATCACACATAAACCTCCTTATATCTTCCTCAAAACAGCCACCATACCTACCTATTATGGCATTTCCATAGCCATTCGAGATATATTGCCATGCAACTTTCCACCGTTCCATTTATCATCATCATGACATACTTTACTTTTGTGATATAGCCATCGCATGATCATGTAGTTGACATCGTATTTGTGGCAAAGCCACCATGCATAATTTTTCATACATGTCACTCTTGATTCATTGCACCATCCCCGTACACCGCCGGAGGCATTCATATAGAGTCATATCTTGTTCTAGTTTCGAGTTGTAATTCATATGTTGTAATCAATAGAAGTGTGATGATCATCATTATTAGAGCATTGCCCAAAAAAAGGCCAAAAGAAAAAAATAGAAAAAAAAGAAAGGCCAAAGAAAAAAAAAGAAAAAGAAAAAGAAAAAAATGGCAATCTTACTATCTCTTTTTCCACACTTGTGCTTCAAAGTAGCACCTTGTTCTTCATGTAGTGAGTCTCATATATTGTGCTTCAAAGTAGCACCCTGTTTTTCATATAGTGAGTCTCATAAGTTGTCTTTTTCATACTGGTGGGAATTTTTCATTTTAGAACTTGGCTTGTATATTCCTACAATCGGCTTCCTGAAATGCCCTAGGTCTTCGTGAGGAAGCAAGTTGGATGCACACCCACTAGTTTTCTTTTGTTGAGCATTCATTTATGGCTCTAGTGCATCCGTTGCATGGCAATCCCTACTCCTCATGTTGACATCAATTGATGGGCATCTCCATAGCCCGTTGATTATCCTCGTCAATGTGAGTCTTTCTCCTTTTTTGTCTTCTCCACACAATCCCCATTATCATATTCTATTCCACCCATAGTGCTATATCCATGGCTCATGCTCATGTATTGCGTGAAGGTTGAATTTTTTTGAGATTATTTGAGTATGAAACAATTGCTTGGCTTGTCATCGGGTGTATAGAAGTTGGGAACATCTTTGCATGACAAAAATGAAGCATAGCCTAACTATATGATTTTGTAGGGATGAACTTTCTTTTGCGATGTTATTTTGAGAAGACATGATTACTTTGATTAGTATGCTTGAAGTGTTACTATTTCTTTTATCAATATGAACTTTTATTTTGAATCATTTGGATCTGAACATTCATGCCACAATAAAGAAAATTACATTGAGAATTATGCTAGGTAGCATTCCACATCAAAATTTTCTTTTTTTATCATTTACCTACTCGAGGACGACAAGGAATTAAGCTTGGGGATGCTTGATACGTCTCCAACGTATCTATAATTTTTGATTGTTCCATGCTATTATATTACCCCTTTTGGATGTTTATGGGCTTTATTTTACACATTTATATCATTTTTGGGACTAACCTACTAATCGGAGGCCCAGCCCGTATTGCTGTTTTTGACTATTTCAGTATTTCGAAAAAAGGAATATCAAACGGAGTCCAAACGGAATGAAACCTTCGGGAGAGTGATTTTTGGAACGAACGTGATCCAGAGGAATTGGAGTGCAAGTCAAGAAGCAGCCGAGGCGGCCACGAGAGGATAGGGCGCCCCCCCCCCTATAGGGCGCGCCCCCTGTCTCATGGGCCCCACGGGCGGCCACCGAGGTACTTCTTCCTCCTATATAAGCCTACATACCCCGAAAACATCCAGGGATCCAACGAAACACAATTTCCACCGCCGTAACCTTATGTATCCACGAGAACCCATCTTGGAGCCTTCGCCGGCGCTCTGCCAGAGGGGGAATCGACCATGGAGGGCTTCTACATCAACACCATAGCCCCTCCGATCAGTTGTGAGTAGTTTACCACAGACCTTCGGGTCCATAGTTATTAGCTAGATTGGTTCTTCTCTCCTTTTGGATCTCAATACAATGTTCTCCCCCTCTCTTGTGGAGATCTATTCGATGTAAACTCTTTTTGCGGTGTGTTCGTCGAGATCCGATGAATTGTGGGTTTATGATCAAGTTTATCTATGAGAAATATTTGAATCTCCTCTGAATTCTTTTATGTATGATTGAGTTATCTTTGCAAGTCTCTTCAAATTATCAGTTTGGTTTGGCCTACTAGATTAATCTTTCTTGCCATGGGAGAAGTTCTTAGCTTTGGGTTCAATCTTGCGGTGTCCTTACCCAGTGACAGTAGGGGTTGCAAGGCACGTATTGTATTGTTGCCATCGAGGATAAAAAGATGGGGTTTATATCATATTGCATGAGTTATCCCTCTACATCATGTCATCTTGCTTAATGCATTACTCTGTTTTTTATGAACTTAATACTCTAGATGCGGGCAGGAGTCGATCGGTGTGTGGAGTAATAGTAGTAGATGCAGGCAGGAGTCGGTCTACTTGTTGCAGACGTGATGCCAATATACATGATCATGCGTAGATAATCTCATAATTATTAGCTTTTCTATCAATTGCTCGACAGTAATTTGTTCACCCACCATAATACTTATGCTATCTTGAGAGAAGCCTCTAGTGAAACCTATGGCCCCCGGGTCTATCTCTTATCATATTTGCTTCCAATCTACTTTTATTTGCATCTTTACGTATTGCATCTATATTATAATATACCAAAAATTTATTTATCTTATCATATTATCTCTATTAGATCTCACTTTCGCAAGTGGCCGTGAAGGGATTGACAACCCCTTTATTGCATTGGTTGTGAATTCTTTGTTTGTTTGTGTAGGTGCGTGGGACTTTTGAGGAGCCTCCTACTGGATTGATACCTTGGTTCTCAAAAACTGAGGGAAATACTTACGCTACTATTGCTGCATCACCCTTTCCTCTTCAAGGAAAACCAACGCAAGCTCAAGACGTAGCAAGGGTACGTGGACACAGTCTCCCCCTCTCGTTGCTATGCATCTCCTAGATAGATCTTGCGTGAGCGTAGGAATTGTTTTGAAAATGCATGCTACGTTTCCCAACAAAAACTTGATAACTTCAATCACACAAAACTCAACAAAACCTTCGTGAGATCTGTTAGTATAAGAAAGCAAATCACTGCTTTAAGTACTATTGCAAACCCATTAATATTCCTTGAGAGAATAGGGAAAAATACTTTTGCTTTGTGCTCATTATTGGTTAAATCCTGCAATTGAAGAGTTCCATGTGCAAGATCAAAATTGTCAATATGCTCATAAGGACATTCAGTTGCATCACCTTGGAATATATTATCTTTTATCATGGCAATTAACCCGAGGGTTTATCCCATATACTTTACCAGGCAGGTCAGGACCAGTTGTTATGTAATTATTCCCTCGAGCTGGTCCTGCCACTAACTCAGCCCCTACCTGATAAACTTGTTCTTGTAAGACCATGGCTGCTCTTTGTCTGCATAAACCGTTAGATCACAAAATAACTCAAAACTCAAGGAAAGGCCCAAAAGAACTCAGCTCCCTGGCAACAACGCTAGAAAAAGCTTGATAGCCTGCAAGTGCACATGGTTTAGTTGTAGCCTTTCCGAAGTAAGAGTATCGATCCCACAGGGAGCATAGGAATCAAGCTTTTGCCCTTTGTAAAGAATTATGTGACTTTGTGACTGCATATAACTATAGACTTGAAGCAGAGTGAGGGCGGATTAAAATAAGTATTGAGCAAAATGGTGAGTCGTAAGAAAATAAAATAAAGGCAAGGACAGTAAATAATGGTGAAATAATAGAATTAAAGAGGCGTTCTCAGGGAATCTGGAATCCCCATTGGTATGTTTCTAGTACTACTATGCATACACATAGCATGGAATGGATACTTGAGCCACGTTGACAATTACGCTAGGTGGAGCCGGGTACAGAACATGTTCTACTTGCAGTGGACTTCATGCCATCAACGCCACCATCACAGCCTTCCCGAGAGGGTTACAGCTCATGACAATTAAGGGTTGACCCCATGGACACGACCTCATTAAGGGTTCTCCGTGATCCCCGGTCACTTGTAAAGGTTAGGAGCAGTAGGCTTTTACTGTCACCTCGATTTCCCTCCACATCCTAAACCTATGCCAAGACAGTGATATACTTCGGGGCCTACAAAGGCACAAATGTTGAGTCGTGCCCCTTCACAACATTCATGAAGTTATTTAACTAAGCATTCAACAGGTGGTCTCATATCCATATTATACGCTTCAGATCCTACAAAGACCAAGGTTCATCCATATCCCCGAGAACTAGGGGTCTACTCACACATAAGAACAACAATCATCATGGAGATGGTAATGGAATACATGGGGGAATGATTCAATCGATACACTAGGATCCACTAGGGTTCTTGATGTTTCAGATAATAAGGATGTGGATGACGATGATGATGAAGATGTTGGTGATGTAGATGTTGATGATCATGCCATTACGCCCGTGGTGAGAGGAATCACCTTCTTCTGCCGGTCGATCCTCCCTTTGAATGAGATCCAGAGGCTAGGGTTCTGCCTTCTAGATGAGTTTCTGGAGTCTCTATTTGTTTTCCCCATGATCTGTTTCCACAGGGTGGAAATAGTTGATCTCCTGGAGGCGGCGGCGTGCCAAATGACCGTTCATACGGGTGTGCGCAGTCGCATGGAACGTCGTTGTTCGCTCTGGAGGCGCAGTGGTGGCTGTTTCTTTTGCCTTCTTGATTGACTTTTCTATGGAATGTGTTTATCACCTTTAATATGTGATTGCACTGCCATATTTGCGTGGGTTCTCCATAAAATGAATATTGCTCCAAAATACGTAACCTGAAGGATCAACATCAAAAGAAGTGCGCGAACGCAGTAACATTCCACAAAGCCTACCTTGTAGGCACAAAATATAAGGGGAAAACATCACGTAAACAGGATTCATCAGCATCCTCCTCTTCATTATTATCATTATTACCATCGACGATTTCTGCATCGGAATCAACTTCTTTATTATTCTCCCCTTCTTCTTCATTACCTTGTGCATCTAGATGAGTCGATTCTTCCTGGTCTTTGTTATTGTTGAGAAGCTCTTCATCTTCTTGAGTTTGTTGCCGACTTTGCCTCCTCTTCAATGCTTGTTATTTTTCATACCACTCAGGCCCCTTTGGGTCCTCCATCATTTTACCACTTTGAGTACCAACACCATTAGAAGAAACAAGATCATCGTCATGAAATTGGGCAAGAATTAAAAATTGAGTGTCAAAAATTCGTGAGCATTGATTTTCTATCATGCAAGAATGTTTATCAAGATTTTTCACGACATGACCTAAACCATCTAGTTCTTCAGAGAGGTAAGATTTATCCTTTTCATTGTGATGAATACATCGCCTCATGTCTCTGTAGAAATCCTCTTGATGGTTCTTAGACCTATTCATCCTCTCTTTGAGCTCATCTTCCTGCTGACAGATACTAAATAAATCCACTTTTTCTTGAATAACTTGTTCAATAGGTTTACCTTTCTCTTGAGTCACCTTCCTAAATTGCTCCATGTCTTCAACATGATAAATTTTTCCCATGCGTTTAATAGGTTCCTCAATATCCCATTGCTCTTTAGCTGTCATACTTCTTTCTACAAGTGTTTTTCCTTCTTCAAGAGTTAAAGCCATAAAGCGCCCTCCTGGAGTTAAATCAAGGACGGATTTAGATTCATCATTGATTCCATGATAGAATATATGTAGTATAACATATTCAGCAAAACCATGATTGGGGCAAAGATTCAGGAGTTTAGAATATCTTTACCATGCTACATACAAGTTTTCCCCAATTTCTAAAACATAATAAGTAAGATGCTTTCGGAATCTTCCAATTTTAGAGCAAGAGAAAAGTTTAGCCATAAACTTTTGTGCACACATCTTCCAGATGGTTATGCTGCAATATTGTAGCATGTTATACCATTCTGCTGCTTTATCTTTCAGAGAAAACTTGAAGAGTTTAGGTAAAACAAATTCTTAGGACACATATTTGATTTTAAAATTCCCACATAAACCATCAAAGAACAAAAGATGTGCTTGACGGCCTTCTTCCCCAGTCCCTGAAAAGGCATGCTTTCTAACTTCATGAATTAGATCGCAGGCAATCAAATACTCAGTAGCAAAATTTGTAGGATAGACTATATGAGATCTTCAGCCCATATATGAAGCACAATGTCCCCTCACATATTTTTTTTGAGTAACCATCATTTTTGCCAAAAAAAGTATTGAGCTTAGTGGTTTGATTTTTTGTAATTTTTTCTAATAATGGAGCTTGAAACTCCTATGGAAAATGTTGAATATAATGTTGGGGAACGTAGTAATTTCAAAATTTTTCCTACGCACACGCAAGATCATGGTGATGTATAGCAACGAGAGGGGAGAGTGTTGTCTACGTACCCTCGTGAGACCAAGCGAAGCGATCACAACGTAGAGGAAGTAGTCGACGTTCTCCTCGCGATCCGACCGATCCGGCGCCGTTACTCGGCGCCCGAGTTCTTGACACACGTACAACTCGATGGCGTCCCTCGTACTCGATCCAGCCGAGTGTCGAGGGAGAGTTCCGTCAAGACGACGGCGTGGTGACGATCTTGATGTTCTATCGGTGCAGAGCTTCGCCTAAGCTTGCGACGATATGACCGAGGTGGAATATGGTGGAAGGGGGCACTGCACACGGCTAAGGAACGATCCGTAGATCAAACTTGTGTGTCCTAGGGTGCCCCCCTGCCCCCGTATATAAAGGAGGGAGGGGGGAGGTGCGGCCGGCCAAGGGAGGGCGGCGGAGGAGTCCTACTCCCACCGGAGAAGGACTCCCCCTTCCTAGTTGGAGTAGGATTGGGGGAGGGAAGAAGAGGGGCGCCGCCCCCTCCTGTCCTATTCGGACTAGGGGGGGGGCTGTGACCTGCCCCTGGCCGCCCCTCCTCTTCTCCCTCGAGGCCCACTAAGGCCCATTTAGTTCCCGGGGTTCCGTAACCTCCGGTACTCTCCAAATTCTCGATTTCACCGGAACCATTCCGACTCCAAATATAGGCTTCCAATATATCAATCTTTATGTCTCGACCATTTCGAGACTCCTCGTCATGTCCGTGATCACATCCGGGACTCGAACTTCTTCGTACATCAAAATACATAAACTCATAATAAGCGCCATCGAAACCTTAAGCGTGCGGACCCTACGGTTCGAGAACAATGTAGACATGACCGAGACACGTCTCCGGTCAATAACCAACAGCGGACCTGGATGCCCATATTGGTTCCTACATATTCTACGAAGATCTTTATCGGTCGACCGCATAACAACATACGTTGTTCCCTTTGTCATCGGTATGTTACTTGCCCGAGATTCGATCGTCGGTATCCAATACCTAGTTCAATCTCGTTACGCAAGTCTCTTTACTCGTTCCGTAATACATCATCTCACAGCTAACTCATTAGTTGTAATGCTTGCAAGGCTTCAAAGTGATGTGTATTACCGAGAGGGCCAGAGATACCTCTCGACAATCGGAGTGACAAAACCTAATCTCAAATACGCCAACCCAACATCGCCTTTGGAGACACCTGTAGTACTCCTTTAAAATCACCCGATTCACGTTGTGACGTTTGGTAGTACCAAAGTGTTCCTCCGTAAACGGAGTTGCATAATCTCATAGTTACAGAACATGTATAAGTCATGGATAAAAGCAGTAGCAACATACTAAACGATCGAGTGCTAAGCTAATGGAATGGGTCATGTCAATCGATCATTCTACTAATGATGTGACCTTGTTAATCAAATAACAACTCTTTGTTCATGGTTAGGAAACATAACCATCTTTGATTAACAAGCTAGTCTAGTAGAGGCATACTAGTGACATGTTGTTTGTTTATGCATTCACACATGTATCATGTTTCCGGTTAATACAATTCCAGCATGAATGATAAACATTTATCATGAAATAAGGAAATAAGTAATAACTTTATTATTGCTTCTAGGGCATATTTCCTTCAGTCTCCCACTTGCACTAGAGTCAATAATCTAGATTACATAGTAATGATTCTAACACCCATGGAGTCTTGGTGCTGATCATGTTTTGCTCGTGGAAGAGGCTTAGTCAACGGGTCTGCAACATTCAGATCCGTATGTATCTTGCAAATCTCTATGTCTCCCACCTGGAAAAAGTCCCGGATGGAATTGAAGCGTCTCTTGATGTGCTTGGTCCTCTTGTGAAATCTGGATTCCTTCGCTAAGGCAATTGCTCCAGTATTGTCACAGAAGATTTTCATTGGACCTGATGCACTAGGTATGACACCTAGATCGGATATGAACTCCTTCATCCAGACTCCTTCATTAGCTGCTTCCGAAGCTGCTATGTACTCCGCTTCACATGTAGATCCCGCTACGACGCTTTGTTTAGAGTTGCACCAACTTACAGCTCCTCCGTTTAGTGTAAATACGTATCCGGTCTGCGATTTAGAATCGTCCGGATCGGTGTCAAAGCTTGCATCAACGTAACTGCCACGATGAGCTCTTTGTCACCTCCATATCGAGAAACATATCCTTAGTCCTTTTCGGTATTTCAGATGTTCTTGACCGCTGTCCGATGATCCACTCTGGATTACTTTGGTACCTCCTCGCTAAACTTATAGCAAGGCACACATCAGGTCTGGTACACAGCATTGCATACATGATAGAGCCTATGGTGAAGCATAGGAACATCTTTCATTTTCTCTCTATCTTCTGCAGTGGTCGGGCATTGAGTCTTACTCAACTTCATACCTTGTAACATAGGCAAGAACCCTTTCTTTGCTTGATCCATTTTGAACTTCTTCAAAATTTTGTCAAGGTATGTGCTTTGTGAAAGTCCAATTAAGCGCCTTGATCTATCTCTATAGATCTTAATGCCCAATATGTAAGCAGCTTCACCGAGGTCTTTCATTGAAAAACTCTTATTCAAGTATCCCTTTATGCTATCCAGAATTCTATATCATTTCCGATCAGCAATATGTCATCTACATATAATATCGAAATGCTCTGAGCTCCCACTCACTTTCTTGTAAATACAAGCTTCTCCAAAAGTCTCAGATAAACCCAAATGCTTTGATCACACTATCAAAGCGCTTATTCCAACTCCGAGATGCTTGCACCAGTCCATAGATGGATCGCTGGAGCTTGCATACTTTGTTAGCTCCTTTGGATCGATAAAACCTTCGGTTGCATCATATACAACTCTTCTTCCGTAAATCCATTCAGAATGCGTCTTTACATCCATTTGCCAAATTTCATAATCATAAAATGCGGCAATTGCTAACATGATTCGGACAGACTTAAGCATCGCCACGGGTGAGAAGGTCTCATCGTAGTCAATCCCTTGAACTTGTCGAAAACCCTTTGCGACAAGTCGAGCTTTGTAGACGATAACATTACCGTCGGCGTCGGTCTTCTTCTTGAAGATCCACTTGTTTTCTATTGCTTGCCTACCCTCGGGCAAGTCAACCAAAGTCCATACTTTGTTTTCATACATGGATCCCATCTCGATTTCATGGCCTCAAGCCATTTTGCGGAATCTGGGCTCACCATCGCTTCTTCATAGTTTGTAGGTTCATCATGATCTAGTAGCATGATTTCCAGAACAGGATTACCGTACCACTCTGGTGCGGATCTTACTCTGGTTGATCTACGTAGTTCTGTAGTAACTTGATCTGAAGTTTCATGATCAGTATCATCAACTTCCTCACTACTTGGTGTAGATGTCTCAGAAATCGGTTTCTGCGACGAACTACTTTCAAGTAAGGGAGAAGGTACAATTACCTCATCAAGTTCTACTTTCCTCCTACTCACTTCTTTCGAGAGAAACTCCTTCTCTAGAAAGGATCCATTCTTAGCAACGAATGTCTTGCCTTCGGATCTGTGATAGAAGGTGTACCCAACTGTCTCCTTTGGGTATCCTATGAAGACACATTTCTCCGATTTGGGTTCGAGCTTATCAGGTTGAAGCTTTTTCACATAAGCATCGCATCCCCAAACTTTAAGAAATGACAACTTTGGTTTCTTGCCAAACCACAGTTCATAAGGTGTCGTCTCAACGGATTTTGACGGTGTTCTATTCAGTGTGAATGCGGCCGTCTCTAGAGCATAACCCCAAAACGATAGCGGTAAATCTGTAAGAGACATCATAGATCGCACCATATCTAGTAAAGTGCGATTACGACGTTCGGACACACCATTACGTTGTGGTGTTCCGGGTGGCGTGAGTTGCGAAACTATTCCGCATTGTTTCAAATGTAGACCAAACTCGTAACTCAAATATTCACCTCCATGATCAGATCGTAGAAATTTAATTTTCTTGTTACGATGATTTTCAATTTCACTCTGAAATTCTTTGAACTTTTCAAATGTTTCAGACTTATGTTTCATTAAGTAGATATACCCATATCTGCTTAAGTCATCTGTGAAGGTGAGAAAATAACGATATCCGCCACGAGCCTCAACATTCATCGGACCACATACATGTATGTATGATTTCCAACAAATCTGTTGCTCTCTCCATAGTACCGAGAACGGGGTTTTAGTCATCTTGCCCATAAGGCACGGTTCGCAAGTGCCAAGTGATTCATAATCAAGTGACTCCAAAAGTCCATCAGTATGGAGTTTCTTCATGCGCTTTACACCGATATGACCTAAACGGCAGTGCCACAAATAAGTTGCACTATCATTATCAACTCTGCATCTTTTGGTTTCAACATTATGAATATGTGTATCACTACTATCGAGATTCATCAAAATAGACCACTCTTCAAGGGTGCATGACCATAAAAGATATTACTCATATAAATAGAACAACCATTATTCTCGATTTAAATGAATAACCGTCTCGCATCAAACAAGATCCAGATATAATGTTCATGCTCAACGCAGCACCAAATAACAATTATTTAGGTCTAAAACTAATCCCGAAGGTAGATGTAGAGGTAGCGTGCCGATTGCGATCACATCGACTTTGGAACCATTTCCCACGCGCATCGTCACCTCGTCCTTTGCCGGTGTTCGCAATCCGTAGTCCTGCTTTGAGTTGCAAATATTAGCAATGTAACCAGTATCAAATACCAGTGCTCTGCGAGCTCTAGTAAGGTACACATCAATAACATGTATATCACATATACCTTTGTTCACCTTGCCATCCTTCTTATCCGCCAAATACTTAGGGCAGTTCCGCTTCCGGTGACGATCGCTTGCGGTAGAAGCACTCGTTTTAGGCTTAGGTCCAGACTTGGGTTTCTTCTCTGAGCGACAACTTGCTTGCTGTTCTTCTTGAAGTTCCTTCTTCTTCCCTTTGCCTTTCTTCTTGAAACTAGTGGTCTTATTGACCATCAACACTTGATGCTCCTTCTTGATTTCTACCTCCGCAGCCTTTAGCATTGCGAAGAGCTCGGTATAGTCTTTACTAACCCTTGCATATTATAGTTCATCATGAAGCCTTTGTAGCTTGGTGGCGTGATTGAAGAATTCATCAATGACACAATCATCCGGAAGATTAACTCCCAATTGCGTCAAGTGATTGTAGTACCCGGACATTCGAGTATGTGCTCACTAATGTAACTATTCTCCTCCATCTTGCAGCTATAGAACTTATTGGAGACTTCATATCTCTCAATCCGGGCATTCTGTTGAATATTAACTTCAACTCTGGAACATCTCATATGCTCCATGACGTTCAAAACATCGTTGAAGTCCCGGTTCTAAGCCGTAAAGCATGGCACATCGAACTATAGAGTAGTCATCAGCTTTGCTCGCCAGACGTTCACAACATCCGGTGTTGCTCCAGAAGAGTTCTGGCACCCAGCGGTGCATCCAGATGTAACTCTTACGTGCAGCAATGAGGATGATCCTCGTTACGGACCCAGTCCGTGTAATTGCTACCATCATCTTTCAACTTTGCTTTCTCAAGGAACGCATTAAAATTCAACGGAACAACAAAGACGAGCCATCTATCTACAAACAAACATAAACAAGCAAGATACTATCGGTACTAAGTTCATGATAAATTTAAGTTCAATTAATCATATTACTTAAGAACTCCCACTTAGATAGACATCCTCTAGTCATCTTAAGTGATCACGTGATCCAAATCAACTAAACCATAACCGATCATCACGTGAAATGGAGTAGTTTTCAATGGTGAACATCTTATGTTGATCATATCTACTATATGATTCACGCTCGACCTTTCGGTCTCCGTGTTCGAGGCCATATTTGCATATGCTAGGCTCGTCAAGTATAACCCGAGTATTCTCGTGTGCAAAACTGGCTTGCACCCGTTGTAGATGGACGAGAGCTTATCACACCCGATCATCACGTGGTGTGCGGGCACGACGAACTTTGGCAGCGGTGCATACTCGGGAGAACACTTCTTGATAATTTAGTGAGAGATCATCTTATAATGCTACCGTCAATCAAAGCAAGATAAGATGCATAAAGGATAAACATCACATGCAAATCAATATAAGTGATATGATATGGCCATCATCATCTTGTGCTTCGTGATCTTCATCTCCGCAGCACCACCATGATCACCATCGTCACCGCGCGACACCTTGATCTCCATCGTAGCATCGTTGTCGTCTCGCCAAACTTATGCTTCTCGACTATCGCTACCGCTTAGTGATAAAGTAAAGCATTACGAAGCGATTGCATTGCATACAATAAAGCGACAACCATATGGCTCTGTCGATTGCCGATAACCGGTTACAAAACATGATCATCTCATACAATAAAATATAGCATCACGTCTTGACCATATCACATCACAACATGCCTGCAAAAACAAGTTAGACGTCCTCTACTTTGTTGTTGCAAATTTTACGTGGCTGCTACGGGCTTAAGCAAGAACCAATCTCACCCACGCATCAAAACCACAGCGATACTTCGTCAAATAGACTCCGTTTAACCTTCTCAAGGACCGGGCGTGGCCACACTCGGTTCAACTAAAGTGAGAGAGCAGACACCCACCGGTCACCTTTAAGCAACGAGTGCTCGTGGCGGTGAAACCAGTCTCGCGTAAGCGTCTGGCGTAATGTCGGTCTGCGCCGCTTCATCTCACAATACCGTTGAACCAAAGTATGACATCTTTGGTAGGTAGTATGACTTGTATCGCCCACAACTCACTTGTGTTCTACTCGTGCAAAACATCAAACCATAAAACCTAGGCTCGATACCACTTTTGGGGAGCGTAGTAATTTCAAAATTTTTCCTACGCACACGCAAGATCATGGTGATGTATAGCAACGAGAGGGGAGAGTGTTGTCTACGTACCCTCGTGAGACCGGCGGAAGCGATCTGGCGTAGAGGAAGTAGTCGACGTTCTCCTCGCGATCCGACCGATCCGCGCCGTTACTCCGGCGCCCCAGTTCTTGACACACGTACAGCTCGATGGCGTCCCTCATACTCCGATCCAGCCGAGTGTCGAGGAGAGTTCCGTCAAGACGACGGCGTGGTGATGATCTTGATGTTCTATCGGCAGAGCTTCGCCTAAGCTTGCGACGATATGACCGAGGTGGAATATGGTGGAAGGGGCACCGCACACGGCTAAGGAGCGATCCGTAGATCAAACTTGTGTGTCCTAGGGTGCCCCCTGCCCCGTATATAAAGGAGGGAGGGGGAGGCGGCCGGCCAAGGGAGGCGCTGGAGGAGTCCTACTCCCAGGGAGTAGGACTCCCCCTTCCTAGTTGGAGTAGGATTGGGGAGGGAAGAGGAAAGGGGCGCCGCCTCCTTGTCCTATTCGGACTAGGGGGGGGGGCGCGGCCTGCCCTGGCCGCCCTCCTCTTCTCCCTCGAGGCCCACTAAGGCCCATTTAGTTCCCGGGGTTCCGGTAACCTCCGATACTCCCATAAATTCGATTTCACGGAACCATTCCGGACTCAAATATAGGCTTCCAATATATCAATCTTTATGTCTCGACCATTTCGAGACTCCTCGTCATGTCCGTGATCACATCCGGGACTCGAACTTCTTCGGTACATCAAAATACATAAACTCATAATAAGCATCATCGAAACCTTAAGCGTGCGGACCCTACGGTTCGAGAACAATGTAGACATGACCGAGACACGTCTCCGGTCAATAACCAACAGCGGGACCTGGATGCCCATATTGGTTCCTACATATTCTACGAAGATCTTTATCGGTCGACCGCATAACAACATCGTTGTTCCTTTGTCATCGGTATGTTACTTGCCCGAGATTCGATCGTCGGTATCCAATACCTAGTTCAATCTCGTTACGGCAAGTCTCTTTACTCGTTCCGTAATACATCATCTCACAGCTAACTCATTAGTTGTAATGCTTGCAAGGCTTGATGATGTGTATTACCGAGAGGCCCAGAGATACCTCTCCGACAATCGGAGTGACAAAACCTAATCTCAAATACGCCAACCCAACATCGCCTTTGGAGACACACTGTAGTACTCCTTTAAAATCACCCGATTACGTTGTGACGTTTGGTAGTACCCAAAGTGTTCCTCCGTAAACGGAGTTGCATAATCTCATAGTTACAGGAACATGTATAAGTCATGGATAAAAGCGGTAGCAACATACTAAGCGATCAAGTGCTAAGCTAATGGAATGGGTCATGTCAATCAGATCATTCTACTAATGATGTGACCTTGTTAATCAAATAACAACTCTTTGTTCATGGTTAGGAAACATAACCATCTTTGATTAACAAGCTAGTCTAGTAGAGGCATACTAGTGACATGTTGTTTGTTTATGCATTCACACATGTATCATGTTTCCGGTTAATACAATTCCAGCATGAATGATAAACATTTATCATGAAATAAGGAAATAAATAATAACTTTATTATTGCCTCTAGGGCATATTTCCTTCATATAATCGGGTAAATAAATATTCCCAGGACAAGTAGAACATGTGTCGTTAACATGAAGCATCTATAATAAGAACACATGCAGAATAGTTACGAAACAAATACTCTACGCTTCACTCCCCGAAAACGGCGACAGAAAATGCTTGATGACCTGCAAGGCACATTGGGTAGTGTAGCACCTTCGTGTAAGTATCTCAAATAGTTACCGTCCCAACAAAGAGCGGATGGGAGTATTTATGATTAAAGTTTCTGTCACACACAAGTTGTCATAGCTCTTATGTGAAGTAATAGCTTTTCATCGTGCAGAAGCTATTAGTGTTCCTTGAGTCAAAGAAACCAGAGTAATAAATATGATGAGATAATTGCAACGGGTGAGGGAGTCCTGGATTAGGGGGTATCCGGACAGCCGGACTATATACTTTGGCCGGACTGTTGGACCTTGAAGATACAAGACTCAAGACTTCGTCCCGTGTCCGGATGGGACTCTCCTTTGCGTGGAAGACAAGCTTGGCAATCCGGATATTATATTTCCTTCTTTGTAACCGACTCCATGTAAACCCTAGCCCCCTCCGGTGTCTATATAAACCGGAGGGTTAGGTCCTTAGAGACAATCTAATCATCATAGGCTAGCTTCTAGGGTTTAGCCTCTATGATCTCGTGGTAGATCAACTCTTGTAATACTCATATCATCAATATCAATAAAGCAGGAAGTAGGGTTTTACCTCCATCAAGAGGGCCCGAACCTGGGTAAAACATCGTGTCCCTTGCCTCCTGTTACCATTAGCCTTAGACGCACAGATCGGTACCCCCTACCCGAGATCCGCCAGTTTTGATACTGACATTGGTGCTTTCATTGAGAGTTCCTCTGTGTCGTCGCCGCGAGGCTTGATGGCTCCTTCAATCATCAACAACGCGATCCAGGGTGAGACTTTTCTCCCCGGACAGATCTTCGTGTTCGGCGACTTCACACTGCGGGCCAATTCGCTTGGCCATCTGGAGCAGATCAACAGCTACGCCCCTGGCCACCAGGTCAGGTTTGGAAACTTGAACTACATGGCCGATATCCACGGAGACTTGATCTTCAATGGATTCGGGCCTGCGCCAGGAGTGCCGGACAGTCACGATGAGCACGGCTTAGACCTGCTGTCGGACAATGCTCGGGATAACGCCCCTGCAGGAACCCCGGACCTAAATCTGGGGCAGATTGCGTCGCCCGAGGACGGGTGGATGGACCCCGCCCCGGAGGCCGCACACCCATCGGTGGTAGAGCCGAACACAGACTTCACCCCCAAGGAAGCCTGTGACACCGGACCCCCAGACTCGTATCCGGCTGTAGGTTCCAGTCCGCGTACCCCCAAGCCCGTCGAATCTGGTTGGGCTCCGGTAATGGAGTTCACCGCTGCGGACATCTTCCAGCACTCGCCCTTGGGCGACATGCTGAACTCGTTAAAGTCTCTCTCTTTGTCAGGAGACTCTTGGCCGAACTATGTCCGGCTCGAGCGGGAAGCAAGCGACGGAGGAATTCATTGCCCACCCACCACCCATTTAATTGCCACGGTCGATGATTTAACCGACGTGCTTGACTTCGACTCTGAAGACATCGACGGTATGGACGACGATGTAGAGAGAAGAACAGGAACCACTGCCCACGGGGCGGTGGACAGCCACCTCCTCATATGATATATATATATATGGTGGACACTCCGAAAGAAACCAATGGCGATGAGGCAATGGAGGATAACCCCTCAAGGAAGAAGGCAAAGTATGAATGTCATCAGCACCGCCCCAAGCCCCGCCACAACAATAACGGCACAGCAGTCAAAAACGATACAAATAGTGTCGAAGATGAATACAATCCAGATCAGCCTACCTTCGAGCAGGCTGGACAGGTGACGGACGGACACTTGCAAAGGGACAAATACATGCCCCCCTCTGAAGACGAGGTGAGCCTCGGCGACAATGAATTTGGCGTGCCTGAGGACCCCCTAGAGCAGGAGCGCTTCAAGCGCCGGCTTATGGCCACTGCGAGAGCCTGCAAAAGAAGGAACAACAGCTCAAAGCTGACCAAGATTTGCTCACTGACAGATGGACCAAGGTCCTGGCCACCGAGGAATACGGACTCGACCGCCCCGCCAAAGGGCACACATGGCACAATTCGCTACCTCAACCTAAGAAGGAGAACCTAAAACCCACACCCCGACGCCAATATATCACGGTCTGGGACAATACGCAGGAAACGCGAGGCAGCATCCTCAAACCTCGACGCAATCATCATAAGCGTCAAGTCAAGGAAGTTGGTGCCAAATTCAGCGGCCCCCAGTCCGGTCAGCGGAAAAAGAACAGCTCAAGCCCATCCGGCCCGAGCAGCATACTCGATCAACCCTGTGAAATTCATGGTACCCCTAGAAGGGTGGCCAAGCATACCAATAGAGAATGTCGGATCCTCAAAACAAAATGGTCGGTCGCACGCCGGAAACAACGAAGGGAGGTTTCAAACAACGAAAGACCGATCAAACATGGCGCGGTCAAAAGAAGATCCCCCACAGTACAAAAATACGGCCGCTCATCTCTGATCACATCGACCATCCGGACAACATCAACCATAGCAATTTAATTGCACTCACTACCGACCCAATAGTTTGTGGGCTCCATCTCGCACGAGCCCCCACGGGCATAAAACTATCAATAACTTCTTCTAAAAGATGCCAGGTGCAAAAGGCCAAGTTTTAGAGGCCCACCACACTAGCGGTTGTCTTCGGATCACCAAACAAATACCACGCCGAAGAATAAGTCTTCGGCATTGTCCCCTTATACAGTAACTACCACATACTATCGGGACGAACCACGTTGGCTAGATTCAACGGGTTACAACATCAGGCCAGTCCCACGTGACATAGTCACAATTATGGGTAAGGCCGAACCCCACCCTCAGAGTGGAAATCATACCGCTGCTGGAATAGCGAGTCGTGCTCGTTTATCAAATTTTGATTTGGCAGCCAACTACCCGGACACCAACTAAGGAGTCCGAGTTACTTTATGGCACGATAGCCTGGTTCAGCCAGGCTACGATCAGGCACCCGCGGTTTAACCACAACATGACATGCAGCTGCCTTTAAGCATTTTGTCTTTATAGACTGACTTTGGCACAGAATAGGACTGGCGATGTGGAATCAGCTCGAACGCACAAGGCGGGAACACACAAGTAAATCCCCCCCCCAAAGGAGACAGTCCGGATACGCTTCGGATCCACACGAAGCCTCCTCCAGTCCGGCCACGACAGGTTCCGCCAAAACAACTCTTTTCATAATCATAAACCATACTCATATGCATAGACATATCACTCTACTACAATACGTAGACTTAAATAACACTTACCGGCCGTCATTCCTAATTGACGACCTTTTTGTCATAAACGGCACCCGTACATCGTGTTATGCCCCATTATGCCAGTGGCTTCACAATACTCATAATATGGCAACAAAGTCCAGCCACCTTCTCGGTCGTTCAGCACCCCGAACTTATATCACTATATGCATCAGCTCTGAATCATGTCTTGGGTCATTACTTGGGTTTGCCCGGCTCCCATGTTTTGGTACCTTACGTTCCGCTCTATCGACTAAGGTAGCGCTGGGAGAACTACTGTGATTGTCTCCCGGTTCTTCCGGACGAGCACCTCAGGAGAGAAAGCCGAAAACTGACTGTCATGATACAGCGAGAGATGGTCAGCTGTTCGAGAGGTTGCAAAATCCTTAAAGATTTATTCCGCATTATGCCATTATAAATGCAAAGTGCAACGGATCGGTCTTCCGATCAGGCGTCGATAGAGCCCCTAGTACGGTCTTCCGAACACCAGGGGCTGCGCCCACCATACTCAAATTCCTATGGCTAAGTGAGAGTGATAAAGCCCTATAGTCTGATTGCCTAGTTCGCGGTGATGAATACCTCCTTCAAGGACCCAAAAATGGGACAAAGAGTGTTCAGGTATGTCCCGAACACCCCCATATTTTTTACGTGGGGGCAGAAGCCATTTATATATACTAAAACGGCCGCACAGGAAGAAAAAATATTCATATAATAGGCAATAAATAATAATAACAGTGCCATTATGCCGCATTACAAAGGACAGCATAACTGCCTTCAGGAAAATATAGTGTCTTTGGTACACTGATCCGCCACAAGGCGGGCTTCTTTCAGGACACCTTCGTAGTATAACTCGGGCTTGCGATGCTCCTTAGCCTCCGGTGGTCCCTCAGTCGTCAGCTTCTCAGCATCAAGCTTCCCCCAGTGCACCTTCGCATGGGCAAATGCCATGCGTACTCCCTCTATGCAAACCGACCGCTAATGACATCGAGCCGAAGACAAGCACCACCAATCCGCTTCACGAGTCCGAAGTAACTGCTTGGAATTGGCTCTGTGGGCCACAGCTGGACAACCAAGTCCTTCATGACTAGTTCGGCCGCCTGGTGCAGTTCGACCAGCTGCTTCAGCTGATCGATAAAAGGCACCGGATAATTCGGCGCCAAATACTGTGACTAGAAATGCTTCTCCACAGACTTCTTCTCCTCAGTCCGGTAGTATTGGGAAGCATCTGATATGCTGTGTGGCAGGTCCGCAAACACCCCTGGAGAAACAAGAATTCAGCTTGTCGCTTAGAGTTCCTCCCATTAGTACCTAAAAATGGCCTTGAGTACAAAAAGCCTTACCAGTCGCAACCTTCCGTGCCTCCTGAATGTCCTTCGGAGCACTACGGGCTTCTTCCTGAGCATCATCTGCGGCTTGGAGAGCTTGGGCGAGTTCGGATTCTTTCCCTGCTAGACTCTGCTCCAAGCTCTCATTTTTCTTCACGGCCTCCTAGAGCTCTTGATCAGCTTCAATGACCCTGGCCTCGTGCTTCTCACGAAGAGCCTGTTCGGTGGCGACCTTCTCGTTGGCTTCGGCCACAGCGTTCTTCAGTGCCTCAATTTCGGCACTCGCTCCTAGAGCATACAATACAAACATCTTCATCAGGCACAACTTCTAATTCGTGCTCAGCTTAGCAAAAGGTTTCGACATACCTTGCTTGTCCTCCAACTGCTCCCTCACGCGGCCAAGTTCCTCTTCGGCCCGTTCTAGACTCTGCTTTTAGTCCGGACACCTCCGCATTATGAGCAGCAGTCGTCTTTGTAGACGCCTGTTTTCAAACATAGGGACACACGTCATTAACTGAGTCTCCTGCAAAGCGGAAAATTTGATCCCCTGTCCGTCTTTCTCTCTCTTTCACTGGACAGTGCATCAGGGGCTACTACTCATACTATGACAATCTCCCAAAGGTTCCTAAAAAACATACCTCAAAGCCTTTTATAGGCTAAGGCGGGATTCGTTCAGTCCGCTCTCAGCGGACTGAATCTTTTCAATCACCACACCCATGAGGGCACGATGTTCATCAACGATGGACACACTCCTTAGCGCTGTCGATAGGCCGCCTGGCAACTCTGCTTGGACAGAGGTTGCTGGCGGAGTGGGCAAGCCTCCCCCCATCAAAGATAGCTGCTCGCCCGATCCTGGAGCCTTAAAGGTCTCCAGGACCGTGTCCGGCTGCGGTCCGAACCTAAGATCGCCCCCGCCGACGACACGCATGGGAGCCACTGCTCCCGTGTATCCGGCCCCAGAGATATGCCCTCTGTCGGTGTCAAAACCGGTGGATCTCGGGTAGGGGGTCCCGAACTATGCGTCTAGGCGGATGGTAACAGGAGACAAGGGACACGATGTTTTACCCAGGTTCGGGCCCTCTTGATGGAGGTAAAACCCTACGTCCTGCTTGATTAATATTGATGATATGGGTAGTACAAGAGTGGATCTACCATGACATCAAGGAGGCTAAACCCTAGAAGCTAGCCTATGGTATGATTGTTGTAATGTATGTTATGTCCTACAGACTAAAGCCCTCCGGTTTATATAGACATCGGAGAGGGCTAGGGTTACACAGAGTCGGTTACAATGGTAGGAGATCTACATATCCGTATCGCCAAGCTTGCCTTCCACGCCAAGGAAAGTCCCATCCGGACACGGGACGGAGTCTTCAATCTTGTATCTTCGTAGTCTTGGAGTCCGGCGGACGATGATAGTCCGGCTGTCCAGACACCCCCTAGTCCAGGACTCCCTGAGTAGCCCCCGAACCATGCTTCAATGACGATAAGTCCAGCGCGTATATAGTCTTCGGCGTTGCAAGGCGGGTTCTCCCTTTAAGTTCCATGTACCTGCCGAATAGTGTCCGGCTTCGTTATAAATGTTGCGCTTCTTGGCTTCTACGCCCAATAATGGCCTTCTTCCACGCGTCGCACGAATGCGAAAAGCCAGGGTATCTTTTATGTTTCACCCCCTAGTCGTGCGAGTAATCTGCCTATAAAAGAGGCAAAAATCCAGATCCAAATCACACCATCTTCCTTCCGCGAATACCCATCGGAGCGCCTTTGACCCAGAATCCATTCCATCATGGACCGTCGACGCAGCTCCTCTTCTCGCGCTCCCAGCCCTTGCCGGGAGTTTGGAGGAGATGCTGCATTCACAACGAGCTAGTGAAGCTCAAGCGGGGGATATCTCCTCCGCCTTCATGGTTCGGTCGAGAGCGGGCTGGCCACCTACCAAGGTGGGAAGCAAGCGGAGGCTACCCCAAGTCCCAACAAAGGGGCGGGTATGCCGTCCCCTATCGATTAGGGGACTCGGTTTCCTATACATCCGTTCCTCATGGCGCCGGAGTTCTACGGACTCGGCTCCATCTTACACCGCCTCTATCCTACATATCGCGGGTTACGTAGCTCTTCTTGAGCTATTCACGGGCATCGAGCCCCATTTTGCCTTTGTGGAAGAGGTTGTTACGCCTCGTACCCGTTCTCACGAGGGGTCCATATATCAAGTGGGCGGCGCCGAAATATGGCGCATTACGGGACCGGATATCCATCCGGAACCCCTAAGAAAGCGTCCAAGACTGGCCTTGAATGGTTTACATAGAAGACGCTCGCTGCGGACCACATGCAGGTCGGCCTCCGGAGTTCAGCATCTTGGTCCTCTCAAGAAAGCGCTTTAGTTGGCGCCCATGAGCCCCGATTGGAGGAAGACAAGAGCGTCCATTATCGATGGGCGAATAAGATTATCGCCCACTCCGGGTTGACCATGATTGGAGTCATGGCAACATGCATTACGTGGGGTGCAGCCAGCCGCAATCTGAGGCCACCCCATGTGGGATTTCAACGGGAAGACAGCGCCACCCGTCATGGCCGCAAGGACGGATTCGCCGAGGATCTGGTGACGATCCTGTCCGGCCTGTACAAGGGGGAGAAGGAGGACTTCCTTCAGACGAACCCGTTGAATGGGTTCTCCATGAATAACCCCCGTCGCTGGGTAAGCGAACACTTTAAAGGCCCGACCCATGTTTTAGAAGTTTAAGCTTCTCATATTATGTCGTCGGCGCAGGAACTGCGTCGGATTGTGGAGGACATGATAAGTCCAGCTCCGCAACCCGAGGATCCAGAGAGATCCCAGGATCCGGCCTCCGAAGAGGATCCGGACATTCAGGTGGAGCTAATCGACGGGGTGTTCCACCAGTTAAGCATGGATAATGCTTTAGTCGCCATCACGGCTGACTACCCCGGACTATATCCGGCTTCCCAGGTAATTGTGACGGAAGTCCGGACACCATTATCTCTTCCTTGCCCATTTCTGATCTTCGCGTACGATGGTGTTTTGCAGGAATCGCCTTCGAGGCGGGAAGCCGAGCCCACGGCGGCTGACCAACAAAGGCCAGTCCGGACCAGTAGGCGGAAAAGGAGCGCGGCGCGGACTGAAACGTCGCCGCAGAGGTATAACTCGTAATTAATTATTTGGAGCAACGTTCCTAGGAAGCGTTTGAGTGCTCATGATCTTTGTAGGAGAAAAAGCGCCCGCCGGAATGCGGGCGTAGAGGTTGCCAATCCGACCTCTACGAGCCAGGCTCCAGCACCCGGTCTGGAGGGGGAGGCAAGCGCAAGGCGCGGGCCGGATACTCCTCCAACGGAGGATGCCGACAGACTGTCCGCCACCAAGTCTGAGGTGGAGGCGCCATGAACCACAAAGCGCCGCCGACAAGATTTCGTGAAGCGTGCTTCTCCCCTGAGGCATTGAATGCCTTTAACGCGGGGGACGCGCACCTCCGTGCTCCTCAAGATGGTTTTACCAGAGCCACGGAGTAGTATGTAAAAGACATACGGGTAAGAGAATTTAATAGTTATATATGCCAGTAGCCCCCGAGACTTAAAGTAGTTATGCTAACTGATTTAAGGATCATTTGAAATGCAGGATCTTACCGAGAAGAATACCCAACTGTCTCAGGAGCTGCAAGAGTGCAAGGCCCAACTTGAGGCCGCACTTGCTGCCACAGGAGGAAACACATAGGCCCCTCTTAGTAACGCATTTGCTTTTAGATCTAAGCGCTGTGCGGCGTGCCCGCGAGTCTAATAATGACATTGCAGGTGCTGCCGGACAAGATCCGGACAGGCAGGAACTGCTGCGCCAGCTAAAGGCCGGTGAGAGGGTGCTGAATAGAGTGCAGCAGGAAAGGAACAAGCTCCAAGATGCCCACGCCCAGCTTGGAGAAGAGCTGAAAGGCGTTCGGGTCGAGCTGTCCGGCTCCGTTAAGGAGAATCAGCGGCTTCGTCACGGCATCTATAGTAAGTGCTTGAGCGAACTCCTTTGAAAAGAAGAGTTCGGCGAGGAAGTCAATTGACAAAATATGTCTTGTAGGTATACTCATAGGTCGACCTGCGGAGGAGATGCCCATATCAATGGGTGATCAACTTCCCGAGCTATTGCAACTGCTCGAACGAGTTCGGCAGGCGATGAGCGGCGTCGTCCAGGCTTTATGGCCAGCCCTCTCCCTACCCGAGGGCCTTGGGGAGCTTGCGGAGAAGCTTCAGGGAATGCGGCAACGCTTCCGTCTATGGAAGATTTCGGCCTGCCGCCAAGGTGCCAGGAAGGCTTGGGCCATGGTCAAGACGCGGAACAAGAAGGCGGATCCCAACCACATGGCCGAGGTCGGACCGGTGGGGCCCGATGGGAAGGAGATCCCTGTGAGTTTAGTATACAGCCAAGTAGAGTTGGCTGCTAAATTTTCCCAACGGGACTGTAAGTTAGACAGCCTGTTAGACGGGATTGAGGAGGAATACAGTCAGTAGATTTGACAATGTATTTTAAAATGACATGTGAAATGCCTTCTAGCCGGATTATAGATTGTTTGTCTTTGCCAACCTTTTCGCTTCAACCTCGGGACCCTAGAGTCCGGAGTGTGTCCGAATACCTTCTCGGTTAAGAAACAACCGGGGTATGCACGGAGACCAGGCGTAGGGGTCATTAGTGCTTTATCAGACTAGTGCCCAACTAGTTATGTTATATTACATGGTTAGTAAGAAACATCTTCCAGGGAGAATAGTTCCGTTAAGGGTTCCTTTCCCTGGGAGGCATGCCCTAAAGTGCATGTCGGACTGCAAAAAGCAGAAAAACATCCGGGGCAGATAAATAAGTAGGCAAAAAATCATCTTTCAAGTCACCGACCGAATATTCCCTTAAGGACGCTTAGCTTTGGCTTCACCTAGTCGAGGTACACATCCGGTGACCCGCAAGAGTAATCGCAGAGGTGCTCCTTTACCTCCTAGCCGAACAATCGGGAACGAGGGGTAAGCACAGAGCCAGCAACCCAGCTTGGCCAAAACTTAAGTCATATCGATGCATATAATGGTGAGTAAAAGGTACATGTGGAAGCTTGACACATGTGTTGGGCATAAAGCCCTTATAATTGAGCTTCTGGAAAGGGAGCCCCCAGGTATAATGAGTGCGGATGGCACGTCAAGTATGTGCGAACAATGCGCAAGTGGGCCCTTAAGGGCTTTTAAGGAAAAAGGTGAAGAGAAGAAAGAGAAACAAAAGATAGCTGAAATGTAAAAATTTGGACGGGGGAAGGGGACGAACTCTTAGTCCAGCGCTAGGCATAGAATCTTCGGAGGCGTGCTGCGTTCCATGGGTTCGGCTCGAGTCAGTTGTCCGATGCATTTCGTAGACGGTATGCTCCGCCGGTCAGGACTTGATCGATGATGAAGGGGCCCTCCCATTTGGGCTTGAGCTTGTCCTTTTTCTTGTCCGGCAGGCGTAGAACTAGTTCGCCAACGTTGTAAGTCTTGGCCCTACTTCTCTGCTTTGATATCTTTGAGCCTGCTGCTGATAGAATGCGGAACAAGCCTTGGCGATGTCGCGTTCTTCCTCCAATGCGTCCAAACTGTCCTGCCGATCCAACGCGGCTTCTGTTTCTTCGTACATGCGTACTCGAGGTGAGTCGTGAATAATGTCGCAGGGCAGAACTGCCTCTGCGCCGTATACCATAAAAAATGGTGTGAATCCGGTAGTACGGTTGGGCGTTGTCCGCAGCCCCCAGAGCACGGAGTCGAGCTCCTCTACCCAGTACGTGTCGGATTTCGTAAGTGACCGCACTAGTCTGGGTTTAATTCCGCTCATTATTAGACCATTTGCTCGTTCCACTTGACCGTTGGTTTGAGGATGATAGACTGAAACGTAATCGAGCTTAATGCCCATGTTTTTGCACCATGACTTAACCTTGCCGGTCGTGAAGTTCGTGCCGTTATCGGTCATGATGCTGTGGGGGACACCATAACGGTGTACTACCCCGGATATAAAGTCTATCACTGGTCCGGACTCTGCCGTTTTGACTGGTTTGGCCTCTATCCATTTGGTGAATTTGTCCACCATGACCAATAGGTACCTTTGCTTGTGGGTTCCCCCTTTAAGGGTCCAACCATGTCAAGCCCCTGGACCATGACGGCCGGTAATGGGTATAGTTTTGAGGCGGTGGGTGGCATATGGCTCGATTAGCAAAGAGTCGACAACCGACGCATCTTTGGACTAAGTCACGAGCATCTGCCGGGCCGTCGGCCAATAAAATCTGACGGAATGCCTTTCCTACAAGGGCCCGGGCTGCTGCGTGGTGTCCGCCTAGTCCGCATGAATTTCAGCCGGAGGTTTCGCCCTTCCTCTTCGGAGATACACCTTTGAAGGACTCGGTTGTACTTTTCTTATAAAGTTCTCCTCATGGACCTTGTAGGCTTTCGATCACGGACTATGCAAATGGGCCTCATTTTGGTCTTTGGGAAGTTCTGCCTAAGCAAGTAGGCTAGGAATGGTTCTGTCCACGGGGCGATTACTACCATTATGTCGTGGGCTGAAGGTGTTATGTCATCGGCTGAATTGCCGGTTGGCGCGGTTTTTTCCGGTTTGTCATTTCCGGACTCCTCTTCCCATAGTACGGATGGCTTGAAGAGCCGTTCCAGGAAGATATTTGGAGGGACAGCGTCACGTTTTGCGCCGATGCGTGCCAGTACGTCGGCTGCTTGGTTATTATCTCGGGCTACGTGATGGAATTCAAGTCCTTCAAACCGAGCTGACATTTTTAAGACATCGTTGTGATATGCTGCCATTTTCGGATCCTTGGCGTCAAAGTCTCCGTTTATTTGGGATATTGCAAGGTTTGAATCCCCGCGCACCTCTAGGCGTTGAATGCCCATGGAGATTGTCATCCGGAGACCATGTAGAAGGGCCTCATATTCGGCTGCATTGTTGGAGTCCGTGTACATTATTTGAAGTACGTATTGGACTGTGTCCCCGGTCGGGGACGTCAATACGACGCCAGCCCCTAGTCCGGCCAACATTTTAGAGCCGTCGAAGTGCATAGTCCAATTGGAGTATGCGCCGTACTCTTTAAGGAGTTCGGCTTCGGTCCATTCAGCGACAAAGTCAGCCAAAACTTGTGACTTTATAGCTCGCCGAGGTTTGTAGGTTATATCGAATGGTAAGAGCTCAATGGCCCATTTTGCAATCCTGCCCGTTGCGTCGTGGTTGTTTATAATATCATTAAGTGGTACTTCGGAGGCCACTGTTATCGAACACTCTTGAAAGTAGTGTCAGAGCTTCCGGGATGCCATGAACACCGCGTACACTATCTTTTGATAGTGCGGGTAACGGGACTTGCAGGGGGTTAACACAGTGGATACGTAGTACACTGGTTTTTGAAGAGGGAATTTATGCCCTTTTGTCTCTCGTTCGACGGCGAGTACCGCGCTTACAACTCGATGTGTTGCTGCGATGTATAACAACATTGGTTTGCCCAGGTTGGGCGCAGCTAGGACCGGATTTGTTGCCAATATGGCCTTTATTTATTCGAGTCCGGCAGTGGAAGCATCCGTCCACTCGAAGTGCTCGGTGCGCCTAAGGAGGCGATAGAGGGGCAGTGCCTTTTCTCCCAAGCGGGAGATAAAGCGGCTTAAAGCTGCCATGCATCCAGTCAATTTTTGTATCTGTTTGAGGTCTTTTGGAATATCCAACTGTGACAGAGCTCGGATCTTGGCCTGGTTTGCTTCAATTCCTCTATCGGATACAATGAAGCCCAGCAGCTTTCCGGCTGGTACGCTGAAAACGCATTTTTCCGGATTCAGCTTGATGTCATATCCTCTGAGGTTGTCGAATGTGAGCCTCAAGTCGTCTACTAAAGTTTCGACGTGTTTGGTTTTGACGACTACATCGCTCACGTATGCCTCTCTGTTTTGCCGATCTGGGTGGCGGACATGTTTGGATCATCTTGATATGTTGCGCGGCGTTTTTAAGTCCGAAGGGCATCGTGTTGAAGCAGAATGGTCCATATGGAGTGATGAATGCCGTTGCGGCTTGGTTCGCTTCCGCCATCTTGATTTGATGGTAGCGGTATCGTCGAGGAAGCACAATGAATCGTGCCTCGCAAGAGCATCGATTATTTGGTCGATGCGGGAGGGGAAGGATCCTTGGGGAAAGCCTTATTGAGGTCTTTAAAGTCGGCGATAGGCGCCAGGATTTGTCCTTCTTTGGTACCATTACCAGATTTGCTAGCTAATCTGGATGTTTGATATCTCTAATGAATCCGGCTTCCAATAGTTTGGCTAGCTCTTCTCCCATTGCCTGTCTTTTGGGTTCGGAAAATCGTCAAGAGCCTGTTTGGTGGCTTGAATCCTTTAGGATGTTTAGGCTGTGTTCGCCAATCTGCGTGGGATTCGGGCATATCCGAGGGGTGCGGCGAAGATGTCCCAATTTTCCTGAAGGAATTCTCGCGATCTGGCGTCTACATCAGGGTTCAAATGTGCCCGATGGAGGCCATCTTTGTTGGGTCCGTTGGGTGGACCTGGAATTTTACTATTTCATCTTGCTGGTTTAAAGGAGGTGGACTTGGATCTCTTATCGAGTATCACATTGTCCCTATTCACCGTAGAGCGCTTGTGTGTGAGTTCTTCTGCCGCTAGGGCTTGGATAGTGCCTCCAGGGCTAATGCGGCTGTCTTGTTTTCGGCGCGGAGTGCTATATCCGGATCACTAACGAGAGTGATTATTCCGCCGGGCCCAGGCATTTTGAGCTTCATGTACCCGTAATGGGGTACTTCTTGAAAAATTGTGAATGCCTCTCGTCCTAATATAGCGTGATATCCGCTGTTGAACGGGGCCACTTGGAACGTGACTTCTTCGGATCTATAATTGTCCGGTGAGCCGAACACCACATCGAGTGTGATTTTTCCGGTGCAGCGCGCTTCCCGGCTAGGGATTATTCCTCTGAAGGTTGTGCTGCTTCGCTCAATACGGCTCCAATCTATTTCCATTTTTTGAAGAGTTTCCTCGTAGATGAGGTTTAGTCCGCTGCCGCCATCCATGAGGACCTTTGTAAGTCGAAAGCCGTCCACTATTGGACTAAGTACCAGTGCGGCTGGTGCTCGGGCTGTTCGGAATTTAGGTTCGTCGCTGGCGTTGAAGGTGATGGCTGTGTCGCTCCATGGATTTGTTGTTGCTACTTGGTAGACTTCGGCGAGGCCGCGGATTGCTCGTTTCCGCATATTATTTGATGCGAAGGTCTCGAAGACTATTGATACTGTACTGGTATTGTTGGAGTGGTTTGCCGGGGCTAGAAGCTCCTCGCCACTTTTGGCCACCTTCCGTAATATCCAACATGCTCGAAGGCTGTGTGTTGGGACGGCGCCCTCTGTACTGTGAAGTTTACAGGGTCCGCTGAGCCATCCCTCCAGTACGGTTCCATGCCCTCTATGGGGTTTTTGCTTTTTGGTTTTTGTATCTGGGGCCTGAGTGTGATGCACCCTTTTGTTGCGGACTAGGGTTGTATTCGGGGCCGGATTGTCCCAAAATTGGTTTTCGGTTTTCCGAAAACTCTCCATCGCACAGTACTTTTGTACTATGGATGCCAGATCGGCAAAGCGTGTAATTTCACGACGGCTGATGGCATTCAGTATTCCCTTGTCCGTGCAATTATTGCAAAAGATTGAGATTGCATTTTGCTCTCGGCAGTCCTTTATCCTGTCCATAACCAGGAGGAATCTGGCCCAGTAGTGATGTACTGTTTCAGCGGGCTCTTGCCGTATTAGAGATAGATCACATATGTCTGGGCGGGTGGGTGGAATAAAATCCAGAACCCTACCCATCTCAGGGCTTAAAGGCCGTGAAGTTTCCAAATTTGGAAGCTTGGATTGTTGGACGTTGTCCAACGAGTGCGTCCGATGCGACTTTAAGTTCGTGCTTGATCGAAGTCCGCCCCTCGCGGAAATCCGGCATGGAGGGTTGGGAGCCGGACATGACTAGTTTTCAATACAGGAGAAGAGTCGCCGCATTGTTCCTCTACCACGGCAACATGGTGGGTGACCTGGGGAGAGTTAATCTCTCTCAGATCGGTTTTAAGCCCAATCTGATTGTAGTCCGTAGCGACTCCCAGGGCAGCGATGCGATCCAAGAGCTCATTGACAAACGAGAGCTCTATTGGATCCAGCCACCCGGCAAGTTCTGAGCTGACATGAAGATTGCTTTTGACGACTTGATAAGTCATTGTCGAAGCAGTGGCCGGACAGACGGTCATAAGGAAACCACCTAGCTGGATAGTTTGGCCGGCGGCCAAGGCCCCTTTGGCGAAAATACCGTCCTTGAAGACGGGTGGAGGCATCCTTCCTATCGGCAACGGCACAGAGGAACTCTCAATGAAAGCACCAATGTCGGTGTCAAAACCGGTGGATCTCGGGTAGGGGGTCCCGAACTGTGCGTCTAGGCGGATTGTAACAGGAGACGAGGGACACGATGTTTTACCTAGGTTCGGGCCCTCTTGATGGAGGTAAAACCCTACGTCCTGCTTGCTTAATATTGATGATATGGGTAGTACAAGAGTGGATCTACCACGAGATCAAGGAGGCTAAACCCTAGAAGCTAGCCTATGGTATGATTGTTGTAATGTATGTTATGTCCTACGGACTAAATCCCTTCGGTTTATATAGACACCGGAGAGGGCTAGGGTTACACAGAGTCGGTTACAATGGTAGGAGATCTACATATCCGTATCGCCAAGCTTGCCTTCCACGCCAAGGAAAGTCCCATCCGGACACGGGACGGAGTCTTCAATCTTGTATCTTCATAGTCTTGGAGTCCGGCGGACGATGATAGTCCGGCTGTCCGGACACCCCCTAGTCCAGGACTCCCTCACCCTCCTTGGTCCGGGTCCCGCTTTGACGACACCTCGGTGTCGTGCTTAGGCTTCGGGGAAGGGGCCTCTGGTGGCGTCTCGCTCTCTAGGGCGTCCGAGCTTAGCGAATCCTCCGATGAGGACTGTCCGGCGTGGGACCTTGCCGGGCTGCACAAAGTATGGCAACAGTTAAACTACTACATCCTAATGACCTCGGGCACGTGGGTGTGTGCGGGTTTCGTATACTCATGACTTTACCAGGGGCTGGGCCCTAGGATCCCACTCCAGGATGCTATCAGCAGCCGTGGTGGATGCCTCGGGGAGGGAACCTTTCCCCCTATTTGGCAATTCGGCCTTTAGGGATGAGGAAGCCGTCCTTTCTTCCCCCCTGGGGGGACTCGTCTTCTTCCCCCTCCTCTTCATCTTCGGAGGAGGGATGGTCGTTTGAGTCTTCGGATTTTGTGTCCGAAGCATCGCGACGACGGAGACCACTCCGGGTCTTCTTGACCTTCTTGGAGGCCTCTTTCTTCGGCGCCTCGTAAGGCGCTGGGACCAGCATCTT
The DNA here is from genome assembly GCA_021437245.1 of Aegilops speltoides. NCBI lineage: Eukaryota > Viridiplantae > Streptophyta > Magnoliopsida > Poales > Poaceae > Aegilops > Aegilops speltoides. The sequence goes on from CM038147.1 coordinate 95,045,139, forward strand.
CGTCAGAAGAGGTCCGGCCGGTTCCTCCGGCAGTGGGGCCGGATAGTGTATCCGCTCCACCTTTTTCGTCCATTCCTGGGATTATTGTAGAAAGCATGATAAGTGCGTCTCCCTCGGGATATGCCGGCTAAAACACGGATGGACAGAGCACAACAATGACTTACCGGACTTGCAGAGCGTGATAGTTGATACCCGCGGTCCTCGGCGGAGCCCGTCCACGGTTTGCCGGACTTGAAGAGCACCTTCCAGATGTCCTTGTGGGAGGAGCCATAGAGCTCCCATAGGGTCTGGTTCTCGGCTGGGTCGTATTCCCACAAATTGCAGGCTCGACGCTGGCAAGGGAGAACCAGGCGAACTAACATCACCTGGACTACGTTGACGAGTTTGACGTCCTTGTCGACCACACTCTGGACGCGCGTTTGGAGCACCGACAGCTCGTCAGATGAGGACCGGATCAGGCCCTTCTCGGGCCAGGACGTGAGCCGCAGTGGGGCTCGGATCTAAATTCGGGAGCAGCGGCCCACTTTTTACCGCGCGGTTCGGTGATATAGAACCATTGCTGCTGCCATTCCTTGACGGAATCATTGAAGGCGCCCGTCGGCCATACGGCCTTGGGCATCTTGCTCACAATGGCGCCACTGCATTCGGCGTGCTCGCCATTCACCACCTTGGGCTTCACGTTGAAGATTTTCAGCCATAAGCCGAAGTGGGGTGAAATACGGAGAAAAGCCTCACACACAACGATGAACGTCGAGATGTTAAGGAAAGAATTGGGGGACGGATCATGAAAATCAATCCCGTAATAATACATGATGCCGCGAACGAATGGGTGAAGGGGAAACCCGAGCCCGCGGACAAAATGAGGGAGAAACACGACCCTCTCGTGGGGCTCCGGAGAGGGGACGATCTGTCTCGCCGGTGAAAGACGGTGGCCGATTTTCTTGGCCAGATATCCGGCCTCTTGGAGCTTTTTGATATCCCTCTCCCGAACAGTAGAGGCCATCTATTTTCCTCCTGCTCCAGATCCGGACATCTTCGGAGGACCTCTCTTTGGTGATAAGAAGAGTGCTTGGGCGCTAGGGCTCGAGCAGAGAGGAATGGACTAGCGGAAGGAAAAGGCGTGGGTAAATAGGAAGAGACCTTATCTCTTTATAGAGGCGGTAAAAGCTTTTGCGCCTCCCCACTTGCCTGGTGGAACCCGCTCGTTCCCCACTCGCCGCAATTAGCGGTGCGGTTGAGCTACCCATGCCCGTATTGATGAAAGCCCCGTGATAAGGGGACATGATCTCTGCTTCGACAAGACATGCTGAGGAAACCGCCTCGCAATATGTGTTGTGGCCGGTTGTGGGAAAACAGTTCGAATAATGACTAGACCGTACTGTCATGTCACATTGTCTAACGTTGTCATCATATTACATTTGTGGAATATCATTCTCTCTACAGTGGTATGTGAAGACCATCTTGCATATCCGGACATGATTTAAGTGTTCGATAATTACTTTGGAGTATTCGGAGATGGAACCCGCCTTGCAATGCCGAAGACAAAACTGCGCGCCGGACTCATCGTCATTGAAGCCTGGTTCAGGGGCTACTGAGGGAGTCCTGGATTAGGGGGTATCCGGACAGCCTGACTATATACTTTGGCCGGACTGTTGGACCTTGAAGATACAAGACTCAAGACTTCGTCCCGTGTCCGGATGGGACTCTCCTTTGCGTGGAAGACAAGCTTGGCGATCCGGATATTATATTTCCTTCTTTGTAACCGACTCCATGTAAACCCTAGCCCCCTCCGGTGTCTATATAAACCGGAGGGTTAGGTCCTTAGAGAGACAATCATAATCATTATAGGCTAGCTTCTAGGGTTTAGCCTCTACGATCTCGTGGTAGATCAACTCTTGTAATACTCATATCATCAATATCAATCTAGCAGGAAGTAGGGTTTTACCTCCATCAAGAGGGCCCGAACCTGGGTAAAACTTCGTGTCCCTTGCCTCCGGTTATCATTAGCCTTAGACTCGCAGATCGGGACCCCCTACCCGAGATCCGCCGGTTTTGACACCGACAACGGGAATAATAACGACTTGGAAGTAAAGAACATAAATCAAAATATGAAAAGTAGAAGTGTTTCCTATAATAGAGAAATTAGGCAAGGAGAAACTTCGGATCATGGTATGCCTCAAGTGTGTCAGTTCGACAGTAATTCCGGTTACCTTGTATCATGAGTTTAGTATTTGATTTACTTCATCAGTATTTATGGAACTCCTCCTCGCGGGAATAAATTCCACACTATGGTCCCGCTTGATCTTTGGCATTGCCACTGCATGGCCGTCTCCACAATTAAGGTAGTTGAACAGGAACCATGCATTAAGTTCAGTGGATCACCATTATTCCTATTGCCTTCCGTCCTCATAGATGTCTCCACCTGAGCATGTTGTCAGAGGTCATGGATTTCCTAAAAATTATGCGTTATCTGTGTAGGTATTGGGATCATGTTGCCTGGGACCTTAAATTGGACAACACAGATAGCACTCACCACATATAATAACTTACTATACAAATCATAAGATTATAAACACGAATGTTGAAATAGAGATTAGGAACAAATGATTATCCACTCACCTACATGTCCCATGTCTATGGGGAATCACTCACACATCAAAAAAGAACAGTCAATCATCTTAGAGAACAAATCCGTAAACCATATCCATAATACCATGATGATTCACAATAAATGAATGATTTAACAAGTCTCAATCTCGAGATGAGTAGGAATAGAGTTATACACCCTGATCTTACAACTTCCAATTCCTCTTACAACGGTGATGATTAAATGAAATGAGTACGAACATGGAAGAATAAAACGAAGAAGCTCTCCAGTGGTTCTTCTTCTCTAAATCTCTTCTTCATCTGTTCTAGATGAAGTGGCGGCAGCTAGGTCTCTCTAATGCGTATGGTGCCTTCATAAAAGTTGTTCTCGTAGATGATGATGAGCCTATGGCACCTGATACGACCGCTCATACGAGCGCTTGCGCTCGTATGGTTGGACGTCTTGCATTCTGTTGCGCCTGGTGGTGATTCTCCCACCATGGAAGTTGCTCCTTTTGGCTTGATTTGAGTAATCCTCCTTGGTTTCCTTCCATCAATGATTTTTCTGCCAAACAATGGAAAATGAGTTTTTCTCTCTCTTGAATGATTAGCATTAGAAATAACCAAGAAACAAGGGAAACCCGATGAAAACCAAGTCAAAACCCCTTATAAAAGGTCAAAAATTATTGATTATTCCTCTAAGGTCACATCTACAACAACTCCGGTGACCCCGGCATTCCCTGAGGCGCACCTGTCAAGTTTTAGACTCGCTCTCGTTGGATGTCATCGGCTCCCGCTCGTTCACGTCTCAACCTTGCCGTGGCTGACGCTTGTCTATGTCACTCACGTCATCCCCGCCTTCACCTCACATGAAGCATAAAAGTCACTAACACTAGAAAATTTTCAGGTACCTAAGATTTAGCAAATAGGATTAGAAACAATAATAGCAGGCAAGTTCTTATGGGATCAGGCATCGCCGGCTCTTAGAGGGAAAGGGGGAATCAAGTGGGTGAGATATAAGGAGAGGAATCGAGTGGGCGCCACCGCAAAGGAAGAGTGGAAAACTTGCATGAGGCTAGGGTCACAATGAGCAACTATGGTGGGATTTGGGTCTAGGCCTTATTGTGAGTAATGATGGGTGAATAATTGTCATGTCATTAGCAAAGTGAAACATATTACTAACAGGTCAAGAAGTAGGCCCATTAGTCGTAAGGACAATGAGTGGTAACATGCCAACCTTACGGAACCCATTGTAGGCCCATCAGTGGTGGCTTTCTTTTTTTGTTGCTCAAACTCTGTTATAGATTAAAGTCATCACCAACGAGATAATTATTTGACCATCAAAATAGTTGCTACACGCTATGTCGTTTTTTGTGGTGCTTTTTGAGTACCGGCCCTCAAGTCAGGAAGTGAAAACCCTAGGTATACCCTTAATTGGTTGTACCTGATAGTGGCGATCTACACATTCTGTGAAGTCTGCTCAGACTTTCTCTTGTACATGAAAACTAGTGATCTAGCATATTTGGTTGGATTCGGTGACGATGATGTTTGTGCATCGTTTCCTCTCCGAAGGCGCTGCTGCTGGAGAATTTTCTTGTTGTCTTATGTTGCCAATAGTGGTGGTAGTTGTTGATGCTTTGTCGCAATGGGTTGTTGACCTCACCTAGGCCTTTTTTTCTTCTTCATAAGGAGAGCTACATCTCCGATTTTCATTAATAGAAAGCACAATGTCTTTTACTGCTACCAGGACCAACAGGAAAGATAACAAACAATGCATGATCTAGGAGGCAAGATGAGAACCCTACCCATCAGTATTGAAAGATCACAGGAGGATAAGCCAGCAAGCTAGCACTACCCCAGCAAACCGGCAGACTCCAACTTCATCTCCTAGGATTCTACAAGCCAGACCTTCAGAAGATGATTTAAACATAAGTTTTAACATAGGTTTGAACCTCGCCTAGGCCTTTGTGTGACATTTTCAATAATTCCTCCATCTACTGATACAAGGTCACTTCATATTTTTATGTCTAACTTTGAGTATTAATTCTACCAACAAAATATGAGCCATATATATCATAAAAAGCATGCCAATGGATGGACATTTCAAAGAGCTTTTCCATAATATATTTTTGATGAAATATAACCCATATTTTGTTAACCAAAATTAAAAGTCAAAGTTTGTCACGGAAAACAAAGTGGCCTTGTATATGAAAATGGAGGACGTAGTTTAATTGTATGCATCCTTGATGCCTTAACTAATCCTTAAAATGAAGTCGGCTGTAATTTGTATCATCTTAAATTCTCTCGTCAGACACTGATGACCAACCTAGAATTCAAGGTGTTTTTCTTAGCGTAGTAAAGAACCGTCTAATCTTAACACCACGATTACCGAGCATAATAATGTCTCGACAGACTACCGGTGTCGGCTGAGGTTATACCGGCATAGAAACACCTTTTAGGTCATATGGTGACTAAACCTATAAAGCTAAAAGGTGAATTATGTGATGAATCACCGTTGTCACGTACTGTAACTCCGCATAGGTCGTCGATCGCGTACCATAGCCGCTAGCTACAGCTTCTTCTTTCGGGGCAAAGAGCCAAAGATATCATTAAACCATGGAAGAAAGTTGAATTCTCACGCACAGCCTCTTGTGCTTCCTTCATTCGAATAGTTCCTGACCCAACACGCTAGCTGTGCTGTTAGAGGAACGCAAGGCTGACGATCGAGGCCATGACTCACACATTTTTCACCACATCATCTTCCTCCTAACTATGACATCTCTCTTTCTTTCCAAGGTTTCTTTACACCACACTCATGAACTGTTTCAAAGCTAGCTAGAGTTTCTGCTCCAAATAATAAGATGGGCCCCAAATTTATTTATGCGACTGCATGCATGGATCGACAATGACACAAAGTAAACTAAAAAGAAACCAATGCATGTGACAGGCTGATAAAATGTTTGATAATACAGTACAAAGCTGCTGTAGCATGCATCTCTCTCACTCACTCACTCACTCACACTCGCTCTCACTCCTGGTCTCTCTTCATACATGGCATGCAGTCGGTCGGGCTAGCTAAGCTGGATCTCTGCATGCACAGCCAGCCATGCCATGCGCGGACCCGATGCAGCCACACAGTGCTCCAACTTCTGGCCAGCCACGTACGCGGCCACGCCGGAAGGCCCGCATGTGTGCTGTGCGTACCCACTTATCGCCGGCTTACTGAATTAATAACGGGGCTGGTTGATAAACCTAATCTACGCCTGGACGACAATGGCGACGTCAGGCTTGATGACCGCCGGCTGCTCCGGCCTGAGCATGTTCTGGTCGTCGCGGATCACGTCTTCGTCGGCCGCTGCGGCGGCTTGCTCGTCGGCCACGGCCGGGAGCACGTCAATGGGGTGCACCTCGGCGCCGCAGCTGATCCTCCCCTCGGTCGGCGCGCTGCCCTGCGGCTTGGCGCCGCCGGCCACCTCCTTGACGTGCTCTGGCAGCTTCATCTCCTCGTGCACCAGTACCACGGTGGCGGGCTTCTTGTTCCGGTACGCCATGTAGAGCGCCATCTGCGCCACGCCGAACAAGAAGCCCAGCACGTTGGGCATCGCCACGAAGATGTCCTTCTTGAGCGCGCCGTACGCGAACCAGATGACGGCGCTGAGAACCAGGAAGAAGGACAGCGAGAAGGGCATGAACTCCACGCTCTTGGTACGGATCACAAGCCTCTGCACCAGCAAGAAAACAATCAAGATTAATTAATCCCTCCAATCCACAAACCTTAAAGAGATCTAGCTGTAAGATTAAATCGGTCGTCCTTACAATGATGCTCAAGGGAGCGGCGAAGACGCCGAGCGCGACGGCGACGCAGATCCAGCCGACGACCTGGACGCGGAGGGGGCCGTGCGACGCCAGCATGGTGACGAGGGCGATGAGGCCGAAGAGGCCGACGTCGAGGCCAATGAAGAGCTTGGCGGTGAGGAGCCTGGCGCTCTTGGGGGCGTAGACCAGGTACATGGCGATGTAGAGGCTCTCGATGACGCAGCCGACGGCGTTGATGGTGAGGAGGAGCTCGGAGCCGGACTTGAGGAAGGCGTAGTACATCCACAGCAGGCAGCTGAAGAGGGTCACCAGGTAGGGCGTCGACTGGAACCCCTCCGTCGACTTCTTGCGGTACACACGGTAGAACGTCGGGCTGCAAGCAAGCCAGCATCAGAGATTCGTCAGAGTTAATAATGACCATGCATCGACCAGCATATATGAATTGTTTTTACCTGGGCCTACCTAGATTAAGTAAGTAATCATTGGCGTAACCAGAGGAGCTAAACTAACTAACAACCCGGATATGTGTAGTACACTGCACTGCACTGCACCTACCTAACAGTGACATTCGTCACTTTTTACCCTACTGGTAATACACACTAGTAATTAATGTAACAATATTCAGCGTTATGTTGTCTCAGGTATATAAGCGAAAATTCTAGAACAGTGTAGATGACAGTGACCGTTTCCGTCAGTCATGTATTCATGGACATGTGTCATGTGTGTTGTACGACGTACCGTGGTCCTTTTTTTCCTAGTTATTAAAATATATTTTTAGTCTGAATATATACAAAGACATACACATGACAAGGGACATGCATGGATCTACATAGATGTATGCAGGGTTACAGTATATTTTTCTGAAGACTGAACAGGAGAGGGCAGTTAAGTTGAGGTTGCTTACAGTGGTGAAAGGAAGACCATCAGTGAGATGATGTTGCCTGCAAAACCAAGAACGGAGATGATATATGGTCAGTTATGTGTCAAAAAAGAGAATAAATAAAACAAGAAAACTAGGGTGGATGCTGTCTGGTAAAAAAAAGGAAACAAGGAAAGAAAATCAGTTGTGTGTACGTTTGTTTGTCTCCGTGAACGTACACACAACAAGCATGTTGGTTCCCTTTCTTTGCTGGGGTGTAACCACTTGATTAGAGGCTAAAAGCTTGGTTTGGCAGTTCCATTTATTCGGAACAGAAACGGTAGCTCAGCTCCTTGAAAGAGATTGAAGAAGGCAACACACAAGCAGAGCAAAGGGTGTGTTGAGCAAGGCAAGGACCATGCATGGATCCATCCAGCTCGTGCAAGCAAGCCGGAATCATCGATGATCCTTTCCAAAAGGGCAGAAGAAACAGAAGCACTTGCACACAGAATGTAGGATGGATCCATGGATGGATGCATGTGTGTAATTAAGTACCTAGGATACCGAAGGTGAAGGCCCAGGTGTGCTGCTCCATGTTCAGGAAAGCCATGCTACCAGCCTCTTCTTCCTCGAACACACAACCCGATTGATAGTAGATTTGCTACCCTTCTCCTCTTTGCTCGGTGGGATGCAATGGATAGATAGGTCGAGGAGGGCAAGGGAGCTGTGGTAGCTCAGCTGCGTTGGGCTCTTGGAGATCCTGGAGTGCGGCAGACCCCGGTATATATAGGGCGGGCGGGCGAGCGCGGGGGAGAGAGCGAGCGAGAGCAAGAAGGTAGCGGCGGATACACGGACGGTTGCGTGGCCCGCCTCGCCGGGTCGACCGGTCCATGATTGCACACTAATGAGCCTGTCCCGCGGCGTGGCTACGTGTAACGACCGAGCGACCCAGCGTGCGTACGCCCGCTGCAGCTGGCCAGCGGCGGTGCGGTCGAGCCGGTCCATACACACACTCTCAGTTTCTCGCACGCCAAGAAAGCGAGCTGGCCTCAGTCAATTAATGGTAACGCCCCGTGACAAGCCAGACCCCAAACCTGGGACGCACTACTGACCAGCCGGCTAGCTGACTTCCGGCGCACGGCTCGGGAGCGTTTCCTGGCCGTCTGTTGGTACGTAGTAACATTCGAGGGGAAGACGGAAGGGAACGCGCGGCCGCCACCGCTCCCAGCTGTTCGACAGGCAGAGCTCAGCTCAGCTCAGCTCGCCGCGCTCACGTACAATGCCCGCCTACGCTACTTGTCGTCGTCGTCGTCGCCTTTTCCTCCCCCTTTCTAACGGCCGTCCCATCCCGCTCCGCAGCCGAGCCGGAGCCTCGCATCGACCGATCAATCTCCTGCGGCGGGAGAGAACGCGTTCGGCGTGGCGGCCAGTTGAGCGGCGCATGCGATCGAGCGCAAAGAACGTGTCCGGGTTAGAGAGCGCAGCAGGTAAGGCGTGATTGCGAGTGATGGGGAAGGTAGCTGGCTGGGTGGCTACCAGAGTGCGGCTGCGTACCGCACCGGGCTCCCGGATAATAGGGACCAATCTTTCCCTAATACCAGTGCTAATTATGACCAGGAAAGTGATTAGTGGTGCTAATTAGGAGGAGAATTATGCGTAAATGAACCAGCCAACCAATTGCGTCACGCCTTTCTTCTGTTCCCACTCCTCCCTCTCTCGATCGGACTCTCTTTCTCTCCTCGGCCAACAATCATTGGATCTACGTACGGCGAGGTCAATTCGTGTCTCCTAGGCTGGACTATTGACGGAATTGAACACCAAATATTTGATGGTAGTTCTGATGCCACGTACTGCTTGAATTCAAGTTTTCTTTCTTCCTTGGTGCGGGAAAACGTCGGGTTCAAGCTGCTTCAGAGTTCCATTCCAATTCAAAACGAATAACCCCTTTGAGATTGATATACGTACCGAGTTTCTTGAAACGACCAAATTGTTCACGAAATGCAGTATTGCATGTGTATAACTTTGGCAATAATCCTAATGAATGTGAACCGAATGTACCAGGGAAAAGTCTCTCTAGATCTAGAATGACTTCTCGATGGGAAGGTGGAGACGGGGACATGAAGCATGGCTACACCCACCAGGGGTCAAATCATGCTGCTCAATCTTACAAACACGGGTAGATTTCAATTGGCATCCCTATATTTAATTAGATTTGGGTCTATTCTTGTTATGTGTCAATTCTAGATTGTGATTTCCCGCGATTTTTTTCTTCTACATTGTGATTCAGAAATGAGCTTTCATAATTGAAATTGTCAAAATCCTACTTGTATTCTACAGTGACACAACTAAAAGGCGTCGATGGGTAACGATGTCTCCAACGGCGACTTTCAAACTGCCCGCATACGTCTAGACCTCACGGTCCGGACGTGTTGTGTCATCCACCGCGGTCCTACATCGACCAACAAGACGGTTTGGATGTACTTTCTCCCACAAACTGAAGACAAATATGGGAGGCTTTGTGGGCATCCGGACAACACCCACGACCGCTTCTGATCACCCTGGCCAATCGACAACCGTCCTCCCTCTTTCGCGCCCGTTCCCGCCCGGTGCCAGCTGCTCACATTCATGTCACTGTAGAGGGGCTGCTCCCCATTGAAGCCAACTACAGAGTAGACGCGACCTCTCACTGGCGCCGACATTGAAGCGGCGCGCCGACCAGGGGCGCTGCCCACAACGCGTCCCCAGTGTCTGCTCTTGTTCAATATCGGAGGCGCGTTACTGGACGAGATGGGACAAATATCTACCACGTCCACTCAATGCCCCGTCCGTCTGTATGCCGCCTTTAAGCAAGCTCGTCGACCGAGAAACCCACTCCAGCACCGCGCATTGACGCTCCTAGATGCCTGGCCTCACCGAAGTCCGCTATTTGATGGTGGCCACACCCAGCCTACTCCACGCCACAACACAAGCCGCTCCACATCCTCCTCCCTTCCACCGCATCCGCCATGACTGTCGCGGCAACGCTATGTGGGAGAGCCTCTCGACAGGGACGAAGCATGAGCTGACCGCCTAGCAGAGCCATCGTGCCAGGCAGATCGACGCCAGCATGCCGGTCAGCTTGCCAGAGGTCTCCAATGATGAGGGCGGCCTACAATGGAGATGGGCTCCCAGGACACCGCACCGGTTTCTTTTTGCGTTAAGTATTTGAAATGTAATGAAAATCCGGCATGTTTGCATGAATCCCATCCGGTTTATATCAAAATTTGATGTGTTTGCACGAATTCTGCCCGGTTTGTTGAAAAAGTGTTTGAAATGTATGCGGGCAGCGTTGGATGACGGCCTCTCGCATCCGTGTCCGCGGGCGGATGTAGGAGGAAATTTGGGGGAGATGCCCTAAGATAGCACTCGAAAATCATGTCTTGAATTCTTCAAAAAATTCATGTCCTGGATAAGTTTGTTTTCTAAGTATATGTTTTACAAGGAAGAATGCTATATGAATAACATTTCCCCTGAAAAGAATACAAGTTTATTATAAAGGTTCGTCAGTAGTACAAAGCACCTAAACATAATGAAACATACATGAAGGCCCTACACTAAAAGATCACATCAAGCTCCTTGGGCCACCGAACGACCACTACCATTGCCTGAATGAGTTGTCAGCATGATGTTGTCGTCGTTTCCCTAACGGAGCTGACTCGATCTTATCGATGACACCTAAAAGATTTCGCCCACATGCCCTTAAGGACCCGCATGAGAGAGCTATAGTCGTCACCATCGAACCTTTGGAAACGTTTTAAAGCACTTGGCACCAGATCTCACCGTCGAGCAAGCATGACGAGAAACCCTAACCTTGCCACCCATAGGGATGACAAGAATTTATGTCGGAGCTCCATCAACTATATCCCGATGGACAACTCGAGGAGGATCGGAGCCCAAATCACCAGCTCGAAAATGAAGCATTGCCATCCATCCAAGCACTGCATCTACAAAGGAAAAATGTTGACCTAGAGCCGAGGCATCAGGACCCCCCTTCCCGCCAACGATCACCATAGTGGTAGGTAGAGGGGAGACGGATCCGCGGGCTCACCGACGGAGCTACAGGGAAGGAATTTGCCCTAGCCACCTCACGATATGGTAGAGCCATGTAATTTGATCTCATGGAAAGACATATCGTATATACCTAAGAGAGTGAGCCCAATTACTTCTAATTATTTCAACATATGTGCTTCCGCACCATCAAAATTGTTGTGACCGTTAGATTTACTAGCTTAATCCACTAGCATTCGTCCGATGTACGCATGAGAATCCTCTACCATGCAACATGCATCAGTGCATTTCAAGTGCGTTTAAAATCGCATTGCTTCCACATCAATATGCATGAGAAAAGGCCCATTACAACATGCAACCACTAATAGGAAAAAAACTCTACATGCACTAGAATTTGCATTCTACTATGCTACATATTTACAATTATCGAATAGTCAAACACAATAAATCATATGTATTTTCAGTTTTATTTCTCATATTATTACTTTAAATATTCGTGTTCGATACAATCAAATCGCAATGAAATATATTGGAAAACATTTCGCAACGACATTTGGGGATCATCTAGTTTGAACTAAACAAATTCTCCTCTTAAGTAATTAAGAATGATTATTTCAGAAACATGTTTGAGGCTTACACATAGACACGCCCCTAACCATTATTAACATCATACATATGCGCATCCACCACCACAAGTATAACTTTTTTTCTGAATCAGGTGTAAACCCCCCAAAAAAAAATATAGACGTTTTTAATATGTTTTTACTTTTTCACTCATTTTAATTCGTATGCAGTCCACATTAAACTATATAAAACGTCTTGTAATATGAAAAAACGGCCGTGACCGCCAATGGGATGGATGGACGCCCATGATACTGTTGTCGCAACCGCAACTGTTGCACCCGTACGTCTGGCTGGTATGTGTCTGGTTGCATCAGCGCGTCTGGCCACGGCCGTGTGTCTGCTGCCCTCCCCGGCGTGTGCGTGCGTGCCTAACAAGCCCGCGCAACGCGGTCACGTGACACACGCGGCCGCGCGAGCCCGGTTTCGCGTCCACATCGCCGGGATGCCCGGGCGCCACCGTTCGTCTCGTCCGTCCTCTACCCCGCTCCCCCTCCGCGCCTCCCGGAGTACGTCGCCGCTGGTACAAAACGTACTACCACCACAGTACTCCGCCGATCGCGGGCATTTCCGTCCGGGGGGTTGGGTGGCCCCGCACCGCACCGCACCGCGCGCACCAAACCCGGATTAGCAGCGGCACGAAAATTGCCCGGCACGCGTCGCGGTTAGCCCCGACAGTTTCGATCGCTCGCGTGGAGGCCACCGCGCGCGAGGTGTCGAAATTGCTTGCAGGCTTTCTCGCCGCCTTTCCGGCCGAAATCGGGAGCGGGACGTAGCCTGGCCGTGGCTGGCTCGCGTCGCGTGACGCGGGAGGCCTGGAGGCTTTTGTGGTAAAATCATTGGCCCGGACGTTCAAGAAACCAAAAGCTTCCCCGAGGTCTGTTTCCGGCCGAGTTCGATCGCCACCTCGCTTCCCCACCGCCGCCACCAGCGCCTTCCGTTCGGGTTTGTTTCCAAAGCGAGCTCTGCCGTGCTGCGAGCCAGCTAGCTATACGCGCGTACGTATATACTGGTGGCTATCGCTTTTTCTAGTTCTAGAAACGGAAGAGGTTGCGATGGTCGAACAGCTCTCCGCTCGTGTGTGTGTGTGGTGCGTGGTGCGTGCGGGCGAGGATGTCACGCGCGGCACGGCCGTTTCCCCAATGATGAAGAGCTCATTATGGCTCGGAGGCGGGACGTGACGCGAGTGACCACGCGCCGCGAGCGCTCGCGGTCGCGGAGGCGCCTCTCTCGGCTCGACTACGATCGGAGCGCTGCGAGCATGGCCACTAATCCCATGCCCTTGTCAGTGCGCCAGAATTATTGCTGCCGCTAATTAATGGCCGATCCGCTCGTGCATGCATCGTCATCAGCCGGTAGCGGGAGGAGGAACGCGTGGCACACGATTAGTTTCCGGCGATGCACGGATCGTTATCATTATCGCCTTGGACGACCATGCTCTACAAAGTAACGTAGGTTTGTCAGGTCTTGTATTCACCCACGTTTCAGCTCATGGTGCACGCATTGCATTGCATTGCATGCCAGCTAAGTAGTAGTTTTTCCGCTTCTTCACTTTCCTTTCTTTCACGACGCAGCACGATTTCTTCGATCTGGTTAGTGGTGTGTAATTTGAACGGGGTGGCATGGGCAAAGCTGGAAGGAGAATTCAGGACCCCGGAGGGAGAGACGGACCACGTTAGGCTGCGCGCCCCCATCACGCCAGTCTGCCAGCGGCGACGCCCGTACGTGACTCACGAGAAGGACGCGCGGCGCCGTGTCCGGCCTCGACGGCGGGCCCTTCTCCGTCGTCCGTTCCGTTGCAACGGGCAGGCGCAGAGGGGAGGGGCCAGCAGCGGGCATGGCAGAGCCATACGTGTCCAGTGTCCACTGCCGCCGTCCATTTCCTGCTTCTCTGCCTAGCCTCACAGTGGTGAACAAGGTCGGCCAGGGCTAGACATGGCATGCATGCGGTCCACACGCTGCCAGGATACAAAGGCCTGACTTCCCGCGAAGCCTGCCCACTTTTCGTCACAGAGATATCTTTCCATGTGAAGCTCTGCCGGCTCTGTGTAAGCTAGGAGGTGGCTACTAGCCAGGTGGCCATTGTTGGGCTCTCTCTCATCGATTGTGTGAAGAAATGGTACCTGTTCAATGCACTCTGAAACAATAACTGTTCGATGATTCAGTCTGCCCTTTTTCTGTGTCTGTCTACGATCCATGGTCAGCCACTCTAGGGGAAAAAAGACCGGGTGAGTGAGTGGAAAAGATCACACTGGCTAGCTAACCTACACACTGCGACACGCGTATATATCACGAGATGAAATGTATGTGTAATGGATGAACAGTCGGCGTCGGGGATCGACCCCTTTGGAGCCGAGGACAAAAGAAAACTGTCGTGGTACCTTATAGGCAACAGCTGCACGCCCACTGTGCGCTGCGTAAATTAGAGCATGCCTTGATAGGTAGTGTGCCAATCAAGCACATCGATTATGAAGCACCAAACGCTTTCCACATTGAAGCCGCAGCGATCCACAGGTCGCCACGCGTGGCGCTCTGATTTAACCTCGCAATGAAGAGTTGTTTCGTCGGTTTGAAAAACTTTTCGCTTCGCACGGTACGCGCTAACGACATTTTGGTACGAAATCATTCTCGTGGTGAACTGTTTACATCAGAAAAAAAAACTGTGCGTAAATGAAGTACACCAACCAGGTTATCAAACCTATACTTGCGGAGCTGGTGATATTATACTTGTAAGTTTGTAATTTCGACTCGCAAAAAAAAAGTCTGTAATTTCGAATGTATTTTCCTTGCTGCGCGTAAATGAATGAAGGGTGACGTAGGTATAGAATGAGTTATTCACTTAGGGTGTCTTCACCAGCAACCCGCAAATTTCCTTCCGCATCTATCCGTGGACACGTATACCGGAGACCGCTATCCAATGTTGTCCACGTACATTCCAAACACTTTCTCAACAAACCGGATGAAATTCATGCAAACATGGATGTATTTCATACAAACCGGACGACATTCATGCAAACACGGCGAATTTTCATTAGATTCCAAACATTTAGAACAAAAAAAATGACCCGACGCTAAACCTATCCTACGGCGGCAACGCAAGGTGTCCAATCCCGTCTCGTCCTCCATCTACCGTCTTCATTAGCGCCAGCGATAAGACCGATGAAGTCAAGCCGCATTCTCCGCGCGAGGAAGAGTAGAACAGGGAGATCGATTGGCCGACATGGGACACAAGGCCATGCCGCCTCCCGCACCCTACTCATCCTCACAGGAGTCCGCGCCTTGTCCGTCGCCGGTGGACGTGAGGTCCATGATGAAAATGGTGCCGCCTGCGTTGTCGTCGTCCTAGGCCGCTGGATGGTTCGTCGGCGGCGCGTAGGAGGCACAGGTGGCGTTGTTCTCATCCACGATCGCCTGGAGCTGCGCCTCGATGGTCGCTACTTCCTGGTCGGCGACGGCTTTATCGCAGACGGCATCGTAAATGGCACGCTGCTCCGTGATGAAGTTGTGGTTCGCCACGGCCATGACCGCCACGCCTCCTCGCTCGCCATAGATCTGGCCCTCCGCCAGCCGGTGCTGCTCCAGGAGGAACATGTTGTACCGTGGTTCCTCCTGCGCCTCATGGAACATCGACAAGGGCGTCGGTGCATGCTGCACCTTCGCCATGGCGGCGTTGTAGTGGGCCTGCACCTGCTCCATGGTGAAGCCACCGTGCACAGGCGCGGGAGCGGGGGCGGTGTCGTCGGAGCCCGTCTACGTCGTGGGGTCGTCCTCGTCGCCGATGACCTTGGGCGAGATATATAGCCGGCAAGCCGGCCTCGATCCGCCTGGCACGATAGCTTTGCCAGGCGGTAGCAAAGGCAGTCATCTCGTGCTTCATCTCCATGGAAAGATTCTGCCACAGCGTTTCACCGCCTGGAGTCATGGCGGATGAAGTAAAAGGGAGGAGGATGAGGAGCGGCTTGTGTTGTGGCATGGAGTTAGCCAGGTGTGGCTGCCTTTAAGTAGAGGATTCCTGTGAGGCTAGGCATCTAGGTGAGTCGATGCACGGTGCTAGTGTGGGTCGTCTCTCGGCCGGCAAGCCTGCTTAATGACGACATACAGATGGACGGGGCATTCAACGGATGCGGTCGATATCTGTCTCGTCCCGTCAAGGAACGCGTCTCCGACATTGAACATGCCGGGACAACGGAGACGCGTTGTGGGCGGTGCCCTAAGCCAATGCGCCACTTCAATGGTGTAGGCAGTGAAAGGCTGCGTCCGCCTTGAGCCATCTTCAATGCGGAGCACCGCGCTCTACAGTGGCATGAATGCGGGCAGCTGGCACCGGGCGGGAACACGCGTGGGTGAGGGTGGAGGGGTGTTGGGTGGGTAGGGTGGTCAGAAGTAGGCATGGTTGCTATTCAGACACCCGCAAAGCCCCACACATTTGTCTCCGGTTTGCGGGAGAAAGTACGTCCGGACCACGCCGCGGACCGATACAGGACTGCGTTGGATGGCTACTGCGGACAACACGGTCTGAACATATGCGGGCGATTTGAGGGTCGGCGTTGGAGACGCCCTTAGCAGTCCAATTGTAAGAAAAAATATATTTGCCGAAAGCAACATAAGAAAAAGAATTTAAAAGTTGGTACAATTTTATATATCACTCGGCACTAGTTTTTCTTTTCTTTTTGCGAGAAAACTTCTGATCTATTCATCTTCAATCATGTCAGTACAACGAACATCAGAAATAAAAAAAATTACATTCAGATCCGTAGACCACCTAGCGACGACTACAAGCACCGAAGCAAGCCGAAGGCGCGCCGCCGTCATCGCCCCTCCTTCGCCAGAGTCGGGCACAACTTGTTGTTGTAGGCAGTCGGGAAATCGACGTACTAAGGCCCCATAGGACCAGCACACCAAAACAGCAACCGCCGCTGATGAAGAATAATATAGATCGGAAAGATCCAAACTTAAGACACACAAACGTAGACGAACAATAACGAGATCCGAGCAAATACACCAATGATAGATCCTTCAGAGACACACCTACACACGCCCACCAACGATGCTGAACGGGGGCTAGGCGAGGAGACCTTTATTCCATCTTCAGGGAACCACCGTCATCTCGCCTTCCCGAGTGGGACAGAAACCCTAACAAAACTGGAAGAAATGAAAAACTAGTTGATAGGTAACTACGATAAACTTGCAAGCTAGTCCCTCCGTAAACAATCTAAAAATCTTATATTAGTTTACGGAGGGAGTACTATTTTTTGGAGCGGAAATATCTGAATGCCCTTATTATCACATAATCCACAATCCTCTATTTGTTTTCTGCTCAAAGGGAGGCTATTATTTTGTGAAATCTATACTATCTTTAAACCATACTTCACAATTTGATTTGTTACCCATGTCGTGCAATCAAACGGAGAGAGCTATTACTATGAAACTAGTGAAAAATACAAAAGCGCATTTGCACACTTTTAGATCACATAAGTTATATTTTTAATCAACTTTAGTAAAACAATGTTCAGCGTACTGAAGTTTTTCACAAGGATAAACATGTGACTTGTAACAAGGACAAGAGACGGATAAAGTTGAGCAATAGAAAAGCTATACAACATAAATCAGATGTAACACATCGGGAGACATCTTTTATGAACATGTGGTGTGAGAAGCTTGAAGAAAACCTCCCACATGTCTTAGCTTGATGAACGTCGAGACAAAATGCAAATACTATGAAACTAGTAAAAGATACAAAAGCACATTTGCGCACTTTTAGATCACTGAAGTTTTGTTTTTCCAGCAAATTTAGTAAAACAATGATCAACCACACCGAAGTTTTTTGAGAGGACAAAATGTGACTTGTAACAGGACAAGAGACAGGTAAAGTTGAGCAATAGAACATAAATCAGATGTAACACATCGGGAAACGTCTTTTATGAACATGTGATGCAAGAAGCTTGGAGAAAACCTCTGACATGTCTTAGCTCGTTGAACGTGAAGACAAAATGCAAATATTGTGAAACTGATGAAAAATACAAAAGCACATTTGCACACTTTTAGATCAGTGAAGTTATATTTTTCAAGTAACTTTAGTAAAACAATTATCAACCGCACCGAAGTTTTTTGAGAGGACAAAATGTGACTTGTAATATGGACAAGAGACGAGTAAAGTTGAGCAATAAAACATAAATCAGATGTAACACATCGGGAAATGTCTTTTATGAACATGTGGTGAAAGAAGCTTGGAGAAAAGCTCCGACATGTCTTAGCTCGATGAACATCAAGACAAAATGCAAATACTATTAAACTAGTGAAAAATACAAAAGCACATTTGAACACTTTTAGATAACTGAAGTTATATTTTTCAAGCAACTCTAGTAAAACAATTATCAACCGCACCGAAGTTTTTTGAGAGGACAAAATGTGACTTGTAATACGGACAAGAGACTGGTAAAATTGAGCAATAGAAAAGTTATAGAACATGCTCCCTCGATTTTTATTTACTTTGCATATTAGAGTTAACTGAAGTCAAAGTTCGTAAAGTTTGACCAAGTTTATAGAAAACAATATAAACATTTACCACAACAAATCTATATGATGTGAAAGTATATTCATTAATAAATCTAATGGTATTGATTTGTTATTGTATATGCTCATGTTTTTGTTTATAAACTTTGTCAAAGTTTACAAAGGTTGACTTTGACCAAAGCTAATATGCGAACTAAATAAAAACGGCGGGAGTAAATTAGACGTAACACATCGGAAAACATCTTTGTTGAACATGTGGTGCAAGAAGCTTGGAGGAAACCTCCGACATGTCTTAGCTCAATGAACGTCGAGCAAATACTATGAAACTAGCAAACAATACAAAAGCACACTTGCACACTTTTAGATCACTGAAGCTATAATTTTCAAGCAACTTTAGTAAAACAATGATCAACCGCACTGAAGTTTTTGAGAGGACAAAATGTGACTTGTAATACAAACAAGAGACAGGTAAAGTTGAGCAATAAAAAAGCTATAGAACATAAATCAGATGTAACACTTCGGGAAATGTCTTTTATGAACATGTGGTGCAAGAAGCTTGGAGAAAACTTCTGACATGCCTTAGCTCATTGAACGTCGAGACAAAATGCAAATACTATGAAACTAGTGAAACAAATACAAAAGCACATTTGCACACTTTTAGATCATTGAAGTTATATTTTCAATCAATTTTAGTAAAACAATGTTCAATGGTGCCGAAGGTTTTTGTAGGACAAACACGTGACTTGTAACAAGGACCAAGAGACAGGTAAAGTTGAGCAATAGAAAAGTTATAGAACATAAATTAGATGTAACACATCGGTAAACGTCTTTTATGAACATGTGGTGCAAGGAGCTTGGAGAAAACCTCTGATATGTCTTAGCATGATGGTCCTATTCAGGCAGGCGCAAGTAGGGGCGACCAAATCATCCACAGCTAGCAAGTTGTGTAGTCGAAGTGCCACGGTTTTAGCAAACACAGCTAACCTTGTGGTGACACCATGGTCGACGACGTTCAACCTTCAGATAGTTGTGCACCAACCGTAAAGTTACAACGACTTTTCAGTCTTCAACCTTCAGATACTAGCTGGGGGGGGGGGGGGGCTGGTGGTGGCGCTAGGGTTTGCCCCAGAGTCGCCAGAGCCAGGCGGCGCGCGCACGGGGGGGGGGGGGGGGGTACTGCGCCTCACTTGATACTACTTGATAAGTAACAACAATAGACTTGCAAGCTACTTCCTCCGCCCCTTCTTGTAATAACATCTTTATAGTATGTGATGGAGGGAGTAGTTTTTAGAGTGGAAATATTTGAATGCCCTTGTCGCATAATTCACAACCCTTTATTTTTTTCTTGGGGGGGGGGGCAATATTTTGCAGAAGATATAGTATCTTTTAACCATACATCACAATTTGATTTGTTACCCATATGGCGTAAACCAAACAAAGAGAGTGTAGAAAATGCAAATGCTATGACTAGTGAAAAATACAAACACACATTTGCACACTTGTAGGTCCACTCCAGTTGCATGTTCAAGTAAGTTTCGTAAAAGAACGTGCAACCGCACCGAAGTTTTTTGAGAGGATAAAATGTGACTAGTAATAAGGACAAGAGATACGTAAAGTTGAGCAATAGAAATGTCATAGAACATAAATCAGATGTAAGTGACACATTGGTAAACATCTTTTATGAACATGTCGTGCAAGAAGCTTGGGGAAAACCTCTGACATGCCTTAGCTCATTGAACGTCGAGACAAAATGCAAATACTATGAAACTAGCGAAACAAATACGAAAGCACATTTGCACACTTTTAGATCATTGAAGTTATGTTTTCAATCAACTTTAGTAAAACAATGTTTAATGGTGCCGAAGGTTTTTGTAGGACAAACATGTGACTTGTAACAAGGACCAAGAGACAGGTAAAGTTGAGCAATAGAAAAGTTATAGAACATAAATTAGATGTAACACATCGATAAACGTCTTTTATGAACATGTGGTGCAAGGAGCTTGGAGAAAACCTCTGATATGTCTTAGCATGATGGTTCTATTCAGGCAGGCGCAAATAGGGGCGATCAAATCATCCACAGCTAGCAAGTTGTGTAGCCGAAGTGCCACGGTTTAAGCAAACATTGCTAACCTTGTGATGACACCACGGTCGACGATGTTCAACCTTCAGATAGTTGTGCACCAACCGTAAAGTTACAACGTCTTTTCAGTCTTGAACCTTCAGATACTAGCTGGGGGGAGTGCTGGCGGTGGCGCTAAGGTTTTCCCCCGAGTCGCCAGAGGCAGGCGATGTGGGGGGTTATCGCCTCACTTGATACTAGTTGATAAATAACAACAATAGACTTGCAAGCTACCTCCTCTGCCCTGTCTTGTAATAACATCTTTATAGTATGTGATGGAGGGAGTAGTTTTTAGAGTGGAAATATTTGAATGCCCTTGTCTCATAATTCACAACCCTCTATTTTTTTTTCTTTGGGGGGGTTGTAGAAGATATAGTATCTTTTAACCATACATCACAATTTGATTTGTTACCCATGTGGCGTAAACCAAACAAAGAGAGTGTAGAAAACGCAAATGCTATGACTAGTGAAAAATACAAACACACATTTGCGCACTTGTAGGTCCACTCCAGTTGTATGTTCAAGCAAGTTTCGTAAAAGAATGTGCAACCGCACAAAAGTTTTTTGAGAGGAGAAAATGTGACTAGTAATAAGGACAAGAGATAGGTAAAGTTGAGCAATATAAATGTTATAGAACATAAATCAGATGTAAGTAACACATCGGTAAACAACTTTTATGAACATGTGGTGCAAGGAGCTTGAGGAAAACCTCTGATATGTCCTAGCACGATGGTCCTATTCAGGCGCAAATAGGCTCGATCAAATCATCCACAGCTAGCAAGTTGTGTAGCTGAAGTGCCACGGTTTAAGGCAACACTGCTAATCTTGTGGACCATGGTGGACGACGTTCAACCTTCAGATAGTTGTGCACCAACTTTAAAGGTACAGCGTCACTTGAGCCTTCACCGCTAATACTAGAGCTCGCACCCAAATGTCCGAATTAACCTTGGGTGACTAGTCCTTCTTTCTTCAACAGCTTGGTATATTCTGTGAAAAGGAGTCCCATTCCATTGGCCTCTGCCCTCTGGAAATCAGACTGAAATGAATAAATCCAACAGTGCAGCAACAAATATAGGTGTGTGTATTCACCAATCGGTCCACCAAAAGCCCTATATTTCTCGACGGAAGGTGTGTGTCCTTCGCTATATATTAGCTCTAGCTGGTACGCCGACTCTCCTCTGTCCACGTGTGCGCTGCTGAGGCGCCAACTTTCGAAATGCTACGTGCGCTTCATTCGTTCGTCGGCGCAAAAAATGGTACTGCCGCTGGCTAGATGACAACTTTTTTCAAGTACCTAGGGTTTATTTTAGAGTCATTGCCTGTGAAGGATCGCCAGCTTTATAAAGCAGCAGTCGTTTCTGTCCCGAAAAGTGAAAGCAAGCCTTCCTTTGAGGGTGCAGGCCTTTATTAAGGTTTACTGGTCAGTGTCCTTTGAAATCTGCTGCATGTGTCCTGCTTGAGGCTTTTGGCTTAAGCATCCACACGCGTCTGGTCCATAACAGCCTCTTGGTGCGCACCACATGAATGCAGTGTATGGTGTACCACTGTCGACATCGTTTGATGCATACGGAACTGAAAACCGGGAAGCTCTCGTCAACGTCGATCCGATCGAATTGCACTCGTTCCATCCGCGTGAAGACTTTAGCTACGCTTGCTGTGCTCGAATGAACGTCGAGACAAAGCTTGTTTTTTCTTTCTTTCGAGAAACTCAAGACAAAGGTTGTTTTATTAAATAAAACTCGAGACAAAAGTTTTTTAAACACATGTAACTTTATTCATACTCATAACAATTGCAGAAACACTGATTTGAACCTAAGGTGCAAGAAAATACAAAGTAGCTCATATGACTAAAGGCCCGTTCGGAAGCTCTCCTCCAGCTTCCCAACGGGGCCAGCTTCTTGAAGGAGCAGCGGTAGCCAGCTTCCCAGGGGAGCCAGGAGCGTCCGGCAGCACAGGAGAGGAGATGCTATAACGCCCCGGACACACCCGCCGGTGGTCGTTACTCCTGGCGGGATCTAGACTGGCCCCACAGATCAATACTAGTCTTTTCTGCAAGACTTTGTCCTCACTCGTGCGCACCGGGATCAACTTCGATCGGTCACCCATCCCGAAACTACTCCAAGTGAGCACACTTAACTTTGGAGTTCTTTCCGAATGGGCTCCGGAAAAGAAGGAATTCCTTATTGATATGAGTAGTCTATCATCCCTAATAAGCCGTGATATTACATACACCCCACTCGGAGGAACCGACGTCCTCGTCTGGCCACAGAACGTTCCTCTTGGCACAACCGTCTGTGCATCCGATCCGTACATGTGCCATGCCGTGTGCCACGACGGGTCACAAACGTCATGAACAACATGACCGCAAGACCGTGTCGCAACCATCCGTGTAACCGCGAGGGTCGGCTCGATACCAACTTATAACGCCGGACACACCGCCGGTGGTCGTTACTCTGGCGGGATCTAGATCGGCCCCACAGATCAATACTAGTCTTTTCTGCAAGACTTTGTCCTCACTCGTGCGCACCGGAGCAACTTCGATCGGTCACCCATCCTGAAACTACTCCAAGCCGAGCACGCTTAACTTTGGAGTTCTTTCCGAATGGGCTCCCGGAAAAGAAGGAATTCCTTATTGATATGAGTAGTCTATCATCCCTAATAAGCCAGGCTATTACAGATGCGCTAGCTACTGTGGTCGGGCCCATCAGGTTGGGCTTTGTTCAGAGAGGAAAACGGTTCGCGGCCGGCACTTCGGGATGGCAGCCAAATGTAATTTGAAGGAACTTCTACTTCTGGATTTAGCGAAGCAGCACTTCCCTAGCTCCACCGATTTGCACTGCATGCCTCCTCCGCTTCTGAAGCTGGCTCCATGGAGCCGAGGCGTTCGGCCAGCTCCTGGCCCGCTTCTGGAGAAGCGTGGAGGTGAAGCACTTCCGAACGGGCCCTAAGAATTACAATAAAATCTCTTGAAAACACCTTCTTCACGGTATCAATCTCTGGTTGAAAAAATACTCCAAAAACTGCGGTACAAAGGCTACAATTAGACTAGAGCAACGATGTTGTCACTCCACTAATAGAAAAACTATATGTGAGATACATTAGTCCCGGTTTGTAAACGCACATGCACTAATGTGACCATTAGTGCCGGTTCCAACGGCTAGGCGGGCGGGCATCATTAGTCTCGGTTCGCAGGCTGGGGCCCCATCAGTCCTTTTAGTCCCAGTTCGTGGCACGAACCGGTACTAGAAGCTCACCTTTAGTCCCGGGACTAAAGATTTTCTTATATAAACCCTTCTTCCAGCCCGTGATCGAGCTCTCTATTCTTCCCCTTTCCTCTCCTCTCCGTTCTTCCGCAAAGCTCGAGATCATCCTTCATTCTGCCCCAAAATTTCTCAAGATTTGAAGGCCCCCCTGTTGGCGAACGTAGCATGCAATTTCAAAAATTTCCTACGTTCACGCAAAATCTATCTAGGTGATGCATAGCAACGAGAGGGGAGAGTGTGTCTACGTACCCTTGTAGACCGTAAGTGGAAGCATTTGACAACGATGTTGATGTAGTCGAACTTCTTCTAGCTCCGACAGATCAAGTACTGAACGTACGACACCTTCGAGTTCTGCACACATTCAGCTCGATGACGTCCCTCGTCCTTTTGATCCAGCAAGGTGTCGAGGAAGTAGATGAGTTCCGTCAGCATGACGGCATGGTGACGGTGATGGTGAAGTGATCCGCGCAGGGCTTCGCCTAAGCACCGCGAGAATATGACCGGGGGTGTAAACTGTGGAGGGGGGCGCCGCACACGGCTATCAATAGATGTTGCGTGTTCTAGGCGCCCCCCCCCACATATATATGTTGGAAGGAAGGAGAGGCAGCCAGGGGGCGCCCCAAGTAGGCTGAATCCTACTTGGGGTCTTCCCCAATTTGGCCTCCCCCCTTCCTTATTTTACCGGAGAAGAAAGGGAAGAGAGAAGAGAGAAAGGAAGGGGGGCCGAACCCCCCTTATTTCTTCCCCAATTCGGCATCCTGCCTAGGGGGGCACGCCACCCCATGTGGGCTAGTGTGCTCCCCTCTTATGGCCCATATGGCCCATATCTTCTCCCCGGGGGTTCCGGTAACCCCTCCAGTACTCCGACATGTACCTGGTACCCTCCGGAACACTTCCGGTGTCCGAATACTATCGTCCTATATATCAATCTTTACCTCTCTACCATTTCAAGACTCCTCGGCATGTCAGTGATCTCATCTGCGATTTCGAACAACATTCAGTCACCAAATCAGATAACTCATATAATACAATATCGTCATCGAACGTTAAGCGTGCGGACCCTACGGGTTCGAGAACTATGTAGAAATGACCTTGACACCTCTCCAGTCAATAACCAATAGCGGAACCTAGATGCTCATATTGGCTCCCACATATTCTACGAAGATCTTTATCGGTCAAACCGTTATGACAACATACGTTATTCCCTTTGTCCATCGGTATGTTACTTGCCCGAGATTCGATCGTTGGTATCTTCATACCTAGTTCAATCTCATTCCCAACAAGTATCTTTATTCGTTCCGTAATACATCATCCTGCAACTAACTCATTAGTCACTTTGCTTGCAAGGCTTCTTATGATGTGTATTGCCGAGAGTGCCCAGAGATACCTCTTCGATACTCGGAGTGACAAATCCTAATCTCGATGCCAACCCAACAAACACCTTCGGAGATAACTGTAGAGCATCTTTATAATCACCCAGTTATGTTGTGACATTTGATAGCACACAAGGCATTCCTCTGGTATCCGGGAGTTGCATAATCTCATAGTCGAAGGAATATGTATTTGACATGAAGAAAGCACTAGCAATAAAATTGAACGATCAATATGCTATGCTAACGGATGGTCTTGTCCATCACATCATTCTCCTAATGATGTGATCCCGTTCATCAAAGGACAACATGTGTCTATGGTTAGGAAACTTAACCATCTTTGGTTAACGAGCTAGTCTAGTAGAGGCTTACTAGGGACACGGTGTTTTGTCTATGTATCCACACATGTATCAAGTTTCCGGTTAATACAATTCTAGCATGAATAATAAACATTTACCATGATATAAGGAAATATAAAATAACAACTTTATTATTGCCTCTAGGGCATATTGATCACAAAGGTTAGCAACTTTGTCCTTTTATCTCTCATTGCTAGATTAGCTCTTACAATGCTATATAAGTATAGTGATTTGTGGGTTTTACTTTGGGAGTAATTATATGTGGTAGTTTATTTTATTTATATGCAGTTTGAGCTCAAATTAACTCTTACTTTGCATATGCAGGTGTGGTTTACTTAGTGCCTTCCCTTCCCGGTCGTAAGCATCGTCGGTCGCCCGCACCGTCCCGTCGCCGGTACCACGTTGGTGAGCCTCTTGTTCTTATTTTTTATAAGAAAACAAATCATGTTTGTGTGATTTAGATATATAGTTACTTGTATAATTTTCTTACCCGTACGTTGTTTGTTATACATAGTGGCATGGTTTTGATATCCATCCCCGTCGGCCCTCGTCTGATTTATGATTCAGATGTGGTATATATTCTCTTTTATAACTATTTGTTGCATTTCGTGTTTATGACAATTATTCCAACCAACATGACATAGATGTTTTTATCTAGGAGGTATGTGAACCAGAAATTCCAACCGACCCTCTTGTCGAGAGGTTAAATTTAGTTGAACAAGAAAACGAGTATTTGAAAGAAAAATTGAAAAGAATTGAAGAAGAGAAGATGAAACTGGAGTTGTATGTTGCTGATGTCGTCGATGATCACAAGGTCAAGATGGATGCAATGCACTTGAAGATTAGAAAGATTAGAAAATATGCCATTAGTAGTGATGCTTGGTATCATTATGTTGTTGGATCAATTGTTACCTTAGTTGCAATGTTGATCACATTTGATTTTGCATTTAAATGCTTTAGCTAGAGAGTTTGTATGTTGTTTTATGAGAATTAGTGTGTATGAACTTGTATTAATTTGGTCTTTTCGGTGTTGTGTAATGAAGGCGAGCCGGCAATGGATGTACAATGACTGATGCTCTCCCCAGTTCATTAAGGGCGTGCATACTTTTCTGCTTGCGGCTGAGGCAAACAAGCGGGCTGATGGTTTTATGTGTTGTCCATGTGCTGATTGTAAGAATGATTGAAATTACTCTAACTCAAGAACCATTCACGTCCACCTGTTTGAGTTCGGTTTCATGTCCGACTATAACTGCTGGACAAGGCATAGAGAAAGAGGGGTCCTAATGGAAGAGAATGCAGAAGAAGAGGATGACAACAACTATCCTGGACATGGGTTCCCTGAATACGATGGTACAACAATGGGGGGAGAAGCTGAGCCGGCAATGCGGGAAGAAGCTGAAGAAGAGGCATCAGATGAGCCCGTCGATGATCTTGGTCGGGCCATTGCCGATGCAAAGAGAAATTGCACAAGTGAAAAGGAGAGGCTGAAGTTGCAGCGCATGTTAGAGGATCATAAGAAATTTTTGTACCCAAATTGCGAAGATGACAAGAAAAAGCTGCGCACCACACTAGAATTGCTGCAATGGAAGGCATTGAATGGTGTATCTGATAAGGGATTTGAAAAGTTGCTGATAATGTTAAACAAGATGCTTCCAAGGACAACGAATTACCCGACAGTACGTACGAAGCAAAGAAGGCTGTCTGCCCTCTAGGATTAGAGGTGCAGAAGATACATGCATGCCCTAATGACTGCATTCTCTACCGCGGTGAGTACGAGGATTTGAGTGCATGCCCGGTATGTGGTGCATTGCGCTATAAGATCAACCATGATGACCCTGGTGATGTTGAGGGTGAGCGCCCCAGGAAGAAGATTCTTGCCAAGGTGATGTGGTATGCTCCTATAATACCACAATTGAAATGTTTGTTCCAAAACAAAGAGCATGCCGAGTTGATGCGATGGCACAGAGAAGACCGTAAGAAAGACGGGAAGTTGAGAGTACCCGCTGAACTGGTCGCAGTGGAGAAAAATCGAGAGAAAGTGGTGGGACTTTGCAGATGATGCAATGAACGTATGGTTTGGTCTAAGCGCAGATGGCATTAATCCTTTTGGGGAGCAGAGCAGCAATCATAACACCTGGCCTGTGACTCTATGTATGTATAACCTTCCTCCTTGGTTGTGCATGAAGCGAAAGTTCATTATGATGCCAGTGCTCATCCAAGGCCCTAAGCAACCTGACAACGACACTGATGTGTACCTAAGGCCATTAGTTGAAGAACTCTTACAGCTGTGGAATGAAAAAGGTGTACATGCGTGGGATGAGCACGAACAGGAGGAATTTGAACTGCATGCATTGTTGTTTGTGACCATCAATGATTTGCCTGCTCTCAGTAACCTTTAAGGACAGACAAACAAGGGATATCGCGCATGCACGCATTGTTTAGATGATATCGACAATATATATTTGGATAAATGTAAGAAGAATGTGTACCTGGGATATCGTCAATTTCTTCTCAGCAGGCATCCCATAAGAAATAAAGGCAAGCATTTTAAAAGTGAGGTAGATCACCGGAAGAAGCCTCGCCACCGTACTGGTGATGATGTACTTGATATGGTCAAGGATTTAAAAGTAATCTTTGGAAAGGGTCCTGACAGACAATCTGTTCCGAATGACGCTGACGGACGCGCACCCATGTGGAAGAAGAAATCTATATTTTGGGACCTGCCCTATTGGAAAGACCTAGAGGTCCGCTCTGCAATCAACGTGATGCGCGTGACAAAGAATCTTTGTGTGAACCTGCTAGGCTTCTTGGGCGTGTATGGGAAGATAAAAAATACACTGGAGGCACGGGAGGACCAACAACATATGCACGGAAAAGACGGCATACATGAGGGTCGTGCCAGCTATGCTCTTACCAAAGAAGAGAAGGAAATCTTCTTTGAATGTCTGCTCAGTATGAAGGTCCCGTATGGCTTGTTGTCGAATATAAAGGGAATAATAAATATGCAGAGAAAAAGTTCCAGCACCTAAAGTTTCCTGACTACCACGCGATTATGACACAATTGCTCCTGGTTGCATTGAGGGGGCTTCTACCAGAAAACGTTCGATTAGCCATGTTGAATCTATGTGCATGCAATCTCTAAGAAGGTAATCAATCTAGAAATCATACCAAGGTTAGAGAATGATTTTGTGCAATGTCTTGTCAATTTCGAGTTGGTGTTCCCACCATCCTTCTTCAATATCATGACGCATGTCCTAGTTCACCTAGCCGAAGAGATTGCCATTCTGGGTCTTGTGTTTCTACACAATATGCTCGCCTTTGAGAGGTTCATGGGAGTCTTAAAGAAATATGCTGATAACCGTGCTAGGCCAGAAGGAAGCATCTCCAAGGGCCATGAAAATGAGGAGGTCATTGAGTATAGGGGATGAATTATAGCCTCTTTCGATAAGTAAGAGTGTTGAACCCAACGAGGAGCTAGAGGTAGAACAAATATTCCCTCAAGTTCTATCGACCACCGATACAACTCTACGCACGCTTAACATTCGCTTTACCTAAGCAAGTATGAAACTAGAAGGACTTTGTAGGTGTTGTTGGATAGGTTTGCAAGAATATAAAGAGCATGTAAATAAAAACTAGGGGCTGTTTAGATAAAGAAGCAATAAAGTTAGTATAGCGAGTGTGGAAAAGTGGTGGTAGGAGTTGTGAAATTGTCCTTAAGCAATTGACTACTTTACTAGACCGATATCAAGTTTTATGTGGGAGAGGCCACTACTAGCATGTCATCCCTGACTTGGAATTCTATGCACTTATGATTGGAACTATTAGCAAGCATCCGCAAGTACTAATGTTCATTAAGGTAAAACCCAACCATAGCATTAAGATATATTGGTCCTCCTTCAATCCTGTATGCATCAATTTCTATGCTAGGCTGAAGCTTCTGTCACTCTTGCCCTCCAATACATAGTCCTATCAACATACAACTAACCCTATGGTGTGATCCACGCGTGTGCTCAAATGATGGGCACCAAAGGACAACAACATAACCACAAGCAAATTAAATCAATCATAGCAATTCACCAATTACCGATAGGATAACAAAAATCTACTCAGACATCATAGGATGGCAACACATCATTGGATAATAATATGAAGCATAAAGCACCATGTTCAAGTAGAGGGTACAACAGGATGTGTCGTGGATTTGTCACGGCAGCTGTCCTAGTGAAAGGACTTAGTCGTGGAGCCATCGCTACGAGCTTACTTGAAGGGGTTAAAGCGGACGCAAGGACACGAGAGTTTTATACTAGTTCGGCCCCTTCGATGAAGGTAAAAGCTTACGTCTAGTTGTGATGGAATTGATGTGGTCTCGATGGCTAGGGAGCAAACAAGCTTCACCTAGGCTCGAGTTGTGGTTGTCTGTCCTTGAACCGTCGCCGGGTCGTCCCCTTATATACATGGGTGACGCCCGTCGGTTCATAGAATCCCAACCGGTTCATACTCGTATCTCGGTTGGTATCTCTCTATTCCTAACTTACAATACAAGTTATACATCGGGCGGTTTACGGCTACAAGTTCTAAACCGACTACGGTGCCTTGGGCCTTTCTCTCGCTTATACCACTAATGAAGTTAACCCGGCCCGGCTGGCCGGTTTACGCCTAGTGGTAATATCTAACATTAGGCCCCGATTGATTTGAACTGGTTCATGTCAATCCTTCACAAAAACTTGTATCTTGGACATCTTCTAGTGATTGGTAAACCGCCGTGTCGTCATCACTTCTGGTTGCTGTAAACCGGCATGACGTCATCCTGAAATTTTATCATTTATAACGCCCTCTTTTAACAACAGCTCCTGGATCCGCGCGCTTGACCTAGCTCTGTTGCTTTATAAATAGGACCGAAGGGTCATTTCTTTCCTTTCCCTTCGCCCCTTCTTCTTCGTCTTCCTCATGCCGCTGGTCTTTGAGCTCCGCCACCATCGTCGACTTCTGCCTCGTCTTGGGCCGCTGCATCGACCTGAACGTACCAGAGCATTGCGGCATCTTTCCGCGTCTTCTCCATTCCTGGTAAGCTTTCTCCTCTTCTTGACCTAGATCTGTTCTTTAGGGTTCCATGTTCATGCTGTGTTCTTCGCGCACTCATATCTGTTCTCTGACTTTGAACGGATCCATGAACTTGTGCTGTATTTAATAGTGATCCCTACACATCCGCTGTAGTTTCTCATCTAAGCCCATAGATCTTCCGCACATATCTGCTCCATAGTTCACTTCTGTTTCTGCCTTACTCCTCGAAATATTTTCTTTTTTGTGAGCTCGCTTGATCCGCAGTGTAATGAGGATCTTCTTAAACTTGTTTACGCATACTTAGTTATCCATAGCTTCAATCGCTTCCAATGCTTAGGTCAGCGGTTTAACTTTCCATAGAAAAACTGCTAAACCGGTATATATATATCATTAGTCCCCGTTGAACCGCCGAATCCACATGATACCGTACATGTAAAACCGGTTTATAGATACCGCCTCTGGTTTATCGTAGTGTAGATCAACGCCTTCTTTTATCCAGCATGCTCTTGAACCGGATCAACTATTTCTTGTAGATCTCACCATGGCCAAACAGGTGTATGAATGCAACTGGGTTCCTTCTCGCGTCATAGAATCACAGCTGGATGACCTAGTCTCGATTGGCGCTTTAGATGATAAAGATACAATCCACTGGAGGGTTCCTGGAGAGGAATGTCCTCCTACACCCCAGGAAGGAGAGGTTGTGGTCTTCGTAGATCACCTGGCCCGGGGCTTCAAACCGCCCGGTTCTAAATTTTACCGGGATGTGTTAGCCAATTTTCAGCTCCGTCCACAGGATATTGGCCCCAACTCCGTCACCAATTTATGCCACTTTCAAGTACTATCTGAAGTATATCTTCAAGAGGAACCTTCTGTTGAACTGTCTAGAGATCTCTTTCATTTAAACCGTCGCACTGAATTCACCGACGGCCCCAATACTGAATTGGGTGGCATGGCTATTCAAAAGAGGAAGGAGATCACTTATCCCCACGTCAAACTACATACTCACCCCAAAGAGTGGAATGCGACTTGGTTTTATTGCAAAGATACCTCTCCTGAGGATGAAAATCCCTTGCCTGGCTTCCGTCCAGAACGGCTGAGCAACACTCACCCTTTTCCACAAAGACTGAATGCCAAGGAAAGAAGCAAATATGCCCCGCAACTGTCCAAGCTTCGAGCTTTTATGGCCAACGGTTTAACGGGAATAGACCTTGCATGTTGTTGGATATCATGGAGCATACTGCCTCTGAGCCGGCGCTCCGGTTTGATGTGCAAGTATACTGATAGTGTCGACGACCCACTCCAACACACCAAAATCCAACTCTCTGATGATGAAGTCACAGATTCGGTAAAGAAGATGTTGAATGAACTGGAGCACCTCTGTGCTCAAACCGGTCTGCCTCCTTACTGCACCACCAACAAACCGCCAGCGGTAAGATTTTAGTTGCTCCATCATTAAACCTCTTACTGCTTTATGTGTCTGACATTTAATTACTTCTGATCCAGGGTGATAATCCGTTTTGGAGCAAGAAACTTTCACAAGATAAAGCGGAGAAAGCAGTATGCCAACCCGCCCAAGACCAAAGTTATTAAGAAACTAGCTCACAAGAGAAAAACCACCGCTTCATCTGACCCAACCATTGATGATGATGTGGGTAATCCGGATCTTGAGGTAGAACTTGATTCACTTGGCTTACTTTTTACACGCCTTATTGATGATGATGCTTGTCAGGACGACGCTGAGGCCAGCAATGCGGGATTCGCTCAGGTAACTATTCTCTCTTCCGATTCAGAAAACTTGCCTTTGCCAAAATTTCGCCAGGCAAACCGGAAAGTTAATTTTTCTCACCCTCTTGCTTATTTGGATCCCAAATTTCTTATGAAGACGCAGCAACATGAAGCTCGCCGCACAACCCGCAAGATGGTCGTAGTTACCTCTGCCGGTTTACCAAACAGCCCGATTCGAAAGCGCCGCTCGAGGTCTCCGACCTTTTATTGCTTTAAATTCTAAAGCGGGTTTCTTCCACAACCTCTTAATCCGTCCGACTCCGATTACTAGGTCACTTCCCATTCATCCTCCGTGAATCATCGCCACTCGATTACCACCATTGAAAATAGTTGCCGGGTAAACAAAAACGAGCATATGCTTCCAGTATATTGTGCAATGGCTTATGCTTTTCACTGACTCTTTGTTTTTCTTTTAGGGCCAAACCGAAACCAAGCAAGAAGGCCCGTTTGGATAAAGCGGCTGAAGAAGATGCCGCCCCAGATCATGAGAGAGCGCCAGATCTTGAAGATTTTTCCTCTGAAGATATTCCCAATGATCCTCCGTTACAAGATGATGTTATTCCCGAAGAGAGGCCTGTTAATACTTCAATCTCTGTCGATCCGCCTGCCAGCTCCGTCCGGTTTGAGAAATCCCACAGTCCTGCTAACAAAACAGCCGCGCCCACACAAACCGTCGAGTCAAAAGATGATGACGTTGTGATTACTAGTGTGGGCCGCTTTGAACCGGGGAATCCTGCCACTTACATACTGTGAAAGAGGATGTTTCCGCTTTGAATAAAGGAAAATGGGATGTTGAACTGGAGACATATGCTGCTCTGAGTGCCCAAGACCTTCATTCCGGTTATTTGAACCGGCTTTATACTAGCCGTGACTATGAAGCTGGCTTGGTCAAGATGATGAGGGATAAATTGGAGGTAACCCACTTCTTTACTTACTGCCATTGTATCAATCCTCCTAGCCCCCAAGGGCCGGTTTGTAACCTTGATCAAACCGGGACTTGAATATGTTCCATAACGCTTTTGAAATCCACCTGTATAGCCCCCAAGGGCCGGTTTTAACTTAGCATACTTAAACCGGGGCTTCAATAGAAAACTGTCCTTGGAATCATACGTAGATCAAATAGCCATTAGCCCCCAAGTGCCAAGTTGAATACTTGTATTGAGCTTGGGACTTTACAACCTAGTAAGATGTATAAAAATTAAAGGTGCATTAGCCCCCAAGTATCAGGCATAAAACTTTGTTATGTGGTTGATACTTCAATCTCTTGAACCTCTTGTTGAAAATACTGTCTGTATGCAGGCTGAGGTGAGAATCAAAGAGGACCGGATTGCCGATTTACAGGAGGCGCTGAGAACCCAACAGGCTGAAACAGAGAAGGCCAAGAAAGAATTAAGTAGCGCTTTGAACACCACTGAACAGCTGAAAGAAAGCTTCAAGAAAGAGCGGGCTGATTGGGCCACTGAGAAGGCCACTTTAATCAAGCGAGCGGAAAATGCTGAAGCTGCCCTTAAACCGGTGGTAGATGAACTTACATCCGTAAAGCGGCAAGTACACTCCATGATCGCGGCGATCTTTGGTAAGCTCCTTTGAACGTCTGTGATGATTTGAACCTGCTGTAGTGTAAATCCGGTTTGAGACTGTCTCTTTGTTGTCGTAGGCACACACATCGGGCACTTAGGGAACGACGTGCGGAAGAAATTGAAGGCTGTCTACACCTTAGTAGAACAACTATATACCGGAGCCCAGCGGATCATCACCACAGCCTCTCATAACAACCCAGCACCTTCTTTACTCCAGGATACTCTGAACAGGTTATCCATGCTTCCGGCCCGGATTGAGGAGCTGAAAAAATCCGCTGCTCGAACCGGAGCTATTAACGCTTTGATCCGGGCTAAGGCATGGGTACCAGATTTTGACCCTGTGGAAGCAGCTCAAGGCTACCCCAGTGTGAAGGAAGTTGGCTCTGAATTTAATGAAGAGGATTTACGGGCGATAAACCGTGCAGTGCGCCCTATGGCTTGTCAGCTGGCTGAAGAAGCAGACTTGACGCATTATCAAGCACATTACAATGACCAGAACAAGCGAGTGCCTGCCCCAACTCTTGAAGCAGAAAATCTGATCCCTCCAATCCGTAAGCACACTTACGCTCCTGATATTGAACCGTCTTCCCTGATCCATGAAGAGGCTGTTTTCCAAGCTTTAATGGGAATCGACTGGACCACTGTTGATTTCCAGCCAATGGGTAGAGACGATGAAGCTGAAGCGGCGGAGGATGAGGAACAGGCTTGAACCGAAGGCCGGTTTGAATAGCTGTCATTGGCCTCTGTCCAAAAGAACAATGATCTTATTTGGGCACCGTGTTGCCTTGTAATAGGATAGTTAATACTTCTATCTTGAGTATGCCTTCGTGCATAAGTAGTGAAGCTTTTTATTCAGAAAACCTCGATTCATATTTCCTGCAATCAGAAAATTTTGAACTTCGGTGGCGGTTATACCGCCAGCCGGTTTATGATCTTGATATATGTATCAGTAACACAACAAATAGGTGACACAAATACCTGCCATGTCTGGGCATGAAGCTGGCTTAGCCAAGCTTGAAGCGGAGGTTTTATAAACCATTACCGTCAATAAAGCGGGGAGAGAACAGCTCCCATATAAACCGTGCTGAATCAACACAAGCCCCCTTGTTACTCGATGAGGGTAACATGAAAAGGTAAACCGGGCCTACTTCTCCGGATTAAAGGGAAATCAAATCCATCGGCTGAACCGGAAAAAAGGTGTTTTGTTGATATAAAAGAAATCCAACAAAAACAAAGATCAAACAAGCCATGAAAACAACATGGAAACCAAGGCAATGATAAAACCGTTTTGCAAACATACGCTATACTGAGCTGTTCAGATGGTATTACCATGGTTGGACAGGATCAAGCCCCCAATAGGTGTGACAATGATTCAAGTCAGCCAGGTCCCCAAATGACTCGTGGCATATATGCCAGATCAAGAGGCGTGGCAATGGTTCGGGTTCGACCATGCCCCCAAGTGATTTGATGGCCTTAGGCCGACCAAGAGGCGTGACTGGTTCAGACTTGACCATGTCCCCAAGTGATCTGGTGGCTGTCTTCTATCAAAAGGTGTCGCGTTGGTTCGGACTCGACAAAGGCCCCTAGTGATATATAAAAAGCAAATGTCAAGGGGTAAACCGGAGGCCGCTTTTAAAAATAGAGGTACTCCATGTAACCACGCATGATAAGGAAGACAGAGACCCCGCTTCAGCCGAGGCTCCGGTTTTATTATATCAAAGATAATATACACACTGTCATGATATGTACGTAGATAGAGCCGATGGCTCAAGTGTAGTAAGGCCGAAGATGAGCTATGTTCCATGGCCTGTTGGTCTCCTCCTCTGATGTGCATGAGTCTTGATGCTCCCGAATATCAATCAGATAGTATGACCCACAGTGATTCTCTTGCGACCATGAAAGGTCCTTCCCAAGGTGGGGATAACTTGTGCATATCTGTCTGGTCTTGGATGAGTCGAAGCACCAAATCTCCTTCTTGAAAGGTTCTGGTTCTAACCCGGCGACTGTGATAACGACGAAGATCTTGCTGGTAAATCGCTGAACGGGAAGGTGCTATGTCACGCTCCTCATCCAATAAGTCCAAAGCGTCTTGCCGTGCTGTCTCGTTGTCCGCTTCAACATAAGCTGCCACACAAGGCGAATCATGCCGGATATTGCTGGGGAGAACTGCCTCTGCTCCATAGACCATGAAGAACGGTGTATATCCATTAGACCGGTTTGGCGTAGTATTGATACTCCATAGCACCGATGGTAGCTCTTCAACCCAGCATCCTGGTGTCCTCTGTAATGGGACCATAAGCCGGGGTTTGATGCCTCGTAAAATCTCTTGATTAGCTCGTTCTGCCTGTCCATTGGACTGGGGGTGTGCCACTGATGACACGTCAAGCCGGATGTGCTCACGTTCATAGAACTCCTTCATAGCACCCTTGGATAAATTGGTAACATTATCGATAATGATTGTGTGGAAAGCAAAACCGAAAATCACCTTTTGATGAACTGCACATTGTTGCTGCATCACACTTGCCGACGAGCTCCGCTTCAACCCACTTGGTAAATTTGTCAACTGCCACCAAAAGGTGGGTTTTCTTATCCTGGGATCTTTTAAAGGGTCCAACCATATCCAGCCCCCAAGTTGCAAACGACCACGTTATTGGGATCATCCTCAACTCTTGAGC
This sequence comes from Aegilops speltoides, assembly GCA_021437245.1. Classification (NCBI taxonomy): domain Eukaryota; kingdom Viridiplantae; phylum Streptophyta; class Magnoliopsida; order Poales; family Poaceae; genus Aegilops; species Aegilops speltoides. The sequence continues at coordinate 95,081,793 of CM038147.1, forward strand.
CGCACATGAGCACGCCTTGAAAATTTCTGACACCCATCACACCGTTTAACCAAGTCCTCCGCATCGCGTCTTGCGTGTCAACCAAGAAACCCGTGATTTAAACGCCTTTGCTACCAGAGACTTTGAACCGGCGTGGTGTCCACAATCTCCTTCATGGATTTCTCTTAAGATTTCACAGCCTTCCTCAGGAGAAACACAACATTGAAATGCCCCTGATATACTGCAATGATGTAACTCACCATTGAGAATCGCCATAGACTTGGATCGTCGGACTATCTGTCTGGCCAGAATCTCATCTTCTGGCAACTCCCCTCGAGTCATGTACGCAAGAAAAGGAACCGTCCAATCCGGAATAGCATGTAGTGCTGCCACTAATTGAGCCTCCGGATCAGGAATAGCCAAATCCGCCTCACCTGGGAGCTGGACTGACGGGTTGTGCAATACGTCCAAAAACACATTAGGCGGGACCGATTTGCGCTGAGAACCCAACCGGCTTAAAGCGTCCGCCGCTTCATTCTTCCGGCGGTCCACATGATCCACTTGATACCCCTTGAAGCAACCCGCAATATTATCCACTTCCCGACGATATGCAGCCATGAGCGGGTCCTTAGAATCCCAAGTGCCAGACACCTGCTGAGCCACAAGGTCCGAGTCACCAAAGCACTTAACCCGGCTTAAGTTCATCTCTTTAGCCATCCGGAGACCATGGAGCAAGGCTTCGTACTCAGCTGCATTATTAGTACAAGGAACATTAAGCGGAGAACATAACAAAACTTATCACCCGTGGGGAAGTTAAGACGACTCCAGCCCCCGAGCCTTCCAACTGTCTGGATCCATCGAAATGAATAGTCCAATATGTGTGATCCGGCTTCTCCTCTGGTGCTTGTAACTCCGTCCAATCATTAATGAAATCGACAAGTGCTTGAGACTTCACCGCCGTCCGAGGTACATACTTCAGTCCATGTGGCCCAAGCTCTATAGCCCACTTTATAATCCGCCGATCGCCTCCGGTTCTCAGATGATATCACCCAAGGGAGCTGAACTGACCACTGTGATGGGGTGCCCTTGAAAATACTGCTTCAATTTCCGGCTGGCCATGGAAACAGCATAGACTAGCTTCTGCCAATGCGGATACCTTTGCTTGGACTCAATGAGCACCTCGCTGATATAATAAACCAACCGCTGAGCTGGATATTCCTTGCCTGCCTCCATGCGTTCCACCACAATAGCCACGCTAACTGCTCGAGCATTGGCTGCTACATATAACAATAGTGGCTCCTTGTCAACCGGAGCTGCAAGAACAGGCAGATTGGCTAATTGCCGCTTTAAGTCCTCAAATGTTTTCATCGCAGCCGGACTGCATTTAAATTATCTGTCTTCCTCAAGATTTGGTACAAAGGATGGCCTTTTCTCCGAGGCGGCTGATAAACCGGCTCAGTGCAGCGATTCTACCCGCCAAACGCTGAACATCATTGATACACTTCGGTTTAGCCAAGGAAGTAATAGCCTTAATTTTCTCCGGATTAGCCTCAATTCCTCTGTTAGATACCAGAAAACCCAATAACTTGCCTGCCGGAACACCAAAGACACATTTGGCCGGATTAAGCATCATCTTGTAAGTGCGCAAATTGTCAAAGGTTTCCTTCAAATCATCCACCAGCGTCTCCTTCTGCCTTGATTTCACTACAATATCATCCACATAAGCATGCACATTGCGGCCGATCTGTTTATGCAGGCAATTCTGTACACACCACTGATAAGTAGCCTGGGCCCTCTTGAGCCCGAAGGGCATAGATACATAGCAGAAGGCTCCAAAGGGAGTGATAAACGCTGTTTTCTCCTGGTCCTTAACCGCCATTTTGATCTGATGATATCCAGAGTACGCATCCAAAAAACTCAAACGCTCACAACCTGCCGTGGCATCAATAATCTGATCAATGCGGGGGAGGGCAAAAGGATCCGCTGGACAAGCCTTGTTAAGATCTGTAATCCACGACATACGCCAAGTGCCGTTTTTCTTAAGAACCAAAGACCGGATTAGCAAGCCACTCGATGAAACACCTCAATGATAAAGCCTCGCTGCCAAAAGCCTCGCCACTTCCTCTCCAATGGCTTTGCGCCTTTCTTCATTAAACCGCGGAGGAATTGTTTCACCGGTTTATACTTAGGATCCACATTAAGAGTGTGCTCACGAGTTCCTCGGTACACCGCATGTCGATGGCTTCCATGCAAAGATGTCCCGATTCTCACGGATGAACTCCATGAGCGCTTTCCTATTTAGGATCCAGTTGGCACCGACAAAGGAACTGCTTGGACGAATCGCCGCACGAAGTCAACAAGTTTAGTCTCATTGCAGATTTAAACTTCAGATCCGAATCATGCTCAGTAGTCGGCTTCTTCAAAGGGTCATATCTGCGGATCAACATTGTCCTTATAGAACTTCAACTCCTCCGCGGGCACGATCGACTCGCATAAGCTGCATCACCTTCCTCACATTCCAAAGCGACTCTGCGGCTCCCATGAACCGTTATCGTCCCTTTGTAACCCGACATCTTGAGCTGTAAGTAGATATAACAAGGTCGCGCCATGAACTTAGCATAAGCCGGCCGCCCAAACAAGGCGTGATACGGGCTCCGGATCTTCACCACCTCAAAGGTTAGTTTTTCGCATCGAATCGTGTTTCGTCCCCAAAAGCCACATCTAGGGCTATCTTTCCAACAGGATATGCAGATTTGCTCGGTACTACACCATGGAACACCGTATTAGACGGTTCGAGATCCTTGTCGTTAGACCCATGCGGCGGAATGTCTCATAGCATAGTATGTTAATATCGCTTCTCCATCCATAAGCACCTTAGTGAACTTATAACCCCCACCGAGGGTCTACCACTAATGCTAGTTGGCCCGGATTATCAACCCGGGTGGATGATCCTCTCGCCCACACGATAGGCTGCTCCGACCAGCGTAAGTAACGTGGCATGGCTGGTTCAACGAGTTCATCGCCGCTTGTGGAGTTTTCGGTCGCGCTTATCCAAGCTAGTCGTGAAAACATGATATTGCCCATTGTTCAACCGCTTTGGCTGGCTCGATAACCCGATCCGTTGTTGCTGCCGCTTCTTGGCCGCTCGATTATTCTGGTTGTTGTGACCGCCCTGATTAAGACCTGAACCGGAAGCTCCATCGTGACCTGGCCCGTGGAAACCGGATCCTGAACCGCCACTTGACCCCTGGTCATACCGGAAGGCATTAGAGTTTTTAAACTCCTGCATAATATAACAATCTTTCCAAAGGTGGTTAGCCGGCGACTCCTTCGTCCCGTGCTTCGGGCAAGGCTGATTCAACAAGTAATTCAAACGGCTTGCGTTAGGATTGGGACCCCCATTACGATTTGCCGCTTTACCTCTGCTCCGCTGCCCCCTGTCCTGTGCATTGGTATTGGCCACAAAGTCCATGTTGCCATCCGCTTTACGCTTGCCTCCATTTCCATGACCCGCCGGTTTGTATGTTGCCCTTGAGTTGCCATTCTTCTTTCCTTCCTCGCTTCATCATCATCAGCCTCGGGATCCTTGGTACCGTCGAATCAGCATACTTCACTAAAGCGCCATGAGGGTTCCCATGTCATTACAGAACCGCTTCATGCGCCCCAATTTCAATTTTAAAGGCTCAAACCGCGTTGCCTTCGTGGTTAAGATTGCAGAGTCAAGATTAATCCCGCCGATGAGTGCAAAATCTTCAAACGCGGCGCATCCAACGGGTCGTTGATTCTCCTTCCTCCGGACACAAGCCGCCGGTCTACTATGGATTTGGGCTGCTTACATGTATCATTGAAATTGATAAACCGGCCCGCAATCGGGCCCATGAGCTGATAGAGTTGGGCGGTAGGCTCTTCAACCAAGTACGAGCCGTGCCTTCAAGCATCATGGTGAAGTATTTTGCACACGCAGTCTCATCCACGCCTAGCATCTCCATGGCCATCTCATAACTTTCTACCCACGCTTCAGGGACAAATCGGCGTGTAATTTGGTACCTGCGCGGACCCTTGAAATCTTTAGGCGGCGCACATTGCGTAAAGCGGGATCAAACAAGGCACCCCTAAAGCGGATGCGACTCTGGTCCGGCGAAGGTGGTAGGGCGGACGGTGTAAGTTGACCCCGCCATCTGCGCTGCTAATTGGCCTCCTTCGCGTTCGGGCCCGTCCACCACCTCCCGAGCATCGCGGATGCCACTGTCGGGTTATTGCCACGCCCGCTTCACGGTCCCAAGACATTGCTCGATATGGCGGTTCATCCACGCTACCGCTATAGCTCCGCTTGACGGGCGAGAATGAATCCGATCACGGCTGCATGCGAATATGCTTCTCGCTGAATCGGTGCAGTCCGAGAAGCTCCTTAACCCGGCGCGTCTCTACCGCTATGGGAGTCCCTTCGACCGATAGCTTCCAATCGTGCGGCGGCTGCAACAAGGTTGTCCATAGGGTTAGAATAATGACCTGGGGGCGTCTGAACCGGTGGAGGAACCACAATGTTCTACTGAGGAGGCTCCATCACGCGAGGTTGGATCGCCGCCTCGCCCCGTGCCTCAATTCGTTTGCCTCCGGTCTTTGCGGCGGATTACTTGGTCCAGCTCCCGGGGTCTGAAAGAGATTTCTGGTGTCAAACCCTAATGGCAGGCATGATCTATACTTCCGCTTCAATACCTCCTGCGACGCACTCTGGTCAAGCATGAGTTTGTAGGCCTGGGCGTCCAGAGCGGCCCGCTCTGCAGCCATCCTGTCCTTTTCTACCGCTAGATCCGCTTTGGCTTGCGTGATCTGCTCTTTCACTTTCGCAATCTCTGCATCATGGGCCTCCTGATCCGCCGGATTGTCCTCTGTCATAAGCGCAGCTAGTGCATCAAACAGCTCTGATAGAACTTGAACCGGCGGGCGCTCAAGGCCTCCTGCCGCTGCTGCCGCTGCTGATCCGGAAAGCATCGCTGCAGCGGTCGAAGAGTGATTCGCCGCTGCATCGCCATGAATATTCCAACCCGTTGATCCGCCAGGGGGTCCGGAATACTGTCGCCATCGGAACAGCCCCTGATCATATCGTCCTGTAACTGGTACAATGATTCAGTCTCTCCTGTTGAGGACTCGTCGCCGAAATAGACGATGGTCTCACTACCGTGTTCTGAACCGTCCTCGCGTTCTACTCCGTGGACGACTCCAACGAAGACACGCTTCACGGCCGGTTTAGCCTGGGTAGGTCTCGTGACGCCGAGCCGCCTCGACGAGGTCGGTGCAGATGTCGGCCAGCCCAGCTCACCGATCTTGCCGATGAAAACGTGTATGCCACCAAAGGGGACCCGTACCAGACTCGATTGAATCGCCTCGGGACCCCATCCCGCATCGCCGATGTAGATCCCGCCGCGACAACTCTTGGTCATCCGCCCACAACATAGCCTTCGAGTCCCTTGAGCTTGCCCTCCAAGATCGCCAAACCATCGCGGCGATAGCCCCACGGTGGGCACCAACTGTCGTGGATTTGTCACGGCAGATGTCCTAGTGAAAGGACTTAGTCGTGGAGCCATCGCTACGAAGTTTACTTGAAGGGGTTAAAGCGACACAAGGACACGAGAGTTTTATACTAGTTCGCCCCTTCGATGAAGGTAAAAGCCTACGCCTAGTTGTGATGGAATTGATGTGGTCTCGATGGCTAGGAGCAAACAAGCTTCGCCTAGGCTCGAGTTGTGGTTGTTCGTCCTTGAACCGCCGCCGGTCGCCCCTTATATACACGGGTGACGCCCGTCGGTTCATAGAATCCCAACCGGTTCATACTCGTATCCCGGTTGGTATCTCTCTATTCCTAACTTACAATACAAGTTATACATCAGGCCGGTTTACGGCTACAAGTTCTAAACCGACTACAGGCCTTGGGCCTTTCTCTGCTTATACCACTAATGAAGTTAACCCGACCCAGGCTGGCTGGTTTACGCCTAGTGGTAATATCCCCAACAGGATGCGAGAGAGTGGACCGCTGTAGATAGATGGGGGAAGGTGATGGAGATGTTGGTGAAGATGATGGAGGTGTTGGTGTAGATCACGGTGATGATGATGGCCCCGACGGCGTTCCGGCGCCACCGGGAGAGAGGGGGAGAGAGCCCCCTTCTTCTTCTTCTTCCTTGACCTTCTCCCTAGATGGGAGAAGGGTTTTCCCACTGGTCCATGGTCTCCATGGTGTGGGAGGGGCGAGAGCCCCTCTGAGATTGGATCTGTCTCTCTGTCTCTCTCTGTTTCTTCGTTGCCGATTCTGGCCTTTCACCGTTTCTTATATTCCTGGAGATCTGTAACTCCGATTGGATTGAAACTTTGAACACGATTTTTCTCTCCGGATATTAGCTTTCTTGCAGCGAAAGAAGGGCAACAACCGCCTTACGGGGTGTCCATGAGGGTCAGGGGCGCGCCCCCTGCCTCGTGGGCCCCTCGAGCATCGTCTCGCATTGATTCCACTTCCCAAAATTCATAAATATTCCAAAAATAATCTCCGTCGGTTTTTATCCCGTTTGGACTCCGTTTGATATGGATTTTGTATGAAAAAAACATGCAACAAACAGGAACCGGCACTGGTCACTGGATCAATAAGTTAGTCCCAAAAATAGTATAAAAAGTTGCCAAAAGTATGTAAGAGTTGTAGAATATTGGCATGGAACAATAAAAAATTATAGATAGGACGGAGACGTATCAGCATCCCCAAGCTTAATTCCTGCTCGTCCTCGAGTTGGTAAATGATAAAAAGAATAATTTTTGATGTGGAATGCTACCTAGCATAATATTGATCATATATCTAATCATGGCATGAATATTAAGACACGAGTGATTCAAATCAATAGTCTATCATTTGACATAAAAGAATTTAATACTCTGGCATCCCAACAAACAATCATGTCTTTCAAAATATCAATGCTAAAGAACGTTATCCCTACAAAATCATAGTCTTTTATGCTCCCTTTTCTTAGCACAAGGTACCCCTCATGCCCATCCCGGTGTCAGCCAAGCAATTGGTTCATACTTTTTAATGCGCTTTAGCTTTTTCAACCCTCACGCAATACATGAGCGCAAGCCATGGAGATAGCACTACAGGTGGAATAGAGTATGTTGGTGGTGGTTGTGTGAAGAAGACAAAAGGGAGAAAGTCTCACATCGACGCGGTAACCAACGGGCTATGGAGATGCCCATCAATTGATGTCAATGAGAGGAGTAGGGATTGCCATGCAATGGATGCACTGGAGCTATAAGTGTATGAAAGCTCAAACTGAAACTAAGTGGGTGTGCATCCAACTTGCTTGATCATGAAGACCTCGGGCATTTGAGGAAGCCCATCATCGGAATATACAAGCCAAGTTCTATAATGAAAATTCCCACTACTATATGAAAGTGATAACTCAAGAGGCTCTCTATATGGAGAACATGGTGCTATTTTGAAGCACAAGTGTGGTAAAAGGATAGTAACATTGCCCCTTCTCTCTTTTTCTCTCATTTTTTTTATTTTCTCTTTTTTTGGTGGGCTTCTTTGGCCTCTTTTTTTTTATTTGGGCTTCTTTGGCCTCTTTTATTTTTCATAAAGTCTGGAGACTCATCCCAACTTGTGAGAGAATCATTGCTTCCATCATCCTTTCCTCACTGGGGCAATGCTCTAATAATGATAATCATCACACTTTATTTACTTACAACTCAATATTACAACTCGATATCTAGAACAAAGATATGTCTCTATATAAATGCCTCCGGCGGTGTACCGGGGTGTGCAATGGTCTAGTGTAGCAATGACATCAAAAAAGGACAAGCCATGAAGACATCATGCTAGCTATCTTACAATCATGCAAAGCAATATGACAATGAATGCTCAAGTCATGTACATGATGATGATGGAAGTTGCATGGCAATATATCTTGGAATGGCTATGGAAATGCCATGATAGGTAGGTATGGTGGCTGTTTTGAGGAAGATATAAGGAGGCTTATGTGTGATAGAGCGTATCGTATCACGGGGTTTGGATGCACCGACAAAGTTTGCACCAACTCTCGAGGTGAGAAAGGGCAATGCACAGTACCGTAGAGGCTAGCAAATTGCGGAAAGGTAAGAGTGTGTATCATCCATGGACTCACATTAGTCATAAAGAACTCATATACTTATTGCAAAAGTTTATTGGCCCTCGAAGCAAAGTACTACTATGCATGCTCCTAGGAGGGAGGTTGATAGGAGTTAACCATCGCGCGCCCCCGACCTTCACGCAAAGATAAACAATCAAAATACAATGCATGCCAATTTGGTTGTATAGTTAGGAGACCATACGTGCATGCTTCGGGAATCACAAACCTTAACACCAATATTCTTACTAAACACAACCATTTACTAGAACCTCCCACATATTATCATCTCTATATCACAAAACTATTGCAAGGAATCAAACATACATATTCAGTGATCTACAAGTTTTATGTAGGAGTTTATGACTAACCAAGTGAATGAACAATTCCTATCATCTCTCTAAATAGATATAAGTGAAGCAAAAGAGTTTAATTCTTTCTACAAAATATATGCCCACGCTCTAACAAATATAAGTGACACAATAGAGCATTCTACAAATGGCGGTTTTCTATGTGAAGAGAAACAGGCAATCCAAACTTCAAATGATATAAGTGAAGCACATGAAGCATTCTATAAAGCCATACTCAAAAGATTTAAGTGAAGTGCAATGAGCATTTTATAAATCAACCAAGGACTATCTCATACCAGCATGGTGCATAAAAGAAAATTGAAATATAAATGCAAAAGACGCTCCAGGATTTGCACATATCGCATGAACGAAACGAATCTCAAAACATACTGATACTTGTTGAAGAAAGATGGGATGCCTTCCGGGGCATCCCCAAGCTTAGACGCTTGAGTCTCCTTGAATATTTACTTGGGGTGCCTTGGGCATCCCCAAGCTTGAGCTCTTGCCTCTCCTCCTTTTCCTCATATCGAGACCTCCTCGATCTTCAAACACTTCATCCACACAAAACTCAACAGAAAACTCGGTAAGGTCCGTTAGTATAATAAAGCAAATCACTACTCTAAGTACTGTTGCAAACCAATTCATATTTTGTTTTTGCATTGTGGCTACTATAATATAACTTTTCCATGGCTTAATCCACTGATAGAAATTGATAGTTTCATCAAAACAAGAAAACTATGCATCAAAAACAGAATTTGTCTTAAACAGGACATGCTTTAGTAATCTGAACATTAACCATACTTTTGGTACTCTAAAACTTCTGAAAAAATGAGGAAAAATAAAAAATTTGTATAGAAAGATAGTGCAAAAGGTTTCAGAACCGCTTGACGTTCCAGTAAAAAATGTAAAACCGCGCATTACAGCTAAAGTTTCTGTCCTGCACCGGCACGAACCAACAAGCAATGTAAACATCCTAAAGGCAAATCTTGGCACATTATTTTTATTTTTAAACTTTATAAAAGAACACAACAGAAATAAATTACTCTCTAAAACTTCTGGGTTGTCTCCCTGGCAGCGCTTTCTTTAAAGCCATTAAGCTAGGCATAAGGTGCTCAAGTAATGGATCCACCCGGATCCCAAGGTATATCAAAGCCAATTATAGTAGTGATCACAAAGTAACATATATGAAGCAACAAAGAAGTGTAACTCTCTTCCTATGCATCTACATGTCATAAAAGAACAATTCATGCACACAAAGTAAAGGCCAATGCATAGTATAAAGAGTTTCTTGCAATTTTGTCATATTGGAAACATAGAGAGGTGGAGATATAGTTCCTCTCTCATAATAATTGCAAGTAGGAGCAGCAAGCACATGCATATTATATCTATCAAAATTATCATGTGCAACGGTAAAAGGCAACCCATCAATATAATCCTTATTAAGCACAAACTTCTCCGATATAGTGTAGTCGGGAGAATTCAAAAAGATAATAGGACTATCATGCGTGGGTGCAATACCAAAAATTTCATGTTTAACATAAGGAACTATAGCAAGTTCATCTCCATAAGCATAATTCATATTGGCATCTTGGCTACAAGCATAGCAAGCATCATCAAGAAGGGATATTTCAAAAGAATCAACGGGATCATAACAATCATTATAGCAATCATCCTGTTGGGGAACGTAGTAATTTCAAAAATTTCCTACGCACACGCAAGATCATGGTGATGCATAGCAACAAGAGGGGAGAGTGTTGTCTACGCACTCGTGAGACCGAAGCGAAGCGCTGACGCAACGTAGAGGAAGTAGTCGACGCCTTCCCGTCCAACCGATCCAAGCACCGTTATTCCGCACCTTCGAAGTTCTTGACACACGCAGGTCGATGACGCACTCAACTCCGATCCAGCAGAGGTATCGGGGAGTTCCACAAGACGATGGCGTGGTGACGATCTTGATGTTCAATCGTCGCAGGCTTCGCCTAAGCACCGCTACAATATGACCGAGGTGTAATATCGTGGAGGGGGCACCGCACACGCTAAGGAACGATCACGATGATCAACTTGTGTGTCCATGGGGTGCCCCTACCCCCAGATATAAAGGAGTGGAGGAGGAGGGCCGCCCTCTTCTATGGCGCGCCCTAGGGGAGTCCTACTCCCACCGAGTAGGATTCCCTTTTCTAGTCCAACTAGGAGTCCTTCCATGTATTAGGAGTAGGAGACAAGGAAGGGGAAGAGAGAAGGAAGGAAGGAGGGGTGCGGCCTCCTCCCTAGTCCACCCGGACTAGGCCATGGGCGCGCCTGCCCTAGGCAGCCCTCTCCTTTCCCTGCAGGCCCAATAAGGCCCAATACTTCTCCCGGCGAATTCCGTAACTCTCCGGTACTCAAAAATACCGAATCACTCTGAACCTTCCGAACTCGAATATAGTCGTCCAATATATCGATCTTTACGCCTCGACCATTTCGAGACTCCTCGTCATATCCCCGATCTCATCCGGGACTAACTCCTTCGTACATCAAAACTCATAAACTCATAATATAATCGCCATCGAAACCTTGCGTGCTGACCCTACGGTTCGAGAACAATGTAGACATGACCGAGACACGCCTCCGTCAATAACTAATAGCGGACCTGGATGCCCATATTGGTTCCTACATATTCTACGAAGATCTTTATCGGTCGAGACCGCATAACAACATACGTTGTTCCTTTGTCATCGGTATGTTACTTGCCCGAGATTCGATCGTCGGTATCCAATACCTAGTTCAATCTCGTTATCGCAAGTCTCTTTACTCGCTCCGTAATACATCATCTCGCAACTAACTCATTAGTTGTAATGCTTGCAAGGCTTAAGTGATGTGCATTACCGAGAGGGCCCAGAGATACCTCTCAGACATTCGGAGTGACAAATCCTAATCTCAAATACGCCAACCCAAGAAGTACCTTTGGAGACACCTGAGAGCACCTTTATAATCACCCGATTCGTTGTAGACGCTTGGTAGCACACAAAGTGTTCCTCCGTAAACGGAGTTGCATAATCTCATAGTCATAGGAACATGTATAAGTCATGAAGAAAGCAATAGCAACATACTTAAACGATCGGGTGCTAAGTTAACTGAATGGGTCATGTCAATCGATCATTCAACTAATGATGTGATCCCGTTAATCAAATAACAACTCTTTGTCCATGGTTAGGAAACATAACCATCTTTGATTAACAAGCTAGTCAAGTAGAGGCATACTAGTGACACTCTGTTTGTCTATATATTCACACATGTATTATGTTTCCGGTTAATACAATTCTAGCATGAATAATAGACATTTATCATGAAATAAGGAAATAAATAATAACTTTATTATTGCCTCTAGGGCATATTTCCTTCAGTCTCCCACTTGCACTAGAGTCAATAATCTAGTTCACATCACCATGTGATTAACACCCATAGTTCACATCACCATGTGATTAACACCCATCGTTCACATCGTCATGTGATCAACACCCAAAGGGTTTACTAGATTCAGTAATCTAGTACACATCGCTATGTGATTAACACCCATAGAGTACTAAGGTGTGATCATGTTTTGCTTGTGAGAGAATCTTAGTCAATGGGTCTTTCACATTCAGATCCGTTATGTATTTTGCAATTTTCTATGTCTACAATGCTCTGCACAGAGCTACTCTAGCTAATTGCTCCCACTTTCAATATGTATCTACACCGAGACTTAGAGTCATCTAGATTAGTGTCAAAACTTGCATCGGCGTAACCCTTTACGACGAACCTTTTTGTCACCTCCATAATCGAGAAACATATCCTTATTCCCCTAAGGATAATTTTGACCGCTGTCCGGTGATCTACTCCTAGATCACTATTGTATTCCCTTGCTAAAATCAGTGTAGGGTATACAATAGATCTGGTACACAGCATGGCATACTTTATAGAACCTATGGCCAAGGCATAGGGAATGACTTTCATTCTCTTTCTATCTTCTGCCGTGGTCGGGTTTTGAGTCTTACTCAATTTCACACCTTGTAACACAGGCAAGAACTCTTTCTTTGACTGTTCCATTTTGAACTACTTCAAAATCTTGTCAAGGTATGTACTCATTGAAAAAACTTATCAAGCGCCTTGATCTATCTCTATAGATCTTGATGCTCAATATGTAAGCAGCTTCACCGAGGTCTTTCTTTGAAAAACTCCTGTAAAACACTCCTTTATGCTTTGCGAATAATTCTACATTATTTCCGATCTACAATATGTCATTCACATATACTTATCGAAATGCTGTAGTGCTCCCACTCACTTTTCTAGTAAATACTGGGCTTCATCGCAAGTCTCAGATAAACTATATGCTTTGATCAACTTATCAAAGCGTATATCCCAACTCCGAGATGCTTGCACCAGTCCATAGATGCACATTTTGTTAACACCTTTAGGATTGACAAAACCTTCTGGTTGCATCATATACAACTCTTCTTTAAGAAAAACATTAAGGAATGCAGTTTTGACATCCATTTGCCAGATTTCATAAAATGTGGCAATTGCTAACATGATTCGGACAGACTTTTAAGTATCGATACGAGTGAGAAAATCTCATTGTATTCAACATCTTGAACTTTGTCAAAAACCTTTTTCGACAAGTCTAGCTTTGTAGATAGTAACACTACTATCAAGATCCGTCTTCCTCTTGAAGATCCATTTATTCTTAATGACTCACCGATCATCGGGCAAGTCAATCAAAGTCCACACTTTGTTCTCATACATGGATCCTATCTCGATTTTATGGCCTCAAGCCATTTCACGGAATCTGGCTCATCATCGCTTCCTCATAGTTCGTAGGTTCATCATGGTCTAGTAACATGACTTCCGAATAGGATTACCGCATCACTCGTGCGGATCTTACTCTGTTTGACCCACGAGGTTCTCAGAGTAACTTGATCCAAGTTCTATGATCATTATCATTAACTTCCTCACTAATTGGTGTAGGTGTCACAGAACCGATTTACGTGATGAACTACTTTCCAATAAGGGAGCTGGTACTGTTACCTCATCAAGTTCTACTTTCCTCCCACTCACTTCTTTCAAGAGAAACTCCTTCTCTAGAAAGGATCCATTTTTAGCAACGAATGTCTTGCTTTCGGATCTGTGATAGAAGGTGTACCCAACAGTCTCCTTTGGGTATTCTATGAAGATGCACTTCTCCGATTTGGGTTTGAGCTTATCAGGATGAAACTTTTTCACATAAGCATCGCAGCCCCAAACTTTAAGAAATGACAACTTTGGTTTCTTGCTAAACCACAGTTCATATAGTGTCGTCTTAACGGATTTAGATGGTGCCCTATTTAACGTGAATGTAGTTGTTTCTAATGCATGATCCCAAAACGATATTGGTAAATCGGTAAGAAACATCATAGATTGTATTATATCCAATAAAGTACGGTTATGACGTTCGGACACACCATTATGATGTGGTGTTCCAGGTGGCATGAATTTGTGAAACTATTCCACATTGTTTTAATTGAAGACCAAACTCGTAACTCAAATATTTGTCTCCGCGATCAGATCGTAGAAACTTTATTTTTCTTGTTACGATGATTTTTCCACTTCACTCTGAAATTCTTTGAACCTTTCAACTATTTCAGACTTATGTTTCATCAAGTAGATATCCCCATATCTTCTCAAATCATCTGTGAAGGTCAGAAAATAACGATACCCGCCATGAGCCTTAACACTCATCGGATCGCATACATCAAGATGTATTATTTCCAATAAGTCAGTTTTCGCCCATTGTTCCGAGAACGGAGTCTTAGTCATCTTGCCCATGAGGCATGGTTCGCAAGCATCAAGTGATTCATAATCAAGTGATTCCAAAATCCCATCAGCATGGAGTTTCTTCATGCGCTTTACACGGATATGACCTAAACGGCAGTGCCACAAATAAGTTGCACTATCATTATTAACTTTGCATCTTTTGGTTTCAATATTATGAATATGTGTATCACTACGATCGAGATCCAATGAACCATTTTCATTGGGTGTGTAACCATATAAGGTTTTATTCATGTAAACAGAACAATAGTTTATTCTCTTACTTAAATGAATAACCGTATTGCAATAAACATGATCAAATCATATTCATGCTCAACGCAAACACCAAATAACACTTATTTAGGTTCAACACAAATCCCAAAAGTATAGGGAGTGTGCGATGATGATCATATCAATCTTGGAACCACTTCCAACACACATTGTCACTTCACCCTTAACTAGTCTCTGTTTATTCTGCAACACCCGATTCGAGTTACTAATCTTAGCAACCGAACAAGTATCAAATACTCAGGAGCTACTATAAACACTAGTAAGGTACACATCAATAACATGTATATCAAATATACCTTTGTTCACTTTGCCATCCTTCTTATCCACCAAATACTTGGGGTAGTTCTCGCTCAAAGGACCAGTCCCTTTGCAAGAGAAGCACTTAGTCTCGTGCTTAGGTCCAGACTTGGGCTTCTTCACTTGAGCAGCAACTTGCTTGCCGCTCTTCTTGAAGTTCCCTTCTATCCATTTGCCCTTTTCTTGAAACTAGTGGTCTTGTTAACCATCAACACTTGATGTTCTTTCTTGATTTCTACCTTCATCGATTTCATCATCATGAAAAACTCAGAATCATTTTCATCATCCCTTGCATACTATAGTTCATCACGAAGTTCTACTAACTTGGTGATGGTGACTAGAGAATTCTGTCAATCACTATCTTATCCGGAAGATTAACTCCCACTTGATTCAAGCGATTGTAGTACCTGCATAATCTGAGCACATGCTCACTAGTTGAGCGATTCTCCCCATCTTTTAGCTATAGAACTTGTTGGAGACTTCATATCTCTCAACTCGGGTATTTGCTTGAAATATTAACTTCAATTCCTGGAACATCTCATATGGTCCATGATGTTTAAAACATCTTTGAAGTCCCGATTCTAAGCCATAAAGCATGGTGCACAAAACTATCAAGTAGTCATCATATTGAGCTAGCCAGACGCTCATAACGCCTCAGATCGCGCTCTGCAATAGGTCTGTCACCTAGCGTGCATTAAGGACATAATTTTTGTGCAGCAATGAGGATAAACCTCGATCACGGATCCAATCCGCATCATTGCTACTAACATTTTTCAACACAATTTTCTAGGAACATATCAAAATAAACATATGAAAGCAACAACGCGAGCTATTGATCTACAACATAATTTGCAAAATACTACCAGACTAAGTTCATGATAAATTTAAGTTCAATTAATCATATTATTTAAGAACTCCCACTTAGACAGACATCTCTAGTCATCTAAGTGATCACGTGATCCAAATTCAACTAAACCATAACCGATCATCACGTGAAATGGATTAGTTTTCAATGGTGAACATCTCATGTTGATCATATCTACTATATGATTCACGCCGACCTTTCGGTCTCCGTGTTCCAAGGCCATATCTGCATATGCTAGGCTCGTCAAGTTTAACTCGAGTATTCTGCGTGTGCAAAACTGGCTTGCACCCGTTGTAGATGGACGAGAGCTTATCACACCCGATCATCACGTGGTGTCCGGGCACGATTTAACTTTGGCAACGGTGCATACTCAGGAGAACACTTCTTGATAATTTTAGTGAGAGATCATCTTAAAATGCTACCGCCAATCAAAGCAAGATAAGATGCATAAAGGATAAACATCACATGCAATCAATATAAGTGATATGATATGGCCATCATCATCTTGTGCTTGTGATCTCCATCTCCAAGCAAAGATCATGATCACCATCTCACCGGCGCGACACCTTGATCTCCATCGTAGCATCATTGTCGCTTCACGCCATCTATTGCTTCTACGACTATCGCTACCGCTTAGTGATAAAGTAAAGCAATTATAGGCATTTGCATTTCATACAATAAAGCGACAACCATATGGCTCCGCCATTGCCAATAACCGGTTACAAAACATGATCATCTCATACAATAAAATATAGCATCATGTCTTGGCCATATCACATCACAACTTGCCCTGCAAAAACAAGTTAGACGTCCTCTCCTTTGTTGTTGCAAGTTTTACGTGGCTGCTACGGGCTTAAGCAAGAACCAATCTCACCTACGCATCAAAACCACAACGTAGCCACACTCGGTTCAACTAAAGTTGGAGAAACTGACACCCGCTAGTCACCTATGTGCATAGCACGGCGGTAAAACCAGTCTCGTGTAAGCGTACGCGTAATGTCGGTCCGGGCCGCTTCATCCAACAATACCGCCGAACCAAAGTATGACATGCTGGTAAGCAAGATGACTTATATCGCCCACAACTCACTTGTGTTCTACTCGTGCATATAACATCAAACCATAAAACCTAGGCTCGGATGCCTTTGTTGGGGAACGAGTAATTTCAAAAATTTCCACGCACACGCAAGATCATGGTGATGCATAGCAATGAGAGGGGAGAGTGTTGTCTACGCACTCAGAGACCAAGCGAAGCGTTGACGCAACGTAGAGGAAGTAGTCGACGCCTTCCCGGTCCAACCGATCTAAGCACCGCATTCGACACCTCCGAAGTTCTTGACACACGACAGCTCGATGACGCACTCAACTCGATCCAGCAGAGGTGCGGCAGGAGTTCCACAAGACGATGGCGCAGGACGATCTTGATGTTCAATCGTCGCAGGCTTCGCCTAAGCACCGCTACAATATGACCGAGGTGTAATGTCGAGAGGGGGCACCGACACGGCTAAGGAACGATCACGATGATCAACTTGTGTGTCCATGGGGTGCCCCTACCCCAGATATAAAGGAGTGGAGGAGGGAGGGCCGCCCTCTTCTATAGTGCGCCTTAGGGGAGTCCTACTCCCACCGGAGTAGGATTCCCTTTCCTAGTCCAACTAGGAGTCCTTCCATGTATTAGGAGTAGGAGACAAGGAAGGGAAGAGAGAAGGAAGGAAGGAGGGGTGCGGCCCTCCCTAGTCCAATTCGGACTAGGCCATGGGCGCGCGCCTGCCCTAGGCAGCCCCTCTCTCTTTCAGGCCCAATAAGGCCCAATACTTCTCCCGGCGAATTCTCAGAACTCTCCCAGACTTCGAAAAATACCCAATCACTCGGAACCTTTCCAACTCCAATATAGTCGTCCAATATATCTATCTTTACGCCTCGACCATTTCGAGACTCCTCGCCATATCCCCGATCTCATCGGGACTCAACTCCTTGGTACATCAAAACTCATAAACTCATAATATAACCGCCATCGAAACCTTAAGCGTGCGGACCCTACGGTTCGAGAACAATGTAGACATGACCGAGACACGCCTCCGGTCAATAACTAATAGCGGACCTGGGTGCCCATATTGGTTCCTACATATTCTACGAAGATCTTTATCGGTCAGACCGATAACAACATACGTTGTTCCCTTTGTCATCGGTATGTTACTTGCCCGAGATTCGATCGTCGGTATCCAATACCTAGTTCAATCTCGTTACGCAAGTCTCTTTAGTCGTTCCGTAATACATCATCTCTAACTAACTCATTAGTTGCAATGCTTGCAAGGCTTAAGTGATGTGCATTACCGAGAGGGCCCAGAGATACCTCTCCGACATTCGGAGTGACAAATCCTAATCTCAAATACGCCAACCCAAGAAGTACCTTTGGAGACACCAGAGAGCACCTTTATACTCACCCATTCATGCTAGACGCTTGGTAGAACACAAAGTGTTCCTCCGTAAACGGAGTTGCGTAATCTCATAGTCATAGGAACATGTATAAGTCATGAAGAAAGCAATAGCAACATACTTAAACGATCGGGTGCTAAGCTAACTGAATGGGTCATGTCAATCAGATCATTCAACTAATGATGTGATCCCGTTAATCAAATAACAACTCTTTGTCCATGGTTAGAAACATAACCATCTTTGATTAACAAGCTAGTCAAGTAGAGGCATACTAGTGACACTGCTTGTCTATATATTCACACATGTATTATGTTTCCGGTTAATACAATACTAGCATGAATAATAGACATTTATCATGAAATAAGGAAATAAATAATAACTTTATTATTGCCTCTAGGGCATATTTCCTTCACATCCTTCGGTAAGCAAGAAGGGGAATTAAACAATGTATGAGTTGAAGAGTTACTCTCATTAGAAGGTGGGAACGGGTAGCTAATCCGCTCTTCCTCCTTTTGTTCTTCGCTCTCCTCATCATCTTTTTCATCCAGTGAGCTCACAGTTTCATCAATTTCTTCTTCCATAGACTCCTGCAAAATATTAATCTCTTCTTGGACAGGGGAGGAGTCCTCAATATATGGTTTAACATAGGCATTCGAAGCATAATTATCATAATAGTATTTGAGTATGGAAAAATTTTCAGATTTGTAAAGAGTAGCATCATACTTTCCAATCAAAGAAGCAATTTCATAAGCACCCTTAAAAGCAGCAAATTCTTCAATTTGTTGAACATCATAGTAATTATAATCACCCTTAGCATAGGAAGATACGATTCCATTAACACTAAACTCACATTGGTAGGGAAGGTGTTTCTTAGGGTTTTCAGAACAACAACTAACATCATATATTTCACATAAATTCCAAGCATAGCATTGCAAACGATGAATATGATCCAGTAAAAGTTTCCCTTTTCAGATATGCGGTGTCGCACATAACAAGGATGCTCATCTAAAGATTTGCCCTCAACTAAGCTAGTTGGGGTTTCAGCACGAGCACATAGGGATCAAAGATGATCCAAGTAAAAAGCTTCAGGAGTGTGATAGATTTTGAGTGGTTCTTCAACCATTGGTGTAGTAGGTACAACTATTTTTTTTTGGTATTTTGCATTTCCTACCCATAACTAAAGATAGAAAACAACTAAGAACAGCAAATAAAATCTACTTAGTGATAAAGCAAACAATCACACACGAGAACATTCACCACACGCTATAACTCCTCGGTAACGGCGACAGAAAAAGGTCTTGATAACCCACAAGTATAGGGGATCAATTGTAGCCTCTTTTGATAAGTAAGAGTGTCGAACCCACCGAGGAGCTAAAGGTAGAACAAATATTCCCTCAAGTTCTATCGACCACCAATACAACTCTACGCACGCTTAACGTTCGGTTTACCTAAACAAGTATGAAACTAGAAGGACTTTGTAGGTGTTGTTGGATAGGTTTGCAAGAATATAAAGAGCACGTAAATAAAAACTAGGGGCTGTTTAGATAAAGAAGCAATAAAGTTAGTATAGCGAGTGTGGAAAAGTGGTGGTAGGAGTTGTGAAATTGTCCCTAAGCAATTGACTACTTTACTAGACCGATAGCAAGTTTTATGTGGGAGAGGCCACTGCTAGCATGTCATCCCTGACTTGGAATTCTATGCACTTATGATTGGAACTATTAGCAAGCATCCGCAAGTACTAATGTTCATTAAGGTAAAACCCAACCATAGCATTAAGATATATTGGTCCTCCTTCAATCCCGTATGCATCAATTTCTATGCTAGGTTGAAGCTTTTGTCACTCTTGCCCTCCAATACATAGTCCTATCAACATACAACTAACCCTATGGTGTGATGCACGCGCACGCTCATGTGATGGGCACCAAAGGACAGCAACATAACCACAAGCAAATTAAACCAATCATAGCAATTCACCAATTACCGATAGGACAACGAAAATCTACTCATCATAGGATGGCAACACATCATTGGATAATAATATGAAGAATAAAGCACCATGTTCAAGTAGAGGGTACAGCGGGTTGCGGGAGAGTGGACCGCTGTAGATAGATGGGGGAAGGTGATGGAGATGTTGGTGAAGATTACGGAGGTGTTGGTGTAGATCACGGTGATGATGATGGCCCCGGCGGCGTTCCGGTGCCACCGGGAGAGAGGGGGGAGAGAGCCCCCTTCTTCTTCTTCTTCCTTGACCTTCTCCCTGGATGTGAGAAGGGTTTCCCCTCTTTTCCATGGTCTCCATGGCGTGGGAGGGGCGAGAGCCCCTCCGAGATTGGATCTGTCTCTCTGTCTCTCTCTGTTTCTGCGTTACTGACTATGGCCTTTCATTGTTTCTTATATTCCCGGAGATTCGTAACTCCGATTGGATTGAAACTTTGAACACGATTTTTCTCCGGATATTAGCTTGCGGCGAAAGAAGGGCAACAACCGCTTTACAGGGTGTCCATGAGGGTAAGGGGCGCGCCCACCCCCCTGGGGCGCGCCCCCTGCCTCGTGGGCCCCTCGAGCATCGTCTCGCATTGATTCCACGTCCCAAAATTTATAAATATTCCAAAAATAATCTCCGTTAGTTTTTATCCCGTTTGGACTCCGTTTGATATGGATTTTCTGCGAAACAAAAAACATGCAACAAATAGGAACTGGCACTGGGCACTGGATCAATATGTTAGTCCAAAAAATAGTATAAAAAGTTGCCAAAAGTATGTAAGAGTTGTAGAATATTGGCATGGAACAATCAAAAATTATAGATATGACGGAGACGTATCAGACGACCCCTAAAACAACTGAAGACTTTGGTTCTCCTGAAGACTTTGAAAGTGATGAAATTGGTGTGACCTTGAAGACTTGTATATTCATGCGAGGATTATGAAGCGTGAAGACCTTTGTTTTCATAGTTTCATTTTCTCTTTCTTGAGTAATTGGAAACACCGTACTGTTAAAGGGGGTCGAGGTAATACTAAGGAAACTGATTTCCAAGTGATGCTCATCTCAAATTCATACACCTACCCAATCCTTTCGAGTGAATACAATGGAAATCTCATATCAGTTCAGTCAATTTCTTCAGTGACAGAGACGAAGATCTTCTGGTCTCTGAGGAATTTGTTCTGACTGTGGAGTTAGGAATTTGCCAGTGCAGATTGCCTACACAGTGAGGAACATGATAGCCCCGAGGAATTTGATACCTCAAATCCAACCATTGCTGTGCCACGCGCCAGCTGTCCAAAATATCCTACCATCTAACGGTCATATCATTGAAGGGCATTTATGTCTTATCATGTCGGGTTGCTCCCTAGGCTATAAATAGCCGCCCCTTCAACCACTAGCTGGTTGGCTGCTCCGAGAGAAACTGACACTTGTTAATTGAGAGCATCCCATCCTCCGAGGACTTTGAGCGAAAATCATCAAGTGAGGAAAACCCAAAACCCAAACCCAAACACCTACAAACCCAAAGTGATTGAGCATCACTAAAGAGATTGTTCCTGTGTGGAACCGATGCTTGTTACCTTTGAGGATTGTGTATCCTCCAGACGGTTAGGCGTCATGGTCTGAGCATCCAAGAGGAATTGTGGATCACCGAGTGACCAAATCTGTGAAGGTTTGGAAGTCACCTGTGAAGACTTACCACGAGTGTTGGGCGAGGTCTGTGTGATCTTAGCTCAAGGATAATACGGTGAGGACTATGTGTCCGGGACTGTGTGTCCTTGAGTTTAAATACTCAGCCGCTCCAACCAGACGTACGACTATCACAACAGTTGGAACTGGTCTACCAAATCGTTATCTTCACCAAGCCTACTGGTTCTATTTCCTCAACCCTTTCATTTCCTCATTCATGTGTTGATGAACCTGATCATTACTGTTTGAAGACTTTGACTAAAGACTTTCTCTATTTCCTCAATCCAATTTCTTCATTCACACTGTCTTCAGCCTGCTTATCCTGTGTTTACGCTACTTTGCTCTATGTTCGTTTTTCATATCATCATTATGACTATCCTGTTACTCTATTATGCTTACACTTGAGTACTTATTCTGCTGCTAGTTGTTCTTGACTTAGGAATTTCCTCACCCTAAAATCCCTCAGTGACGAATTTGTAAAAATCGCCTATCCACCCCCCTCTAGTCGACTTAATGCACTTTTAATTGGTATCATGGCAAGGTAATCCCTTGTTCTGTGTGATTTTGGTTTAACCGCCTGGAGTTTTAGTTATGTCAACTGCAGGAATAAAGAAAGTGACATGCCCCATCTTTGACGGTCATGAGTATCCCAAGTGGAAGGCCGTGATGAAGAAGCGACTGTCGGTGTCAAAACCGGCGGATCTCGGGTAGGGGGTCCCGATCTGTGTGTCAAGGCTGATGGTAACAAGAAGTAAGGGACACAGATGTTTACCCAGGTTCGGGCCCTCTCGATGGAGGTAAAACCCTACTTCCTGCTTGATGAATATTGATGATATGGGTAGTACAAGAGTAGATCTACCACGAGATCATAGAGGCTAAACCCTAGGAGCTAGCCTATGATGGTATGCTTGTAATTGTGATCGGCCTTCTAAGGACCAACCTCTCCGGTTTATATAGTCACCGGAGAGGGCTAGGGTTTACATGGAGTCGGTTACAAGGAAGGAAATATAATATTCGGATCGCCAAGCTTTCCTTCCACGCCAAGGAAAGTCCCATCCGGACACGGGCCGAAGTCTTGAGTCTTGTATCTTCACGCTTCAATAGTCCAGACGATGTACACAGTCCGGCTGTCCGGATACCCCCTAATCCAGGACTCCCTCAGTAGCCCCTGAACCAGGCTTCAATGACGATGAGTCTGACGCGCAGTATTGTCTTCAGCATTGCAAGGCGGGTTCCTCCTTCAAATACTCGAAAGTGGTTATCGAACACGTAGACCGTGTCCGGATCTGCAATATGATCTTTGTATGGTACATATCTGATTTGCTGGCAATCTTCGGGCGTTGTGCCCTTGCGTCTGGCTCGGTCCTACGTGAACCGACGTTTCCTACCCCACAACGACTCGTGTTATGAGGCAGTTTTATTGGCACGTCCCGTCGAGGCAGAGATCGTATCCCTTTTTATTACGGGATTTTCCATCAATATGAGCGTGCGTGACCCCACGACGGCTGTTGGTATTACCCCGTGTGTTTTTAGATAAGCCTCAAACGGTCACACCAGGGACTCTTGATATTCACCCTCTTTATAAAGGGGTCGAGACCTACGCCTCTTTTTTCACCTTCATCGTCCCTTCTCGCACCTCGAGTTCTAACACTCAAAACCTAAGCTTCACCCCTCCGAAATCCTCCAATATGTCCGGATCTGATCCTCAAGGCCGGTGGGTCGCCTCCTCGATTGAGGAAAAGGACATTTCCAAGCTTAGGGAGGTCAGATACCTACCCGCAGATATCCAGCACATGCTTCCTGCTCCAGTGCAAGTCATCCCCACGCCGGAGCCCAATGAGTGTGTTGTTTTCGTCTCACACTTCCTCTGTGGTTTGGATTTCACCCTCGATCCTTTCGTGAGGGGGCTCGTGTTCTATTATGGGTTGGATTTTCACGACCTGGCTCTGGACGCCATCCTCCATATCTCGTCGTTCATTATCGTGTGTGAGGCTTTTCTCCACATCACCCTGCACTTCGGCTTATGGCTCAAGACCTTTAATGTGAAGCCGAAGATGATCGGGGAGGGGGGGGGCGACATGTGGAGTGCGGAGGTGCCGTAATAAGCAGAAATGTCGACGCCCCATGGCCGGAGGGTGCCTTTCCAGAAGTATCTGATGTATGGCAACAGAGGTGGTTTTATGTCACGACTCCAGAGGCACAAAGTGGGCTGCCGCCCCTGAGCTTCGTTCGGGCCCTCTGTCACAGTTGGCGTCTTGGACAGACGTAGTGCGGAATTGGGGACCCGCTGGTGATATACCAGTACTGCAGAATTGCATCCGGGAGCTTCTTGCAAGGGACGTTAATCTCGTCAGCATAATACAAGTGATGTTGATCCGGCGGATGTTGCCGTGCCAACACCGGCCTCTCCGGATGTGGGAGTTCAACTGGAGGGTGCGCGATCACAAGCACTTCTTCACCAAGCTCAAGAGATGTGCAAATTATTCTTCGGACGGAAAGTGATGTGTCCGGACACCACCGAAGATGCGGGCCTAAGCTGCAATCGCCTAGACACTCGAGTAAGTAGCCTTGATACCGGACACCCCGTTTTGTATTTATCATGATTGTTTATTCTGAAAATCATCCGCATCCAGGAATGGCTCAGCAAGGCGGAGAGAATTAGTTGTCCGACGCCACTTCCCGAAGGCTCGCCCGCTCCTACCATGGCCAAGATGCTTGACCGAGTACTCAGCAGGATGCCCTCGGGGAAAGGCGAGGGGAAGGATGAAAAATCCGAACCCCACACGCTATGCATCCGGACCGGGGGAGTTGCCACCTCCCCCAAGGAGGATAGTCGGGGAGGAGAGGTTGAGGCCTCCTCCCCACGCGGGAAGAAGAGGGCCGCCTCCGAAGATTTGGAGGCAGAGATGCCCAAATTAGGGAAAAAGGCATCCCCAGGGGGCCTTGCCCTGAAAGGCACCCTCACCACACCATGCCCTCCAACGGGCCAGCCCTCCACCGAGCTGTAAGTCAATCTACAATCCGAAGGTACTGCATTTCTTCCTCGGTCAGTAACCAGGATTCAAATTTTTGCAGTCCGGCCAACAACTCCTCTCAACAGGGTTCGTCTTCGGGGGACCTTCCTCCAGAGATGATGGTGAGCGAGACCCCACCCCCTTCTCCGACTCATGAAGCGGGCGACACCGAGGTGTCATCACGGAGGAGTCCGGGTCTGCCTAATCCGCAAGAATTGCCACCGCCAAGGCCGGAGCACTTGGCTACAACGGGGGGCGATGGGAGGAGTCCGGTGCAGTTCGATGTCCGGCCGGACGTACTAGCGGGCTTGCTGGAGCGAGCTGCGCTCTCGGAGGAGCACCGCTCATTAATGAGCGCGGTGCTTACGAAGATTTCATCCGCTATGAGCGGTTTGAATGAAGCATTCAGAAGCCTGCTCAGAGGCTTTGAGGTATGTAATGGAGAATCCACCGTTTCTTTAATTGTGAGGCACGCGCTAGGTGTGCTCCATATAGACAGAGTCTCGAGACTCGGGGTTGCCGCCTTTTAGGCGGCAAACAGGGATAATAAACCAAAGATTTTATGTTGTAAATATGTGCGGTACCAGAAACCGCCGCCAGCCCGTCCATTGAAGTGGCCGAACTGACGAGGCAAATTGGTGCGGTTGATGCCGATATCACTCTGATGAATGAGCGGCTGGATAAATTGCAAGGTATGTGTCATGTCTTTCCTGCATAGGAAAATATTTAAGGTGGCATATAGTAATGTAATATGTTCGGACTGCAGATGGGGCTGCTGCCATCAAGGCCCTGAGGGCAGAACTTGCTCTAGCCAAGGAACAGGCTCGGGTGAGCCATGCGGCTGCCCTAAAGGCGGCCGAGGAATTGAGAGCCGAACAGGCTGCTCATCGCCGAAGCGAGGAAAAGGTAGCCGAAATGGCTATCGAGTTAAAAAATGCTGCTGACCGGTATGAGCTCCTGAAAAAGGAGCATGAGGATAAATCGGCTAACCTGAGCAAGGCACTTAATGCCGCCAAGGAAATACGGACCGAGCTCAGAAGTGCGCGGGAGGAGCTTCAACAGGCCGGTAAGATCGCGGCTGGAAGCTCTTATTTGCTGCGACAAAGTTCTTCGATCCGAAGTATGCTCCCCTGGATGGACGCTGGAGCTCGCCAAATGCGTACACGGACCTGGCAAAGAGTACGGCTGATGCTATGGAGTTCTTCAAAGATCAGGGTGAGAAGGAGGTGGAGAAGCTTTTCTGGTCGCAGTTCAATGCTCCCACTCGCCCGCTGCCGTTAAGTGATAGGATGGCTGCTGTAGCGGAGCTTCACATGCTTTCCGGTCTTGCAATGCGGTCTGTAATAGACCATCTTTGGCCGAAGTGGCCTAAGCCGGACAGTTATTTTGGTTTGGTGCAACAGTTCCTTGGGGCCGTGCCTCGGATCGATGCCATGAGGAGGTCAGCATGCATAGAGGGTGCGCGGATGTCCCTTGCTCGCGTTAAAGCGTATTGGACGGATATGGATGCCACTATGGTAGCGTCTCAAGATCCGGTGGGGGGCCAGTATCTGGCCGGGCACTACTTGGCGCAGGTCGCGGAGGGTGCCCGCCTGATAGAGGCGCAGTGCCCGAAGAATCTTCTCTTCGAGTGATGATTCAAATCATTGTAAAAACATTTTGATTAGAAGGTTAAATTTGTAATTTTTGTCTGAAAATATGATTGTGTCCCCCGTGCGGCCGTTTATACATATATATATATATATGTGTGTGTGTGTGTGTGTGGGGGGGGGGTAATCCGAAAGATAGCAGTCGTTGGCTTCAGCCCCACGCATACAATGCGGGGGTGTTCGCGAAAAAGTGTGCTTGATCACTCTTTATCCAACGTCTTGGTCCGGCAAGGAGGTGATCACACGTCGAACTAGGCAACCGGACTATATAGCTGTAAGACTGTCGCATAGCCGCGGGATTTTAACGTTGGGGCTACTATGTAGCCCTTGGTACCTTCGCATGCATCCGAATACGGGCGCATATGTACCCGGCTGGGAAATGGCCCTTCGTTAATGCGGAGGAATCCTAGAGATTCCGGTGAGTCGTCGAGTGGTTGACCAGTCTCTCGTTGTATCATGACGGTCAGTTTTCGGCTTTCTCTACTGAGGTGCTCATCCGGAATAACCAGGGCACAATCGCAGTAGTTCTCCTTTGGCCACCTTAGATGATTATGACGGAACGTAAGGCGGCAAACCCAGGAGCCGGGCAAACCCAACATTTGACCAAAGACATGATTCGGAGCTGATGCATATAAGGCCAAACTCATGACGCCGAACACTCCTGAAGGTATTCAGACTTTATAACAGATGATGACCTCAAGAATGCCCATTCATTATAAACCTCAGATATCCAGTACGCGTTAACTGTCGTGGCGAAATGCCAAAACGGCAGTATCCTCTGTGGGTATGGAACCCATGGGATGATGAAACAACAAGAGGCAATAGAAAAGGTTTACACAGGGGCTTAATCTAAAAAGAAACCTGTTGAACGGGGCCCTGCTGCATGTCTACGCCCTTGTCTCCGTTGTCCTGCATCCTGGAAGGGTATCGCGCGAACGTTGTTCACAGAAAAGGGAATCTCATAGGAGAGTGCAATGTAAGTATGTGATGGATAGTAGAAAATATAAGATGCTGGCCTGCCAATAAGGTTGAGCCGAGTGTGGGTCTTTATTATTAGCCCCTGGTGTCCACTATAGGATTACATATACAGTGCCCGGGTTTGATATGGGCTGCCGGACTCGTCTAACCGTGTCCGTGGTCTTAACGACCTGGTATATTTTTGCTAGAGGCCGCTTATAGTCCGGCCGTTAGGGCCGTCACGTATTCCTCTGTGCGCAAAAAGTGCTATGTTATTCCGCTAACGGTGATGACACCGCGAGGACCGGGCTTCTTAAGTGTAAGGTAGCCATAGTGCGGCAATGCATTGAAGCGGGCGAAGGCCGTTCTTCCAAGCAATGCTTGATAGCTGCTTTGGAAGGGTGCAATGATGAAGACTAGTTCTTCGCTTCTGGAGTTGCCTGGAGAGTGCTACGTCTCGAGCTTGCGTTGGTTTTCCCTGAAGAGGAGGGGGTGATGCAGCACAGTAGCGTAAGTATTTCCCTCAGTTTTTGAGAACCAAGGTATCAATCCAGTAGGAGGTCACGTGCAAGTCCCTCGTACCTACACAAAACCATAGCAACTCGCAACCAACGCTTAGGGGTTGTCAATCCCTTCACGGTCACTTACGAGAGTGAGATCTGATAGAGATAATATTTTTTGGTATTTTTGTTATAAAGATGCAAAGTAAAAAGTAAAAGAAAAACAAGTAAATAAAGAGATGGAGATTAATATGATGAGAATAGACCCGGGGGCCATGGGTTTCACTAGTGGCTTCTCTCAAGAGCATAAGTATTCTACGATGGGTGAACAAATTACTGTTGAGCAATTGATAGAATTGAGCATAATTATGAGGTTATCTAGGTATGATCATGTATATAGGCATCACGTCCGTGACAAGTAGATTGAAATGATTCTGCATCTACTACTATTACTCCACTCATCGACCGCTATCCAACATGCATCTAGAGTATTAAGTTAAAAACAGAGTAACCCTTTAAGCAAGATGACATGATGTAGAGGGATAAATTCATGCAATATGACAAAAACCCCATCTTGTTATCCTCGATGGCATCAATACAATACGTGCCTTGCAACTCTTTCTGTCACCGAGTAAGGACACCGCAAGATTGAACCCAAAGCCATGCACTTCTCCCATTGCAAGAACTACCAATCTAGTTAGCCAAACCAAACGGATAATTCGAAGAGACTTGAAAAGATAACTCAATCATACATAAAAGAATTCAGAGAAGAATCAAATATTATTCATAGATAAGTTGGATCATAAACCCACAATTCATCGGTCTCAACAAACACACCGCAAAAATAAGATTACATCGAATAGATCTCCACGAGAGAGGGGGAGAACATTGTATTGAGATCCAAAAAGAGAGAAGAAGCCATCTAGCTACTAGCTATGGACCCGAAGGTCTGATGTAAACTAGTCACGCTTCATCGGAGCGGCTATGGTGTTGATGTAGAAGCCCTCCGTGGTGGATGCCCTCTCCGGCGGAGCTCCGGAACAGGCCCCAAGATGGGATCTTGTGGATACAGGAAGTTGCGGTGGTTGAATTAGGTTTTTGGCTCCGTCCCTGGTCTATTGGGGGTACGTAGGTATATATAGGAGGAAGGAGTACGTCGGTGGAGCTCCGAGGGGCCCTCGAGGTAGGTGGCGCGCCCAGGGGGGAGGGGCGCGCCCCCCACCCTCGTGACCTCCTCGGAAGCTTCTTGGAGTAGGGTCCAAGTCTCTGGATCACGCTCGTGAGAAGATCACGTTCTCAAGGTTTCATTCCGCTTTGACTCCGCTTGATATTCCGCTTCTTCAAAACACCAAATAGGCAAAAACAACAATTCTGGGCTGGGCCTCCTGTTAATAGGTTAGTCCCAAAAATAATATAAAAGTGGAAAATAAAGCCCAATATAGTCCAAAACAGTAGATAAAGTAGCATGGAGCAATCAAAATTATAGATATGTTGGAGACGATCGCATCCCCAAGCTTAATTGCATCGCCCTCGAGTAGGTAAATGATAAAAGAAGAATTTTTGATGCGGAGTGATACTTTGGCATAATTTCAATGTACATCTTCTTAATCATGGTATGAATATTCAGATCCGAAAGATTCAATATAAAAGTTCATATTGACATAAAAATAATAATACTTCAAGCATACTAATCAAGCAATTATGTCATCTCAAAATAGCATGGCCAAAGAAAGTTCATCCCTACAAAATTATATGGTTAGGCTATGCTTCATTTTCGTCACACAAAGATGTTCCCAACTTCTATACCCCCGATGACAAGCCAAGCAATTGTTTCATACTTTTTAACGCGCTTCAGCTTTTTCAACCCTCACGTAATACATGAGCGCAAGCCATGGATATAGCACTATAGGTGGAATAGAATATGATGATGGGGATTGTGTGGAGAAGACAAAAAAGGAGAAGGTCTCACATTGACGAGGATAATCAATGGGCTATGGAGATGCCCATCAATTGATGTCAGCATGAGGAGTAGGGATTGCCATGCAACGGATGCACTAGAGCTATGAATGCTCAACAAAAGAAAACTAGTGGGTGTGCATCCAACCCGCTTGCTCACGAAGACCTAGGGCATTTTGAGGAAGCCCATCATTGGAATATACAAGCCAAGTTCTATAATGAAAAATTCCCACTAGTATGAACAAGATAATTTATGAGACTCACTGTATGAAAAACATGGTGCTATTTTGAAGCACAAATATATGAGACTCACTACATGAAGAACAAGGTGCTACTTTGAAGCACAAGTGTGGTAAAAAGATAGTAACATTGCCCCTTCTCTCTTTTTCTCTCATTTTTTATTTATTTATTTGGGCCTTTTCTCTTTTTTTATGGCCTCTTTTTTCTTTTCTTTTTTTTTTCATCCGGAGTCTCATCCCGACTTGTGGGGAAATCATAGTCTCCATCATCCTTTTCCTCACTGGGGAAATGCTCTAATAATGATGATCATCACACTTTCATTACAACAACTTGATATTACAACTCGAAACTAGAACAAGATATGACTCTATATGAATGCCTCCGGCGGTTTACCGGGATGGTGCAATGAATCAACAGTGACATGTATGAAAAATAATGCATGGTGGCTTTGCCACAAATACGATGTCAACTACATGATCATGCAATGGCAATATGACAAAAGTAAAGTATGTCAAGATGAACGGAACGGTGGAAAGTTGCATGGCAATATATCTTGGAATGGCTATGGAAATGCCATAATAGGTAGGTATGGTGGCTGTTTTGAGGAAGATATAAGGAGGTTTATGTGAAAGAGCGATCATATCACGGGTTTGATGCACCTGAAGTTTGCACCAACTCTCAAGGTGAGAAAGGGCAATGCACGGTACTGAAGAGGCTAGCAAATGCGGAAAGGTAAAAGTGCGTATAATCCATGGACTCAACATTAGTCAAAAGAACTCATATACTTATTGCAAAAGTTTATTAGCACTCGAAGCAAAGTACTACTACGCATGCCCCTAGGGGGATAGATTGGTAGGAAAAGACCATCGCTCGTCCCCGACCGCCACTCATAAGGATGCACAAGCCAGGTACACTTCATGCTTCAAATTTGTTACACAACTTTACGCATACGTGCATGCTACGGGACTTGCAAACTTCAACACAAGTATTTCTCAAATTCACAACTACTCAACTAGCACGACTTTGATATTATTACGTCCATATCTTAAACAATTATTAAGCATTAGATTTATCTTAGTATTCAATTCACTCAAAAGAAAGTTTCACATATCTCGAACACTAAGTATATTAACATTAAGCAAATTACCATGCTATTAATGACTCTCAAAATAATCTAAGTGAAGCATGAGAGATCAAGTTTCTTTAAAAAAATCCACCACCGTGCTCTAAAAGATCTAAGTGAAGCACTAGAGCAAAAATCATCACGCTCAAAAAGATATAAGTGAAGCACTATGAGCAAAACTATCAAGCTCAAAAGATATAAGTGAAGCACATAGAGTATTCTAACAAATTCCAAATCATGTATGTCTCTCTCAAAAGGTGTGTACAGCAAGGATGATTGTGGTAGACTAACAAGCAAGCACACAAATAATACAAGACGCTCCAAGCAAAACACATATCATGTTGGTGAATAAAAATATAGCTCCAAGTAAATTACCGATGGAAGTGGACGAAAGAGGGGATGCCTTCCGGGGCATCCCCAAGCTTTGACTTTTTGTTGTACTTGGATTATATTGGGTGTGCCATGGGCATTCCCAAGCTTAGGCTCTTGCCACTCCTTGTTCCATAATCCATCAAAAGAATTCACCCAAAACTTGAAAACTTCACAACACAAAACTCAACAGAAATCTCGTGAGCTCCGTTAGACAAAGAAAACAAAAGACTACTTCAAGCTACTGTAATGAACTCATTCTTTATTTGTATTGGTGTTAAACCTACTGTATTCCAACTTCTCTATGGTTTATAAACTAATTTACTAGCCATAGATTCATCAAAATAAGCAAACAACACACGCAAAACAGAATCTGTCAAAAACAGAACAGTCTGTAGTAACCTGTAACTAACGCAAACTTCTGGAACTCTAAAAATTCTACAAAAATAGGAAGTCCTGGAATTTTTTTTTTTGATCAGAAGCAAAAAGAATCAACGCAAAATCACTCTTCAATAAAAAATGGCAGCTAATCTCGTGAGCGCTAAAGTTTCTGTTTTTCACTAGAATCAAATCAACTATCATCGTAGGTTATCCTATAGGTCCTACTTGGCACACACACTAACTAAAACATAAAACCTCATCCAAACAGAAGGTAGATGGATTATTTATTCCTAAACAGAACCAAAAACAAAAAACACAAAATAAAATTGGGTTGCCTCCCAACAAGCGCTATCGTTTAACGCCCCTAGCTAGGCATAAAAGCAAGGATAGATCTAGGTATTGCCATCTTTGGTAGGCAATCCATAAGTGGCTCTCATGATATATTCATATGGTAATTTTATTTTCTTTCTAGGAAAGTGTTCCATGCCCTTCTTTAAGGGGAATTGGAATCTAATATTTCCTTCCTTCATATCAATAATTGCACCAATCGTTCTAAGAAAGGGTCTACCAAGAATAATAGGACATGAAGGATTGCAATCTATATCAAGAACGATAAAATCTACGGGCACATAATTCCTATTCGCAACAATAACAACATCATTAATTCTTCCCATAGGTTTTTTAATAGTGGAATCTGCAAGATGCAAGTTTAGAGAGCAATCATCAAAATCAAAGAAATCTAGCAAATCACATAAAGTCTTGGGAATAGTAGAGACACTAGCACCCAAATCACATAAAGCATGAAACTCAAAGTCTTTAATTTTAATTTTAATAGTAGGTTCCCACTCATCATATAGTTTTCTAGGGATAGAAACTTTCATCTCAAGTTTTTCTTCATAAGATTGCATCAAAGCATCAACAATGTGTTCGGTAAAGGCCTTATTTTGACTATAAGCATGAGGAGATTCTAGCACGGATTGCAACAAGGAAATACAACCAATTAAAGAGCAATTTTCATAATTAAATTCCTTGAGATCCAAAATAGCGGGTTTAGCAACATCACGGTTTTTATTTATTTCAATCCCACTTTCATCAATTTCATCATCAAGATCTAGAAACTCCGAATTCTTAGAACGCCTTCTAGGTAAAGGAAGATCATATTCAGATTCATCAAGATTCATATTGCAAAACAAAGATTTAATAGGGGACACATCAATAACTTTCAGATCTTCATCTTGATTTTCATAGGGATTAGAAGAACATGCTTTAATAAAGGCATCTTTGGAAGCACGCATCCTAGCAGTTCTTTCTTTGCACTCATCAATGGAAATTCCCATGGCTTTGAGAGACTCATTGATATCATGCTTAGGAGGAGTAGATCTAAGCTTTAAAGAATCAACCTCAAGAGAAATTCTATCAACGTTCCTAGCCAAATCATCAACTTTAAGCAATTTCTCTTCAAGCAAAGCATTAAAATTCTTTTGTGAATTCATAAACTCTTTAACACTACTTTCAAATTCAGAGGGCATCTTATTAAAATTTCCATAAGAGTTGTTGTAGGAATTTCCATAATTATTAGAAGGATTACTAGGATAAGGCCTAGGATTAAAATTCCCTCTATACACGTTGTTACCAAAATTATTCCTACCAACAAAATTCACATCCATAGATTCATTATTATTCTCAAGCAAAGTAGATAAAGGCATATTATTGGGATCAGAAGAAACACTCTTAACAAATAAATTCCTAAGTTCATCCATCTTTTCACTCAAAACATTGATTTCTTCTATAGCATGCACTTTTTATTAGTAGATCTTTCATTATGCCATTGAGAATAATTGACCATAATATTATCTAAGAGTTTAGTAGCATCTCCTAAAGTGATTTACATAAAAGTGCCTCCCATGCCTAATCTAAAAGATTTCTAGAAGCAAAATTCAATCCAGCATAAATTTTTTGTATAATCATCCACAAGTTCAAACCATGAGTAGGACAATTACGTAGCATCAATTTCATTCTCTCCCAAGCTTGTGCAACATGTTCATGATCAAGTTGCTTAAAATTCATAATGTCGTTCCTAAGAGAGATAATCTTAGCTGGAGGAAAATACTTAGAGATAAAAGCATCTTTGCACTTGTTCCAAGAATCAATATTATTTTTAGGCAAAGAGGAAAACCACGCTTTAGCACGATCTCTAAGCGAAAAAGGAAATAGCTTCAATTTAACGACATCATTATCGACATCTTTTTTCTTTTGCATATCACATAAATCGACAAAGCTATTCAGAAGGCCGGCTAATTGATCTGTCATAACAAGATTCAACAAAGCAGTATTGATTTCACAAGATTCAGTATTGGCAAGAGGAGCAATCGGAGTGCTAAGGAAATCATTGTTATTGGTATTGGTGAAATCACACAATTTGGTAGCATCTTGAGCCATCGCGACAAACAAGCAAACTAACACACAAGCAAACAAAAGGCAAAGGGAAAAAGAGGAGATAGGGAAAGAGAGGGCGAATAAAACGGCAAGGGTGAAGTGGGGGAGAGGAAAACGAGAGGCAAATGGCAAATAATGTAATGCGAGAGATAGGGATTGTGATGGGTACTTGGTATGTTGACTTTTGCGTAAGCCTCCCAGCAACGGCGCTTAGAAATCCTTCTTGCTACGCCTCGAGCTATGCTGGTTTTCCCCAAGAGGAGGGGTGATGCAGCACAAGAGCGTAAGTATTTCCTCATTTTTGAGAACCAAGGTATCAATCCAAGACGAGGTCACGCAAGTCCCTCAGACCTGCACAAAACAATAGCAACTCGCAACCAACGCTTAGGGGTTGTCAATCCCTTCACGGTCACTTACGAGAGTGAGATCTGATAGAGATAATATTTTTGGTATTTTTGGTATAAAGATGCAAAGTAAAAAGTAAAAGCAAAACAAGTAAATAAAGTGATGGAAATTAATATGATGAGAATAGACCCGGGGGCCATAGGTTTCACTAGTGGCTTCTCTCAAGAGCATAAGTATTCTACGGTGGGTGAACAAATTACTGTTGAGAAATTGATAGAACTGAGCATAATTATGAGGTTATCTAGGTATGATCATGTATATAGGCATCACGTCCGTGACAAGTAGATCGAAACAATTCTGCATCTACTACTATTACTCCACTCATCGACCGCTATCCAGCATGCATCTAGAGTATTAAGTTAAAAACAGAGTAACACTTTAAGCAAGATGACATGATGTAGAGGGATAAATTCATGCAATATGACAAAAAACCCATCTTGTTATCCTCGATGGCAAAAATAGAATACATGCCTTGCAACTCTTTCTGTCACTGAGTAAGGACACCGCAAGATTCAACCCAAAGCCATGCACTTCTACCATTGCAAGAACTACCAATCTAGTTGGGCAAACCAAACGGATAATTCGAAGAGACTTGCAAAGATAACTCAATCATACATAAAAGAATTCAGAGAAGAATCAAATATTATTCATAGATAAGTTGGATCATAAACCCACAGTTCATCGGTCTCAATAAACACACCGCAAAAATAAGATTACATCGAATAGATCTCCACGAGAGAGGGGGAGAACATTGTATTGAGATCCAAAAAGAGAGAAGAAGCCATCTAGCTACTAGCTATGGACCCGAAGGTCTGAAGTAAACAACTCACGCTTCATCGGAGGGGCTATGGTGTTGATGTAGAAGCCCTCCGTGGTGGATGCCCTCTCCAGCGGAGCTCCGGAACAGGCCCCAAGATGGGATCTCGTGGATACAGGAACTTGCGGCGGTGGAATTAGGTTTTTGGCTCCGTCCCTGGTCTATTGGGGGTACGCAGGTATATATAGGAGGAAGGAGTACGTCGGTGGAGCTCCGAGGGGCCCACGAGGTTGGGGCGGCTCAGGAGGGCGCGCCTCCACCCTCGTGACCTCCTCGAAGCTTCTTGGAGTTGGGTCCGAGTCTCCGGATCACGCCAGGAGAAGATCACGCCCCAAGGTTTCATTCTGCTTGGACTCGCTTGATATTCCGCTTCTTTGAAACACCGAAATAGGCAAAAAACAGCAATTTGGGCTGGGCCTCCGGTTAATAGGTTAGTCCCAAAAATAATATAGAAGTGGAAAATAAAGCCCAATATAGTCCAAAATAGTAGATAAAGTAGCATGGAGCAATCAAAAATTATAGATACATTGGAGACGTATCCGAGAGCCGAATGTTACCTCCAGTATGACGGAGCCCCTGCTGTAGGCTTCAACGCCTGGTATCACCCCTTCAAAGGTGGTGTTGATCTTGCTTATTCTGGATGAGTCTATCCCCATCCTGCGGACAGTGTCATCATATATTAAATTGAGACTACTGCCGGCGTCCATGAGGACATGAGTGAGATGGTATCCGTCGATTATTGGGTCAACTACCAAGACGTTTGATCCCTTGCACCGAATACTAGTTCGGCCGTCCAGGCGATCGAAAGTGATCGAACAAGACATCCAGTTGTTAGGTGTGGGTACAATAGGATCTATATCGCGCGCGTCTTTATGGGCGCGTTCGTGCCTCCCCAAGGATGTGCGAGTCGTGTGCATCATGTTCACTGTTTTGACCTATGGAGGGAATTTTTTTCTGCCCCCCAGTGTTCGACTGGCGGGGTTCATCTTCGTCTTCACTTGGCGCCGTGGCTTCCCGTTGCCATCCCTTATTTCGGATGTGCTGGGGTCGCTGGTGCCTTTACGGGCTAGCCAGCTATCTTCTTCCGTGCAAAAGCGGGTCATAAGGCTTGTTAGGGCTGCCATTGTCCTTGGCTTTTCTTGGCCGAGGTGTCTGGCGAGCCACTCGTCACGGATGCTGTGTTTGAATGCCGCTAAGGCTTCGGCATCCGGACAGTCAATGATTTGATTCTTCTTAGTGAGGAATCTGTTCCAAAGCTTGCGGGCGGACTCTCCGGGTTGTTGAATTATGTGACTTAAATCGTCAGCATCCGGAGGCCAGACATAAGTCCCTTGAAAATTGGCCCTGAAAGCGTCGTCTAGTTCCTCCCAGCTCCCGATTGAATTTTCGGGGAGGCTTTTCAACCAGTGCCGAGCTGGTCCCTTCAGTTTGAGGGGAAGGTATTTGATGGCTTGGAGGTCATCCCCACGAGCCATGTGTATGTGGAGGATAAAGTCTTGATCCGCACTTCGGTCTGCTGCTCGTCAGATGCCTCTATGTTTACAGGTTTAAAGCCCTGTGGGAATTCATGGTCCAGTACTTCATCAGTAAAGCACAGGGGGTGAGCAGCCCCTCTATATCTGGACACGCTGTTGCATGCCGTCGGCTGTTGTTGTGTTTGGTGTTTATTCCGAACTGGTGTTTGGTTGTCATAATTGTTCTGACGACCATGGTCCCCCGCCGGGGTGTGTCCTTTAGATCCGTAGATGGACCTAGCTGCACCAACTTGCTTCTCCGGGTGCTCACGTAGATCATGGGCGTCTTCGGTGGTTGATTTATTGCGGTTGTGAAATGGTACTCCTGGTCTCTTGGTCATGTTATTCTTCGGTGGAACGGCCTCTGTCGTCAAATTCTGGCAGTAGCTTGCATTTTGGGTAGCTCTTTGTATGGCGATCGTCGCCAAATCTTTCTTCACTGTCTAGCACTTTGATCCATCTGCGATTGAGCGTTTCCTGTGCGGCTTTAAGCCGTTGCTTCTACTTCTTCAGACTTCTCACTATGGCCATAAGCTTTTTGTGGAGGTTCTCTCATTCCACGTATTCTTCCGGAACGATGGATGCGTCATTGTCCGGGCTATATTCTTGTCCTGGGCCGGTTTGATGAACTCGTCCTTCTGGATTGTTTTCTTCGGGCGTACACTCCGGACTATGTTCGGCGTGACCTGGTTCATCCTGCTCCATCGCTGGTTCTGTTTGGTTTTATTGCCTTCAGGGTTGACCGGAGTATCCATTCTTCTGGCGCTCTTGCTGATGTTGTTGTTGCTGTTACCGGATTTGGAATGGCGTCTGCGCCGTCGCTTTGGTTTTTGCCCAGGGGTGTTATCTTCCGGATTGTCACCATCGCCTTCCTTGGGCGTATCCACCATGTATATGTCGTGTGACGAGGTGGGAATCCAGTACCCCGTAGATTCTTAGTCTTCTCCTGCATTGTCGTCCATACTGTCGATGCCTTCGGAATCGAAGTCCAGCATGTAGGTTAAGTCATCAACCGTGGCTATCAAGTGGGTGGTGGGTGGGTAACGAATTTCTTCGTCGCCTGCTTCCCACTCGAGCCTTACATAGTTCGGCCTGAAGTTCTCTGTCAAAGAGAGGGTTTCAAATGAGTTTAGTATGTTGCCAAGGGGCGAATGCTGAAAGATGTCCGCCGCAGTGAACCCCATCACCGGAGCCCGACCAGGATCGGCGGGCTCGAGGACGCGCGGACTGGAACCTACATCCGGATATGAATCTGGGGGTCCAGAGTCACAGGTTCCCGCGGAGGTGAGACCTGTGTTCAGCTCTATCGCCAACGAGGGTATGGCCTACGAGACAGGGACCAGCCCTCCATCCTTGGGCAACGCAACCTGCCCCAGATTTAGACCCGAGGCTTCTGCTGGGGTAATATCCCGAGCATCATCTGACGGCAGGTCCAAGCCATGCTCATCATA
This sequence comes from Aegilops speltoides, assembly GCA_021437245.1. Taxonomy (NCBI): domain Eukaryota; kingdom Viridiplantae; phylum Streptophyta; class Magnoliopsida; order Poales; family Poaceae; genus Aegilops; species Aegilops speltoides. The sequence continues at coordinate 95,120,435 of CM038147.1, forward strand.
ACTATCCGGTGATCCTGACACGATCTGCTCCAGATGACCGAGCGGATCGGCCCGTAGTGTGAAACTGCTGAACACGAAGATCTGTCCGGGGAGGAAAGCTCACCTCGACAGCGCAGATGATGATTGAAGGAGCCATCAAACCTTGTGGCGGCGACAGAAGAACTCTCATGAAAGCACCAATGTGGTAAATCTGATCTCGGGGTGCCCAAGTAAGGACACAGATGTTTGCCGAGTTCGGGCCCTCTCGATGGAGGTAAAATGATTAATATTGATGATATGGGTATATCTACCACGAGATCGTAGAGGCTAAAACCCAGAGCTAGTTTATGATGGTATGATTGTAATTGTGATCGCCTTCTAGGACCAACTTCTCGGTTTATATAGTCACGGAGAGGGCTAGGGTTTATGGAGTCGGTTACAAGGAAGGAATATAATATCGATCGCCAAGCTTCCTTTCACGCTAAGGAAAGTCCCATCCGACACGGGCCAAGTCTTGAGTCTTGTATCTTCACGCTTCAATAGTCCGGACGATGTACACAATCCGCTTTCGATACCCCCGAGGGAGTCCTCGACTAGGGGTGTCCGGACGCATCGATTATCATCGCCCTCCCGACTCCAAGACTACGAAGATACAAGATTGAAGACTCATTCCGTGTTCGGATCGGACTTTCCTTGGTGTGGAAGGCAAGCTTACGATACGGATATGTAGATCTCCTACCATTGTAACCGACTCGGTAACCCTAGCCCTCTCTCGTGTCTATATAAACCGGAGGGTTTTAGTCCGTAGGACAACATCCATTACAACAATCATACCATAGGCTAGCTTCTAGGTTTAGCCTCCTTGATCTCGTGGTAGATCCACTCTTGTACTACCCATATCATCAATATTAATCAAGCAGGACGAGGGTTTTACCTCCATCAAGAGGGCCCAACCTGGGTAAAACATCGTGTCCCTTGTCTCCCGTTACCATCCGCCTAGACGCACAGCTCGGGACCCCTACCCGAGATCCGCCGGTTTTGACACCGACATTGGTGCTTTCATTGAGAGTTCCTCCGTGTCGCCACCGATAGGCTCGATGGCTTCTTCAATCAACAACAATGCCGCCTGTGGTGAGACTTTTCTCCTCGACAGATCTTCAGATTCGGGCGGCTTCGCGATCGCGGGCTAATTCACTTGGCCATCCGAGCAGATCGAAGCTACGCCTCGCTGTCGTCAGGTTCGAAGCCTAAACTTCACGGCCGACATCCGCGAGGACTTGATCTTCGACGAACTCGAGCATGCCCGAAGCGTGCCGTGACCGTCATGATGGGTATGATTTAGCTCGCCACGGACAAAGGTTTTGTGGTCAAGACACGAATCCGCCCGCCTCGGCCCCGAGCCGACGCCAGATCGAGGACCGTGGCTGGACACCGCCGGGCTGCAACTCAGTGGAGATGGAGCCAACACCGACCTTGTCCCCTATAAAGCTCGTGGACTCCAAGGTGCTGGACTCGCCGGACCAACCTCTGCGCCCCGCTAATCGAATCCGATTGGGCGCCAATCATGGAGTTCACCGCTGCGGACATCTTTCAAGACTCGCCTTTGGCGACATTCTAAATTCGCTAAAGCATCTCTCGCTATCCGGAGAGCCCCGACCGACTATGGCCAGGATGGTTGGGATGCGGACAATGAAGAAATTCAAACCCACCCACCACCCACTTTGTAGCCATCGCCGATTTATCTAACCGAGATGCTGGACTACGATTCAAGACATCGACGGTATGGACGACGATGCCGAGATTTATCAAGAACCAGCGCCACAGAGCACCGGAGGGCCACCGCAACCCATGATGTATATATGGTGGATACCCAAAGGAAGCGATAACGAGGACTAACGGGCGCTGGAAAGGATAATCCCGCCGATAAACAACCAAAACGGCGACGCAGACACCGCTTCTAAGTCCCGCCGACAACAACAAAGCGCCCTAATGACCCAGCAATAGAGCAGGGCAAACCAAAGGACGCATTTAACATACAGCCAAGCAACCGTCCAACAGATTAATCGGATAATCAATCCATGCCCGCTAAACTAATAAATCCAGATGACCTCACGCCGACACACCACCAGAGAATAAGAGTTTTCAGAAAAGACTCTGTTGCCATCGCAAGGAGTCTCAAGAAGGAAAACGGAAGCTCAAAACAGCGGAAGACATACTCGAATGAGATGGAGCAAAGTGCTCAAAACCGCAGACAAATACGCAATAGCCATCAATCAAAGAGCTACCCAAGCGCAAGTTGCTGCCAGACCGACGAGGAAGCCATAGAGCCCCCACAGCCAAAAACAAAGAGGCCGCCTGCCGGATAGGCGCCGATGATAGGCCAAAACTATAAGCGGCGCCAAGACACAAGCCGCCCATGATCCTGGAAAACAGATGACCCAGCCAGTCCATTTACGGCCAAAAAGAGGGCCCTCAGAAGCAACAGTAACATGCCAAGTGTTCAAGGCAGCGATACACCCAAATACATGGGCGCCGCACACCCACTATATTTCACCAATGAGGTGCTGGATCATGAATTTCAGCAGGTCTAAACCCATAAACGAGAGGCTTACGACGGAACAATGCACTCGAGTCTGGATAGAGGATTATATACTACACATACACATGGCTAGAGGAGATGACCTCCACGCCATAAAATATCTACCCTCAAGCTCAAAGGGCCAGCTCGGCATTGGCTCAAAAGCCTCCCAAAAACATGTTGGAAGTTGGGAAGAGCTTGAGGACGCTTAGAGCAAATTTCAAGGGACTTATGTCCACCTCCGGATGCGCACGATCTAAGTCATATAACTCAACAGCCCGAGAGTCGGCCACAAGAATTTCGAACAGGTTCCTTACTAAAAGAACCAGATAGTCGATTGTCTGGACGCTGAAGCCTTAGCAGCTTTCAAACATAACGTCCGAGACGAATGGCTCGCTAGATACCTCGGCCAAGAGAAGCCAAGGACAATGTCCGCGCTAACAAGCCTCATGACCGGCTTTTGCGCGGGGGAAGATAGCTGGCTGGCAAGATGCAGCACCAGCGACCCAAGTACATCCGAGATCAGAGATGGAAACGGAAAATCATGGCGCAGAAAAAATCTGCGCGGAATAAAGAGAAAAGTCCAAAGAACACGGCGGTCAACGCCGGATTCAAAAGCTCGCGGCCAAACAACAAACACTGCCTCTTAAGGACAACAGTGACGAGCTATCCAACTTAAACAAAATTTTGGATCGGATATGTCAAATCCACAAGATTCGAAGGCCCGCAAACCACACCCACCGAGATTGTTGGTTTTCAAACAGTCCGCCGACTCAACGCCGAACACAAGGGGCTTGACGACCAAGCGAGGGCGACGATTTAACCCCACCAAATAGGCAATCGAAAAACAAAAGACTTTCCCACAAGAAGTCAAAGCAAAGAACTCACTTCATGTGATAATATCGAAAACAATGCGGCACCCGCCAAGATGGGTCTCGCACGGTCCACCCCAGCGAACCCCGAGAATGGATGTGAAAACAATCACTTTTGACCTCCGGATTATTCCGTATGTTCAAATGCAGGATGGACTGCTCGATATTGATCCTATAATTGACGGACTGCACTTACACAAGTCCCGATGGACGGCGGCAATGATTTAAACTCGCTATATCCAACACAATCCGCAAGTTGGGGATAGACCTTACTACAATTCGACATAGCCGCACTTCCTTTAAAGGAGTGACGCCAGGCCCTTACGCTAAGTGCACAGGCTCCCTATTACTAGAAGTTGTGTTCGGATCACCGAACAACTTCCGACGCGAAAAACTAATCTTTCACGTCGCCCCATTCAAAAGTAGCTATCAAGCACTATTGGGACGTGAAGCTTTTGTCCGCTTTAACACAATACCACATTACGCGTCTCTTACACTCAAAATGCCCGGTCCACAAGGCATCATTTCATTAAGAGGGTCATTTAAAGACCCCGGACATGGCTCGACGAGTCCGGCATAAATAAGCTAGGGGCTCCCTAGCCGCACACCCCTTCACAGGGGGCAGCACATATAAGCAACAATGGGCTAATATAGGCTCAGCTTTATTAATTTATTTTAATCTTTATGCACTTTTCGCATGATTTCTTTTCAAACTAAGTTCCTCTCTTTTTACAGATGAACACCATGCACACCCGTCCAGGATAACGGCACAACGGAGACACAGGCGCAGACGTGCAGTAGGGACCCGTTGCTAGGATTCTTTTCAGATTAAGACCCTGCGTAAACCTTTTTTACTGTCTCTTGTTGCTATAATCCCCTAGTTTTTCATGATAACCAGAGAGGATACTGACGTTTTGGCATCGGCCGCGTCAGAGGACCTCGCCCGTACCTGGACACAAGGGGCTTAGGGCATTGTTTCGCCATTATTATAAAAAGACCGAACACCTTAGGGAGTGTTCGCGCCTCGAAAGTTAGGGCCTTATATGCATCAGCTCAATCATGTCTTTGGTCAAATGTTGGGTTTGCCTGCTCCGTGTTTTGCTGCCTTACATTCCAGATCATCGCTAACGCGCACTGTGGAGAACTATCGCGACAGCTCCTAGTTCGGCCGGGCGAGCACCTCAAGAGAGAAAGCCAAAACTGATCGTCATGATATAGCGAGAGACCGGTCAACCACTTGATCGACCACCGAATGTTTAGAATTCTCCGCATTGATGAAGGACCGCTTTCGGTCAGCATACACGCGCTCAATTCGGAGAGCGCGGTTTCTGTGGGCTATATCGTAGCCCCACCCTCGAACTCCAATGGCTAAGTGAAAGTGATAAAGCACCATAGTCCGGTTGCCTCGCTTGCTACGCTACCACCTCCTCAACAGACCGAGATATCGGATTATGTGAAAATGCGCAATTTTTATAACACCTCCGCACCTTGTGCGTGGGGGCTGAAGTCAAGACTGCCATCTTTCAAAGTTATACACACGATACATAAACGGCCAGATAGGAGATATTTCAATACTTGGAACGCATAAGTATAAAAAAGCGATTACATCATAACCATTGTTTTACAAATTAAAACGCTCATTTGAACGTGACATTTTTGAGCATCGCGACTCTATTGCACGAGCACCACACATAACTTCCCCAAATAGTGCTTGGCGGGTAATCGGCTTTCGCCTCAACTCGGGTTGTAATAGCGGTGGCATCCATCTTCGCCCAATGTGTCTTCACACGGCAAGGGCCATCCGCAAGATTCTCTATGCAGCCGACCGCTTCATCACCTTGATATGCGGCACCGCCCCAAGAAATGCTGTAATAAGCCAAAATAGCTCGCCGGCTTGGGCTCTCCGCCGCATATGAGTCAAGATATCCGTCGTGGCAAGTCCGTACAACCTATTCAGCTCAGCCCATTCGGCCAGCCGATCGGTCAGCGGAAGTGAACGATCCGCACTATGGAATTGAGACCAAAACAGCTCTTCCGTCTTGTGATCCTTCTGACTTCGGAAGTGCACAACGGCATCCGCCGCACTCGCCACTAAGTCCATAAATGGATCCTCCGGGCCCCACAGCTGGCCAAGCTGGGCATACTTTGGATCCGTAAACCTGTGGCGCAGCAGAAAAGGCTTGTCAGCCATAATGTCTCCGGCTTGACGCAGCTCCTCCTTCATAGCCCGCATCGCAGAACGGGCATCCTTGGCTTCGCGGTGGCCTTCCTGTGTCTTCGCGCCCGATAGGCGCGCCTTTTCAAGAGCCTCATTGCGGTCGGTAGCATCCTTCAACTTAACGCCGTTCGCCATCTCTTCCTCGCTTGGCAGTGTGCAGCCCTTTCGCTTTAACTCTTCGCCGCCTCGAGGCAGCCGTGATCACTCCTTCCGCTTGCTCCTTGGCTTGAGCAAGTTCTGCTCAAGGCTCTCCGCAGCAGCAGCACCATCTGCGCCAAGCATAAATATTGTAAGAGGTGGGCTTTGGCCCCTTAATAGGTGATCATGGAGAAGCATTTACCTTGCGACTCGCCAAGTCGCTTGTCGACTAGCGTGATGTCCGTGATCTCGCAACATCGAAGTTGCCCGACATTCAGAACTCCATCATCCGCTAGCCCCTCGACTTTCCGCCACCCGCATAGGAAAGGCGACACTCAATACCTGCGATTTTGATCCTAAGACGCTGTCGCTTTCGACAACCTACCGAGTCTCAGGGCTACTATCTATACAGTATGCGACTTTATGTGTAAACCTGTCAAAAAGGGGTGTCATTTTTACATACCTCAAATCCCGCCAGCAAATTCTTGACGGCATTATGCAATCCGCTTTCAGCGGACGAAATCCTTCTAATCACCATACTCATCAATGCACGGTAATCTTCTGAGATGGACGCCCTCTCAAGCAGATCCTTCAGCTCCCCCGGCCGAACACTAGTCGGCGCTTAAACTCTTCGCTCGCTGGCTCGGGATACCTCCGTGGCGACACTTCAGTGCTCGTCCGCCTCTATCCGACGGCAAGAACAGACGGAGGCGCTCGCTTCCATCATCTCCCACGAAGATCCTCAAGACGAGCTAATCCGAGAAGGTCGCAGATCCGAAGCTACAAGGTAAAATTTTTGGTTATCCCGAGAAGCACAAATAGGGATGTTTTTATTAATGAACTCCCCTTTTCTACTCACGGCTCGCTGGAGGGTTGATTCTTTAGAGAAGATCAGGCGGCCGGACCTCCCCGACGCAGGACCTCCGGTGAAGATATCTTCCCCGCTTAGGGGCTTTGGCCTCCGGGTCTTGAGGCGGTCCTTCTCCTCGGAGGTAGGGATTCTAGATCCCCTTCTTCAAGCGCCTCCCATGTAGGCGGTAGCTCCTCTATTTTCCCCTTCGCTTCTTCAAGGCGATCCTCCAACATCCCGACCAGACGGGATCCGACATGGTCTCGGGAGGGGGGCCGACACCAGATCAGCTTTGCTTCCGCTTATCCACTCCTGCTGCAGGATAACGGGTTAAAAGGCGAATTGTAGAAAAGCAAACAAATGGTACGTCCAACACCGGGCTACTTACTTGAGTATCCGGCGATTGCAGCTTAGGCCGCATCTCGGTCAATTCCGGACACGCCGCCAGGTCCAAGAACAACTTGTACATCTCCATGGGTGTCGTATCTATAAAGTGTTGGAGAATCCGTGGTCCCTCCGGATTGAACTCCCATAGCCGGAGAGGACGACGCTTGCAGGCAGGAGACGGCTAATTAGCATAACTCTGCATCACCACGACCAGATCGATCTCCCTCGCCGAGGTCTCGAATCCGACCGCAATAGGGGCACGCTTTTGACGGCCCCCGCTGAGCCCTTGGTCGACCCACGACATCAACCGCCGAGGAGGTCCCGAGCGAAATGGGCGGCGGCTTCGCCCGATGCCCTTCAAGCGGTGATATAGAACCACTCGCTGCCACAAGCCGAGCTCCTCTTGGAAGGAGCCTCGGCCACTGTGGCATCGGCCTCCCGCTTATGGCCGCCCGCCAAGACTCGCTGACGCCCCAAATATCTTCAGCCCCCATTGAAGGTCTTCAGCCACAGGCCGAAGTGGGGGGTGACGCGGAGGAAGGCTTCGCAGACGATAATAAATGCGGAAATATGGAGGATGGACTCCGGAGCCAAGTCATGGAAATCCAGCCCGTAGTAGAACATGAGCCCTCTCACGAAAGGATCCGTCGGGAAGCCTAAACCCCGACGGAGGTGGGATACAAAGACAACATACTCGCCGGGCTCGGGGGTGGGGATGGCCTGCCCTTCGGCGGGCAGCCTGTGCGAAATCTCGTAGGACAGGTACTTGGCTTCTCGCAGCTTTAGCACGTCCTCCTCCGTGACGGAGGAGTGCATCCACCGGCCCTGAAGGTCGGAGCCGGACATTGTTGAAGGTCCGGCGCTCAACTGGGGCTCGTGTTGGAACTTGGAGCAAGGAGAGGATTCGATGGAAGATTGAAGAAAAGAAACGAGCCTTGGTCCTATTATAAAGAGGGTGAATATCAAGAGCCATCTCCGTGACCGTTCGGGACTTGCCTTCAATACAGGGGGCGTGGCGACGGGCGCGGTTGGGTTGCCCACGTCCGTATTGATGAGAATCCTGGAATAAGGGGAACACGATCTCTGCTTCGACAAGACGTGCCAAGGAAACCTCTTCGCTATACGCGCTGAGGCGGTATAATAAAAAAGATTCAAGTAAAGGCTTGGTAGTGGTGTGACGTCATGCCGCAAAATACGTCAGCAGATTGAACTTGTGTATATATTATTCTCTCTACTGTGGAACGTGGAATTTATTTTGCGAGCCCGACACTATCCTCGGTGTTCACAATCTTCTATGGATTATTCAAAGGAGGAACCCGCCTCGCAATGCCGAACATTATATGCGCCAGACTTATCGCCATTGAAGCTAGGTTCAGTGGGCTACCGAGAGGAATCTCGATTAGGGGTGTCCGGACGGCCGACTATCATCGTCCACGGACTCCAAGACTACGAAGATACAAGATTGAAGACTCCGCCCCGTGTCCGGATGGGACTTTCCTTGGCGTGGAAGGCAAGCTTGGCGATACGGATATGTAGATCTCCTACCATTGTAACCGACTGTAACCCTAGCCCTCTCAGTGTCTATATAAACCGGAGGGTTTTAGTCCGTAGGACAACATCCATTACAACAATCATACCATAGGCTAGCTTCTAGGGTTTAGCCTCCTTGATCTCGTGGTAGATCCACTCTTGTACTACCCATATCATCAATATTAATCAAGCAGGACGTAGGGTTTTACCTCCATCAAGAGGGCCCGAACCTGGGTAAAACATCGTGTCCCTTGTCTCCTGTTACCATCTGCCTAGACGCACAGTTTGGGACCCCCTACCCGAGATTCGCCGGTTTTGACACCGACACCCCCTAATCCAGGACTCCCTCAGTGACTCATGGCGATGGACAACGAATTGTGGACTGTCAATGAGATTGGTCTTACTGATCTATACAAGATGGCGGAGGCTGATGATATTCGCAAGTACACTCTACTTAACCTCACGACAAAGGATATCATCTGTTCCTGTCTGTCCCAAAATTAGTTCAGGAACATCATGCATCTCAACCATGTGAAGCTTATCTGGGACCGACTCTCTGAGGTCTATGAAGGCCATTGTACTCGTCATGATCCTTGGTTTGAGGATTTCAAGGAATCTCTCAAGGAGATGACTTTCGCCCTAGAATCATCATCCACTGCACCATGCCTTATGGCAAAGGGTGCCAAGGTAACTGAATGCTACCTTTTCAAATCTAGTGATGATGAATCGGGTGATGAATTTGGACCCAGCTACACTAAACTTGCTTCCCACTAGTGCAGAACCGGGCAATAGCACCGGTTCGTAAGGCCCTGTAGTGCCGGTTCCATAACCGGCACTAAATTGTGGTCACTAAAGGTCCCCCCCTTTAGTACCGGTTCAGCACGAACCGGTGCTAAAGGGCAACCACGTGGCACGAGCCAGCTCCGGGGGCCTGGAGCCCTTTAGTACCGGTTGGTAAGACCAACCGGTACTATAAGTGTCGTGGATTTGTCACGGCAGATGTCCTAGCGTAAGGACTTAGTCGTGGAGCCATCGCTACGGGTTTACTTGCAGGGGTTAAAGCGGACACAAAGACGCAAGGGTTTATACTAGTTCGGCCCCTTCGATGAAGGTAAAAGCCTACGTCTAGTTGTGATGGAATTGATGTAGTCTCGATGGCTAGGAGCAAACAAGCTTCGCCTAGGCTCGAGTTGTGGTTGTCGTCTTGAACCGCCGCCGGTCGCCCCTTATATACACGAAAGTGACGCCCGTCGGTTTGTAGAGTCCCAACCGTTCATACTGTATCCCGGTTGGTATCTCTCTATTCCTAACTTACAATACAAGTCATACATTAGGCCGGTTTACGGCTACAAGTTCTAAACCAACCACAGTGCCTTGGGCCTTTCCATGATTACACCACTAGCAGAGCTAACCCGCCCAAGCTTGGCCGGTTTACACCTAGTGGTAATATCCCCAACATTAGGCCCCAGATTGATTTGAACTGGTTCATGTCAATCCTTCATGTAACCTCGCATCTTGACATCTTCTTTTGTTTAATAAACCGTCACGTCGTCATTGCTTCGATCATCAGAACCGCATGACATCGTTGCTTCGTCATCAGAATCGGCATGACGCATCTTAAAGTTTATCCTTTATAACGCCTTCCTTAATGACAGTCCCTCGGATTCACGCGCTTGACCTAGCTTTATCGCTTTATAAATAGGACCGAAGGGTCACTCTTTTCCTCCCTTCGCTTCCTCTTCTTCTTCTTCGCTCGCTGCCTTTTGAGCTCCGCCGTCGCCATCAACTTCGCTTCGACCTAGGCCGCCAGATCAACCTCAGACGCATTCGTAACACTACGACCTTTCTCCGCATCTCCTCCGCTTCCGTAAGCTTTTTGCCCTTCTTCATCTGTTCCTTCATTTTAGATCTGTTTCTAGGGTTCGAGCTTCATGCCCTGTTCTTCGTGCGTCTTCATCTTTTAGTCTTGAACCATGCTATGAATCCCATTCTGCACCAATGACGACTCCTGCGATCCGCTGTACTTGCTTATCTTAATCTCATGGATCTTCTCGTGATATACATATACGCCTTTATAGTCCACTTCCGCTTTTCTTTACTTCATGGCGCATTTCTGTTTTTCAAAAACCGTGTTTGATCCAGATAAACATGAAATTGTGTGAAACCTGTTTCTGTCCATGACTTCAATTACCTTCGAAGCCAAGATTTGGCGGTTTAACTCACCATAGTAAAAAGTTGCTAAACCGGCATCGGTACACCATTAGTCCCCTTGTTGAACCGCCAGAACGTATCTTACATCATCTCATGACGAACTGATTTATAGGAACCACCTCCGGTTTATCATAACTTAGATCAATCACTCTGTAATAAGCACTTTCTTAAACCAGATCCTTCTCCTTGTAGATCTTATGATGGCTAAACAGGTGTATGAATGCAACTGGGTTCCTTCCCGCATCTCCGAGACACAGTTGAAAGAGCTGGTATCGATCGGCGCTTTAGATGATCAAAATACAATCCATTGGAGGGTTCCTGGAGAGGAATGTCCTCCCACACCTCAGGAAGGAGAAGTTGTAGTTTTCATGATCACCGGCCGGGTTTCAAACCGCCTGGTCAAAATTTTACCGGACGTGATGGCCAATTTTCAGCTCCGTCCCCAAGACATCGCCCCAACTCCGTTACCAACCTTTGCCACTTTCAAGTCTCGTCAAGCATATCTACAAGAGGAACCTTCCGTTGAACTGTTCAGAGATCTTTTCCACCTAAACCGTCGAACTGAATTCACCGACGGCCCTAATACAGAATTGGGCGGTATGGCTATCCAGAAGAGGAAGGAGATCACTTATCCCCATGTTAAACTCCATACTCACCCCAAAGAGTGGAACGCGACTTGGTTCTATCGCAAAGACACTTCTCTCAAGGTGAAAATCCTTTACCGGCTTTCGCCCAGAGCGGCTAAGCAACACTCATCCCTTTCCGCAACGATTGATCGCCAAAGAGAGAAGCAGATATGCCCCGCAACTGTCCAAGCTTCGAGCCTTCATGGCCAACGGTTTGACTGCGATCGACCTGGCACGCTGCTGGTTATCTTGGGGCATATTACCTTTGAGCCGGCGTTCCGGTTTGATGTGCCAATATACCGGCAGCGTCGATGACCCACTCCGCCATACCAAATCGAACTGCTATGCGAAGTTGAAGTTATGGATTCAGTAAGGAGAATGCTGAACGAACCGGAGCACCTCTCGTGCTCAAACCGCTTAGCTCCTCATCGCACCACCAACGCACCACCTGCGGTAAGTCTCGATCGTGCCATTATAACAACCCGCTGTTATTTTCATATGTCCAACTCTCAATTATTTCGATCCAGGCGATAATCCGCTTTGGAGCAAAAACTCTCTCAAGACAAAGCGGACAAAGCTGGGCGCCAATTCGCCCAAAACAAAGGTTGTCAAGAAGTCCGCCCACAAGAGGAAGACTATCGCTTCGCCTCGATCCGCCATTGATGATGATGTGGGTAATCCGAACTTGATTCTCTTGGCTTGTTTTTACACGCCTTATTGATGACGATGCTTGTCGATGACGCTGAAAAGAACGCAGAATTTGCCGAGGTAACTATTCTTTCTTCCGATTCAACAAATTTGCCCTCACTAAAATTTCACGCAAACCGGAAAGTTAACTTTTCTCACCCCTTGCTTACTTGGATCCCAAACTTTATGAAGACACAACAACATGAGGCTCGTCAGACAACCCGCATAGCGGACATGTAGTTACCTCGCCGGTTTACCCAACAGCCCGCTCGAAAGCGCCGCACCGAGGTTTCCAACCTTTTATTGCCTTAAATTCCAAAGCGGGTTTGTTCCACAACCTCTTAATCCGTCCGACTCGATTATCAGGTCACCTCCCATTCATCCTCTCGCGAATCGTCACCACTCAGCTACCACCATTGAAGATAGCCGTCGGGTAAGTTCATACAGCCATATGCTTTTCGATTTCTTCAGAATGTATACGCTTTGCTCCTGAATCTTTGTTTCTTTAGAACCAAACCGAAACCCAGCAAGAAGGCTCGCTGGACAAAACAGTGAAGAGGGCCGCTTCAGATCATGAGCGGTGCCGATCTCGAAAATGTTGCCTCAAGATATTCCAAATGACCCTACGGTTCAAGAAGATGTTATTCCCGAGGAGAGGCTCGTGAATGTTTCAATGTCTGCTGATCCGCCGCCAAGATCTTGTCCGTCTCGAAAAGTCTCGCAGCCCTACCGAGGTAGCCGTGCCGACCCAATCCGCCGAGTCGAAAGACGATGACGCTAGGATTATCGGCATGGGCCGCTCTGAACCGGGAATCCTGCAACCTTGACCCGCATATCGTGAAGGAGGATTCTTCAACTTTGAACAAAGGAAAGTGGGCTGCCGAGCTGGAAACATATGCCGCTTTGAGTGCCCAAGACCTTCATTCGGATATCTGAACCGCTTTACAAGAGCCGTGATTATGAAGTCGGCTTGGTGAAACTAATGAGAGACAAGTTTGAGGTAACACTCTTTCCTTATTACCAAGATAGTAGTCCTTGTAGCCCCCAAGGGCCGGTTTGTAATCTTTGATCAAACCGACTTGATAATTTTCTGTGATAAATTTTGCAATCTTTCCTCATAACCACCAAGGCCGGTTTAGCGATACATACCTGAACCGGTACTCCAAAAATTTCTTGACAACACTTGAGTAAAATCAAATGGTAATTAGCCCCCAAGTGCCAAGTTGAATATTCATATTGAACTTGGGACTTTGCCATATACTAGCAAGAGAAAGATTGAAGGTACATTAGCCCCCAAGTGTCAAGCATATAAGCGTGTTGTGTGGTTGAGACTTGAACTTGAATTGTTTGCTGATCATGCTACCAATGTGCAGGCTGAGGTTCAGATCAAGGATGACCGGATTGCCGATTTACATGCGGCTTTAAAAACCCAGCAGGCCGAGACAGAAAAAGCCAAGAAGGAGCTAACCATTGCCTTGACTGCCACTGAACAGGTGAAGGAGAACATGAAGAAGGAACAGCGGTCCGGGCCATCAAAAGGCCAACTTGCTCAAACGGGCGAAAATCAAGCTGCCCTTAAACCGTGGTGGATGATCTGACAGCCGTGAAGCGGCAAGTACATTCCATGACTGCAGCCATCTTCGGTAAACTCCCTGAATAAGTTTAATATGCTTTTCCTGCTGCATCATTATTCCGGTTTAAAACTATCCTGTTATCAAACACAGGCACACGCGTTGGGCACTTGGGAAATGACGTGCGGAAGAAACTGAAGGCTGTCTACACTTTAGTGGAGCAGTTGTATACCGGAGCCCAGCGCGTGATTACCACATTGTCACATAACAATCCAGCACCGTCCCTGATCCAAGACACCTCGAACCGCTATCCATCCTTCCTTCTCGGATTGAAGAGGTGAAGAAATCACGCACGAACCGGAGCCATCAACGCCTTTGATTCGAGCCAAGGCATGGGTACCGGATTTTGATCCCGTGGAAGCAGCTCAAGGCTATCCCAAGTGTTAAGGAAGATGGCTCGGACTTGGCGAAGATGACTTATGGCGATAAACCGTGCGGTACGCCCGCTAGCTTGTCAATTGGCAGAAGAAGCCGATTTAGAGCACTACCAAGCCCAATATAACGAGCAGAACAAGCGTGTGCCCGCTCCAACCTTTGAACCGGAAAACTTGATCCCTCCAATCCGTAAGCACACTTACGCTCCTGACCTTGAACCGTCGTCTCTGATTCACGAGGAGGCTGTTTTCCAAGCGCTAATGGGAATCGACTGGACTACTGTGGATTTCCAGCCGATGGGTAGGGATGAAGATGCTGAAGCGGCGGAGGATGAAGAACAATCTTGAACCGGTAGCCGGTTTAACCCAAAGAACAATGATCTCATTTGGGCACTGTGTTGCCTTGTAATAGCCTTTAGTTAAAACTTGCTGCTCGGATATGCCTTTGTGCATAGATGGAACTTTTGTTTGAGTCATGATTCCTGCAATCAAAAAATTGAACTTCGGCGGCGGTGACACCGCCAGCCGGTTTATGGCATCCAATATATTTTGTGTATCGAAAAATCAATTAGTATGCGATACAAATACCGGCCGTATCTGGGCATGAAGCTGGCATAGCCAATCTTGAAACTGAGGCCTTTAAAAACCATGACCGTCTGGGGAGACAATAACTCCCACATAGGCATGCTGAAACAGCTCAAGCCCCCGTGTTACTCCATAAGGATGAACCGGAAAAAAGGTAAACCGAGCAGAGAAAAACTGCGGTGTAATACCAAACCATGTCCCGTCGGTTTGTTCTCGATACTAAACCGGATAAAGATATTCGCCGGTTTGAAAAATACAACAAAAATCGAATACCAAATATGTCAAAATATGGCAACAAAGGCAATGACTCTTTGCAAAAGTAAAGCTTCATGGAGCTGGTCGATGGCATTACCATGGTCGACGCAACCAAGCCCCGAAGGCGAAGCGATGGTGCTAGTCGGCCAGTCCCCAAAGACTCTTGGCGAGTACGCCGCCAAATGGCGTGACATTGGTTCGGGTTCACCAAGCCCCAAGTGACGCTGGCCCTATTGGCCGACCAAGAGGCGTGACGGTTCAGACGTGACCGTGTCCCCAATGATCTGGTGGCTTTCGCCTATCAAGAGGTGTTGCATTGGTTGGACACCGACCAAGCCCCAAGTGATAAATATAATCGTCAAGGGTAAACCGGAGGCCGCTTTAAAAATGAAGCACTCCATGTAACCACACATGAAAAGAAAGACAGAGACCCCGCTTTAGCCGAGGTCCTGATTTTTATTATATCAAGATAATATATACATTGTTATGCTATGTACATAAACCGAGCCGATGACTCAAGTGTAGTAAGGTCGAAGATGAGCTATATTCCACGGCCTATTGGTCTCCTCCTCGATGTACGTGAGTCTTTACGCCTCGAATATCAACCAGATAGTAGGAACCGCTGTGTAGATTCTTCGACCACAAAGGGTCCTTCCCAAGGCGAGGATAACTTGTGCATATCTGTTCGGTCTTGGATGAGACGAAGCACCAAATCTCCTTCTGAAAGGCTCTGGTCTTAACCCGCGGCTGTGATAACGACGAAGATCTTCCGGTAAATCGCCGAACGAGCGGCTGCCATATCACGCTCCTCATCCAATAGGTCCAAAGCGCCCTGTCGTGCCACCTCGTGTCCGCTTCAACATAAGCCGCTACATCGGGCGAATCGTGCTCGATGTCACCGGGGAGAACTGCCTCGCTCCGTAAACCATGAAGAAAGGGTGTACCCGAGACCGGTTTGGCGAGTATTGATACTCCATAGTACCGATGGGAGCTCTTCAACCCAGCACCACTCGGTGTTCTCTGTAATGGAACCGAAGTCGGGTTTGATGCCTCGCAAGATTTCTGATTAACACGCTCTGCCGCCCATTGGGTGGGGTGCGCCATCGATGATACGTCAAGCCGGATATGCTCACGTTCACAGAATTCTTTCATAGCTCCCTTGGACAGATTAGTGCCATTGTCAGTAATGATACTGTGTGGAAAGCCAAACCGGAAAATCACGTTTTTGATGAAGTGCACCGCTATTGCCGCATCACACTTACTGACAGGTTCCGCTTCAACCCACTTGGTGAACTTGTCAACTGCCACCAACAGGTGGGTCTTCTTATCTTTGGATCGCTTAAAAGGCCCAACCATATCCAGTCCCCAGGTCGCAAACGACCACGTTATTGGGATCATCTGCAATTCCTGTGCCGGTACATGAGCACGCCTGGAGAATTTCTGACATCCATCGCACCGTTTGACCAAGTCCTCCGCATCAGCATGAGCAGTTAACCAGTAAAATCCATGACGGAATGCCTTCGCCACCAGGGACTTTGAACCGGCGTGATGCCCGCAATCCCCTTCATGGATTTCTTTTAAAATTTCACAGCCTTCCTCAGGGGAAACACAGCGTTGAAACGCCCCTGAAACACTGCAATGATGCAACTCACCATTAATAATCGTCATAGATTTGGAGCGCCGGATTATCTGTCTGGCCAGAACCTCATCGTCTGGCAACTCTCCTCGAGTCATATACGCAAGATAAGGAACCGTCCAATCCGGAATAGCATGTAACGCCGCCACCAACTGAGCCTCCGGATCAGGAATTGCCAAGTCCGCTTCACCAGGGAGCTGAACTGACGGGTTGTGCAAGACGTCCAGAAAGACATTAGGTGGAACCGGTTTACGCTGAGAACCCAAACGGCTTAAAGCGTCTGCCGCTTCGTTCTTCCGGCGATCCACATGATCCACTTGATAGCCCTTGAAGCAACCTGCAATATTATCCACTTCTCGACGATATGCAGCCATGAGGGGGTCCTTAGAATCCCAAGTGCCAGATACTTGCTGAGCCACCAGGTCCGAGTCACCAAAGCACTTAACCCGGGTTAAGTTCATCTCCTTAGCCATGCGGAGACCATGGAGCAAGGCTTCATACTCAGCTGCATTATTAGTACAAGGGAACATTAGACGGAGAACGTAACAAAACTTATCACCTCGTGGGGAAGTTAAAACGACTCCAGCCCCCGAGCCTTCCAATTGTCTGGATCCGTCAAAATGAATAGTCCAGTATGTGTGATCCGGCTTCTCCTCTGGTGCTTGTAACTCTGTCCAGTCATTAATGAAATCAACAAGGGCTTGTGACTTTACTGCTGTGTGCGGTATATACTTTAGCCCATGTGGCCCAAGCTCGATGGCCCACTTTGCAATCTGGCCAGTCGCCTCCCGGTTTTGTATGATATCACCCAAAGGAGCTGAACTAACCACTGTAATAGGATGCCCTTGGAAATATTGTTTCAGCTTCTACTGGCCATAAAAACACCATAGACTAGCTTCGCCAATGCGGATATCGCTGCTTGGACTCAATAAGCACCTCATCGATATAATAAACCGCCGTTGAACCGGATATTCCTTTCCGCCTCCTTGCGTTCTACCACAATGGCTACGCCATCGCCGAGCATTGGCTGCCACATATAACAACAGCGGTTCCTTGTCAACCGGAGCCGCAAGGACAAAGCGGTTGGCCAATTGCCGCTTTAAATCCTCAAAGGCTTCATCAGCGGTGGACTCGCACAAAGTTATCCGCCTTCCTCAAAGATTCGGTATAAGGGATGGCCTTCTCCCGAGGCGGCCGATAAACCGCTCAACGCCGCAATCCGCCCGCCAGCGTTGAACATCGTTGATACACTTCGGTTTAGCCAAGGAAGTGATGGCTTTAATTTTCTCCGGATTAGCCTCGATTCTCTGTTAGACACGGGAACCCCAATAACTTGCGGTAGGAACACCAAAAATGCACTTGGCCGGATTAAGCATCATCTTATAAATGCGCAAGTTGTCGAAGGTCTCCTTCAAATCTTCCACCAGTGTCTCCTTTTGTCTTGACTTCACCACAATGTCATCTACATAAGCATGCACGTTATGCCAATCTGCGTATGCAAGCAATTCTGCACACACCTCTGATAAGTAGCCTGGGCACTCTTGAGCCCAAAAGGCATAGATACATAGCAGAAGGCTCCAAAGGGAGTTATAAACGCCGTCTTCTCCTGGTCCTTAACCGCCATTTTGATCTGATGATATCCAGAGTATGCGTCCAAAAAACTTAAATGCTCACATCCTGCCGTGGCATCAATAATCTGATCGATGCGGGGGAGAGCAAAAGGATCTGCTGGGCAGGCCTTGTTGAGATCTGTGTAGTCCACACACATACGCCAGGTGCCGTTTTTCATAAGGACCAGCACCGGATTAGCAAGCCACTCCGGATGAAACACCTCAATGATAAAGCCAGCCGCCGAAGCTGGCTACTTCTTCCCAATGGCCTTGCGCCTTTCTTCATTAAACCGGCGGAGAAACTGTTTCACGGTTTATACTTAGGATCCACATTAAGTGTGTGCTCGGCGAGTTCTCTCGGTACACCGCATGTCGATGGTTTCCATGCAAAGATGTCCGGTTCTCACGGATGAACTCGATGCGCGCCTTCCTATTTGGGATCCAGTTGGCACCGACAATGAACTCGCTGGACGAATCGCTCGCACAAAGTCAACAAGCTTGGTCTCACTGCCGATTTAAACTTCAGATCCGATTCATGCTCAGTGGGCTTCTTGGAGGGTCATATCTGCCGGATCAACATTGTCTTTATAAAATTTCAACTCCTCCGTGGCACAGACCGCCTCTGCATAAGCTGCATCTCCTTCCTCACATTCCAAAGCGACTCGGCGGCTTCCGTGCACCGTTATCGTTCCTTTGTAACCCGGCATTTTGAGCGGCAAGTAAATATAACAGGGTCGTGCCATGAACTTAGCATAAGCTGGCCGTCCGAACAAGGCATGATATGGACTCCGGATTTTCACCACTTCAAAAGTTAGCTTTTCAGACCGGGAATCATGTTCATCTCCAAAAGCCACATCCAGGGCTATCTTACCAATAGGATAAGCAGATTTGCCTGGCACTACACCATGGAACACCGTATTGGACGGTCTGAGATCTTTATCCGTGAGACCCATGCGACGGAAAGTGTCATAATACAATATATTGATATCGCTTCCTCCATCCATAAGTACCTTAGTAAACTTATAGCCCCAACCCGAGGATCTACCACCAAAGCCACCGACCCGGATTGTCAACCCGGGGATGGTCCTCTCGCTCCATACGATAGGCTGCTCGACCAACAAGAAATACCGCGGCAAAGCCGGTTCAACAGAGTTTATCGCCTGTTTGTGAAGCTTCCGATCCCGCTTGTCCGGATGGTTGTGAAAACATGATACCGCCCGCCATTCAAGCTGCTTTGGTTGGCTCGATAGCTCGATCTGTTGCCGCTGCTGGCCACCTTGATTACTCGATTATTGAGATTGCCCTGGTTATGCCCTGAACCAGAAGCTCCGTCCTGACCCGGTGCATGAAAACCGGATCCTGAACCGCCACCTGACCCCTGGTCATATCGGAAAGCATCAGAATTTTTGAACTCCTGCATAATATAACAGTCTTTCCAAAGATGATTCGATGGGGATTCCTTTGTTCCATGCTTGGGACAAGGCTGATTCAACAAGTAATTCAAACGGTTTGCACTAGCATTGGACCCGACTTCGCCTTGCCTCTGCGCCTGGCCTCTCATCCTGCGATTAGTGTTGGCTACGAAACTGGATTACCATCAGCCTTGCGCTTGCCCCCGTTCCATGACCCGCCGGTTTGAAATGCTTTGCTTGAGTTGCCGTTCTTCTTTCCTTCCTCGCTTCATCGTCATCTGCTTCGGGATCCTTGGTACTGTCTGAATCGGCATATTTCACCAAAGCGGCCATGAGGGTTCCCATATCATTGCAGAACCGCTTCATACGTCCCAACTTAAATTTCAAGGGCTCAAACCGGCAGTTGCTTTCCAATGTTATGATCGCCGAGTCAGCATTGATCCGGTCCGAAGAGTGTAAAATCTCAGATACACGGCGTACCCAACGGGTTGTTGACTCCCCTTCTTCCTGAACGCAAGCCGCCAAGTCTACTATGGATTTGGGCTGCTTACATGTATCCTTGAAATTCTGGATAAACCGGGCCCGTAACTGACCCCATGAACTGATAGAATTGGGCGGCAAGCTTTTCAACCAAGTCACGCTACTGTGCCCTCCATCATCATAGTGAAGTACTTTGCACACGCAGCTTCATCAACATCTAGCATCTCCATGGCCATCTCATAACTCTCAACCCACGCTTCAGGGGATAGATCTGCGGTGTAATTCGGCACCTTGCGCGGGCCTTTAAAATCCTTAGGTAGACGCACATTGCGTAAAGCGGGGATTAAACAGGGCACTCCCAAAGCGGATGTGACTCCTGGTCCGGCGAAGGTGGTAGGGCGAACCGGTGTGTGTTGATCCGCATCATCCTGTCTTTGCTAACTCAGCCTCTCTGCGTGCGGGCCCGATCCACCACCTCCGAGCATCACGAACGCCACCTATCGGTAATTGCCTCGGCCGCTTCACGGTCCCGCGCGTTATTTGATAGGGCCGGTTCATCCATGCGCTTTCTTGTAGCTTCGCTTGACGGGCGTAGAGTGAATCCGATCGCGGCTGTATGAATACGCTTCTCTGCTGGATCGGTGCAGTCCGGAGAAGCCTTAACCCGGCGTGTCTCAACCGCTTGGGGAATCTCCTTCAATCGATCGCTTCAATCGTGCGGCAGCCGCAACAAGGTTGTCCATAGGGTTAGAGTAATGGCCCGGGGCGCTCAGTGCAGCGGAGGAATCACCGTGTTACTGCTGCGGGGCTCCATCAGCGCGGTTGGACCGTCGCTCCCGCTCCCGGTGCCTGAATCCGGTTTACCTCCCTGTGCTGGGGCGGGTTACTGGGTCCGGCTCCGGGCGTCTGAAAGAGGTTTCTAGGGTCCAATCCAGATGGTAGGCGCGATCTGTACTTCCGCCTTAACACCTCCTGTGACGCGCTCTGGTCGAGCATGATTTTGTAAGCCTGTGCATCCAAAGCGGCCCGCTCCACAGCCATACGCTCCTTCTCAGCCGCTAGATCCGCTTTAGCTTGCGTGATCTGTTCCTTCACCTTCGCAATTTCTGCGTTATGAGCCTCCTGATCTGCTGGATTGTCCTCCGCCATGAGCGCTGCTAGTGCATCAAACAGATCTGACAGAACTTGAACCGGCGGTCGCACCGGGCCTCCTGCCCTGCTGCGCTGCTTTGAACCGGAAAGCATTGCTGCTGCGGTTGAAGAGAGATTTGCTGCTATGCATCGCCATGAACACTCCAACCCGGTTTAGCTGGCTTGGGGGTCCGAATCTCGTCACCGTCGGAACAGCCCTCGATCATATCATCCTCAGAATCGGTACAATGACTCGGTCTCTCCTGCTGAAGATTCATCGCCGGAGTAAACGACGGTCTCGCTACCGTGCTCGGAACCGGCGTCGTACTCCCCTCCATGGGTGACTCCAACGAAGACATGCTTCACGGCCGGTTTAGCCCGGGCTGGTCGCGCGCGCTGAGCCGTCTCGATGAGGTCGGTGTAGATGTCCGGCTCAGGCCCAGGCCCTCCGATCCTGCCGATGAAAACATGTATGCCGCCGAAGGGGACCCGGTATCCATACTCGATTGAATCGGCCTCGGGACCCCATCCAGCATCGTCGATGTAGATCCGGCCGCGACGACTCTTGGTCATCCGCCCACGACGTAGCCTTCGAGTCCTTTGAGCTTGCCCTCCAAGATCGTCAAACCATCGTGCGATAGCCCACGGTGGGCGCCAACCGTCGATGGATTTGTCACGGCGGATGTCCTAGCATAAGGACTTAGTCGTGGAGCCATCGCTACGGGTTTACTTGCAGGGTTAAAGCGGACACAAAGACGCAAGGGTTTATACTAGTTCGCCCCTTCGATGAAGGTAAAAGCCTCACGCCTAGTTGTGATGGAATTGATGTAGTCTCGATGGCTAGGAGCAAACAAGCTTCGCTTAGGCTCGAGTTGTGGTTGTCGTCGTCTTGAACCGCCGCCGGTCGCCCCTTATATACACGAGTGACGCCTGTCGGTTTGCGAGAGTCCCAACCGGTTCATACTCGTATCCCGGTTGGTATCTCTCTTCCTAACTTACAATACAAGTCATACATCAGGCGGTTTACGGCTACAAGTTCTAAACCAACCATGTGCCTTGGGCCTTTCCATGATTACACCACTAGCAGAGCTAACCCGGCCCAAGCTTGGCCGGTTTACACCTAGTGGTAATATCCCCAACAATAAGGTTTGGGGGGTTTTTAGTTTTATGATTTCTTTTTCATTTAATTTTGTGTTTCCATTTTAATTCTTTTTTGTTTGCTGGTATTTTACGATACTACACATTGTACACGTTATATATATATATATATATATATATATAAATAGAATTTCTAGTAGAACCAATCATGCATATATATATCATCAATGTCTCACAAACCACCATATTAATTAATTCACACATACACACATGTATAGCTATATACAATTTCTCCTACATATGCATGTTGCCTTTGAGCCAGTGGCATTAGCCTAATTGGTGCCTTGAGCACGATGACAATTGGAAGTGGTTTTCATGGGGCGGTAGTGGGTAATAGAATTCTCCTTGGATTTATGACCTGGTCGAGCAAAAATCCCGCTATTTCCTCTTGAAGTGCTTCTACGCTCCGTTTCTAGGAGCTTCTCCGCACCTCTTTGAACTGTTAAGAAGGAGATCAATATGCATGTGTATTAGTTGTGTGACTAGATATCGATAATGGTGTAAAAATTGTGAATAGTGTTCTGACAAGCGTACCCATTCCTGTCTTTGAGATCTGCTCCTTTGGACGCCATAATGCGAATGTTCTCGCAAACGTAGAATGCACACAGATCAGTCCCTCGCTACCGCTTGAGGGCCTTTACGAGAATGGAATTTGATTAGATAATAATTAATCAAGCATGATAATTAAAGAGATGGCAGCTAGCTAGCTAGCTAGTACTACTTAATTACTTACCTTGGGTCGAAACCATTTAAGCTTTCGTTTCCATTCACCGGGCGTGACACTGATGAACCTTGCCCAAGCCCTGCCCGTCGACAAAAAAAAAAAGAATAAAGGGGTTATTAAATAGTTCATATCATGAAATGACGAACTAAATAGGCCGAGATATATAGTTAATAATGATTGAAATTACCTATTGACTATCCCAAACAAGATGTTATAGTCAGTTTTTTCTGAGATTAGTGAGTCCAGTACTTCAACTGTTCCGGCGTCAACTTTAATGATACACAAGACCTAGGGAAATCTGCATGCACACACGTTTGCATGTCTTAATTAAGCGGGCATATGTAAGCAAAAACATGTAGCTAGCTAGCTAGTAGGCAAAAACAGAGAATTTGTAGTACAAGACAGTGTGACTCACTGGAAGTTGTAAGGAAGTAGTATATCTTCATTGTATTTGAGGCGCTTCAAGAACTCTAGCATGTTGTCCTCTACGTTCTTTTGCTGACGTTGATTTATCTTCCATGTGTATTCATTAACGGTGTTTGGGTCAATGAACCCAATGCCAAAGCATCCACCTTTTCTCATTTCATACATCTTCATCCTGCATAATACCACAGAAAAGAATATAGTGAGGATAATTACAGGTAATGATTGATCAAAAGGATCACTACAGCTAGCTTGAGACTTAAATTATAGAAAGAAATCACTTACAAACAATAGCAACTGACGATAGATTTGTCGAGTGCGTCTTGATTGTATAACTGAAGCAGTTCAGTATACTCAACGGACACAGCTTTCTCATGGAAGTAATGCTCCTCCTTGACATTCACCATGAGGGACAATCAATCTGAAATCTTGGTAATGTTCATGCACCATTGATGCAATTCATACATTCTCGTTGGGAGGTTCTTGACCTTGTCTGGCTCGACCAAAGGTTGGCCCCGGACATATTTCCGTTTTATTTCATCCTCTCTAAGCAAAGGCATGGGCTCGATCTCGAGGAGTTGTCCAATGTGATGTTGAGAACTTCAGCCTGCATTATATGCTCCTCCGTTATTACCACATTGCCCACCTCGAACGTGTAATCTGTTTGCCCACAATAATATTGGCGCAGCGATCGTCACCTATTGTTGGCACAACAAGCGAGGGGATCGATTGCGCCGCCTGTTCTCCTAGCTGGGGAATGGTTTTCCCGCATTTTTTGGCAGCTGCTTCTTGTTTGCTCGATCCCGATGTAGACGTGCTCGCCTCCCTTTGTAGACGTGCTCGATTTAACTTCCTGATGAGGCGCTCATAGTCTGTGTCAACAGGCTTGGGAGCTGGTGGTTGAGCCATACGAATGAAGTGGTCAATCGTTTCCTCAGGCACTTTCTCCCTTGGCGGCGGTGGCGGTTTTGGTGCAAAATGGGCTTCCACCTCGGCCTTTGATATGGCTGTGATTTCCTCCTCGGACCTGTCATAAGACCTCTGCGGAAGAGGCGTGAGGCTTGGACCATATTTATATCGCTTGCCTCCTCCTGTACTTCCTGTACCACCTCGACTCAGATCGCCACGCACCATAGCTGCGGGTGTCTCTTCTGCGATTGCCGAGGCGGCGGAGGCGGCCGACGGGCTGAGTTGGACGAGGAGGAGTGGCCTGAGGTTGTGCCGGACTTGGAGGAGGAGGGACGCCCTGACGCTGTGGCGGACTTGGAGGAGGAGGATTGTCGACACTTTGCCATACTTGGAGGAGGAGGAGTGGCGACACTTTGCGGACTTGGTGGACTTGCAGGAGCGGAGTCTCGCTGACTCGGTGGCGGACTTCGACGAGGACTCGGCCGACGCGGTGTCGGTGGCCTTGAAGGTGATGCAATCCTTTTTCCATAGGATGATACGATGTTTGGCCTCTCGAGAAAGCGCCGCCACCTCCAAAGAATGTCAAGTTGTAGCTCCGAATATGGTGGGTCCACCACCTCATCAACCAAGACACGAGCATAGCCCGCTGGAATCGCGTTGCAATGGAAGGTTGCCTCGGGGGGGATTTGTAAAAGCAAAGCCGTCCGCCACCTTCATGGATATGTTCTTCGTTTTGACGTGTAGCTCGCAGTTAGTGTTCTCCATGATGTCATCCACGGGGTATCTACCCAGCATTGCATCATCCGGGACGGAACCCACGCTGCTTCTTGGCATGGATGGGCCAGTGCTATCCAATGTTGGATCATCCGCTAGCAGCTGCAGCTGCTGAGACCCCCTTTGATGGGTAAGTGAGTCGATCTGCTCCTGCTGCCGCTGGAATTTGACTGCCAATTCCGCTTGACTTGCTTCTAGGCCTTGAAGGCGTTCATAGTCCCGCTTCCTCTGCTCCTCCTCCATCTTCCTCTTCTTCTCCTCCGCAATCTTCTTTCTCGCACGGGTTCTGTAGTCAGTGTTCCATTCTGAAAACCCCTCATACCACGGAATAGCGCCCTTGCCTCTGTTCTTCCCGGTGTTCAGATTTCCTGGCACGCGAAGCTCGTCGTTCTCTTTGTTGGGCTGGAACACCCCCGATCGTGCCTCTTCTATTGCAACAAGTATCGCATCGTCGGCTCCCTTCAGACTTGCCCTCGTCGAAACATTGCCTGTCTCCGGGTCCAACACCCCCCCATGCGCATAGAACCAAGTCCTGACCCTGGGGGGCCAGCTCTTAGTAACCGGAGTGACACCTGCATCCTCCATCTCTTTCTCAGACTTATCCCACTTAGGCATTGCCACCGCATAGCCACCTGGCCCAGCTTATGGAACTTATCCTTTTTTTCGGCATTCTTCTTGTTTATTCTCGACCGTTCCTTAGCTAAATCCGAATCCTTGAATTTCACGAAATCGTCCCAATGAGCACGTT
Organism: Aegilops speltoides; assembly: GCA_021437245.1. Classification (NCBI taxonomy): domain Eukaryota; kingdom Viridiplantae; phylum Streptophyta; class Magnoliopsida; order Poales; family Poaceae; genus Aegilops; species Aegilops speltoides. Next base: position 95,146,361 of record CM038147.1, read on the forward strand.
GGTTCTCTAGTGTTCCCTTGAATACTGGATTCTTCCTTCCTCCCTTGACGTACTTCTTCCATTCACGATTCTTGTGGTTCTTGAATGCAATCGCCATCATCCTAAGAGCAGCCTCCTTGACTTTCTGCACATCTGCTTCTGTGAAATGATCTGGTAGGGTGAAATGTTCCATGAGAGTATCCCAAAGCAGATCTTTTGATTCTTGTCGACAAAAGTAACATCCGGACGTGGCTTTGCTGGCTCTCTCCATTCTTGAAGTTTGATCGAGTTGGTCCTTCACAAGAACTCCGTGACCGACGAACGAACTTGTCCGCAATCTTCTTAGGCGCTAATGGTTTGCCAGTAGGGCTGCATGCCTCGATATTGTACTTTACGCCCTGCTTCAACTTTTTGTTCGGGCCTCGTTTCGTCATTTTGCCTGAAGATTTGCTCGATCCGGATGGCTGAAAGAACAATGATCGATTCGTTAATATATCTTCAAGTCATTTAAGAAATGTGATGATCACCAGATGCCTGCTTATATAAATATATATACCTCGCCGGTCTTTGTTGTTTCAGGATCAACATGTTCTTCGTCATCGTCATAATCGTAGTTCATGACTTCATCAATTTGGTCGTCGCGATCGAATATCATATCACCCTCTCCGGTGTTGTTTAGAAATTCGGAGCTGTCATAATCTTCTTCATTCTGATCATCATCGGCCCGCGATCATATCGAACATGGTGCATTCTCCCTCTCTGTCGGTATTGTCTGCCATAGCTTTTATTTAACTAATCCAAAAGAAATATAAAACAATTTAGTATTCAAATTACATCGTCTCGAATAATAGATATAATCTCGAATACATCGTCTAGAATAATAGATATAATCTCGAATACATCGTCTAGAATAATAGATATAATCTCGAATACATCGTCTCGAATAATATATAATATTGAATAGTACATCACTGGCTATTAGCTAATAAAGATCGAATACTACAGAAGAATCTAGGACACTTGCGGTTCCTCCGGCGCGGGCGATGGACACCCAAAGAGAAGGAACCCTCACAGGATGATAGCTGAAGTGAGATCCCCGATGAAACTGCCAGGTATTGGAGAACCTGCCGCCCTCTAACGCAACCATGTAGCGATGGACGTGCTCATCCTCCTCCCTGACACGGCGACGTACCACATCCGGCGGGGCGGGTCCTCCGCACCAAATCGCCCACGCGAACGCCACCAAATGAGATCAGGGTCGACGACGGGACTCGGGGCCGGGTTCCTCATCAAGCGGCGCGCCCCTCCAAGCAGCACCTCCGAGTGCGAGCCCGGCGGAGCCCAGTCCCGGACATGGGTCGGCTGGACGTCGTCGAGGACGGGTCGACGGCGAGGATGCGGGCCGGGCATCGTCGAGAACAAATACTAGCTATATGCCCGCAAAAAGTAACATTTTTTAATGATTGGATTTTGATAACTAAAATTTCTAACATTTCTATATAACACTAATTATGCTAATCTAAATAATCTAAATAACACTAAAATTTCTAACATTTCTAACATTTCTATATAACACTACTTTCTAACATTTCTATATACCACTAATTTCTAACTGATTAAACACTAATTATATCCATCTAACATGCATTCATACATATATAATAATGAAAAAATAATAATCTAAATAATCTAAAATAATTAAACATACAAAATACGTGTGTGTGTGTGTGTGCGTACTAATTAAACACTAATTATCTAAACTAATTAAACATACAAAATAATAATCTAAATAATCTAAACTAATTAAAGACTAATTATATCCATCTAACATGCACGCTTGTGTTTGTGTGTACGGGCTCGGGGAGGGGCGGCGCCCATGGTGGCCGCCGGGGGCGAGGGAGAGGGGTTAGAGGGGGAGAGCTCACAGCAGGCGACGGCGACGGCGAGGCGACGGCCGGGGCGGCGACGACGGGGACGGCGCGACGGGACGGGGATGCGCGACGGGGACGGGCCCGGGGCGGCGACGGAGACGAGGGCGGCGACGGGGACGGGGGCGGCGACGGGGACGGGGGCGGCGACGGAGACGAGCGGCGACGGAGACGATCGAGGGCGGCGGCGACGGCGACGGAGACGGAAACAGAGGAACGAACAGAGAGGGAAAACGAAATTTTCGCACTCTAGTATATATAGAGGGCACCTTCAGTACCGGTGGGAGCCACCAACGGTACTAAAGGCCTGTTTTGCCAGCCAAGCGGCGGAAGCGACCCCTTTAGTACCGGTGGTGGCACAAACCGGTACTAAAGGCCCCCTTTAGTACCGGTTTGTGCCACGACCGGTACTAAAGAAGTCTTGTTGCTTGCCAAGCAGTGCGTGCGGCAAGTTTTGTCCCACCTCGCTACTCGAGGGGCTACCGCACTGGTTTATAAGCCACAGTGCGGTAGCTCTCTCGAGCTCCTCTCCTAACCAGGCCTACTGGGCCTACGTGTCCTCTTCGCCTAGTGGGCCTACTCGGCCTTCGCGAGCCTGCATCCTGGCCCAACGAAAGGTTGTGTCGCTAGTCATATGCAGGCCGCTTTGGCCCAGTAGGCAGGCTTTTTTTTCCTAATTTTTTTCGCTTTATTTTTTTGTTTTATTTATTTTTGAGTTGTTTTTTTGCTGTATTTAGAGTTTCTTTGTGAATATTTTTGCTTTAGGTACAAAAAATTACAAACTTTCTATTAGTGTCGGTAGATTTCAAATTTGAATAGTTTAAATTTTGAATTATTTGAAATTTGTGTGAATCACTAGTTTGTGAATAACTTAACTTTCAAAAAAGTTTTTTCAGTGATTCTTTTTTCTTATGTTTAATATTAGTGTGTTTTATCATTAGATTCAATTTAGTAATGCTTAGGTTATTTAAAAATGTAATGTCTTTGTAACAGTTCAGTTTTTGTCAGAAACTGTGATACTTCGAAAGAGATTGTCCATTTTGTACACGAAATGCATCCAGTTTTTGCCGTAACCCTCTCTACTTTGTTGCACATGCTATTTGTATGAAATTATGATACCATGCCAACTTTCAACCTTTTCTGAGTTCATTTGAATTGCTTTTCAATTTCAGGGTCATTTAGCTGGAAAAAAAATCAGTAAATGCATGAAAAGAATTTGTTTGCACATAAAATTTCTTCGCTTCAAATGCCAAAACACATAACTACCCTAACTATTACAGACATTCCCTCCTGGGTGTGAAACACGAAGAAAGTGATGATAGTGAAGCCGATCACATCCTGATCTTTGGGTGTGAAACTTTTTCTTCGCGTGTGTCCCTTTGCGCCAGTAACCATGGAAAATCTTCATCATTTAACGGGATGCTCGGGTCAATAGTCACCGTGAATGGAGCAATTTCATCAAACTTTTCATAATCTTCGACTTGTCTGTCTTGTCATCCACTCCCACGATGTTTCTCTTCCCGTAAAGAACTATGTGCCGCTTTGGCTCATCGACGATGCATTCGCTTCCTTATCTTTTTCTTTTCTTGGCTTGGTAGACATGTCCTTCACATAGAAAACCTGTGCCACATCATTGGCTAGGACGAATGGTTCGTCGCAGACACGCAAGATTGTTGAGATCCATTGTTGTTATTCCGCATCGCGGGTTTTCCGTTACCCGCCTCGTGTCATATTGACCCATTTGCACCAAACAAAGGGACCTTTAAACCACGCCGGTAGTCAAGTTGCCATATGTCCCGTATATAACCATAATATGTTTCCTTTCCCATCTTGGTTTCGTGATCAAAGCGACACCACTGTTTTGGTTGGTGCTCTTCTTATCTTGGGCGATCGTAAAATGTATTACCATTTATCTCGCACTTTGAAAGTCATTATATTCAAGATGGTAGCGGGACAACAAGTACATGTCATCTTCAATAGAGGTGTCATGCATGGTGCGTTCCGCAACCAGTTGGTGAAACTCCTGGTTTGTTCACGTGTAATCCAGTCATCAAACCGCCCGGTGTTTGGAGCGTAGCAAATTCTTGTGTTCATCCATATACGGAGCCACCAAGGTGGAATTCGTAGAACTGTAGTGTGCTTGGTGAGAGAATGTCCGTCCATACATATTATTTGTTCCTCCTAGCTTGCCTTTTCCATCCAGTTTGCCCTTATGCCGCGATTCAGAACACCAATTGGCTTAAGGTCGAATAAAGTCAATACAAAACTCAATGACCTCCTCATTTTGATGGCCCTTGGAGATGCTTCCTTCGGCCTAGCACGGTTATGAACATATTTCTTTAAGACTCCATGAACCTCTCAAAGGGAACATATTGTGTAGAAATACAGGACCCAAAACGTTAATCTCTTCAAGATAGGTGAACTAGGACGTGCGTCATGATGTTGAAGAAGGATGGTGGGAACACCAACTCAAACCGACAAGACATTGCACCAAATCATTACAGAACCTTGGTATGATTTCGGATCGACTACCTTCTGAGAGATTGCATTGAGAAATGCACATAGCTTCACAATGGCTAATGGAACGTTTTCCGGTAGAAGCCCCCTCAATGCAACCGGAAGCAGTTGCGTCATAATCACGTGGCAGTCATGAGACTTTAGGTTCTAGAACTTTTTCTCTACCATGTTTATTATTCCCTTTATATTCGACGAGAAGCCAGACGGTACCTTAATTCTGAGCAGGCATTCAAAGAAGATTTCCTTCTCTTCTTTGGTAAGAGCGTAGCTTGCATGACCCTGATGTATGCCGTCTTCTCCGTGCATACGTTGCTGGTCCTCCCGTGCCTTAGGTGTATCTTTTGTCTTTCCATACACGCCCAAGAAGCCAAGCAGGGTCACGCAAAGATTCTTCGTCACGTGCATCACGTCGATTGCGGAGCGGACCTCTAGGTCTTTCCAATATGGCAGGTCCCAAAATATAGATTTCTTCTTCCACATGGGTGCGCGTCCGTCAGTGTCCTTCCGAACAGGTTGTCCGCCAGGACCCTTTTCAAATATCACCTTCAAATCCTTGACCATATCATGTACATCAGCACCAGTACGGTGGCGAGGCTTCATCCGGTGATCCGCCTCACCTTTGAAATGCTTGCCTTTCTTTCTTACGGGATGCCTGCTCGGAAGAAATCGACGATGTCCCAGGTACACATTCTTCTTACAACTATTCAAATATATATCGTCGGTACCATCCAAACAGGCGTGCATCCACGGTATGCCTTGTTTGTCCGTCACCGAAGGTTACCGAGAGCAGGCCAATCATTGATGGTCACGAACAACAACGCCTTTAGGTCAAATTCTTCCCCATGTGCTCATCCCACGACGCATAACTGTTCCATTCCACGCTTGTAAGAGTTCTTCAACTAATGGCCTTAGGTACACATCAATGTCGTTGCCGGGTTGCTTAGGGCCTTGGATGAACACCGCATCATAATGAACTTCCGCTTCATGCACAACCAAGGAGGAAGGTTATACAAACATAGAGTCATAGGCCAGGTGCTATGGTTGCTGCTCTGCTCTCCAAAAGGATTAATGCCATCCGCGCTTAGACCAAACCATACGCTCCTTGCGCCATCGCAAACTCCTTCCGTACTTTCTTTCGATTTTTCTCTAGTGCGACCCGTCACCGGTACTCTCAACTTTCCGTCTTTCTTACGGTCTTCTTCGTGCCATCGTGACGCTTTGGCATGCTCTTTGTTTTGGAACAACGTTTCAACCGTGGTATTATAGGAGAATACCACATCACCTTGGCATGAATCTTCTTCATGGGCGCCGCCCTCGACATCACCGAGCTCATCCCGGCTGATCTTATAGCGCATGCACCACATACCGGCAAGCGTTCAAATCCTCGTACTCACCGCAGTAGAGGATGCAATCATTAGGGCATGCATGTATCTTCGCACCTCTAACCCTAGAGGGCGACATCCTTCTTTGCTTTGTACGTACTCTCGGGCAATTCGTTGTCCTTTGGAAGCATATCCTTTATCATTACCAAAGAACTTTCCAAATCCTTGTCGATACACCATTCTTTGCCTTCCATTGCAGCAATTCGATTGTGGTGCCCAACTTTTCTTGTCACCTATGCAATTCGGGTACAACAATTTTTGTGATCCTCTAACATGCGCTGCAACTTCTTCTTCTCCAAATCACTTGCTAGTTTCTCTTTGCATCGGCAATGGCCCGACCTAGATCATCAACGGGCTCATCGATGCCTCTTCTTCACTTCTTTCCGCATTTCGGCTCAGCTTCTTCCCGCATTACCGCTCAGCTTCTTCCCCATTGTTGTATCATCGTATTCAGGGAACCCATGGCCGGGATAGCGTCGTCGTCCTCTTCTTCTTCATTGTCTTCCATCATAACCCCTCTTTCTCCGTGCTTGGTCCAAACATTATAGTGGGGCATGAAACCGACTCAAGCAGTGGACGGAATGGTTCTTGACGAGAGTAATTGTGACCATTCTTACAGCCAGCACATGGACAAGGCATAAAACCATCCGCCCGCTTGTTTGCCTCGGCCAAGCGAGAATAGTATGCACGCCTCAACGAACCGGGAGAGCATCGGTCATCGTGACATCCATTGCCGCTCATCTTCATTACATAACTCGAATAGACCAAATTAATACAAGTTCATACATAAAGTTCATACAACACTTAAATGCAACAAACAAATAACTCTCTAGCTAAAGCATTTAAATGCAACAACAAATGCGATCAAGATCACAACTAAGGTAACAATTGATCCAACAAAGATAATGATACCAAGCCTCACTATCGATGTCATATATTCTAATCTTTCTAATCTTCAAGCGCATTTTCTCCATCTTGATCTTGTGATCATCGATTTACATCGGCAACATGCAACTCCAATTCCATCTTCTCCCCCTCAATTCTTTTCAATTTTTCTTTCAAGTACTCGTTTTCTCTTTCAACTAAATTTAACCTCTCGACAATAGGGTCGGTTGGAATTTCCGGTTCACATACCTCCTAGATAAAAATATCTATATCAACTTGATGGGCATAATTTGTCATAAACACGAAATGCAACAAATAGTTTTAAAAGAGAATATACCACATCTGAATCATAACAAGGACGAGGGCCGATGGGGACAGATATCAAAACCATGGCACTATGTATAACAAACAACATACGGGTAAGATAATTATACGAGTAACTATATATCCAAATCACACAAACATCAATTTTTTATATAAAATTTCATGAACAAGAGGCTCACCACGAGGTGGTGCCGGCGACGGGACAGTGCGGGCGATCGACGGTGGTTACGACGGAGATTCAGAAGGCACTAAGTAAACCACACCTACATATGCAAACTAAGTGTTATTTTTGACCTCAAATTGCATATAAATCAAATACTAGCACATATATATATTTCCTCCCAAATTACTAAACTCACAAATTAATAACTATGTAAAGCAATGCAAGAGCTAATCTAGCAATGAGAGATGAAAGGACAAAGTTGCTAACCTTTGTGATCACTTGAATGGATGGGGGCCTTCAAATCTTGACAAATTTTGGGCAAAATGTGTGATGAGCTCGAGGGGAAGAGGAAGAACGGAGAGGAGAGGAGAGGGGAAAGGGGGAAGAACAGAGCAAGCTGGACGAAGGGTTTATATGCAGAAGGACCTATAGTACCGGTTCGTGGCACGAACCGGTACTAAAGGTGCTGGAGGGGGCCCAGACTGACAACATCCTGCCACCACCCTCATTAGTACCGGTTCGGCACGAACCGGTGCTAAAGGTTAGCCACGAACCGGTACTAATGAGAGCGGCCCGGCTAGCCGTTGGAACCGGCACTAATGTATACATTTGTGCCGGCTCTAATACAAACCGGCACTAATGTGCTTCACGTTTGACCCTTTTTCTACTAGTGTCCCTTGCCACTAAACAACAAAGAGATCTTGAAAAAGTTCAAAACATGCTTGATGAAAGCGATGATATGTTGGGTGAGGAATTGAATCGAACTAAGAATCTGACTGATAATCTTCAGAGACTTCAGTCTAGGTTTGACAACCTTCAAAATCATCATAACACTCTCCTAACTGATCATGAGAAGCTTTGTTATGAATTTCTTCAGAGAAAACAAGATCTTGAGAAGTTAAAAGTGAGTTATGAAGATCTTCAGAAGGAAAACGATTCATTGCTTGCTCAACAGATCAGTTCCGCTCAGGAAGAATTTATTCCACCATGTCTGAAATGCATTGAGTGTGAATCTGCTAATTCTTCACCTGAATGTTCAAATGCTTCTATTGCTGCAAATTGTTCATTTATCTCTTAGGTCACAAATCTATCTATCTATTATATAATTAAAACAGAAGTCAAATAAGACATGACGTTCGTCCACATATGATAATATTATTTGCACCGTTTGATCAAAAAAATAACGTCTGAGAATTAGTAGTTTTTACGTAACATGTTAACATGTAAAAACCAATATATTGGACTAGGATGTTGTCACATGTACGGAGACATGCAGGCATCCGATGCCTAATTGGACTAGGCTACCAAGAGTCATCACGTAAAAAAACCTAGAAAGAGATCCAACTAAAAAAAACCTAGAAAGAGTCATTACCATGTACGTGCACACATATGACTTGGCTAGAAAGAGTCATTATCACGTATGTGCACACATATGCCTTGGCTAGCAAGAGCCATCATGTCAGATTAACATATCTAACCCATTGATTGAAAATTTTAACAGACTAGATTTATAAACCCATTTACATAACTATGGTGCGACCAATTACACATATAGATATACATAGACACGATCAATTCGTTTCTTCATTCATGTAAATATACAGGGCGTATAGCTAAATACAGCCGGCTTGGTAAAGAATTCCAGAAAGCACATGTACTACATGCACTAATTACCATCCTAATCCAACACTTACCAAAATATTAATTCTGTCTGGCCGGATTGGACATAATCGGTCGGGGTGAAAGATTTCTTTCTCACAAGCCGAACGAGACTGCATTTTTTTCCTACGACCTGGCAGGACGGGGTGCACATAAATGTCAAGCTCACCCCCAGAACTCCTATTAGTTGCATCTATGCATCATTAAGCCACTAAATCATGCACATGCATGTCAACCTCACCATCTAAATGTTATGAGTTCCATATACTCTGCACGGCACACATGCATAGTTACTGACTGTACTGTGAACACACAGACACACACAAAAAAAAGCCCGGTACATTAGGAGACAAAAAAATTATTATGTAAAATTCAGCATCAATTCTTTTTATGCAAACTGCTCCTTGCCATAATGCTTTATTTGCACCTTAAGTTCCAGAAGACATCCATAACTACTTAATCAGGACTACATCTATCTATTATATTATTTTGATAGTTTGGAATTGCTTATCACGTTATAGCTCGCATACAAAATAGAAAAGGAGGTCAAAAGTACGGCTGTGATTTATCTCTCACGTTTGAGCAAAAGCGATGAGTTAAAGGTCCATCAATGCAAAAAAAAAAAAAACAGTTCATGTCTAATACGGCTATGCACCTGTTGGAAAAAAGGGTAGAGTCCATATCTAATACGGCTATGTACCTGTCATGTGTCATGTTTTTTTTTGAAAAAGTATGTTTGCCATTTGCTGGAAGGAAGTACGTACAGTGTACCAGTCAAAAAAAAAGGTACATATAGTATACATCTCCCACGTTGTTTTAGCATAGGCGATGAGTTAAGAGTCCAGCGATGGAAAAAAAGAACAAATTCTACGTCCATGAATCCATCACATGCATGACCAAAGACATAAAACAATTGATATATTTTTTGTAAGAACACGCACAAGGAAGCTCATTGGTTTCTGGCAAGAACACGCACTATCACAACTGATTGGTCACCGGCAAGAATACGCATGGCATATGGCTGATCGATTTCCGGCTACACTTTTTTTTAACTTGTGCAAGCTGAGAACCACACACATCCATTGCCCCATATGGCATCTATTCAAAGGCTCGACTAAAATAGACATGAGCATTTTGCGCATGCGTACACGTCTGGACTCCTGGCCACAATCACGAGTAGAACAATATAGATAGTGACGATGCCAAATGTGGCACTAGAGGAACATATACATTGACGTGGATAATGCTCACACGCCCGTTGTCCAGTGAATAGTAGACACCGACATATTAGATCACTGAAAAATGTCGGAGATGCCATGACGGACAGATGGAAGGCATGGCAAGTTCGCCATCATCTTACTGCACGTACTCTACGTCTGTTAGATGCCTTCATCCCAATATGTTTGATAAATCAAAGTTCGTAGGTACACTGTAAATAAAAAATTATCAACATGGCATCCCCCGCCAGAAAAAAACTTTGGCTTACAACAAGTTGAGTGAGGTGACTATATGGTTAATGTGAAAGTAATGCAAATGAGATACCACAAAAAAAGGTCATTGAGAAGAGAAGATTAAGTGTTTATTTATGATATATGCATAATGTTCTATTCTATATAACAAGGTTATGGAAAGAAAAATATACATGGACCATCCAATTAAAAATAAATGTTCCCATGGAAAAACATTTAAAGGAAAATCTAATATAAAATAGATGTAAGGCCAAAAAAAACATAGAGTCTACCAGTGTGTATGTTAAAGTGATATTCCTATTCTTGATACTCCATCCCAGAAAACAGTGTTATAGACTAGAGAAAAATTAGTGTAAAATATACAAAATAGTGTTTAATATACAAAATAGTCTAGCTATAACGAGGTCATAAAAAAATGGACCATGTAATAAAAAATAAATGGTCCCATGGAAAAACAACTAAAGTCAAATCTAATACCAAAAGAGATGTAAGGCAAAAAGTATGTGAAGAGTCTAGCTGTGCATAAAATATTGTATGTCCAAGACATATTCCTATTCTTGATACTCCATGTCACATAGGGTTATTTAACATAGGTAGGGGACAGATCTAAGTCAAAGTAATCCCCCTTTGAAACGGTTTATATTCCCCTTAGATCGAGCATAATACAAGTAACCAGTAAGAGCATAGAGACCCATCTTATGTTCTTTTTATAAACAAAAACTACAATGGACTAAGTATGCTCATCTCAAAATAAGTATGCAGCTGAGAAATCCATCATCGCTAAGTCGCAAAGGGAGGTGATACAAATGAAAAAAAAATTCTTTTAATATGTTTAACAAACACACACACCTTTTGAGAAACATCAAGTGCATAACCTAGCCGCGCAAATGCGCGGGTCACCCCGCTAGTTCCTCATATGAGAATACCACATGTATCATTGACAATAATGCAGGGTTGAAGAATTGTTTGTGACAGGCATATACAAAAGCCTCAAAGGGCATCAGACTCTTTGTGATGTGCTTAAAAAGCAGATCTTGATCATAAACCCTAGGAAAGAGGGTATTGCCTTTGAGAGGAAACTCAATGTTGATGGGACCTACTGGAAACCTGAGAAGTATCCCAAAACCTCATTGGTTGCTGCGAAAGGACCTCCTGTAGATCCATGCACTCTATCTGGCTTTACTTGTGATTATTCATATTCCTTTGATGAGTCATTTGACTCCAACTATAAATTGTTCAAGAATCAGAATGGTGAAGTATTTGCTCGATATGTTGGAACTAACTGCAGGAACGGTCCCCCTATGAAGAAAATCTGGGTTCCCAATAGGTGCCTTGAAAATCTTCAGGTGAATGTCATCATGACACCACATGTGAAGAAAAGGAACCCCAGATCAAATTCTTCATATGGACCAAATTCTTCATCTGGATCAAATTCCTCACGTGGATCAAAATCCTCATATGAACATCATCGTGCTAACCCTTCTGTTTCGCAGTGAAAGTCTAAAGGCTATGAATATGTGCATTATTCTTCAAACCATTATGTTCATAAGTCCTTGAAGAATTTCTCTGCTTATTCATATGCTTATCCTAACCACTCTTCTATGAAACGAGGTGCACTGCCTTCAATGCCATCTTTTTCTTATGGAGCTCGCAGAATGGTAAACTCTTTGCCACCCCTCCAGATGTGGGTGGTGAAGAAAAAGAACTAATCTCTTATGCAGGGTCAAGTCTCCACACGAACTTAATCGTATGAAGAATTTGCTGGAGACCTGAATGTGCTTGAATGGACGCAAGCTAATCATGAAGAAATGAATCACTCATTTCTCTTGTCCTCATATTGCTATATCTGTTACCGTTGATGAAATTGATACCATATTCTTCACTAATGAAGTATATGGGTTCGTAAGGTGCACTAATTCATCTGCTGGATGAACAACCCAAAGCTACTGAGTGGGTACTTGACAGTGGATGTACAAATCACATGACCGATGACAGGAACTTATTGGTGGACACTGATTTGTCTCCATCTCATCTGAAGCATATCACCTATGCTGACAAAGGCAAAAGCAAGGTATTGGGTCTAGGTAAGTTTGCAATCTCAAAGGATAGACACATGGGCAAAGTCATGGTTGTCGAGTCCTTAGGATTCAACCTCATTTCTGTTTCCATGCTTTGTGATCTTGATATGGTTGTCGTCTTTGGTAAATATTGTTGCATTGTGCTAATGGAATCTGACAATTCCAAAGTCTTCGAAGGCTTTAGGAAAGGAGACTTGTATATTGTTGAGTTCTCTGCAGGACCACAGCCTGCCACATGTCTACTTGCAAAAGCTTCAGAATGCTGGCTATGGCATCGACGACTTGGTCATGCTGGGATGAGGAACTTGCATACACTCGTGAAGAAGAAGCATGTCATTAGCATCGAGGGTGTCAAATTCCTAAAAGATCATCTTTGTGGGGCTTGTGAGGCTGGAAAGATAACCAGAGCCAAGCATCCCTCGAAGACTATCATGACCACTTCTCGTCCCTTTGAATTACTTCATATGGATCTCTTTGGCCCTACTCATTATGCCACATTCTCTAGTGCTGCATCATTATATGGCTTTGTCATAGTTGATGATTATTCTCATTATACATGGGTGCATGTCATCACTTACAAAAATAAAGTGCAGGAAGTCTTCAGACGATTTTCCTCAAGAGCTTCTACTAACTTCGGTGTGAAGATCAAGCATATCAGGAGTGATAATGGAACTGAGTTCAAGAACACTGGTCTCGATGAATATCTTGATATACTTGGTATTCCTCACGAGTTATCTGCTCCCTATACTCCTCAGCAGAATGGCATCATGGAGTGCAAGAACAGAACTCTTGTTGAGATGGCTTGCACCATGCTTGATGAATACAAGACACCATAGCGCTTTTGGCCTGAAGCTATTGATACTGCATGCCACATCATCAACAGAGTATATCTTCACAAATTCCTCAAAAAGACCTCATATGAACTCCTCACTAACAAGAAACCCAATGTAAGTTATTTCAAAGTCTTTGGTGCTAAATGCTGGATTAGAGATCCTCACCATCACTCTAAATTTGCGCCGAAAGCACATGAGGGTTTTATGCTTGGTTACGGAAAGGACTCGCACACCTATAGAGTCTTCAGAATCAATCATCACAAGATTGTTGAAACTATAGATGTGCGGTTCTATGAAACTAATGGCTCGCAAAGAGAGCACCTACCTCCTGTGCTAGATGAAATTTCACCCGAGGAATCCATCAAGCTCAAATCTAGTGAGGATATCATCCCTACTGAAGAATCTGCTGAAGAAGTCATTGCGGATTGTGAAGAAAATCACACTGGTGCTGCTGAAGAAAATGGTCCTGAAGAAATTGCTGGGCCTAAGCAAAGTCGTCAACCTGCACATCCTCGCATTGCAAACGAAGTGCAGACCGAGAAAATCATCAGCGGCATCAACGCACCAGGTCCTCTCACGCGCTCAAAAGCTTCACACTTGTCTAAATTTTGTCGTCATTTTGCGTTTGTCTATCACAGAGCCCACTAAAGTTGACGAAGCATTCATGGAATCTGAAGGGATTCAAGCCATGCAAGATGAATTGCATCAATTCAAGCTCAGCAATGTGTGGGCGCTTGTCAAGTAACCAGACCCACGCAAGCACAACATCATCGGTACCAAATGGATCTACCGCAATAAACAAGATGAAAATGGCCTTGTGGTGAGGAAAAAGGCTCGACTTGTAGCTCAAGGCTACACACAGGTTGAAGAAATTGATTTCGATGAAACTTTTGCACCTATTGCTAGACTTGAAGCTATTCGCATATTGCTTGCTTACTCTAACCATCATAATATCATCTTACATCAAATGGATGTGAAAAGTGCATTCCTCAATGGTAAGCTTGAGGAAGAAGTATATGTTGCTCAAGCACCAGGTTTTAAGGATCCAAAATTTCCAGAACACGTCTACAGACTCAACAAGGCCCTCTATGGCCTCAAGCAAGCACCCCCTGGCATGGTAAGACTCATTGAAGGAATTCCTCATGAAGAAAGGCTTCAAACTCAGTTCACTTGACCCAACTCTTTTCACCAAAGTGTATAATGATGAATTATCCGTGTGCCAAATATATGTTGATGATATTATCTTTGGCTGTACTAACCAATGTTACAGTGACAAATTTGCATGTATGATGAGTGAGGAATATCGAATATCTATGATGGGAGAGTTGAAATTCTTCTTAGGTCTTCAAATTCATCAACAACACAATGGCATATTCATATCTCAAGAGAAATACCTCAAGGATGTGTTGAGGAAATTTGGCATGCAAGATTGCCAAGGCGTCAAAATCCATATGCCCACAAATGGCCATCTATGCACCGATGAAAATGGTAAAGACTTCGATCAAAAGGTACATCGCTCCATGATTGGCTCTTTATTGTACCTATATGCATCTAGGCTGGAAATTATGCTTAGTGTTTGCATGTGTGCCCGATTTCAAGCTACACTGAAGGAATCACACCATAAGGTTGTGAAGCATATTCTTCGATATCTAGCTCACACTCCAACACTTGGATTATGGTATCCCAAGGGCTCTTTCTTTGATATCATTAGATATTCTGACTGACTATGCTGGTGATCGGGTGGACCGCAAGTCAACATCAGGCAGATGTCATTTCCTCGGATGATCCTTGGTATGTTGGATCTCGAAGAAGCAGAACTACGCATCACTCTCTACTGCTGAAGCTGAGTACATTGCTGCTGGATCCTGCCGTGCTCAATTGCTATGGATGAAGCAAACTCTCAAGGACTGTGGCATCAATGTGAAGAATGTGCCACTCTACTACGACAATGAGAGTGCTATCAAGATTGCTCACAACCCAGTTCAGCACTCGAAGACAAAGCACATCCAGATTCGTCATCATTTTCTTCGTGACCATGTGTTGAAGGGCGACATCTCCATCGACCACGCAAATACTGAAGACCAGCTAGCCAATATCTTCACAAAGCCCTTGGATGATAAGAGATTTAGCAATTTGCGGTGTGAGCTAAATATCTTAGAATCTTCGAATGTTCTTTGAAAGGACACACGTCCTAACACTTATGCAAATGTGATGACTTAGATGTGCAACACACGAAGTAACGTTTGTCTTCAATCAATGAAGACTAACCCTCTAAGTGTGAAGAAATTAATGAAGAATTTGATTCTCGGAACACTACGACAATTGTACGCGGTGTCTGAAATCATCATTCTTATACGGTGGGCTACACCACCAACCAAAGTTGAAAATCTTCAATTTGAGTTTTTCTTCATTTATGAAATTCCTCAGTTGTTCAATTTCTTCAAATTTGCATTGTCTTCATTCTTTCCATATATATACACTTGAGTTTTTATGTCCTCTACAATATTCACTTATTGCTAATTCCTCAAGTTACTTTTTCTGCTAAGTGAATGTGATCGGACCCTTTTCCCCTCTATGCTATACTCAACCCAGACTGTTCACAAATTCTTCATGTGCGTTCTATTTGAAACCCATTCGAAATCTTCACTGTGTCCTTGTCAGCTGAAGAATTTGCGAACGTAACATTAAAATTTTCTTATCTGAATTTTCGGCTTGGGCCGCTCAAACCGTTCAACATCCCACGATAAGATCTATCTATTCACCGACGATCTCACATGATCTCCACCACAGTGTACGTGGTGACACATGTCGCTAGGATGAGAAGGGTCAGGGGCACATTCATCCATTTTCCTCGGGCGAGCGGTTTTTTTCACCTCGGCTAACAATACCCCTCACCCTCCTCAGACTGCATTTACCCCGCTCGAACTCACTATCCTCGCTCGAGCTCTGAAGCTCTAGCGCCACCACTACCTTCATCATCGCCGGTGAGGAAGAGCTTCACTGCCTCAACCTCGTCGCCGTCGTACTCGCGCCGGCTGGAGATATCTTCACTCCGCCACCGTCGTAGCCGTCTTCCTCTGCCAAGTTAGGGCGTGGAAGATCTGGACTGATGAACTTCCAATGTAACACTCCCAGTTCATCGTGTTCTTCATCAAGGGTAATTAAAAGTTATTTTTACTGCCCTTATTCATTCTGATGATTTCCATAAAATAATCAAAAGGTGTTTATTCTTCAACTTCCACACTTTAAACACCTCACACAATCATCTGTTATTGATCTGTTTCTCTAAGTGACATTTTTCCTTAGGATTCCTCAATTGTGTGAATTTCATAATCCATACAACTCTGGAACCTAAGTCAAAGAACGCTTAGTGAAATTCTTCAAGACATATCTGGTCAATTTCCTCAAACCTGTTCCATTTTGCAAAAACTTCTGAGAACGCATATGACCTCTCCAAATACTTCGCACCTATACTGTGTTCACAGGTACACATGGCTGCTGCTTAATCACTAGGTTCTCATCAACTTAATTCATTTGCAGCATTCCTCGAAGAAAAGCTGCATACTTCTTCAGAGAACTCAATAATTCAAAATCCTCAGTTGAAGAAAATGGCAGATGGCAAGAGACCCCAGAAGGGAGGGAAGAAACTGGAAGTGAATACTGCTTTTGAAATCCCTGATGACATCTATGCAGGGTATTGCACTCCAGATGAGGCAACTCACATAAAGGAAACGAAGAATGAGCGCAAGGTGCGCATTCAGAAGATTGAACAAAGATGGGCACGGGAATGGAGGGAGTACAGATATGTTACTCCAAAGTACATGAAAAAATTTGCTCGAAACCCTCCTTGCCCAAGACCTCTGTTGGCACCTGGAAAAATTGCTGATCCCACTAGCATCAAGCACGGTGAGGACTATGCTGATGAATGGGCCAAGCGGCAAGCCAAGTTGGCCAAACAGGCCAAAGAACAGTGATGAAATTCAACAAAGACTCAGTTGCTGCCACTGCTGAGGCCTCTACTAGCAAGAGGGCTATGCCTAAGAAGCCTTCTCGGAAACCACATTCCTCAACAATGCCCTCACGGCCAAGCTCATCTATGCCCTCACGGCCTATTCCTCAAGCTGCTCCAGTTCCTCAGGTTGCAAAACCCTCAGCTCCTCCAGCAAAGTCCTCAGCACCTATGCATCTCGCCTCTTGCCAAAGGACCACATGCATCTCAATTGCCTCAGGAGCATTTGCAAGTTCTTAAGCTCCTCCTTAGTCTTCAACATGCCCACTTTGCTGAAGACCAAGGCCACTACTGGAAGAGGCACCACACTGTGTCCTCACAAGAAGCAAGTTGTCTTCAAAGTACCATCAGATGATGATGAAGTTGATGGTGAGGAATTAGCAGAAATCATCAGAGACAGACAGCAAAGGGCCGCTAGAGCCAAGGGCAGTATTGTGCCCCTCATGTTGGATTTGAAGATCCTGGACTTCATTGACCTCTGGCACAAGGACCCAAACACTCCCTTGCCAGAATTGAACCTCACACCTGGTCAAGGTCATATGTTGACGACCTTCATTTCTGAAGAAAAATGGAAATTTGAGAAAGCCAGGTCTATGAAGAAAGCCCAGTACAATAAACAACGCTTTCTGAAGGACAACGTTCTAACGCTATCGCCTGATGATCTTGTCGCTCTGCAATCTGAGATCAAGAAACTCAGTGATGAATTTGACGCCTACAAGGCAGAATGGCTGGGAGCCAAGGTCAGATTCGTCAGAATGGTGAAGGGATTTACACCCAATGTTGCTGCTCCAACACACATTGAAATTCCTTAGGATGAAGCATCTGCACAACCTACTGAAGAACATGCCAGCACCACTGATGAAAATCAGGCTGCTGATGAAACTGAAAGCACCGGGGCTGATGAAGCTATTCCAGCCGCTGAAGAAATTGCTAGGGCAACCTCTAGTGTTGCACCTAAAGAACAAGACAGGACAGCTGAAGCTTCTGACGTTGCACCTGAAGAAACTGAACAAGTCAGGACAACTGCATCAGTTGTGCCTGAAGAAACTGCACAAATTTTTCTCTACCTCCAGCACCAACGCGAACAGCAAGTCCTATTCTTCCTTCTGCATTAGAAGTGAAGAAAACCAAGGCTGTGGAGCGAGCTGCAGTGAAGAAAAGGAAAGCATCTTCTTCCTCAGAGTATTATGCTCCCAAGAAGGCTAAGACTTTGAGCAGCGCATTTGCAAATCCAATAGATGTTGTTCCTCTTTCAAGCATGCCATCAAAGGAAATCATTCCTTTTGGTGAAGATTATGTGATTCCAAGTGAATCTGATGAAGAAGATCCTTCTGGTGCTTCGATACAGCAGATGGATGAAGAATTTTAAGTGGACACTGTCACTTCAACCCCTGTGGTATCATCGCCTATGCCTCAGTTCACAGCTGAAGAGGCAGACATTGAAGAAATTGATGAAGAAGAAGAAGACGTGGACATTGGGTGCACCACTCTAGTGTTGAATGATGACTATTGGGAAAGTCATCACCCCAATTCCCCCATGTTCACCTCACTGCAACAGATTCCTCAGTCCCAGTCCAGACTGAAGAAATTTACACGGGCTCTGATGAACCTCAAGCATCTCTTCTTACCATGACTGAAGAAATTCCAGCCACTAGTGCTGATGATAAAACTGCTGAAGAAAAGGAGACCCAGGCTGCCACTAAAGCAGAAACTGAAATTCCTCAGCCTGCGGCTCCTGAGAGTGTGATTCCTGAGGCAGTGAAGACATTGACTGATATTCCTCAGCCCAAGCCGAAGAATCCGTTCTCCAAGATGCAGAAGTTCAAGGCTGATGACTTCTTTCACGAGCATGTATTCTTCATTGATCACAACCCATATGACTCTCCTCGTCTTCGAAGGAAGCGTTTCTGGACAGCAAGTCAGATGAACTTCTATTCTTCACTGCTATTTGATAAGGACAAGATCTTTGACCATGAGCATATTCCTCATGTGGATATGGAATCGCTGCCTTGCTTCACACCAATCCTCAATGTTCTTCATGACGATGGGTTACTCAACTTCTGCACTAACATATGTGATTGGAATGAAGAGCTAATTCTTCAATTCTATGCGACGCTACACATCACCGGAAATTATGATGATATAAATTCTTGGGTGTTGGACTGGATGACAGAGAACACTCCCTTCAAAGCACCGATGCTACGTCTTGAGCTTGCGTTGGTTTTCCTTGAAGAGGAAAGGGTGATGCAGCAAAGTAGCGTAAGTATTTCCCTCAGTTTTTGAGAACCAAGGTATCGATCCAGTAGGAGGCTCCTCAAAAGTCCCACACACCTACACAAACAAACAAGTACCTCGCAATCAACGCAATAAAGGGGTTGTCAATCCCTTCACGGCCACTTGCGAAAGTGATATCTGATAGAGATAATATGATAAGGTAAATATATTTTTGGTATTTTATGATATAGATTGGAAAAGTAAAGATGCAAATAAAGGTAGATGGTAAACTTATATGATAAAAGATAGACCCGGGGGCCATAGGTTTCACTAGTGGTTTCTCTCAAGATAGCATAAGTATTATGGTGGGTGAACAAATTACTGTCGAGCAATTGATAGAAAAGCGAATAATTATGAGATTATCTAGGCATGATCATGTACATAGGCATCACATCCGTGACAAGTAGACCGACTCCTGCCTGCATCTACTACTATTACTCCACACATCGACCGCTATCCAGCATGCATCTAGAGTATTAAGTTCATAAAGAACAGAGTAACACATTAAGAAAGATGACATGATGCAGAGGGATAAACTCATGCAATATGATATAAACCCCATCTTTTTATCCTTGATGGCAACAATACAATACGTGCCTTGCTGCCCCTGCTGTCACTAGGAAAGGACACCGCAAGATTGAACCCAAAGCTAAGCACTTCTCCCATTGCAAGAAAGATCAATCTAGTAGGCCAAACCAAACTGATAATTCGAAGAGACTTGCAAAGATAACTTAATCACACATAAAATAATTTAGAGGAGATTCAAATATTTCTCATAGATAAACTTGATCATAAACCCACGATTCATCTGATCTCGACAAACACACCACAAAATGAGTTACATCGAACAGATCTCCAAGAAGATCGAGGAGAACTTTGTATTGAGATTCAAAGAGAGAGAAGAAGCTATCTAGCTAATAACTATGGACCCAAAGGTCTATGGTAAACTACTGAGAACTCATAGGAGAGGCCTTGGAGATGATGTAGAGGCCCTCCATGGTCGATTCCCCCTCCGGCGGAGTGCCGGCGAAGGCTCCAAGATGGGATCTCGCGAATACAGAAGGTTGCGGCGGTGGAATTAGGTTTTCGTGGTCTGTTCTGATGTTCTTGGGGTACGTAGGTGTCACGTCCCTAGCTTTGCTATGCACTTGGACTAGCTTGTTGCTGCATCATGTTTAAAATTTCATTTAAACCTGAAATGGGGATGTCCAAACCCTAGTACCAAATGGAATTCAAATAGGTTCAACCTAAAAATATTTTTAGTAAATCCAAATGGCTTTCAAAAATGTTCATCATTTATGGAAAATGCTAGGAACCATAACCAGAGGTGTTGCACATTTTTCCATGACATATTTGGTCACTGAATTAAATCATATGTACCTTGCATTTGGGCATTTAAATGCTAGTAGATATTTTAAATGCTCAAATAATTCTGGAAATAAGTGTGGGCTGTTGGAATTAATCTAAACAGATCCTATGATTATTTTCAGGATTTTTGAAGGTGTCTAACTATTTTTAATAAAGCCACAAACTTACAGAAAATAGAAAAACATAAATAAAAGAGAGAGGGAGAGAGAAGGATTACCTGGCCACCCACCTGTAACCGGCACAGCTCCTATACCGGCCCAGCTGGCAACCCAACCACCACCGCAGCTCCTGTCGTCTTCCTCCTCTGCCAAGAGGGAGAAAGCGGCGTCTTGGCGCGACTGACCACCCGTGGCCACCTCCTGCCTCCCTGTTGGCCTCCCTGGCGCCCCGGAGTCGTCCCCGAGCGCCACGCAGCCCCCCTGGCCCCCTCTCACTCTCTCCCAAACACTCTCCCCCTCCTCTACTCTCTCCCTGCACACGCCCGAGCGGAGCTCGTCGTCGCCGACGCAGTTTGCCACAACCACCATGCTCCCCTCGCCTCGCCGACGCGCCAAGATGCCCCGACTCGTACCCCTCTTCCTCCTCACCAAGACGGAAGGCGCCGGAAGCCCCTGGACGCCGCCAACATCGCTGTTTCCCTCGTCGGCCACCGGAGATTGCCGCCGCCCGTACGTAGCCTTCGACGCCTCCCCGAGCCCACTTCGACAGCCGTCGCAACCACCGTGAGCCACTAACTCTTCTCCCTCCATCCGTTTTTCCTCTCGCACCCCGTAGCCGCCGCGCCACTTGCGCCCGAACGCCGCCGCCCGAGCTTCGCTTCCGACGAGCTCCGCCTCTAAACGCCGCTGCTTGCTCAGGCTGGATCTGGCGAGCTCCAGCTCTCATGGTGCCCTCCGCCGCTCGCTTGGCGCCGGAGAGCGAACCCGAGCCTCCGTCGCTTTGTTGCCAGCAGCGACGAGCCGCCGGCTGGTTAGGCCCTGTTGACCAGGGGTTTGACCTCCCCTGGGTCGCTGACAAGTGGGCCCTAGCCCAGCTAATCCTAGATTAGTTTTTTTAATTAAGTCTAATTAACCCAACTGACATTTTAGTTATTAGTAATTTAACATTAATTAATTTAGGTTAGTTAGTTAGTCACTGACGTGTGGACCCCACACGTCAGGTTTGACCTGGACCCGGTCTGTTGACCTGCTGACGTCACAAAGACGTCATGCTGACGCAGTTAACCTTTTCTGGATTTATTCTTTCTCAGGAAATTCCAGAAAATAGTGCTAACTTCAAAAATTCGTAGAAATTCAACCGTAACTGCAAATCAAATAATTTATATATGAAAAATGATCAGAAAAATCCAATCTATCCATCTGTACTGGTTTCATGCATGTTTAAACAACTTAACCTTGCTGTTTAGTGCAAAACATGATAAGCACTATTTAAATTCATAAGATGAGTTTGGGGTTGAACCATTGGTTCAAAATGACTCAAACCCATCTGGTTTTAGTTGCATTAGCCCAATACACACATTTTGCCATGTCATGATCATGCATCATATTGTGCATTGCATTGATTGTGTTCCGTCTCGTTTGCTGGTGATTGCCCCCTCTCAGTAGACGATGTTCGCCGATGAGTTCGATGACATCGATGAAGAACTATATTATCTTCAGAAGTGCCAGGCAAGCAAAACCCCCTTGTTCATTCAGATACAATCCCACTCTCTCGCTCCTGCTCTATTTTACTGCATTAGGACAACAACGATACAACTGTTACTTGCTGCGGTAGTTGAACCCCTTTATCCTCTGCATGACCTGTCATTGCCACAGTAAATAGATGAAACCCACTAGGATGAGTAGGAGTTGTTTGAGCCCTGATGCGCCTACTCATTCATGCTTGTCGGTCATGCCTGCTATTGCTTAGAGTTGTATTAGGACTGATTCATCGGGGATGAATTGGAGGTGTGTGAACATGTCCTACTGTGTGTGTGCTAAGTGTGTGAACACGATTTGGTAAAGGTAGCGGTGAGAGGCCATGTAGGAGTACATGGTGGGTTGTCTCATTGCAGCCGTCCTCAGGAACTGAGTTCTGTGTTTGTGATCATGAACAGTTACTACCACGCATTGGAATGCTTAAGTGCCCCTCTCGACTTATTAATCAACCTGATCTCTGTCCAGGAGTTGCAACTAGTTTCTGGTGTTTGTAGGTAGTGTTAGTAGTCTACCAAGTGGCACCCGTGCATGTGGGCTTGGGACAGACTAAACCTGATGGCATGGTGTACCAAGTGGCACCCGGATGGTGGGCTTGGGAACCCTGCTCACATCGTTTGGGGCCGTGAGCGACACCCCGGCCGGATCTCCTTGCGGATGCAACCCGAATAGGCGATAAACCTGGACGAGAGACTTGTGTGGTTAGTCAGGTCGTGGCCGACACCCTCGCTGGGCTTCCACTTGAAGGTTGCCGAGTACATGTCATGTAAACGGCGGTAAGTGGTGAGAGCGTGTGTGAAGAAGTACACCCCTGCAGGGTTAATATGATCTATTCAAATAGCCGTGTCCGCGGAAAAGGACTTCTGGGTTGCCTGTACAGTTCATAGACAAGTGAAATTGGATACTCTAAAATGTGCAAGATAAGCGTGAGTGCTATGGATGGCGTTCTCGTAGGGAGACGGGAGCGGATCCATAGTGGTGTATTGACATGGTGAATATATGGACTCGTGTGTGCCACCTCAAAGAGTTACATTGCAGTCGTAGTTCAGGATAGCCACTGAGTCAAAGCTGGCTTGCTGCAGTTAAACCCCACCAACCCTTTGTTGATAATGATGCATATGTAGTTAGTTCTGATGTAAGTCTTGCTGGGTACATTTGTACTCACGTTTGCCTATTTTATGTTTTTGCAGAGACTTCCGTCTCACTAGTAGTTCCGTGTGGACTTCGACATTTAGCTTGTTACCTCAGCTACGATCTTGTGCCCTCGGCAGGATCTGGTAGATAGTCAGGCTTTTCAGCCTTTTTCATTTGTAGATGTCTGTACTCAGACATGTTGAGCTTCCACTTGTGGTTTAACTTGTATGCTCTGAATGTTGGGTCATGAGGCCCATGTTTGTAATATCTCGCTCCTCGGAGCCTATTGAATAAAATACTTGAGTTGTAGAGTCATGTTGTGATGCCATGTTGTATTTGCACATATCGAGCATATTGTGTGTATGTTATTGAAATGCTTGGTATGTGTGGGATTTGACTTTCTAGTTGTTTATCCTTAGTAGCCTCTCTTACTGGGAAATGTCTCCTAGTGCTTCCACTGAGCCATGGTAGCTTGCTACTGCTCCGGAACACTTAGGCTGGCCGGCATGTGTCCTTCTTCGTTCTGGTTCATCCCTTCGGCAAATGTCACGCGATGAATACCGGAGTCCTGTTAGCCCACTACAGCCAGTTCACGGAGTCTCGCTAGCCCAGTGCTACAGACTGGATTCACTTTCGTGATGACCGACACGTTTGATGCTGGGTCATGGATGCTGTCCTCGTAAGTTTGTGCCACTTTGGGTTTACGACTAGCCATGTCAGCCGGGCTCCTTATCATATGGATGCTAGCGACACTATCATATACGTGTGCCAAAAGGTGCAAATGGTCCCGGGCAAAGGTAAGGCGACACCCGTGGGAATACCATGCGTGAGGCCGCAAAGTGATATGAGGTGTTACATGCTAGATCGATGCACGACTAGGGAAAAGGCTAGCAGCAGCGCTGGTTTTAGATGTATCGATGGCGGGTACCGCGCTACTAATCTGGCGCTTCTGACTAACTCATAGCGAGAGCGCGTGCCCACCAGCGCCATTGCTATACAAGTCTAGCAGTAGCGCGGTTGTGGGAAGCTCGCTACCGCTAGTAATGCTAGCGCTCTTTGGCAGGACGCGCTACTGCTATTGCGGCGCTGCTGCTAACTTTTGAACACTCGCTACTGCTAATTTAAGTAGTTTTTTTTGGCATATTTGTTTTGTATTTGAACCGGCTTTGTAGAAGAATCTTTGGCACATAGAAATTTCATCCTGATACACATACAAATGCCTGCGAGACCACAAATGTAATCATAGCATGTACATACAAATAGTCTCTTCATAATCATCATCCAACACAAAGTGATATCTTGTTATCATCTCGAAAATAGCAATACATGCAAGTCTCGAATACTTGCAACTACAACAACGTCATCCATCTAAACAAAGGCATACGCAAGAAGTGCTATCACTATGAGTGAGAGCGGAACCATGCTGATACATGAGGTGGCGATTCTGAGTCCTCTCTCGCTAGCGTGAACCTCAAGTAACTAGCTTCTCCTTCTTATGCCTTTTGAAACCTTTATGGCTGGCGCCCGTGAACCCATTCACTTGCGCCGACACTCATGCCACTCGTTGTACACCCGGAACCTTCCCTTTGTACACGACATAGCATTTCCATCTCGCCATCAAGAAACTAGGTACTGTTAGAGATGCATGTTCATGAAGAGGATGTACAATCATATATATGCAAAAAAATATACTAGAGCAACACCAAAAAAGAAAGGTTAGCAACTAGATGCAACATATACAGTACGCAAATTAATTAACTAGAGGTACGCAGGTCATCATACGCCAACTAACAAAGTAGCGTTACGCAAGTTCGGGAGGGACCGTGGACATCACAAAGTTTCATCGCTACAAAAAGTATACAAGTTCAACCGACACATATCATCATCATCGGCATCATAAATCACTAGAAGTTCCATCCTTCCATATCATCGAGGACGAACCCTAGCTGCTTGAACGGCGTGAGGTCTAGACGTTGCATGCCTATGCGAGTTCGGACATCAGCTCGCGATATAGGGCCGTGGTGGAACATCCCCTTCTCATCGACGACTTCTTTCATGATGATCGTCGCAATATCGCTTTGGATGTGGATATGATCATCATTTCTGCTGTTAATGCGAAGCTTTTGGTGATCCGTGTGAACTGAATCATGAGATGGACGATGTAGAATCCATCCTTCTTGCTTGGTTTTGGGACATGGATGCAGGAGAAGTTAATTTTATGCGCGAAACCCATCTTCTTGTTCCTTTGTTTCCTGATATGCACGTGGCCACCTCTATAGCTGAAGCCTTGGAGAGCATCATCTAGAATATTCATTATGTGGGTGTAGTCCTTTTTCTCGTAGTCTCTTGAAGGGTCAAAATACACGGCGTGGGAGACTTGCGGGTAAAGAACGATAAGGACGGCGCGCCCGTTGTCAAGGGAAAAGACACCTCAAATTATTCCCCATATGAGAGAGAAGGAATGATTGAAATGTAAGAAAGGGTTGTCGGAACTGACTTATTTTGGATGATAAGGCACGAGGACAATTTCCGGTCCTTATTCTGTACCATGAAGTTTTGGAGGTACTCCCTAGCAGTTTCACGCTCAAAGTCGCGAGACTCAAGAAAGACTTCGTGCATGTAGTGCGGATCCGCCACACGATTTGCGAGACTTCTTCACTCTTCACGACGGAGCTCATATGTAGCGCAAAAAGGCGGACGATAGTAAAATCAAGTCGCCTTGTTAGAAACATCTCAAAGATATGGTCAAACCGCAGGAAGAACACCTCCAGCGGGCCGTGTGTCGACGTAGCACTTCCCTCGTGCACACGAGCCGCGTATGTCGGATATCCTGGATCCTTTGAGGCTAGTAGGCTTTTCTCGGTCAAAGCACATGGTCGTGCGATCTCCTGAGATCCCGATAGTGCCTCCAGCGGTTTCGGCGGTAGCATCGGCTCGCCCGTGAGATGGAACATGACCGCACCTTTCACGGGTACACGCTCTTCAGAATGCATCGTCTGGCTGCTGTGTGCTCTAGCTTGTTTGGAGGCAGTTACCTTCCCCGATCTCTTCCTCTCCTTTTTCTTGGGCACACCTTCCAGACCCTTCCTTAACCCCTGCCCAAGTGTTCCCGGGCTAAGCACTGTACGACCCTCGCGCCCGGCTAGTTGAGCCTGTGTTGAGGCGGCATCTTCAGGCGTGTCCTGTGAGGATTTCATGAAGAGAGACTTTTTGCATTCCATGGTACGGCCCTGCCCGGGCATATCATCCATATCCTCATTAGCAAGCTGATAGCCCGATTCGTCATATGGTTGACTCATCATATCTATGTCACAGTCATACGCGTTTGTATTGAGGTAATCCATAGGGTCGACCTCCGTCTCATCATCCATTCTCATTCTCTGGTACATCAGCTAGTACTATTGCACCCCCTTCATCATGTCGTCCGCCGCTCTCACCCGGCACTACTACATGAGCTAGTAATTGCGTAGGTGGGGTGGTGGTCTCCGCACATGCTTGTTGATGTGTGGTAGTTATTGGTGTGCTCTCGGCGGCTCGAGCACGAATAAGATTCTTGCCATAGCAGCACCCAACCCTTGCATCGTCCAATCATGGCGGGGTCTCGTTGTCCGCTCCCACATCTTTGATCGAGGAGGCAAATCCTCGTGCCCGATTTCACACTGGTCAAGCTAACCTGAAGTGCCCAGTGGGATCGGGTGGTTGTGGAATGTGCGTTGAGAGGGTCCATTATCATCCCCTTTCCACGTCCACCTTCGGCCTTTGATCAAGTAGAGTATGGTGCATGGGGTTTCTTTCACTGCAAACACATATGTCGTGGTGTAAAACAACGAAAGGCAACAAAAATGGAATATTATCTATATATATATATATATGTTGGTGCGACATGTAATTACCGTGACGGCGTCGAGCTCAGCCAAAGACAAAGGCCCACCTAGCGCGCCTGAGACTGAGGACGGGCTGCTATGGCGGAGGCGGCTGCGAGGAGGCCCGGTTGCTTGAGCAAGTGATGGTGCGATGGTGTTGTTGTTCATGGAGTTGCTCGCATTTAAACCGGGCATCGAAATCATGTACCGTCTTGTGCGGATTTTCCTTCGCCCGATTGATGATAATGGAACCAAGTTAGTAGCGAAATCATTTCGCAGGCGATTCTGGCTGCATTGACCGCTCTGCTGTAGCAACTCATATTTGTCCTCGGCTGCTTTTTCGCGTCCTCGGCTGCTTTTTTCTCGACCGCAAGCTTCACCTTTGCGTCGATGTCTGCCTGACTAAACTCCTTTTTCTGCTTCTTGGCCTCTGGGCCGTCATTGTAAAACACCTTCCACGTGGCGCTGTCTCTAGTGCTGTGCACACGACCATATTGCGGCCGCTGGTCCAACGGGAATCCCTTAAGTTCGTTCAAGGCCGGTTGAGAGGGTGTCCCACTTGGGCCTCATCGAAGTAGGGCTTTGGCTGCAAGCCGGTGTTGCTTCTCCGAGAGTCTAATCAATTTCCTTGTGATCTTGTCGTGTAAAAACCTTTTCTCCTTGTCCCACTTGTGGCGGGCCCTGATGAAGTCATGCTCCAAGGGGTTGGTGAACTTCGAAGGGTCTAGGAGACCAGCGGCTTCACGTTCGCGTCCTCCTTATCCCATATGGGCCTTTTACCGAGGTAGCCACGGCTTCCGAGGCGATGCTTCCGTGTTCGGGCTGAAGGCTTTTGAATTTGCAGCCTTAGCCTTGGCTGCCTCGGTAGCGCAAGTGTCCTTGAACTTTTGAACTCCTCTTCCGTAAGTGTCGGATTTTCCTCGAGAATCTTGGACGGGGTTCATCAGCCTCAATAGCTCGTTTCACCCTCCCTTTCCGGAGGCCAAATCATTGCTGAACATGCCCATGGCGTGATTGTTAATCTTTTTCATCTTGGATCATCCCACGGTTGTTCTATGTTATCATCCCGGTCGGGAACTTGAATCTCTTGTGCATCTTCGTTAGGAGCAACTGCGTCAAATGTTCTTTACTCCTTAAGTCATAAATCGTTGATGCTCGCGCATTCCGTAGGATGCATCCTACTTGGTTCCCATAGCACTTGCGAGGTTCTTCCGCTCTAACGGCTCAAACTTGCAGTGCCATCTTTGTGATCACAAGTCGTCCAATCCCTAGTTTGTTAGGTTTTCGTATCCTCTGCTTCTTATGCTTCCTCTTTTCGGTATCGGCATCGGGGCGGTACCTTCCCTTGATACCTTCCCGCCGGTACCTTCCCCACGGTCTCGGCGCCGCCATCGATGCCGGCGCCGTCGGTCCGGCGCCGTCGGTGTCGATGTCGGCGTCGGTACCATCATCGAGGTCGACCGCAAACCTTGCTTAGCAATCAAATAGTCGAGGTACTCTTGTTCACCATCATAATCCATCTAAATCGCATCTTGGTGGAAGGCCCGGTTTCTTCGTTGTTCGACATGTTTCCTATGATTAAGTGGCCTCATTTATTTCTAAAAGTATGAATAAATGAGAAATGACGTAAAAAAGAAATCTATGTGCCAAGACTCGATATGCCAACTATGTAGCACAAATCATGCCTTTATTCACGGAAATTTCGGCATGACCTTTGCTAAAAATGGACATATCGGCGCTGAAAATCACCAAACGAAATGAATCAACATTCGGCGTAACATAGGCCACTCGGATCATTTTCCAAACATGACATGTCCAAAACATGACATATGCACATATCACATGTCAGTTCAAATTTCCATATAAATTCAGCTAATTTTGAAACCTAGCTAAATTCATAACTAAATAGGTAACCTAATTAATTAACATGAAGAACCCTAGCAGAGAGGGGGGTTACAGAGAGTGCAGGGCGAGGAGGAGGCGAGGGCCGACGGGTCGGGGCGAGCGACCGGGTCGGGGCGAAGGCCAAGGCTGAGTCGGGGCGAGCGGCTGGGTCGGGGCGAAGCGGTGGTGGGCGGGGCGAGCCGGTGCTGGAGTCGGGGCGAGCGGCTGGGTCGGGGTGAGCAGCGTGGTCGGGGCGAAAAGGCCGGAGTCGGGTCGAGGGCAGGACGGGCGAAGCGCCGGGCGGGTCGGGCGCGGCGGA
Organism: Aegilops speltoides; assembly: GCA_021437245.1. Classification (NCBI taxonomy): domain Eukaryota; kingdom Viridiplantae; phylum Streptophyta; class Magnoliopsida; order Poales; family Poaceae; genus Aegilops; species Aegilops speltoides. Next base: position 95,176,123 of record CM038147.1, read on the forward strand.
GCGACGGGGCGGAGAGAGTGGGGATTTGGGGGGAAATGGCGGGATGAAGCTGGGCGAATGAGAATTTTGGGTTAAGTGGACGTAGCAGTAGCGCGTTATGTCAAAATGCGCTACTACTATGATCTGTAGCTGTAGCGCTTGATGGGAAACACACTACTACTATGGTGCGTAGCGGCAGCGGTTTATAAGAAACACGCTACTACTATGGTGCATGAGCAGCAGCGGTTTTGTGGAAGCAGCTGCTACTCGCCGTCGCTCTTGCCAGTTTTCCTTTTCTTTTCCTTTATTTTATCCCACTTTTATTTCCGAGGCGTGAGCGAAGGGAGGCGATATATATTACATCATTTGGCGGTTAAATATGTATGCAAAATAGGAACATATATATTACACATCATTGGACCCATGCATAATAATGGCTAAGTGTGTATACAAAATAGGAACATATATATTACACATCATTGGACCCATAACATACGTTTCCTCGGTCTTGGCGTTTTCGTTTTGAGTCAGCTTCTTTCCCTTCTTGTTCGTGAAGAATAATTGAGCCCCTCATTGTGACTTTGCCTTTTCCATGGAGTACGATTTTCTTAGGTAATGTAGTATTGATTCTTCTTTTGGCGTATACTTCATCATCATCGTCATCTTCCCTCATTGGGTTGCCGTCTGATCATAGTCTTCCTCGTTGGCGACTCCATCCATTCCAATGATGTTCCTTTTGCCTCTCCTCACGACAACACGGCTGGGATTTGCGGGTCAGTTATGAAGAAGCATTGTGTCACGTGCTTAGCGTGTACCCATGGCTCGTTTTTGTGATAGCGTTCACGGTAGCGCTCTTGGCGTCGGGTATAGTCATGGTAGTGAACATCCGGCTTTCTCTGTCGACATTCTTAGCCCATCGACACGGAACATCGTCGTGTTGTGCAGTCGAGTAGTCAAGCTCCCGGATCTCCTCGACCCTTCCATAAAATCGTTCGGTTGTCTTTGTTGTCGCTGCCGGTCATGCATTCCATCGTCACCCCGAGTTCGATCATCCTTGTCCATATCTTTTGCCTCCGTGTAGAACGTGTATCCGTTGATATCATATGCACGATAGGTTACGAGGTTGGGCGAGGGCCATGTGCTAAGGCGTATATGAGCAATCCGTCCTTAGAGCCCTCCTCCGGGATTAGCAATAATATGCTCTTTGAACCAATGCAGGAAAGTGGAGTTGTGCTCTCTAGTAACCGGCGTCCGTCCTGCATACCCCGGTCACGATACTTCTTTGCGATAATTTCTTTGTGCGATTGCCACGAAAGGATCTACCTCGTCTAGGTGTTGTGGCACTACCAAGTTTGCTCTGTCAAAAGTCGCTGCGTCGATCTGAGTATGCCACGTGCAGTTCCTGCGACCGTTCTGATGACCATCTCCTTGAGCCTCCCATCGTGCTTGTTAACGGGCAAACCAACACTAACACCCGGCGGCTGGTCTGCGCCATATAGAAAATTCTCACGTAAAGAGATGCACTCTTGTGCCAAATAGCCACAGACGATGCTTCCATCCGGACGGGACATATTCTGAAACGAATCCTTTGATGATCCCATTCATCCTCTCAAAGCGGCATCATGTTGTGCAGGAATGACGGCCCAGTCTATTATGTCATCCACAATACGGACACACAGATGCACCATCACGTCGAAGAACGCGGGCGGGAAGTACATCTCAAGCTCATTCAAGATCACAACGATCTCTTCACTGTAGCCTTTGGAGCTGCTTCACACCGATCGACTTTCGAGAGAAGACGTCAAAAAAGTTGCAGAGACCAATAAGCGTGTCACGGACGTGCTTGTCCATTATCCCTCTAAGGGCAACAGGTAGTATCTGCGTCATCATCACATGACAGCCATGAGACTTCATCCGGCTGAACCTTTTCTTGTCCGTGTCTAGATATCTGCTTATCTTGCCACAGTAACCGGAACTAACTTTCACTCCGGTAAGGCACTTAAAGAATTGATAGATCTCAGCCTGACTTAAGGCGAAGCAAGAGGGGGGGCAATAATCTTCTTTCTTTAATTTCTTGCCCTTCTTCTCCCATGCCTCTGTCTCCGTCTCTATCTCATCTGACATTTTACGGGGCGGCATGTGCAGATCTTCCCTGATTTTCAAATCTTGCAAGTCTTTTCTTGCCTTCGGCCCATCCTTGGTCTTATCCGGCATGTTCATCAGTGTTGCGAGCAAGCTCTCAAGGACATTCTTACAGATATGCATTTGATCAAGGCAATGAGGTGTATCGAGTTTGTGCGATACTCAAGTCCCGAACACAGACCTCGTCTTCCATACCTTCAGCAGCGGCTCCGGCGCCTTTCTCATCGTCTTTCGGCGCGGGCACTCATTCCAGTTTTCAACAGCTCATCGATTTGGCACCGCTCCGCTTACGTGGAGGTCCTCGATGCTCAGTGTGACCATTGAATAGATCTCCACGGTTTCTCCACGGGTCGTCTGTTCAAGCCATCTTCAATGCCCCATGTACACGATTTTCCCAGACCGCCATCTTTCCTTGGCGTTAGCTGCTGAGGCGTTGTATCATCCATGCACGCGTGCATCCGCAATATCCATGGAACACGGCCTGCCACATATCCGTAATCGAGATAGTCCTGCCAGATCGCCGTGATCGCGGCTCTCATGTTGAAATACTCACCTTTCTTTGGCGTCCCATGTCTTGGCGGTGTTTTCCATAACGTGTCTAACTCCTCTTGAAGTAGCCCCGGATACAAATTAATATTATTTCCTGGTTGTTTGGCCCTTGAATAAGCATGCTCATGTGAATGTACTTGATTTCATGCACAACCAGGGGAGGTTGTACATCCATACAAACACGGGCCATGTACTATGGTTGGTGTTCTAGTTGCCAAACAGATTCATGCCATCGGTACACGCCACGAGCACGATGTTCCTTGCATCACATTCAAAATACCGATAGAAGCTGTTCAACGCTCTCCTTGGCTTCCATCCTTCACGTGTCTCAGCCGTATCATCTCCATCGTCGGGCTTCTTCCTCTCCGCGTGCAGCGCATTAGCTTTGCTTCCTTGGGATCTACAAAATACCTCGGAGATGGGGAGTGATCGGTAAGTACCATACAACTTTCGGGGACATTTCTTCCGGCCTTCTTGTATCGAGAAGCATTGCACACCGGACAGCTTGTTTTTCGCGTGCTCCTTCCGATAAATTATGCAATCGTTGATGCATGCATGGTATCTAACGTGTGGCGATCAAGAGGGCACACGATCTTCTTGGCCTCATCAACACTAGTAGGACATAGATTACCCGCGGGAAGAACATCCTTTAGGTACTTGAGATGCTCATCGAGGCTAGTGTCGGTCCATTTTTTTTAGCCTTCGTCTTTAGGAGTTGGGCGTGAAACTCAACGGGTCACCTCAGATTGCAACCATCATACAATGGAGTGTTCGAGTCTACCACCAGTTGCTCCAGCTTAGCCTCCTCTCTAGAATCAGCTCTCTCAGTACTCGTCTCCTTGCGAAGCAATGCTTGAACATGAGGGTCCCACAAAATTGAACTTAGTACCGACGAACTCTGCTGCGTGGAGTCCATGTCGTTCTCTCCGCCGCCATGTCCGGCCCCTTCTCCTCCGCCATGTCCGGCCCCTTCTCCGCCGCCATGTCCGGCCTCTTCCCCGCCGCCATTATCGATCATCTCTTCGTCTTGCCCCGTGTCATCATTGCCTGCCCCGTCGGCATCCTCAACATCGTCATCCTCATCTTCAATTATCCACCTAGTATAGCCATCCATGAAACCAGTCATGAGCAGGTGCGCTTCGACACGGACATAAAACCTCTGTCCGGTTATTTTCTTTCATGTCTTGCACCGCCGACCGCAACCACCTGTCCACCATCGTTCCACTGACCATCGTCAACTCTGCACGGTAATAATGAAAAAATTGATTGTAAAAATGCATGCATGCATCAAAGTCATAAAAAAATTTGGCATGACCTTCCCTAAAAATAGGACATATATGGATCTAGAGTTTGCCGGAATTCGCCGAAACGGAAATAAATCGACATTTCGGCAAAACATAGGCAACTCAAAAGCACAATTTGGCGGTGTCAACTCATGCCACACACACAATTTCCACAAACATATCACACACACATAAACACATTTCCATTTTGCAAAAGCATGTAATTTTCATCACCTCTATCTCGATGGCCGAAGATGATGTTATAGGGAGATCAAAAGTGCACAAATTAAGCTCTTCTTGACAAAGATAGATCTAGTTAGGGGGCAAATAGGTCACTTAACTAAATCCTACATCTACCTAGCTACCTAATTTGGAAGGAGACAACTTCAACTAGTGGAGGGGGAAGGAAAAAGAGAAAGGAGATGCATTAATGGAGGTGGTGTAGTAATTATGTAGGAGTAATGAAGAGAGAGAAGGTGGATAGAGAAGAGAGAGAGTAATGGGGGAGAAGTATTGAGAAGAAGAAGAGCGAGAGTGGGAGCATGTGGTGGAGGGAAGAGAGGAGAGGGGAGGTAGGGGAAGGGAAAAAAGTGAGAGTGGGAGCATGTGGTGGAGGGAAGAGAGAGAGGGGAGGTAGGGGAAGGAAAAAGGAAGGGGAGGGAGGGACGGGTTGGGGGTTGGTGGGGTTAGCGATGGCTGGAGAGAAAGCGCTGCTGCTAAAAACTTAGCAGCAACAAGCGCTTTTAGGTAAGGCGCCATCGCTAATCGGGACAAAAATTGCGGCAATTTGAAACTTACCGGCAGCGATCTCGAGAAACCGCGCTACTACTACGTACTTAGCGATGGCGCTGTTATTGCGACCACGCCATCTGCTACTTAGAGTTGGGGAACACCGCGGTCGATATTTGTAGCAGTAGCGTTTCGCCGAGTTGATCGTGCGAGTTTACGTGTTATCGAGCGAGTTTACGTAACCCGCGCTACAACTACTTAGCAGCAGCGCTCTATTTTGAACCGCGCTGCTGCTAAGATTCTCTGTATAGGCTTTTCCCTAGTAGTGATGTGGCATTGAGTCGGGGTCCTGACAGCTTTGGTATCAGAGCTTGACTGCCTGTAGGATTACCAAGCCAAACTGGTCGAAGTTGTGTCTAGAAATGCTTTAGTTATGTAAGGGAATTGATTGTGGAAGGGAACGTAAGGCTCTTTTTACCCCTTATACCTCATGGCCTTCTGATCTGAGTCAACCTCTTCTCTTCTACGGGGTTTAAGAACTAGGCTTCTCATCTATCTACTAGGATGACGAGTTACTATGTTAGAGACTTATAGGATTGATAGCTTCAAGCCTCAATTCAGTTTCTACTACTTTTAGTATGTTCTCAGTTGAACCAGAACCTTGATATGATGTTGTTAAATGACTATGTAAATCCTTGTGAATGTCTCAAATCTTTTCTGAGCATTTACAACCGTTATGCTGTCCGAGTCATCCCAGGTTTCTAAATAGTCTGATGCATTTGCAAATCCCTCCTCCTGTTCCTGATGTCCTTTTGGGCCAGATTAAGCACACTAATCAGTGAGTTGAGGTACTCTATTGCCTCGACATATATGTTGGAGTTATTATTATGACCCTAGGTGTTTTAGGGAGTCACTTAGTAATTTAGCCATGTTTTGTGTTCCCAGTGTGATGATTCTGGCCACCAATCTCGAAAGCATCCCGTGATGCCATTTAGTAGTAGGTATTCTACTCCTGGGTTCTTGACCCAAGATTCACTCTACTTACCTCGTGTTGATAGTGTTGCTCGTACCTTTAGGATATTAGTAACCTTTGCGATAGTCCTCGAGGTTCGTGGTATTTCCTTCTTCCAAATACCATGAACCATTAAGGCAGAAGTTCTTTGAACCAAAATACCACAACCAGAGTACTCTTGAGGAGTTCTCCATTCATAATTGTGATTCTGCCAGTTCTACCTTTCTGCATGGGTTATCCGGAAGAAATGTTGAGCTTCGCTCGACATACTAATCTATGCATCCACAACTCAAGAAAAAACATATGTTCCTTTGAGTTGTCCCTCTTTAGTTGTTTTCTGGCCCTCGTCCATCGATTGATAGTCAGGAGTAGTTATGTATTCGTGTTCATCGATGCCACTACTCTTGTGGCCCGTCAAGCCATTCTATTCAGGAATGACTAGGAGAAACAAAGTCCAGTACCTCATCCATATCTAGGATTGGGTCAAAGCAATTTTATTCCGTGGACCAAAATGCCAAACCAGCTTTTGCTCTGCTGTACCCTGGAGTGATACCATCTTTATGTCAAGAGTGTCATGAGAATTGCACCACCTCCTATGAATTCTTGACGCAATAATACTTCTTTCCATCATTATTCATTCCTCAGTTCCCATGTTATTGTAACCGGAATGCCGGCAAGTGTACCGTGATGTGCGAAATCAATACTCCTGGCAACTCCGTTGCTTGGTAGTTAATGGACAATACTCTCATTCTTAGCGTGCTGGTTATTGAATTATCATTCTAAGACTGATCATGCTACGTAGTCCATTTTTCCTGGTGCACTCTTCGATCATGAGTTAGGATTGTGTCAATACCTCACTCTTTTGATCATATCATCTTGCCCTGAAAAGCAAGGTTGTTCTCGAGCTTAGTAACATATCGGTGGTTCGTGATTTTCCGAATATCTTCTCGGAAGTATTACCAGGTTGTTCCCTCACTGTTATGTTGAGCTCGTGATCAAGTTGGTTTCTTGTAAACCACCCTTTCCCCAAGAATCTGTGTTGGATACCCTGAGCTAGTTGGTTAAGCTAAACAACAACTTGGAGAGTTGGAATATACTTGCCTAACTTAGTTCGTTCCAAAGGGATATTCTTGTGTAGTGTGTGTTGAAGAAAGATGATATCTGCATCGATTGGTCCCTGTGATCAGTTATTGGACCTGTTGTCTTATCAATCCTTTTATTTGAGTATGGGCTATCGTCAAGTCGAATCAGAACCAATGATGTTCGTAATGTTGTCTTACTCGTGGTTGATCCCTCGAGCATACACCATTACATCTTTTGGTCTGACCAATACTATCACCGTGTTCACATGATGGCGGAAGTCCAGTGATATGGAAATTCCGATGAGTTGTTGTTGAGCCCATCAGCAGCATTTTGTCTCCCCCATGACTCATGCTGAACATCAACCTAGTGTTGGAAACTTTTATAAGCATTATCTTCATGTCCCATCTGTGAAGAATATGTTGGATGAAAGAAGTGACTTTCTCTGATTCACGTGCATTTGGTGCAAGCTGCCGCCGTAAGTTCGAGAAATATTGTTTTTGTTTCCCCCTGGTACCTTCCCAAGTCAGTCATGCATGTGCGAAGTATGCTATGGTTTGACAGGCTCGCTACCTCCATTCTATATGTGTCCCTAGCACACCAAGCCACTAATTGAATTGTTCAAGGAGAAGAAGTTTCTCCATAAGAGCTAATCATATGACTTATGTAAGGACTTCGATATCCCCAATGATGGTTCCCAACCAGAAATTGGTAGTGTTTTATAATAAGACAACTATGTGGTCATGTTCGTCTTGGACATCATGTTCACATGCATGTAGCAGAACCAGCTCATGTTTTGGAGCTTGCTATCGTAGTTCATCTCCCGAGAATCTCGCAACATCATCTCGTTGACTTGTGTTGCAACCTTTCTTTTCTAGACATGTTGTCTGGAATATCCTGACACCAACCAGATCTGAATTTTAGGTAGATATGGTGGTTGGAACTGTTCCAAGAACCATAATATTGGTCTCTCTGTAACCGGTAAAGTGGATGTCGTGGCCAACACACCCAGCCGGAAGACCTATTATTGTAGTATCTTGATTGAGGAAGTTGGCCACCTCCCCATAAGGATTTCATAGGATTTACTCCAGCAGTTACTCCTTATGGATTCTTGTGCTCCCGAAGTCCGACCTTTAACTTGATGTCCTAGATACCCAACAATATCTACAAATGGGTTACGCTAGCACATCAAGGAGAACATTAGAAGCGGAGTGCTAAATGTCTCTCGATCGATCATCCAGATTTTGTTTCCTTGGCCTCGCTAAGGTGAAATCTGAGAAGGTGTTATCTTCCTTTGCATCTGCATCATCCACCACTATTCACCATGGTAGTCTGTTGTGTTGCCAGGATCCTTGACAGGATATTGGTAAAACCTTGATGAATACAGAAATGCTCAAGTTCTTGAGAGCACGCACAAGTGCTAGGTGTTATCATCGGCACTAACCGGGATTGCTCTCAGTTTCCTCGGTCATGCTATAACTTTTCAAACGGTGGATCCACTCTCTATTGTTGAGCTTCTCCCCAGTTACTAAAATCGTCCTTTGTGTTGATATTCAACAAGGTAATCCACATCATCCATTCTAATCCGGGTATGCTATTCTACCGACCCCCCTCCTAACGATCGCTCGAGAATTGCCTTAGGCTGGTATAAAGAGTTTCGATGATCTCCGAATCAAAGGTAATTCTTTTTGCCACTTAAGGGAATATTTCTATGAGTCACCTCTCCCAAGGTGCCCCGTTATGGTATCATAGTATTTGTTTCCTCGCTACTTTGAAACCCTCGTCAAATTGTTTCTTCCGTCCCTCCTGATGCATGTCTTGCCTCTCAGCTCCAGAGATGTTTCTAGTGAGTTGATCTTATGATCATTGAGATGATCCTGAGTCGTTCGATCTTCGAGAAGATCGATCCTTCTAGAGTTTCCTTCTCCTCTCGTTGTCACGTTGACTGGAGTTCTCAGAGCAAGACGTCAAGATCAATATGAAGCAACTGGATCATGAAGATCGTGTTAGCTTTGTGTCCCCTCTGTCTACCTACCTCACGTCTTGAATCTCGGGTCGATATTCATGTTTAGTGGGGGTGAGTTGTCACGTCCCTAGCTTTGCTATGCACTTGGACTAGCTTGTTGCAGCATCTTGTTTAAAATTTCATTTAAACCTGAAATGGGGATGTCCAAACCCTAGTACCAAATGGAATTCCAATAGGTTCAACCTAAAAATATTTTCAGTAAATCCAAATGGCTTTCAAAAATGTTCATCATTTATGGAAAATGCTAGGAACCATAACCAGAGGTGTTGCACATTTTTCCATGACATATTTGGTCACTGAATTAAATCATATGTACCTTGCATTTGGGCATTTAAATGCTAGTAAATATTTTAAATGCTCAAATAATTCTGGAAATAAGTGTGGGCTATTGGAATTAATCTAAACAGATCCTATGATTATTTTCAGGATTTTTGAAGGTGTCTAACTATTTTTAATAAAGCCACAAACTTACAGAAAAATAGAAAAACATAAATAAAAGAGAGAGAGAGAGAGAGAGAGAGAGAAGGATTACCTGGCCACCTACCTGTAGCCGGCCCAGCTCCTGTACCGGCCCAGCTGGCAACCCAGCCCACCACCGCAGCTCTTGTCGTCTTCCTCCTCTACCAGTAGGAGAAGCAGCTGTGTGCGGCGCGCACAGCCACCCGTGGCCACCTCCTGCCTCCCTGTTGGCCTCCCTGGCGCCCTGGAGTCGTCCCCGAGCGCCATGCAGCCCCCTGGCTCCCTCTCACTCTCTCCCGAATGCTCTCCCCCTCCTCTGCTCTCTCCCTGCACGCGCCCGAGTGGAGCTCGTCGGCGCCGACGCCGTTTGCCACAACCACCGTGCTCCCCTCGCCTCGCCGACGCGCCAAGATGCCCCGCCTCGTCCCCCTCTTCCTCCTCACCAAGATGGAAGGCGCCGGAAGCCCCTGGACGCCGCCAACATCGCTGTTTCCCTCATCGGCCACCGGAGATCGCCGCCGCCTGTACGTCGCCTCCGACGCCTCCCCGAGCCCACTTCGAGGACCGTCGCAACCGTCGTGAGCCACTGACTCTTCTCCCTCCATCCGTTTTTCCTCTCGCACCCCGTAGCCGCCGCGCCACTTGCGCCCGAACGCCGGCCGCCGCCCCGAGCTCGTTTCCTACAAGCTCTGGCCTCCCTAGCCGCTGCTGCTTGCTGGGCTGGATGCGGGCGAGCTCCAGCTCCCCGCAGTGCCCTCCGCCGCTCGTTTGGGCGCCGGGAGAGCGAACCCGAGCCCTCCGTCGCGCCTGTTGCCACCGGCGACGAGCCGCCGGCTGGTTAGGCCCTGTTGACCAGGGGTTTGACCTCCCCTGGGTCGCTGACAAGTGGGCCCTGGCCCAGCTAATCCTAGATTAGTTTTTTTAATTAAGTCTAATTAACCCAACTGACATTTTAGTTAGTAGTAATTTAACATTAATTAATTTAGGTTAGTTAGTTAGTCACTAACGTGTGGACCCCACACGTCAGGTTTGACCTGGACCCGGTCTGTTGACCTGCTGACGTCACAACGACGTCATGCTGACGCAGTTAACCTTTTCTGGATTTATTCTTTCTCAGGAAATTCCAGAAAATAGTGCTAACTACAAAAATTCATAGAAATTCAGCCGTAACTCCAAATCAAATAATTTATATATGAAAAATGATCAGAAAAATCCTATCTATCCATCTGTACTGGTTTCATGCATGTTTAAACAACTTAACCTTGCTGTTTAGTGCAAAACATGATAAGCACTATTTAAATTATATAAGATGAGTTTGGGGTTGAACCATTGGTTCAAAATGACTCAAACCCATCTGGTTTTAGTTGCATTAGCCCAATACACACATTTTGCCATGTCATGATCATGCATCATATTGTGCATTGCATTGATTGTGTTCCCTCTCGTTTGCCGGTGATTGCCCCCTCTCAGTAGACGACGTTCGACGATGAGTTCGATGACACCGATGAAGAACTATATTATCTTCAGAAGTGTCAGGCAAGCAAAACCCCCTTGTTCATTCAGATACAATCCCACTCTCTCGCTCCTGCTCTATTTTACTGCATTAGGACAACAACGATACAACTGTTACTTGCTGCGGTAGTTGAACCCCTTTATCCTCTGCATGACCTTTTATTGCCACAGTAAATAGATGAAACCCACTAGCATGAGTAGGAGTTGTTTGAGCCCTGATGCGCCTACTCATTCATGCTTGTCTGTCATGCCTGCTATTGCTTAGAGTTGTATCAGGTCTGATTCATCGAGGATGAATTGGAGGTGTGTGAACATGTCCTACTGTGTGTGAGCTAAGTGTGTGAACACGATTTGGTAAAGGTAGCGGTAAGAGGCCATGTAGGAGTACATGGTGGGTTGTCTCATTGCAGCCGTCCTCAGGAACTGAGTTCTTTGTTTGTGATCCATGAACAGTTACTACCACGCATTGGACTGCTTAAGTGCCCCTCTCGACTTATTAATCAACCTGATCTCTGTCCAGGAGTTGCAACTAGTTTCTGGTGTTTGTAGGTAGTGTTAGTAGTCTACCAAGTGGCACCCGGTACAGGTGGGCTTGGGACAGACTAGGCACAGTGGCACGGTGTACCAAGTGGCACCCGGATGGTGGGCTTGGGAACCCTGCTCACATCGTTTGGGGCCGTGAGCGACACCCCGGCCGGATCTCCTTGCGGTTTGGGCTACCTTTCTACACTTTTGTTACTACTTTCGTTACTTGCTCGTTACAAATTATCTTGCTATCAAACTACTCCAGCACTTACAATTTTAGCACTTGCAGACAATGTGCTGAAAACCACTTGTCATTTCCTTCTGCTCCTCATTGGGTTCGACACTCTTACTTATCTAAAAGGCTACTATTGACCCCATATACTTGTGGGTCATCAAGGCAACTCTGAAGAATTAAACACAACTATTCAATTTCGATGGGATCTTTTAGAAAGAATTAAACACAACTCTGAAGATTGGGAACTTGAGGAAGGTAAAGAGTCAGGTATTGAACCTAAGTTTGATTGTGTTAAATATTTTATGAATACCGAAGCTTTTCAAAAGTTTAGCACTAAATATGGACTTGACTCTGAGATAGTAGCTTCCTTTTGTGAATCTTTTGCTACTCTTGTGGACCTCCCTAAGGAGAAGTGGTTTAAATATCACCCACCAATTAAAGAAGGAATTAAAGAACCGGTAAAAGCTAAAGAAGAAACCATTATTTACAATGTTGATCCAGTTGTTCCCACTGCTTATATTGAAAACCCCCCTTTTCCTGTTAGGGTGAAGGAACACGCTAAAGCTTCAATGGTGGTTAACAAAAGTTATGTTAGAACACCCAAACCATCTGAACAAATCAGAGTCGAACCTTGTGTTGCTATGGTTAAAGATCTCTTAGTTTATAATATTGATGGGCATGTTATTTACTTCTGTGGTGAAGCTTCTAGGATTGCCAAACTTGAAGGAAAAGATAAACATGGACCAGTTGTTGGCATGCCTGTTGTCTTAGTTAAGATAGGACATCACTGTTATCATGGGTTATGTGGCCTAGGTGCTAGTGTGAGTGCTATTCCTTTCTCCTTATATCAAGAAATTAAAGATGAAATAGCGCCTGCTGAAATAGAAGGCATAGATGTCACTATTAAACTTGCTAATAGAGATACTATATCACCAATTGGGATTCTTAGAGATGTTGAAGTCTTGTGTGGGAAAATAAAATACCCTATTGCTTTTCTTGTTCTTAGCTCCCCACAAGATGGCTTTTGTCCCATATTTTTGGTAGGCCTTTCTTGAACACTCAATGCGAAAACAGATTATGAGAAACAAACTGTCAGTGTTAGCTTTGGTGATGAATCTCATGAATTTAATTTTTCCAAGTTTTGTAAACAACCTCATAAGAAAGATTTCCCTAATAAGGATGAGATTATTGGTCTTGCTTCCATTGTTGTAACTCCTACTAATCCTTTGGAACAATATTTGCTAGACCATGAAAATGATTTGCATATGCGTGAAAGAAATGAAATAGATAGAATCTTTTTTGAACAACAACCTCTGCTTAAACAAAATTTGCCTATTGAAACTCTAGGAGGTCATCCTCCACCTAAAGGTGATCCTATGTTTGAATTAAAACAATTGCCAGACATTCTGAAATATGATTATCTCAATAAAAAAGAAGATATATCCTGTTATTATCAGTGTTAACCTTTCAGAACATGAAGAAGAAATACTATTGAAAGTTCAAGGAAGCACATGGCTTCTATTGGATATACTCTTGATGATCTTAAGGGCATTAGTCCCACTCTATGTCAACACAAGATCAATATGGAACCTGATGCTAAACCCATTGTTGATCACCAATGTTGGTTAAATCCGAAAATGAAAGAATTGGTAAGAACGGAAATATTAAAACTTATGGAAGCAGGTATAATCTATCCTATAGCTGATAGTAGATGGGTAAGTCCTGTTCATTGTGTCCCTAAGAAAGGAGGTATTACTGTTGTTCCTAATGATAAGAATGAGCTTATTCCACAAAGAATTGTCACGGGCTATAGAATGGTAATTGATTATAGAAAGTTAAATAAAGCTACTAGAAAGATCATTACCCTCGGCCTTTTATCGATCAAATGTTAGAAAGATTATCGCAGCACACACATTTTTGCTTCCTTGATGGATACTCTGGCTTTTCACAAATACCCGTTTTACAATCTGATCAAGAAAAGACCACTTTTACTTGTCCTTTTGGAACATTTGCTTATAGATGTATGCCTTTTGGTTTATGTATTGCACCTGCTACCTTTCAAAGATGTATGACTGCTATATTCTCTGATTTTTTGTGAAAAGATTGTTGAGGTTTTAATGGATGACTTTTCTGTTTATGGGAAGTCTTTTGATGATTGTTTACGCAATATTGATCGAGTCTTGCAGAGATGTGAACAAACAAATCTCATCTTGAATTGGGAGAAGTGCCACTTTATGGTTGATGAAGGTACTGTTTTGGACCATAAAATTTCTGAAAAAGGCATTGAGGTGGACAAAGCCAAGGTTGATGCTATTGAGAAAATGCCATGTCCTAAAGATATCAAAGGTATTCGTAGTTTCATTGGTCATGTTGGTTTCTATAGGAGGTTTATCAAAGGCTTTTCTAAAATTTCTAGGCCTCTTACTAATCTGTTACAATAGTATATTCCCTTTGTGTTTGATGATGATTGTATGGAAGCCTTTGAAACACTAAAGAAAGCCTTCATTACTGTGCATGTTATTCAACCACCTGATTGGAACTTGCCTTTTGAGATTATGTGTGATGCTAGTGATTATGCTGTTGGTGATGTTCCAGGACAAAGAGTTGATAAGAAACTAAATGTTATTCATTATGCTAGTAGAACTCTAGACTATGCTCAACGAAATTATGCTACTACTGAAAAAGAATTCTTAGCAGTGGTGTTTGCTTGTGATAAATTCAGATCTTACTTTATTGATTCTAAAGTAATTGTTCATACCGATCATGCTGCTATAAAATTTCTTATGGAAAAGAAAGATGCTAAACCTAGACTCATTAGGTGGGTTCTTCTGCTACAAGAATTTGATTTGCATATCACTGATAGGAAAGGAGTAGAGAACCCCGTAGCTGATAACTTGTCTAGACTTGAAAATATTCTTGATGACCCACAACCAATTAACGATAGCTTCCCCGATGAACAACTAGCTGTAATAAATGTTTCTCATAGTACACATTGGTATTCTAACTATGCTAATTATATTGTTGCTAAATGCATACCACCTAGCTTCACATACCAACAAAAGAAAAAAAATTCTTCTATGATTTAAGACATTACTTTTGGGATGACCCACATCTTCATAAAGATGTAGTAGATGGTATTATTAGACGTTGTGTACCTAAGCATGAACAGGAAAAAATCCTATGGAAATGTCACTCTGAAGCTTATGGAGGACATCACGCGGGAAGCCTATGGAAATGTCGCTCATAAGGTATTGCAATCTGGTTTTTACTGGCCTACTCTCTTCAATGGTGTCCGTAAGTTCGTCTCATCATGTGATGAATGCCAAAGAATAGGTAATATCGGTAAGCGTCAAGAAATGCCTATGAATTATTCACTTGCTGTTGAACCATTTGATGTTTGGGGATTTGACTTCATGGGACCTTTTCCTTCCTCTAATGGGTATACACATATTTTGTTTGCTGTTGATTATGTTACTAAATGGGTAGAAGCTATTCCAACCAGTAGTGCTCATCACAACACCTCTATTAAAATGCTTAAGGAAGTTATTTTCCCAAGAATTGGAGTCCCTAGATATTTAGTGACTGATGGTGGTTCGCACTTTATTCATGGTTCTTTCCGTAAAATGCTTGCTAAATATGATGTTAACCATAGAATTGCGTCACCTTATCATCCACGGTCTAGTGGTCAAGTTGAACTTAGCAATAGAGAAATAAAACTAATCTTCGAAA
This sequence comes from Aegilops speltoides, assembly GCA_021437245.1. Taxonomy (NCBI): domain Eukaryota; kingdom Viridiplantae; phylum Streptophyta; class Magnoliopsida; order Poales; family Poaceae; genus Aegilops; species Aegilops speltoides. The sequence goes on from CM038147.1 coordinate 95,191,383, forward strand.
AGACTGTCAATAGGTCCCGGAAGAATTGGTCTAAGAAATTAGATGATGCACTTTGGGCTTATAGAACGGCTTATAAAAATCCTATGGGTATGTCTCCAAATAAAATGGTTTATGGAAAAGCTTGTCATTGTCAGCGTCATGGATATGGGGGTATCCAGCCCTGCATGCCTGAGGCCCACCATGTGGCTCCATCGACGGCCTGGTAAGGCCCAGCTTTAGCATCAACAACACAAGACCCACGCGAGGGGCCAAGCCTCGCGAAGCGATTCATCCTTCCCGAACGCAGCATACAACTCCCCGTTGTACTGTGCTCTTCAAGTGTGCTTCTTCCCCCTTCTCCCTCTTTGGTCAACCCGCTTCAAATATGGAACATGGATTCTAGCGGACAACGCAAAGACCCCCGAGGAAATCGACCGCACCAGGCTGGCTCCCAAGGGGCGGAGAGTTATATGCAGGGTTCACCTCACAAGGCTCAGTTGACGTGAGCCATGACGATCAGGGCCAGGTGGGCGCCAGGCGGGCGCAGAGCGCAGGTTTCCTCTTTGGTGCAAAGGAGGCAAGCCACATGCGCGGAGTCCCGAGAAATCAGCCAAAAGTTTCTATACTGGTGCAACAAGACCAAGACCGCCAGGGCGGCAGGACGGATTTCATCCACGAGCCCATCGCAGCGTCACGACCAGAGGCTTTTCGCAGGCGAAGACTACTTTTGTCAGGATAAGTTGCACTACTTGTCCCCTTTCAAATCCGGCCGTTGTGGGATCCCTTCCCGCCAACATTTGGGAAGAGGACCATGACCACTAAATAGGACTAGCCACCACCATAGAACACAAGACAAGTCGAACTAGCACACACCACACTAGCCCAAGAACACCTCACCTCCTGAGGCTAGTTCATCCACTATACTAGTTCATCCTCAGCCCTTCGAGGCAATCCACCAAAACGTTGGAGTAGGGTATTACACTACAAGGTGGCCCGAACCAGGATAAATTGTTGTGTCTCTTTGTCTCTTTGAGCTTGACGTGCTAGGATTAGGAGGATCGCGAGTAGGCAGGCTGGGTAGGTTGAGATCTTCGCACGCACCCCAGAGTTCGAACCTCTCAAGGGTTTGCGGATCCTTTAATCCGACATTTGGCGTGTCAGGTAGGGGTGCATCGGATCTTCTCCTCTGTCGATCGATCTACCACCACTCTAACAGCTCCATGGCCGACGCACGCCGGCGCGCACCGAGCATCGGGCTGTAGTCGCCGCCCGCGTCGCTCAGACGGCTCCGGCGGGTGATGGTTGTACCCATCGCGCTCCGTTTCCGGTGTCCAATGCCGCCATGGGCCCTACCGGACACGAGCAGCAAGCTTCATCGTTGCACCCGTCGGTATGCCGTGACGGGCGCACCGCTACTCCGTCACTGACCCCATGAGCTTCGTCATCCCATGCATGTCGCGGCCAAGCGGATGCGTAGGCTGCTCTGCTCATGGCGCGGGAGCTCCTTCGCTACCGCCCGGTTGGTGACCTCTACAAGGAGTGGCTCGAGCATATCGCTGAGGTCATCAGCATTGCTCATGAGGGCTCCACCGAGCCGGCTCGCTCGCTGCCTCAGCAACCACCTGCAGCGGGTGACGTGACGCACGTGGCTCCTCCACCACCTCCGGCCCAGGGTGTCATCGTTGAGCCAAGGGTGTGGCGCCGCGGCGCGACCCGCCTCGCCCTGCACTGGCTCGAGAGGAAGTGAGCTGCCAGGTGGTGCAGCATCCCCAAGGATAAGCGCGCATGCTTCCAGCACCCCAGCACCAGGCCCACGTACCGCTGAAGGAGGTGGCGGTGCGTGTACACCAGGACCAGTTTCCACTCCCTCGACGACCTCCAGTGGCCACGGCAGGATGCCGCGCGTTCACTCCGGTGCTCCACAACATCGTCTGGCCACGCAAGTTCATGCCTGACCTGCCTCCACACTATGACGGCACCGCCGACCCCGCCGAGTACCTGCAGCTCTATGAGCTGAGCATTGAGGCGGCCTGCGGCGACGAGAAGATCATGGCAAACTGGTTCCCGATGGCCCTCAAGGATGGCGCACGTTCTTGGCTCCTGAACCTAACCGAGGGGTCGGTTTCTTCCTGGGAGGAGATGCGCAACCGCTTCATTGCTAACTTCTGGGGCACTCGCGACCGTCCGCCCGCCGCGTGTGACCTGCGTCGCATCAAGCAGCAACCTGGAGAGGCCCTGCAGAAGTATATCCAGCGCTTCAACAACGTTCGCCTCAAGATCCCCAAGGTGTCAGACGAGGCCATCATTTCAGCGTTCACTGATGGCGTCCGCGATGTCAAGATGAAGGAAGAGCTCGCCATCCATGAGGATCTCTACACCGCTCTAGAGATGTTCAACATGCCGAACAAGTGCGCAAGGGCTGAGGAGGGACGCCTTGTTGGGGAACGTAGTAATTTCAAAAAAAAATCCTACGCACACGCAAGATCATGGTGATTGCATAGCAACGAGAGGGGAGAGTGTTCGTCCACGTACCCTTGTAGACCGTAAGCAGAAGCGTTAGCACAACGCGGTTGATGTAGTCGTACGTCTTCACGATCCGACCGATCCAAGCACCGAACGTACGGAGCCTCCGAGTTCAGCACACGTTCAGCTCGATGACGATCTCCGGCCTCCGATCCAGCCGAGCTCCGGAGATGAGTTCCACAAGACGACGGCGTGGTGGACGATGATGATGTTCTACCGGCGCAGGGCTTCGCCTAAACTCTGCGACGATATGACCGAGGTGGAATATGGTGGAAGGGGGCACCGCACACGGCTAAGGAACGATCCGTAGAGCAACTTGTGTGTCATGGGGTGCCCCCCTGCCCCCGTATATAAAGGAGCAAGGGGGAGGAGGCGGCCTGCCAAGGGAGGGCGCGCCAGGGAGGAGTCCTACTCCCACCGGGAGTAGGATTCCCTCCTTTCCTAGTCCAACTAGGAGACCTTCCATGTAGTAGGAGTAGGAGAGAAGGGAAGGAAGGAGGGGGTGCGGCCCCTCCCCCTAGTCCAATTCGGACTAGGCCATAGGGGGGCGCGCGGCCTGCCCTAGGCAGCCCCTCTCTCTTTCCCGCAGGGCCCAATAAGGCCCAATACTTCTCCCCGGCGAATTCCCATAGCTCTCCGGTACTCCGAAAAATACCCGAATCACTCGGAACCATTCCGAACTCCGAATATAGTCGTCCAATATATCGATCTTTACGTCTCGACCATTTCGAGACTCCTCGTCATGTCCCCGATCTCATCCGGGACTCGAACTCCTTGGTACATCAAAACTCATAAACTCATAATATAAGCATCATCGAAACCTTAAGCGTGCGGACCCTACGGGTTCGAGAACTATGTAGACATGACCTAGAACTATTCTCGGTCAATAACCAATAGCGGACCTGGATGCCCATATTAGCTCCTACATATTCTACGAAGATCTTTATCGGTCAAACCGCATAACAACATACGTTGTTCCTTTGTCATCGGTATGTTACTTGCGAGATTCGATCGTCGGTATCCAATACCTAGTTCAATCTCGTCACCGCAAGTCTCTTTACTCGCTCGTAATGCATCATCCCGTAACCAACTCATTGGTCACATTGCTTGCAAGGCTTATAATGATGTGCATTACCGAGAGGGCCCAGAGATACCTCTCAGACAATCGGAGTGACAAAACCTAATCTCGAAATACACCAACTCAACATGTACCTTCGGAGACACCTGTAGTACTTCTTTATAATCACCCAGCTACGTTGTGACGTTTGGTAGTACCCAAAGTGTTCCTCCGGTAAACGGGAGTTGCATAATCTCATAGTTACAGGAACATGTATAAGTCATGAAGAAAGCAATAGCAACATACTAAACGATCAAGTGCTAAGCTAACGGAATGGGTCAAGTCAATCACATCATTCTCCTAATGATGTGATCCCATTAATCAAATGACAACACATGTCTATGGTTAGGAAACATAACCATCTTTTGATCAACAAGCTAGTCAAGTAGAGGCATACTAGTGACACTATGTTTGTCTATGTATTCACACATGTATTATGTTTCCGGTTAATACAATTCTAGCATGAATAATAAACATTTATCATGAAATAAGGAAATAAATAATAACTTTATTATTGCCTCTAGGGCATATTTCCTTCAGTCTCCCACTTGCACTAGAGTCAATAATCTAGTTCACATCGCCATGTGATTTAACACCAATAATCATATCTGTATATGATTAACACCCATAGTTCACATCGTCATGTGACCAACACCCAAAGGGTTTACTAGAGTCAATAATCTAGTTCACATTGCTATGTGATTAACACCCAAAGAGTACAAAGGTATGATCATGTTTTGCTCGTGAGAGAAGTTTAGTCATCGGGTCTGTCACATTCAGAGCCGTATGTATTTTGCAAATATTCTATGTCTACAATACTCTGCATGGAGCTACTCTAGCTAATTGCTCCCACTTTCAATATGTATCCAGATTAAGACTTAGAGTCATCTGGATCAGTGCCAAAACTTGTATCGACGTAACCTTTTACGATGAACCTTTTGTCACCTCCATAATTGAGAAACATATCAATATTCCACTAAGGATAATATTGACCAATGTCCAGTGATATACTCCTAGATCACTATTGTACTCCCTTGCCAAACCAGGGCAGAGTATACAATAGGTCTGGTACATAGCATAGCATACTTCATAGAACCTATGACTGAGGCATAGGGAATGACTTTTCATTCTCTTTCTATTTTCTGCCATGGTCGGGTCTTGAGTCTTACTCAATTTCACACCTTTGCAACACAGGCAAGAACTCTTTCTTTGACTGTTCCATCTTGAACTATTTCAAAATCTTGCCAAGGTATGTACTCATTGAAAATCTTATCAAGCGTCTTGATCTATCTCAATAGATCTTGATGCTCAATATGTAAGTAGCTTCACCGAGGTCTTTCATTGAAAAACTTTTATTCAAGTATCCCTTTATGCTATCCAGAAATTCTATATCATTTCCAATTAATAATATGTCATCTACATATAAAACGAGAAATGCTACAGAGCTCCCACTCACTTTCTTGTAAATCTGAGGCTTCTCCAAAAGTCTGTATAAAACCATATGCTTTGATCACACTATCAAAGCGTTTATTCCAACTCCGAGATGCTTGCACCAGTCCATTGATGGATTGCTGGAGCTTGCACACTTTGTTAGCATCTTTAGGATTGATAAAACCTTCTGGTTGCATCATATACAACTCTTCTTTAATAAATTCATTAAGGAATGCAGTTTTGACATCCATTTGCCAGATTTCATAAAATGTGGCAATTGCTAACATGATTCGGATAGACATAAGCATTGATACAGTTGAGAAGATCTCATTGTAGTCAACACCTTGAACTTGTCAAAAACCTTTTTGCGACAAGTCGAGCTTTGTAGATAGTAACACTACTATCAACGTCCGTCTTCCTCTTGAAGATCCATTTATTTAACATGGCTTGTTGATCATCGAGCAAGTCAATCAAAGTCCATACTTTGTTCTCATACATGGATCATATCTTAGATTTTGTGGCCTCAAGCCATTTCGCGGAATCTGGGCTCATCATCGCTTCCTCATAGTTTGTAGATTCATCATGGTCTAGTAACATGACTTCCAGAACAGTATTACCGTACTAATCTGGTGCGGACTGTACTTTGGAAGACCTACGAGGTTTTGTAGTAACTTGATCTGAAGTTTCATGATCATCATCATTAGCTTCCTCACTAATTGGTGTAGGAATCACTGGAACTGATTTCTATGATGAACTACTTTCCAATTCGGGAGAAGGTACAAATTACCTTATCAAGCTCTATTTTCCTCCCACTCACTTCTTTCGAGAGAAACTCCTTCTCTAGAAAGGATCCATTTTTAGCAACAAATATCTTGCCTTCGGATCTGTGATAGAAGGTGTACCCAACAATTTCCTTTGGGTATTCTATGAAGACGCACTTCTCCGATTTGGGTTTGAGCTTATCAGGATGAAACTTTTTCACATAAGCATCGTGGCCCCAAACTTAAAGAAACGACAACTTGGGTTTCTTGCTAAACCACAGTTCATATGGTGTCGTCTCAACGGATTTAGATGGTGCCCTTTTAACGTGAATGCAGCTGTCTCTAATGCATAACCCCAAAACGACAATGGTAAATCAATAAGAGACATCATAGATCGCACCATATCCAATAAAGTGCAGTTACGACGTTCGGACACACCATAACGTTGTGGTGTTCCAGGTGGCGTGAGCTGTGAAACTATTCCACATTGTTTTAATTGAAGACCAAACTCGTAACTCAAATATTCGTCTCTGCGATCAGATCGCAGAAACTTTATTTTCTTGTTACGATGATTTTTTCACTTCACTCTGAAATTCTTTGAACCTTTCAACTATTTCAGACTTATGTTTCATCAAGTAGATATACCCATATCTGCTCAAATCATCTTGTGAAGGTCAGAAATAACGATACTTGGCACGAGCCTTCATACTCATTGGTCTGCATACATCAGTATGTATTATTTCCAATAAGTCAGTAGCTGGTTCCATTGTTCCGAAGAACGGAGTTTTAGTCATCTTGCCCAAAAGGCACGGTTCGCAAGCATCAAATGATTCATAACCAAGTGATTCCGAAAATCCATCTTTATGGAGTTTCTTCATGCGCTTTACACCAATATGACCCAAACGGCAGTGCCACAAATAAGTTGCACTATCATTATGAGCTTTGCATCTTTTGGCCTCAATATTATGAATATGTGTATCACTACGATCGAGATCCAACAAACTATTTTCATTGGGTGTATGACCATTGAAGGTTTTATTCATGTAAACAGAACAACAATTATTCTCTGATTTTAAATGAATAACCGTATTGCAATAAACACGATCAAATCATCTTTATGCTCAACGCAAACGCCAAATAACATTTATTTAGGTTTAACACTAATCCCAAAAGTATAGGGAGTGTGCGATGATGATCAATCTTGGAACTACTTCCAACACTCATCGTCACTTTCCCTTCAACTAGTCTCTGTTTATTCTGTAATTCCTGTTTCGAGTTACTAATCTTATCAACCGAACAAGTATCAAATACTCAGGGGCTACTATAAACACTAGTAAGGCACACATCAATAATCTGTATATCAAATATACCCTTGTTCACTTTGCCATCCTTCTTATCCACCAAATATTCAGGGCATTTCTGCTTCCAGTGACCATTCTCTTTGCAGTAGAAGCACTTAGTCTCAGGCTTAGGACCAGACTTGGGTTTCTTCACTTGAGCAGCAACTTGCTTGCCGTTCTTCTTGAAGTTCCCCTTCTTTTCCCTTTGCCTTTTTCTTGAAACTAGTGATCTTGTTAACCATCAACACTTGATGCTCTTTTCTTGATTTCTACCTTCGCCGATCTCAACATCGCGAAGAGCTCAGGAATAACTTTCGTCATCCCTTGCATATTATAGTTCATCACGAAGTTCTAGTAACTTAGTGATGGTGACTAGAGAATTTCATCAATCACTATCTTATCTGGAAGATTAACTCCCACTTGATTCAAGCGATTGAAGTACCTGCACAATCTGAGCACATGCTCACTAGTTGAGCGATTCTCCTCCATCTTTTAGCTATAGAACTTGTTGGAGACTTCATATCTCTCAACTCGGTATTTGCTTGAAATATTAACTTCAACTCTGGAACATCTTATATGGTCCATGATGTTCAAAACGTCTTTGAAGTCCCGATTCTAAGCCGTTAAGCATGGTGCACTAAACTATCAAGTAGTCATCATATTGAGCTTAGCTAAACGCTCATAACGCCGATACGCTCTGCAATAGGTCATCACCTAGCGGTGCATTAAGGACATAATTCTTCTATGCAGCAATGAGGATAAACCTCAGATCACGGATCCAATCCGCATCATTGCTACTAACATCTTTCAACACAATTTTCTCTAGGAACATATCAAAATAAACATATGAAAGCAACAACGCAAGCTATATTGATCTACAACATAATTTGCAAAATACTACCAGGACTAAGTTCAAGATAAATTTAAGTTCAATTAATTATATTACTTAAGAACTCCCACTTAGACAGACATCTCTCTAGTCATCTAAGTGATCACGTGATCCAAATCAACTAAACCATAACCGATCATCACGTGAGATGGAGTAGTTTTCAATGGTGAACATCATTATGTTGATCATATCTACTATATGATTCACGCTCGACCTTTCGGTCTCCGTGTTCCGAGGCCATATCTGCATACGCTAGGCTCGTCAAGTTTAACCTGAGTATTCCGCGTGTGCAAAACTGGCTTGCATCCGTTGTAGATGGACGTAGAGCTTATCACACCCGATCATCACGTGGTGTCTGGACACGACGAACTTTGGCAACGGTGCATACTCAGGGAGAACACTTCTTGATAATTAGTGAGAGATCATTTTAAAATGCTACCGTCAATCAAAGCAAGAATAAGATGTATAATATATAAACATCATATGCAATGTGACATGATATGGCCATGATCATCTTGCGCCTTTGATCTCCATCTCCAGAGTACTGTCATGATCTCTATCGTCACCGGCATGACACCATGATCTTCATCATCTTGATCTATATCAATGTGTCATCACATGGTTGTCTCACCAACTATTGCTCTTGCAACTATTGCTATCGTATAGCGATAAAGTAAAGCAATTATTTGGCACTTGCATCTTATGCAACAAACAGACAACCATAGGGCTTCTGCCAGTTGCCGATAACTTCAACAAAACATGATCATCTCATACAACAACTTATATCTCATCACGTCTTGACCATATCACATCACAACATGCCCTGCAAAAACAAGTTAGACGTCCTCTACTTTGTTGTTGCAAATTTTACGTGGCTGCTACGGGCTGAGCAAGAACCGTTCTTACCTACGCATCAAAACCACAACGATAGTTTGTCAAACAGACTTCATTTTAACCTTCGCAAGGACCGGGCGTAGCCACACTCGGTTCAACTAAAGTTGGAGAAACTGACACCCGCCAGCCACCTGTGTGCAAAGCACATCGGTAGAACCAGTCTCGCGTAAGCGTACGCGTATTGTCGGTCCGGGCCGCTTCATCCAACAATACCGCCGAACCAAAGTATGACATGCTGGTAGGCAGTATGACTTATATCGTCCACAACTCACTTGTGTTCTACTCGTGCATATGACATCAACGCATAAAACCTAGGCTCGGATGCCACTATTGGGGAACGTAGTAATTTCAAAAAAAAATTCCTACGCACACGCAAGATCATGGTGATGGCATAGCAACGAGAGGGGAGAGTGTTCGTCCACGTACCCTCATAGACCGTAAGCGGAAGCGTTAGCACAACGCGGTTGATGTACTCGTACGTCTTCACGATCCGACCGATCCAAGCACCGAAAGTACGGAGCCTCCGAGTTCAGCACACGTTCAGCTCGATGACGATCTCCGGCCTCCGATCCAGCAGAGCTCCGGAGATGAGTTCCGTCAGCACGACGGCGTGGTGACGATGATGATGTTCTACCGGCGCAAGGCTTCGCCTAAACTCCACGACGATATGACCGAGGTGGAATATGGTGGAAGGGGGCACCGCACACGGCTAAGCAACGATCCGTAGATCAACTTGTGTGTCATGGGGTGCCCCCTGCCCCCGTATATAAAGGAGCAAGGGGGAGGAGGCGGCCGGCCAAGGGAGGGCGCGCCAGGGAGGAGTCCTACTCACACCGGGAGTAGGATTCCCTACTTTCCTAGTCCAACTAGGAGACCTTCAATGTAGTAGGAGTAGGAGAGAAGGAAAGGGAAGAGAGAAGGGAAGAAAGGAGGGGGTACGGCCCCTCCCCCTAGTCCAATTCGGACTAGGCCATAGAAGCGCGTGGCCTGCCCTAGGCAGCCCTCTCTCTTGCCGCAGGCCCAATAAGGCCCAATACTTCTCCCGGCGAATTCCGTAAGTCTCCGTACTCGAAAAAATACCGAATCACTCGGAACCTTTCGAACTCCGAATATAGTCGTGCAATATATCGATCTTTACGCCTCGACCATTTCGAGACTCCTCGTCATGTCCCCGATCTCATCCGGGACTCCGAACTCCTTCGGTACATCAAAACTCATAAACTCATAATATAAGCATCGCATCGAAACCTTAAGCGTGCGGACCCTACGGGTTCGAGAACTATGTAGACATGACCTAGAACTATTCTCGGTCAATAACCAATAGCGGGACCTGGATGCCCATATTAGCTCCTACATATTCTACGAAGATCTTTATCGGTCAAACCGCATAACAACATACGTTGTTCCTTTGTCATCGGTATGTTACTTGCCCGAGATTCGATCGTCGGTATCCAATACCTAGTTCAATCTCGTCACCGGCAAGTCTCTTTACTCGTTCTGTAATGCATCATCCCGTAACCAACTCATTGGTCGCATTGCTTGCAAGGCTTATAATGATGTGCATTACCGAGAGGGCCCAGAGATACCTCTCAGACAATCGGAGTGACAAAACCTAATCTCGAAATACACCAACTCAACATGTACCTTCGGAGACACCTGTAGTACTTCTTTATAATCACCCAGCTACGTTGTGACGTTTGGTAGTACCCAAAGTGTTCCTCCGGTAAACGGGAGTTGCATAATCTCATAGTTACAGGAACATGTATAAGTCATGAAGAAAGCAATAGCAACATACTAAACGATCAAGTGCTAAGCTAACGGAATGGGTCAAGTCAATCACATCATTCTCCTAATGATGTGATCCCATTAATCAAATGACAACACATGTCTATGGTTAGGAAACATAACCATCTTTTGATCAACAAGCTAGTCAAGTAGAGGCATACTAGTGACACTATGTTTGTCTATGTATTCACACATGTATTATGTTTCCGTTAATACAATTCTAGCATGAATAATAAACATTTATCATGAAATAAGGAAATAAATAATAACTTTATTATTGCCTCTAGGGCATATTTCCTTCACGCCTCTCCCTCCTCGAGCTCCCCGATGCTGATCCAGAAGACAAGAAGACCAATACCAAGGACGTGAAGTGCAAGGGGCTAGCCGGGCTTGTGGCCGAACCAGAGACGAAGCGCGGCTGCGACCACCCCAAGTCATCCAAGAGCAACCGGTCGTTCTGCGTCTTCCACAACGTTCACAGCCACGACACCAATGACTGCCAGGAGCTCAGGGCCCTCCGCGACAGGCGCCTCGGTCGATGCCCTGAGCGCAACGATCGAGGCTACGGTCATGGGGGCGGCTGAGGACGACGACGCTGGGACGGACGAGACCATCGTCAGGAGTGGCACGACTAGCCTTGTGAGGACCGCTGGTAGGGCCAGCCTCGCAAGGGCGCCTGGAGCGAGTAGCCTCGTGAGGAGTGCCCTGAGGCAATGCTGCTCTGCCTCCTCTGCCTCCACCGCCAAGAAGGAATGAAGATTACTACCAGGATGAGGAGGCTGGGGGCTTCCAAGAGCCTCGCTCCATCGCCTGCATCTTGGGCGGCTCACAGGCCCCGGCTTCCCACCGCATCTTCAAGCAGTTTGGGCGCAAGGTGAATGAAGCACTCCCCAAGCCCGAAGCAACTCACCCTCTTAGGTGGTCTCAGTGCGCCATCACCTTCAACTGCTCAGACCAGCTCAAGTGCGCGGCCAGTGCTGGCGTGCTCCCTATGCTCTGCTCCCCCGTCATCAGCAACGTGGTCATCACCAAGACTCTTATCGATGGCGGAGCAGGGCTCAATGTCCTGTCTGTTCAGACGTTCGATAGGCTCCAAGTGCCATACTACCAGCTTCACCCAACCAATCCATTTTTAGGAGTGACCGACGGTTCTACACACTCGATAGGGCAGGTTCGCCTCCCTGTCACCTTTGGCGAGCGCAACAACTACCACACTGAGCTCATCGACTTCGACGTCACCGACATCCGTGATAACCCACAAGTGTAGGGGATCAATTGTAGCCCCTTTCGATAAGTAAGAATGCCAAACCCAACGAGGAGCTAAAGGTAGAACAAATATTCCCTTAAGTTCTATCGACCACCCATACAACTCTACGCACGCTTAGCGTTCGCATCACCTAGAACAAGTATGAAACTATAAGTACTTTGTAGGTGTGATAGGATATGTTTGCAAAATAATAAAGAGCACATAAATAAAAAGTAGGGGCTTTTTAGATGAAGACACAACTAAGTTAGTTTTAGTAGAGAGCTTTTTGTCATGAGAAAGTTATTTGTGCCTAGGCAATCGATAACTAGACCGGTAATCACTATTGCAATTTCATTTGATGGAGAGGCATAAGCTAACATACTTTCTCTTCTTGGATCATATGTACTTATGATTGGAACTGTAGCAAGCATCTGCAACTACTAAAGATCATTAAGGTAAAACCTAACCATAGCATTAAAGCATCAAGTCCCCTTTATCCCATACGCCACAACCCCCTTACTCGGGTTTATGCTTCTGTCACTCAAGCAATCCACTATAAGCGAATCATGAACATATTGCAACACGGAGAGCACCATAGGACAGCACCAATAATAAAACGTGCAACTCAAACCAATCACGATCATCAATTAACCCATAGGACAAAACAGATCTACTCAAACATCATAGGATAACTATACATCTTTGGGAAATAATATATAGCGTTGAGCACCATGTTTAAGTAGAGATTACAGCGGGTAAAAGAGAGGTTACACCTCTGCATAGAGGGGGGAAGAGTTGGTGTTGAGGGCAGTGAAGTTGTTGGTGTAGATCGCGGTGATGATGATGGCCCCCGGCAGCGTTCCGGCGCCACCGGAAGCAAGGGGGAAAGAGCACCCCTTCTTCTTCTTCTTCCTTGACCTTCTCCCTAGATGGGAGAAGGGTTTCCCCTCTTGTCCTTGGCTCCATGGCGTGGGAGGGGCGAGAGCTCCTCCGAGATTGGATCTGTCTCTCTGTTTCTCTCTGTTTCTGCGTTCTCAGATTCTGCCCTTTCACCGTTTCTTATATAAGTGGAGATCCGTAACTCCAATTGGATTGAAACCTTCGCCCAGATTTTTCCGAAAAGTAGGTTTCTTGCGGCAAAAGAGGAGCGTCAACCGCCTTACGGGGTGCCCACGAGGGTCAGGGGCGCGCCCCCCTGCCTCGTGGTCCCCTCGGGCACCATCTCGCGTTGATTCTTCCTCCCATATGTCACAAATATTCCAAAAATATTCTTCGTCCGTTTTTATCCCATTTGGACTCCGTTTGATATGGGGTTTCTGCGAAACATAAAACATGCAACAAACAGGAACTAGCACTGGGCAGATCAATATGTTAGTCCCAAAAATAGTATAAAAAGTTGCCAAAAGTATATGAAAGTTGAATAATATTGGCATGGAACAATCAAAAATTATATATACGACGGAGACGTATCAATCCTCCTGCCCTACAACGCCATCCTAAGGTACCCAACACTGGCCAAGTTCATGGCGGCTACACACCACGGCTACAACGTCCTCAAGATGTCAGGAAGCGGCGGTGTCATCACGGTCGCGTGTCAAGAGAAGGATGCGGTTTGCTCCCTCGAGCGCGCCTTCCAGGTTGCAGCGGTTGAGAACCCTGAAGACGAGGACGGCGCCCTCCCTCCTGAGGTCGCCCCCAAGATGAAGAAGCTGCAGCTTGGACAGCGGTCTTGTGAGGAAGCATCGCTCGAGCCATCATCATCGGAGGCCATGGGGAAGGATCTCGGAGGGGCCATCATCGCCATGAAGGCCAAGGACCAGAGGGGGAACCTCTCCCCATCCACGGGGGAGGCCATGGAGGAGGAAGCACAAGGGGGAGAACCTCTCCTCCTCTCTCTCGGTGGCGCCGGAGTGCCATCGGGACGGGAATCATCGCCGCGGTGATCGTCTTCATCAACATCACCATCATCATCACCATCCTCATCTCTTTTACGCGGTCCACTTTCCCACACCCCACTGTAATCCCTACTTGAACATGGTGCTTTATGCCACATATTATGATCCAATGATGTGTAGCCATCCTATGATGTTTTGAGTAGATATCCTTTGTCTTTGGGTTGATTGATGATCTAGATTGGTATGAGTTGTATGTTTTATTTTGGTGTTGTCCTATGGTATCCTCCGTGTCGCGCAAGCGTGAGGGAGTCCCGCTGTAGGGTGTTGCAATGCGTTCATGATTCTCTTATAGTGGGTTGCTTGAGTGATAGAAGCATAAACCCGAGTAAGGGGGTTGTTGCGTATGGGATAAAGGGGACTTGATATGTTAATGCTATGGTTGGATTTTACCTTAATGATATTTAGTAGTTGTGGATTCTTGCTAGAGTTCCAATCATAAGTGCATATGATCCAAGAAGAGAAAGTATGTTAGCTTATGCCTCTCCCTCATATGAAATTGCAGTGACGACCACCGATCTTGTTAACAATTGCCTAGGACAATTCCGTACACCGACCCATCATTATTCCACACTCGCTATTTATAATATTTAGTAATATATTCTAACTTTATGATAACAACACCTACTTTTATATTTTAGCTCTCCGATACCATGCAAAGCTATCCTCTTCACACCCGAAGCGTAGTTTTATTTCTCGTTTCTCGTTGGAAGCAAACGTTCGTGTCGTGAGAGTAAATGTCGATGGCGAGATAGGACTTGAGAGAATATTGATATGACCTTTAGCTCCTTGTGGGTTCGACACTCCATACTTATCACTTCCACCTTTGGGAATTGCTACGATGATTCCCTGCACTTGTGGATTATCAAGCTCTTCTCTGGCGCCGTTGCCGGGGAGCAATAGCGTGGGGTTGATATTCTCGTGTGTGCTTGTTTGCTTTCTTGACTATGTAGTTTTTGTTTTGCCTTTTTGTTTTGCTTAGTTGTGGGTGAAACATACAAAAAACATTAAGAAAAAGAAAATACAAAAGGATACACTTGCCTCATATGCCTAATTTTTTTTCAAAATGAGAAGTGATTGGAAATTTATTCATTGGAGAAGTGAGGGTCGACCTTGAGCACTTGTGTTCATGCTCATGGAAACAATGTAGAAATTTTCATGGAATTTTCTTTGTAAATAATTATCCCCTTGTATATATCCTTTCTATTATAAAAATAATGTGTCAAGCTTTGGTTTTAGGATGATTAGATTGCTTGTTTACTATGTGCAGTACAAAAACAGAAATTTTGGCTGTAGCTCGTGAATTTACATTTTTTACTGGAAAGTCAAATGGGTCTGAAATTTTTTGCACATTACTTCTGTATTTTTTTAAATTATCATATTTTATTTAGAATTTTTGGAGTTACATAAGTTTACTAAATTTCCAGATTACTACAGACTGTCCTGTTTTTTGACAGATTCTGTTTTCTATGTGTTGTTCACTTATTTTGATGAATCCATGGGTAGTATCGGGGGATATGAACCATGGTGAAGTTGGAATATCTATACCTACTAATAAAGTAAGGTACGTTTCTCCAATTTTTTCATCCGTTCATCGTCGAGAAGTTTTTCTTTCTATCCGAGGTGGTACTAAACTTTTGTGCGTCTTTCCGCTAGAAAAGAAAAAAAATTATCCAGAATACCGTCATTGGGCCGCGCGCGCTCCGGCCCAACGAGACCAGCCAATTTATTATTGCCGACACCGTCGGGAAGGCCTTATTTGTCGCATGGGGCAAGGAATAGTTAAAGTTTCGCACAGGGCGCCTTAGACTGGGCCGGCCCGTTTCACCTTTTTCGTTGTTCTATTTCTATTTTTCTTTTTCTGTTCCGTTCTATTTCTCTTTTATATTTTTTTCTTTTTATCGTATGATTTAATTATTTTTTATGAAGTAAAAATTTACAATAATATTTAGAATTTCAATATTTTTTAAAATATTCAAATAATGGTCAGAATTCTAAAATATGCTTCTATATTTAATAATGTTCGAAACTTTTAAAATCTCCCGTTTCCAAATCTTCCCAATATTCAAAAAATGATCTCTTTTTTAAAAATTACTTTTTCTTTTTCAAAAAATCGTCAAGATTTATTTATAAAAATTACATTTTATAAAACGTTCCATATTTTAAACATTTCTTGTTTTAGTGAAATGTTCAAAAATGAGAAAAATATTTGCGTCTAAAACATTTTGTATTTTTTGAAAGTGCCCTTAGAACAATTCAAAAATCAAAAAATATTTTGTTTTTTTGTAATATGTACATGTTTTCGAAATATTGTTTGTGTATTTCAAAAACTGTTCATGTTTCTAATTGTGTTCGTGATTTTCCTAAGATATTGGAATTTGGAAAAACAATGTTTGCATATTTCTAAAATTGTCCAGGATTTAAAAATTGTTAATGTTTCCAAGAATATTCACCAAATCATATTTTTTGAATGTTCAAAATAATCAAAAATATTTCTGATGTGACACTATAGTATTTTCTTAAATATTCACATTGACCATTAGCAGTGCGCGCTCGTTCTTTGCTGGTTGACTATAAATGAAAGAAATCGTGGACACGTGACAATAAATTATGTTATTTGGCTTTAGTTAGAGCAAAATTATGGGCACTTGAGCACTAAAATAATCAAAGAGAATAAAACCTAAAAAAAGAAGGGACATTCATGCCTGATTATGCTCATGAAACGGGATTTATGCGCTGCGATTAATAATCCACCCGGTTACGCCATCGTAGCATAGAGTGGCCGAAGCAATCATGTCCCGAAGGTCGCTGCGCAGCAACCAAATGAGGAGGCAGGCACAACCCCGAGACGGAGGCGGACCCGGAGGAAAAAAGGCATGAGTTGGGTGCTCACCACCACACCGACCAACCCAGTCACTATCAAGATTTCGCGTGTCAAACATGTCCAGCGAGAAGACCATAACTTCTTGCCATGTCGCCTACCATTGTCGAGACCATTTTTTGGATGACACATCAATTATTTTTCCCATTGCTTCTCGTAAAAAAATATCCCTCCCGTTGCAACGCACGGGCATATGTGCTAGTAGTATATAAAGTGCTAATATTAAATTGAAATGAGTTTGCAGCAGTATCTAAAGGTAGTGATTTGCTTTATTATACTAACGGATCTCACAAAGTTTTTGTTGAGTTTTGTGTGGATGAAGTATTCGAAGAACCAGGAGTTGCCGACGTGACAAGAATAAAGAGAGGCAAGAGTTCAAGCTTGGGGATGCCCAAGACACCCCAAGTAAATACTTCAAGGATACTTAAGCATCTAAGCTTGGGGATGCCCAGTTGGCATCCCATCTTTCTTCTTCAACAATTATTGGTATACCTCGGTTTTTGTTTTGTTCACATGATTTGTGTCCCTTGTGTTTTTCTTTTTTCTTTAGGAACCATGCTAGTATGAGATAGCCCTTCATTGATTTCTAGAATGCTTCATGTTCTTCACTTATATCTTTTGAGTATGGTTTTATAGAATGCTTCGTGTGCTTCACTTATATATTTTGAGCTTGGATATTGGTTAGTCTATATTGATTGTAGAATGCTCCATGATCTTCACGTATATCTTTTGGAGTATGAATAATACTATCATCTAAAGTGGGTTTGGAAGAGTGTCAACTTTAGGAATTAGTGATCCCACTATTTTGGAGGGTGTTGAATCTTAGTGTGATATTTATGAATGTGGATTTGGAAGAGTGTCGACTTTAGTTAGTAATGATTCCACTATTTCGGAAGAGGTTCCAATTGATTATGAGGACAAAGTTGCTATCTATGATGATTATTGTGATGACATGTATGCTATAAAGAATAACGTTAACCATGAAACTTGTCCTCATGATTTTAATTTTCAATTGGATTATGCCTCACATGAAAGTTATTTTGTTGAGTTTGCTCCCACTATTCTGAATGAAAAGAATTTTGCTTATGTGGAGAGTAGTAAAATTTCTATGCTTGTAGATCATGAAAAGAATGCTTTATGTGATGGTTATATTGTTGAACTCAATCATGATGCTACTGAAAATTATTCTGAGGGAGGAATATATGCTTGTAGGAGTTGCATGATTCTTGTTCCCTTAAATTGTGAGCTCACAAAATCCCTATGCATAGGAAGTGGGTTAGGTTTAAATTTGCTAGTAATATTCATCATGATGCTCTCTTTATGTTTCAATTCTTATCTTTTATGTGAGCATCATTGAAATCATCATGCCTAGCTAAAGGGCATTAAAGAAATGCGCTTGTTGGGAGACAACCCAATATTTACCTTTACTATTTTTGTCTGTCCACATGATTAAGCTTCTGTAGTAATCATGTTTTATAGCTTTTGTTTCAATAAAGTGCCAAGTAAGACCTATGGTAAGACTTGGGTGAAAGTTAATGTGATCTTGCTGTAAAAAACAGAAACTTTGCGCTCACGAGATTAGCTGTCATATTTTACAGAGGAGTGATTTTGAGTTGATTCTTTTTTCAGAAGATTAATAGACAAATTCCTCACGTCCACCAGTTTATTTAAGAATTTTTGGAGTTGGAGAAGTATGGTTGTTGTTCAGATCATTACAGACTGTTCTGTTTCTGGTAGATTCTGTTTTTAATGCATAGTTTGCTTGTTTTCTAGTTCCTATGGATTATATTGCTCAATATAAATTGTAGAAATGATATGGTACAGTAGGCATTGTGTGAGAATAATTATGAATCTTGTATTTGACAGTACCAAAGTGAAGGATTTACTCTTTATCATACTAACCCATCTCACGAAGTTCCGTTAAGTTTTGTGTGATTGAAGTTTTCAAGTTTCGAGTGAGATATCGATATGAGGAGAATAAGTAGTGGAAAGACTCTAATCTTGGGGATGCCCAAGGCACCCCAAGGTAATATTCAAGGAAGACTCAAGTGCCTAAGCTTGGGGATGCCCCGAAAGGCATCCCCTCTTTTGTCTTGAAAACCATCGGTATACGTTACCCGGAGCTATATTTTTATTCATCACATGATATGTGTTTTGCTTGGAGCATATTTTCATTTTACTTGCTGTTTGAATAAAATCATTGGATCTGAAATCTTGAATGAAAAAGAATCCTCCCATGGCTAGTTAATTATTTGACTACTCAGTGTTCTTCCCTTATATCTTTTTGGAGTAGTTTGTCATTTACTCACATGCTTCATGTATATCCTATGAGTAAATGGTTGCATGAATTGAATATCATAAATCTGAATTTATATACGTTTCATATGCTTATAACATGGGGAGTAATGACTTCACACATAATAAGTATAGGTATTAAACTTACTGAAAGTTAGCAAACGCAGAATTGGTCACTTGAACAATTCATGAAAGAATATTGAAGGAAGAGAGATTTCACATATAAATATACTATCTTGGACATCTTTTGCAATTGTGAGCACTCACTAAAATATGACATGCTAAAAAGTTGATGTTGGACAAGGAAGACAACTTAATGGGTTATGTTTTGCCATATCCGAAATGTTATATTGTCTTGGATCATCCAACATGTTGAGCTGGCCTTTCCCTCTCATGCTAGCCAAATTCTTTGCACCAAGTAGAAATACTACTTGTGCCTCCAAACATCCCTTAAACAAGTTTTGCCATGAGAGTCCACCATACCTACCTAAGGATTGGGTAAGATCCTTCAAGTAAGTTTTCATCGGTGCATGCAATAAAAATTGCTCTCTAAATATGTATGATCTATTAGTGTGAAGAAAATAAGCTTTATACGAACTTGTGATAGGGAAGAAATAAAAGCGACATACTGGATAATAAACGTCTTTATCACAAGCGGCAATTTAAAGTGACGTTCTTTTGCATTAAGATTTTGTGCATCCAACCATAAAAAGCGCATGACAACCTCTGTCTCCCTCTGCGAATTGCCTATCTTTTACTTTTATCTTCTACCCTTTTACAAGAGTCATGGTGATCATCACCTTTCCTTTTTTACACTTTTTCCTTTGGCAAGCACTTTGTGTTGGAGCGATCCGGATAGATATATCCACTTGTATGTAGGTTTTCATAAATTATTACTATTGACATTACCCTTGTGGTAAAAGTTTGGGAGGCGAAACTATAAGCCCCTATCTTTCTCTGTGTCCGATTAAAACTTTGAACCCATAAATATCACATGAGTGTTAGCAATTGTGAAAGATTAAATGATAGTTGAGTATGTGGAGTTTGCTGAATTAAAGCTCTTACATAGACCCTTCCCGAAAATAAGATGAATTGCAATTGTTTGATGACTAAGAGCACGGTTTGTTAGTTTTCAAGAAAGTTTATGATCCATACTTTAACATGTGAATAGCTTGTTACTTGATCATGAGAAGTTTTATGAGTTGAGCTACTGTTATGATATATAATGATGCTAGAAAAAGTGATTGGAACTATCATTGATCAAACTTATGCACTTGCTAGCATTCACACTTCATAATTATTTCTTTTATCATTTACCTACTCGAGGACGAGCAGGAATGAAGCTTGGGGATGCTGATACGTCTCCAACATATCTATAATTTATGAAGTATTCATGCTATTACATTATCCATCTTAGATGTTTTATATGCATTTATATGCTATTTTATGTGATTTTTGGGACTAACCTATTAACCTAGAGCCCAGTGCCAGTTTCTGTTTTTTCCTTGTTTTTGAGTTTTACGCAAAAGGGATACCAAACGGAGTCCAATTGACGTGCCAATTTTTGATGATTTTTTATGGACCAGAAGAAGCCCACAGAGCATCAGAGATGGACTAGAAGAGTCCCGAGCCATCCACAAGGGTGGAGGCCGCGCCCTACCCCCTGGGCGCGCCCCCCTATCTCGTGGACGACTCGGAGACCCCCCTGATGTGAAACCGATGCCAAAAATTCCTATAAATATAGAAACCCCCAGAAAGAAAGCTAGACCAGAAGTTCCGCTGCCGCAAGCCTCTGTAGCCACGAGAAATCAATCTAGGCCCTCTCTGGCACCCTGCCGGAGGGGGCCATCATCACCGCAGGCCATGGGGAAGGATCTGGGAGGGGCCATCATCGCCATGAAGGCCAAGGACCCGAAGGAGAACCTCTCCCCATCCAGGGGGAGGCCATGGAGGAGGAAGCACAAGCGGGAGAACCTCTCCTCCTCTCTCAGTGCCGCCGGAGTGCCATCGGGATGGGAATCATCGCCGCGGTGATCGTCTTCATCAACATCACCATGATCTTCTCTTTTATGAGGTCCACTCTCCCGCACCCTACTGTAATCCCTACTTGAACATGGTGCTTTATGCCACATATTATGATCCAATGATGTGTTGCCATCCTATGTTGTTTTGAGTAGATATCCTTTGTCTTTGGGTTGATTGATGATCTAGATTGGTATGAGTTGTATGTTTTATTTTGGTGCTGTACTATGGTGCCCTCCGTGTCATGCAAGCATGAGGGATTCCCTCTGTAGGGTGTCACAATACGTTCATGATTCGCTTATAGTGGGTTGCTAGATTGACAGAAGTATAAACTCGAGTAAGGGGGTTGTTGCGTATGGGATAAAGGGGACTTGATATGTTAATGCTATGGTTGGGTTTTACCTTCATGATCTTTAGTAGTTTCGGATGCTTGCTAGAGTTTCAATCATAAGTGCATATGATCCAAGAAGAGAAAGTATGTTAGCTTATGCCTATCCCTCATATGAAATTGCAATGACGACCACTGGTCTTGTTAACAATTGCCTAGGACAATTCCGCACACCGACCCATCATTATTCCACACTCGCTATTTATAATATTTAGTAATATATTCTAACTTTATGATAACATCACCTACTTTTATATTTTAGCGCTCCGATACCATGCAAAGTTATCCTCTTCACACCCGCAACGTAGTTTTATTTCTCGTTTCTAGTTGGAAGCAAACGTTCGGTGTACGTAGAGTCGTATCAGTGGCACATAGGACTTGAGAGAATATTGATCTTACCTTTAGCTCCTTGTGGGTTTGACACTCCATACTTATCACTTCCACCTTTGGGAATTGCTATGATGATTCCCTGCACTTGGGGATTATCATCCCCGGGCGCGGCACCTTCACCCATCACGTAGGAAGGCGCGCTCGGCGCCCCTCTCAGGCTAGGCCCGGGGCCTCTCCTTGGAGGGCCTTAGACCTAGCCAGGGTCACGAGGGAGGCGCTCGGGCACCATGTGGAGGCGCTCTTCATAGAACACTTCCCAGGGGAAGGCAATAGGCGTGAGGCACCAGGTGTTCAGGAGTTCATCAGCAAGGCAATCGAGGAGATTCAAGAAGCAAGGGTTCTGCCAGGCGATCGTCGCCTGCCATGCGACGCAGATCACTGCCCTGCCGAGGGTAAGGAGTTCCGCATCTTCATCGACATCCCCGGGCTCAACAGGGCCGCGTCTTGGCTGCTCATGTGGTCGTCTCGCATCGGCCGGTGCGAGGGTCCACCTCACAGGTGCGTCCGCATGCCCTTCGGCCTGCCGGGCACGGCTGAAGCGTTCCAGCTCTGCATGAGGGACGCCCAGACGGCTTGCGAGGCCAGGCATCAGGGAATCTTGGAGGAGATAGAGGAGCATCTCCAGGAGTCTCCCGGGCCCTCTGAGCCTCCAAGGCTCGGCACGAGAGCAGCTCGTGAGGAAGGACTCCAGCAGCGCGCATTTTTTGGCTTCAACACCTCTTCAGCGACGGTACAACGTGACATCTCTATAGTTCTTTTCAGTCTGGGGGCGCCCCTCGGGCTGCATCATCCCCAGGCCGTGTGGGTCCATCCCTACAGCATGTATCCCTTCTGCATCTATCAGAGCTAGTTTACAATCCTTCGCAAGCTACTTTCAAATTATTAACTGCCTGATTGGTGCTTCGTCGCTAAGAACGTCTCGCGCCCTTGCAACCCTCCTACGACCGCCTCATGATTAAGGACTGGCACTGCGTCTGTGCTTGGGTCCGTCCCTGCAGAGTTGCTAAATCCAAGAGGCCGAGCTCTGGCTCACGGGCCAGTCCCCGTGTACGTCACCTCCCATGGCCATTGGTGCCTTGTTCTTGCATGAGCTAATTGCGGGCGGACGAGCGAGGGCACGCCACCTGGTGCCCCCGTGGCCACGGGAACCACGCGCCGGTTGTTTTTCTTCAGGATCTATGCATGAGAAGTCTGGGCACGACATCTGTGCTCGGGTCCATCCCTGCAGCGTCGATAAACCCAACGGCTGAGCTCTGTCTGGCGGACCGGCCCCGTTCACGTCACCTCCTGGGGTCGTAGTTGTTTGGCCTTCTCATGCAATAACCTCAGGAGACTCATTCGGCACAGGCTGCCTAACCATCTCGCAGGATTAACACAAGCATCCCCAATCAAGACCAGGCGCAACCCACCTTGAGGTAGGGCCTCTTGAGTCCCACCCTAGCTCACGGGTGCCCATACACACCTCCCCAGCCCTGCCGTGCAAGCCACGTGTCAGGGCGGGGCTGTACACGCCCCGGGGGCTCTCCTCAGAGGGAACCCCCTCCCACGCACCAGTGGAAGCACCATGCTCCGTGCTGGTCGCCGACACGGCCGAGGAGCGGCTATGCCCATGCAAGAGCGGAAGCGCTATGCTCCGTGCTGGTGATAAACATCTGGGGGTGGCCTCGCGGCCGCATTAACCTCAGGGAGCCTCCGGGCTCAGTGACCAGCCTCACCGCGCTGCTCTATCTCGGGAGGGTAGCGCGAGGGGGCTGGGCACGGGGGCTACGCTCAGGTCACGCCTGGCGTACCCCACCTCGCTAGGCCTCATGGGCCTGGTCTTCACGCACCCCTCCCAAGCGAGAGCTCGGCGAGGGAAAGGTATGATGGTCGGTTCGTACGTCAAGGGGGACTCTTGAGCATCGCATCTCAGGAGACTAACTGGCCACATAGCCCCTCACCCCTTGGGCTCATCTTGGTGATCCGAATGATCCAACGGCGGCTGAGGTATGCGCGGGGCCGGGCCCTGCCGACGCAAAACACCAGGACCCAACATTCACCCTTTCCTTTCAAGCCGTTCGTACGTCGATGGGACTCCCGAGCATCGCGTCTCAGGAGCCTAACTGGTCATGTAGCCCCTCACCCCTTGGGCTCGTCCAGGTGACCTGGACGACCCAACGGCGTCTGAGGCACGCGCAGGGCCGGGCCCTACTGATGCAGAACACCAAGGCTTGCTCCTGCACCTTTTCCTAAGTTGTTCGCATGTCAAGGAGGACTCCTGAGCATCGGGTCTCAGGAGCCTAACTAGTCACGTAGCCCCTCACCCCTTGGGCTCGTCCTGGCAAACCAGACGACCTAATGACAGCTGAGGTATGCGCGGGGCCGGGCTCTGCTGATGCAGAACAACAAAGCAAACGGAAAAGTTGGGGGAACATAATCTAATTATTACAACACATATTGTTCCAAGCAAACAGTTCTAAACGCCTCCCCGAGGCATGCTACATGATACAGGACGAACAGGGAAAAGCAGAGTCACCAAGCTGCCTTGTCAGATCTGGGCGTCACCACCGCCCGCTAGAGGAGCCTCGTCGATAGGCGCATCGCCTGTTCCATCGACTTCGGTCGAAGGACCAACGACCAGGAACTTACTCAGCATGGCATCCATGAAGCTATTCATAGCGGCAGCAGCAGCGTCCTGCGAGTCGGAGTCCACCAGAGTAAGGAAGGAGGAGAGGTCGAAGCCAGCGTCCTGGAGATAGAGACGGCTAAAGACGCAAGTAAGAGCCAAGGAAGAAAGTGAGCGCGCTTCGCTTTCCACCAAGGAGGCAAACCCGTCGACAGCATCTTCGAGCAGCGCCAAGACTTCAGGAAGCAGAGTGGCAGGGCGCTCCCTCGGGGTCGTCGCCGTCACCTTCTTCGAGGAATTGTCCCCAAAGAGCGATTTCTGGGCCTTGTGGAAACGCGCCTCAAAGGAGGCAAGGGTGCTGCGCTCCATGGCGGCCACCTTCTTGGCCTCGGCGAGGGCCGCTTGGGCTGCCTCCTCCTCCTCCTTGAGCTTCGTCAGGCGGTCGAGCTCCGTAGCCTGCTCCAAGGCCGCCTTCTTCACCTTGGTGTCTTGATTGGCGACGGCAGCCTCCCGGGCCTTTAGCTTCTCCTCACGCTCCTGGAGCTGGCTAGCCTGGGCGGCCTGCTGATCCTGAAGAGCCTTCAGTTTAGCCTCCACCACGCGGCACCGATGCTCAGCTTCTGCGGCCTCCTTCCGCGCCAGGTTGTGCTCGGTGGCAACCACTCCGAGCACCTTCTGGGCTTCCTCCGCAGAGCCCCAGGCTGCACGGACAAACACGTTAGCCTGGAGCCAACCAGAAATCAGCCACAAGCGTCCCTGCGCTGAGCGACGATCCGGGCCCCGAAATTCACCCTGGAGGAGGTCCAGCGCCGCCCTTGCCTCCTCCAGGGCACTAGAGGTGGCAGGAGCGCCACGGCTAGGCCACACGCTGGGCAGGGGAGGAGACGCTCTCGGCGCCAAGACAGAGGAAACCTCAGCCTCAGGAAGGACCGGGGGCTCCGGAGGCTGGTCGACCTCAGCAGCCGCAGCAGAGGTAGGCACCAGGTCAGCAATGCCAGAAGCACCGGCACCTCCTGAGGACGGGCTTCCACGCCCTTGAGAGACGACGTCACCACCGGAGCTACGGGGGCCACGGCATTCTCCTTCGCCAGGGTCGCGGCGTCCACTTCAGCACTTGCGGCCACTGAAGCCCTCCTTTTGCTTCTTCGACGGCTACTGCCTAATGAGAGACGAAGGCGCTAAGCATCACTTCAAGAATCAACAAACAAGGCTAAGGAAAATACTTACTGGCTGGCGAAGACATGGTCCCTCTTCAGGCTCAGCAACGGGCGCTGAGGCAGAGCAACTGGTGCTGTGCTCTTGGGAGCAAGAGAACTCGCGGTTGGTGCCGCTCAAGACGATGTCGGCGAAGCCGGAACGCTGCCCGGAGGAATCAGCGCGGTCCTGCCCTTCTCCGTGGCCGTCTGCTTGGGCTCCTTCAAAGAGGAGACCTTGGACCGCGTGGTGACTCCAGAAGGGCGCGACACCTCCACCACCTGAGGGTCATCGTCATCATCGTCAGAGAAGTCGCAGAGGAGCTCCCTCTACCGCAGGGCAGAGGATTCTTCCACAACCCCGTCCTTGCTGGCCTTGGAGGATTGATCGTCGGAGGATAGGTGCACCAAGGTGGTAGGCGGCGGGGGAGGCCCCGCCCGCACAAGCCCAAACTTGTTGAAGACCGGCATGGCAGCGGCAACCTCCTCGCTGTCATCCCGGCAGTATAGAGGGAGCCAATATTTCGGAGGGTCGCTCGGGTTCTTCCCCGTCAAGTAGAGCAACACCCTGCTCAGCTCCTCCTCGGGAAGGGCATCCTGGCGCAGGAGGATCTTGTCGTCAACACCCCCAAGCTTCCACAGGGGGCGGGTGTGATCTTGGAGCGGTGCTATGCGCTGCCTCAAGAACTCCTTGATGAACATGGTTGTTGGTGTCAAAACCGGCGGATCTCGGGTAGGGGGTCCCGAACTGTGCGTCTAGGCGGATGGTAACAAGAGACGAGGGACACAATGTTTTTACCCAGGTTCGGGACCTCTCGATGGAGGTAAAACCCTACGTCCTGCTTGATTAATATTGATGATATGGGTAGTACAAGAGTAGATCTACCACGAGATCAAGGAGGCTAAACCCTAGAAGCTAGGCTATGATATGATTGTTGAGATGTATGTTGTCCTACGGACTAAAGCCCTCCGGTTTATATAGACACCGGAGGAGGCTAGGGTTACACAGAGTCGGTTACAATGGTAGGAGATCTACATATCCATATCGCCAAGCTTGCCTTCCACGCCAAGGAAAGTACCATCCGGACACGAGCCGGAGTCTTCAATATTGTATCTTCGTAGTCTTGGAATCCGACGGATATTGATAGTCCGGCTGTCCGGACACCCCCTAGTCCAGGACTCCCTCAGTAGCCCTGAACCAGTCTTCAATGACGATAAGTCCGGCACGCATAATGTTCGGCATTGCAAGGCGGGTTCCTCCCTCGAATAATTCAGAGAAGATTATGAACACCCGGATAGTGTCCGGCTCTGCAAAATAAGTTCCACATTCCACCGTAGAGAGAATAAAATGCACACTTAGCTCAATCTGCTGACGTATTATGCGGCGTGACACCACACCGCAACCAAGCCTTTGTTTGAATCGTTTTTTACTATACCACCTCAGACGCTTAGCGGCGGTTTCCTTGGCACGCCTTGTCGAAGCAGAGATCGTGTTCCCCTTATTCCGGATTCTCATCAATACGTGCGTAGTAACCCAACGCGCCATTGATGGTGGCGCTGGGAGATAAGCGAGTTTTACCGGGCCGGTGGGGACGCGTCATTTTGTCCGCCTATATATAAGGGATAAGGATTCACCTTCTCACCCACGCCTTCTTCCTCCTTTGCTTATCCATCCTCGCGAACTCAAGCTCCAACGCCGAGCTCGCAAGATCTCGCCGACCTTCTCCGAATATGTCCGAGCGGGAGGTAAATGGTTGGCCTCCACCGCTAAGGAGGAGGACATCACTAAGCTGCGCAAAGACCGGATACCTTTCCGGCGATATCGCAGATCGGCCGCCCGACGAGGGCAGCTCGTGCCACCCTGTGGCCTCATGAGAGGGTCGCCTTCCTCCCCACTTCCTCCACGGACTGGGCTTTCCGCACCATCCATTTGTCCGGGGCTCATGTTCTACTACGGCCCGGATTTCCACGATCCGGCGCCAACTTCATCCTCAACATCTCGGCGTTTATCGTCAGGCGAGGCCTTCCTCTCGCATCCAACCCCACTTCGCTGTGGCTCAAGACCTTCAACGCTGTCAAGGTTGTGAAGGGCACGCAGGAATGCGGCGCGCCATGTTGGGAAAATCGCCCAACGCCCCTTGGCTAGAAGGGACCTTCGTGGACTCCGTCAAGGGGTGGCAATCGGAGTGGTTCTATATCACCGAGCCGCGCAAGCCCACATGGGCGGCGGCCCCCGAGTTTAGATCTGGAATCCCCACGCAGCTCACCTCCTGGAAAGATAAGGGCTTGCAGTGGGGCAATCCGGTGGAGGTGACGGGACTCCGAGCCTGCATCAAGAAGATGGTGAGCAATAAGCTAACGCCGCATTCTGTCCGTAGTCCGGCCAAGGATGATCTCCCCGACTCGTCGAGCGGGTCACTGGCCTCGTCGGATGTGAATTCCATCCCGACTGCCTCTACCCCACGCGCCGATGAGGACGTCAAGGTGGGATCCCAAAGAGGGACCCATCAGGACAAGGCTCCGGAGGCGTCGTCAGGCGACATCCCGGACTTCGTGCCGGACTCTACATCGGAACCCGCAGTGGTTCCAGAGTCCGGCAAGCGGCCCCTTCGAAAGAAGGGCAGGACCGTGACGCCGGCGGCCTCCGTCCAACCGGAGGCGCCGGATAACCTGTTGGAGGCGCTTAAAGGCGCTTCCATCGAGGAAGAACACCACGCTATCATGAGTGCGGAGATTGAGAAGGTTCAGCTCGCCAAGGGCGGGCTGACCAAAGCCTGCAGCAGCCTTCTAACGGGCTTTGAGTAAAGGGATTGGGTATTCATATTACCTTTGTAGATTGCAAACCCTAGATGACGATCTCTTCGTAGCAAGAACGGGCCGGAGACCGTTCGAAGCTTCGCCCCAATGAGTCACCAAAGTGGGTTGACGCTGAACGCGCCACACGAACACGCCGATGTGTACCAGCTGGGCGCCGAGGAGATGCTCCGCAACTCACACCAAGGAGGCCGACTTCGGTAGCGACACGCAAGACAGCAAGCCGGCGCTTTTGGGATTCGAAACCCCACACGCCCGGGAGGGACCCTGTCTGGGCGTGGCGCTATGGGCTGCCCTAGGTCGACCTGATCGCCCCTAAGGCCTCGAGGTTCGTCGCCCTGCAATGAAGAAGAACGAACGAAGAACGAGGAAGAAGAAGAACTAGGGTTAAGGAGAAAAGATAAAAGATAAAAAGTGGTAGATTGATTAATCAATTGTGTGTTGTTCAATTGGGCGTCACCCCTTAGGTATATAAGAGGCGGCTGGACTTCCCGTGCAAGGAAAAGGCTTGGATTCACGTCCAAAACCCTAGTCAAATTCGGATTGGTTTTGTCCGAACTTTCCAAAACTGTTCGGTTTAAACTGGCTGCACCTTGCGGGTCCTTTTTGTGATGGTAAACGATCTCGGATGGAAACAAGCTCAAAAGCAATCTTGACCATTTCGACGAGACGAACAACTTTTATGTTGAACGTTTTTTGATAAGAGGTCATCTTGAGGGTCAAATCGGTTGCGCAAAACAGGCTATCTCTCGCGCTACCCATCAGACACGGTGTCTGGTGGGGCGCGCCAGTTTTTGCCTCCTGACTGGGTTGTATTCTGATGGCTCTAACTTTTGCATACGAACTCGGATTGGAACAATTTTTATATCAAAATCGATCGTTTCGACGAGACGAAGACAATTCGTGTAGATAATTTTTCCATTTGAGGTCGTCTTGGGTGCTTAATCAGCCAAACTGTACTCTGAATATAAGATCTTATTACTTTGAGCATAGTTTCGGCCTTCGAGATGAAATCGGACTGCGATGACCCAAACTTCAAAGATGTTCATATCGACAATACGGAACTCTTTCATGAAGATCACTTCTCCATTTGAGGCCATCTTAAATAAGTTATTGACCGTGCCAAAATCTGGTGTCAACAGGCACTAAATTCATCAATAGAGCGCTTGTGATCTCTAGGGATTTCTCCCCTTTTAGCAATGGCTAAACCTTTAGGAAAAAATTCAAGAAATTCATTGGTAGCAAAAGGTTCCTTAACGATAGAGAGACAATTGGGATGAACACTTATGGATTTGAGATCCGCGTCTCCCTTACTAGAAGATTCACCCTTATTTTTAGGAACATAAATAAACTTGGCAGTTTTAGTAGGGGTTTTTGGAGTGTTTTTCATGGAAGAAAACGTGGAACCTAAGTTTGTAATGATATCCTCAAGTTTACCGATTCTAGCAGAGTCTAGATCTATTTTTTCATTGACTATAGGTTCTTTTTTTTTAAGATTTTTCAAAGTAACTCCAACCCTAGATCCATATTGGGTAATGTGATTATGAATCTTTTTATCCAAATTTTCAATCAACTCGACAGTGGCAATTTTATTTTCAATAATCTCAAGCCGTTGCATAACATGATCTAAAGTTAAAACAGTTCCATTGACCAAAAGAGGTGGGGGCCCAAACAAATCTAACATAGCATTATAAGCATCAACGTATGGCTACTCATAAAATCACCTCCGGTAGCAATATCAAGAACACATCTATTCCAAGGAGTGATGCCTACATAAAAATTGCGGAGAAGAACGGAAGTGGGAAGCTTCCTAGAAGATTTATATTGGGCATTGCAAATTCTATGCCAAGCATCTTTTAAATTTTCTCCCTCCCTTTGCTTAAAATTGAGAATTTCTTGTTCGGGAGTGATAATAAGGATAGGAGGACTAGCCATAATGACAAGCAAACAAAGAGCAAGCTAGAGGAGATTGGGAAAGAGAAGGCGAATAAAATGGCAAGGGTGAAGTGGGGGAGAGGAAAACGAGAGGCAAATGGCAAATAATGTAAATGCGAGGGAGATGAGTTTGTGATGGGTACTTGGTATGTCTTGACTTGAGCGAAGACCTCCCCGGCAACGGCGCCAGATATCCTTCTTGCTACGTCTTGAGCTTGCGTTGGTTTTCCTTGAAGAGAAAAGGGTGATGCAACAATAGTAGCGTAAGTATTTCCCTCAGTTTTTGAGAACCAAGGTATCAATCCAGTAGGAGGCTCCAAAAAGTCCCACGCACCTACACAAACAAACAAAGAACTCGCAACCAACGCAATAAAGGGGTTGTCAATCCCTTCACGGCCACTTGTGAAAGTGAGATCTGATAGAGATAATATGATAAGATAAATATATTTTTGGTATTTTATAATATAGATGCAAAAAGTAAAGATGCAAATAAAAGTAGATTGGAAGCAAATATGATAAGAGATAGACACAGGGGCCATAGGTTTCACTAGTGGCTTCTCTCAAGATAGCATAAGTATTACGGTGGGTGAACAAATTACTGTCGAGCAATTGATAGAAAAGCGAATAGTTATGAGATTATCTACGCATGATCATGTATATAGGCATCACGTCCGCAACAAATAGACCGACTCCTGCCTGCATCTACTATTATTACTCCACACATCGACCGACTCCTGCCTACATCTAGAGTATTAAGTTCATAAGAACAAAGTAACGCATTAAGCAAGATGACATGATGTAGAGGGATAAACTCAAGCAATATGATATAAACCCCATCTTGTTATCCTCGATGGCAACAATACAATACGTGCCTTGCAACCCTTTCTGTCACTGGGTAAGGACACCGCAAGATTGAACCCAAAGCTAAGCACTTTTGCTATGGCAAGAAAGATCAATCTAGTAGGCCAAACCAAACTGATAATTCGAAGAGACTTGCAAAGATAACTCAATCATACATAAAAGAATTCAGAGAAGATTCAAATATTATTCATAGATAAACTTGATCATAAACCCACAATTCATCGGATCTCGACAAACACACCGCAAAAAGAGTTTACATCGAATAGATCTCCACAAGAGAGGGGAGAACATTGTATTGAGATCCAAAAAGAGAGAAGAAGCCATCTAGCTAATAACTATGGACCCGTAGGTCTGTGGTAAACTACTCACAACTCATCGGAGGGGCTATGGTGTTGATGTAGAAGCCCTCCGTGGTCGATTCCCCCTCCGGCAGAGTGCCGCCGAAGGCTCCAAGATGAGATCTCGCGGATACATAAGGTTACGGTGGTGGAAATTGTGTTTCGTTGGCTCCCTGGATGTTTTCGGGGTACGTAGGCTTATATAGGAAGAAGAAGTACGTCGGTGGACGCCCGAGGGGCCCACGAGACAAGGGGTGCGCCCTATAGGGGGGCACGCCCTCCTCTCTCGTGGAAGCTTTGGCTGCTTCTTGACTTGCACTCCAAGTCCTCTGGATCACGTTCGTTCCAAAAATCACGCTCCCGAAGGTTTCATTCCGTTTGGACTCTTCGAAATACTGAAATAGGCAAAAAACAGCAATACGGGCTGGGCCTCCGATTAGTAGGTTAGTCCCAAAAATGAGATAAATGTGTAAAATAAAGCCCATAAACATCCAAAAGGGGTAATATAATAGCATGGAACAATCAAAAATTATAGATACGTTGGAGACGTATCACCGAGTCCCTCGTCATCGCTCAAGTGAAGCATCTCCTTGACCGGATGGTAGCCATGACCGGCAAGCAGCCGGCCGTGCTGACTGATCCCAAGGAGACAGAAGTTGGGGCCTCCTTCCAGCCGGCCAAAGAGACCAAGCGGGTCATCTTGGATCCGGCGCACCCAGAGAAGTTTGCTGTCATAGGGTCAAATCTTGGGAGCAAATAGGAAGGCAAGCTCATTAATTTCCTCCTTGAGATTCGGGACATCTTCGCGTGGTCTCGCAAAGACATGTCGGGTGTTCTGAAGGATTTCGCCAAGCACAAGCTCCATGTGAGGCCGGATGCTATACTGGTCAAGCAACCCCTACACCGCCTATCAGAAGAGAAGAGAAGGATCGTTGGTGAAGAGATCGCCCGGCTTCGGGCAGCCGGCTTCATCATGGAAGTGTTCTACCCGGACTGTCTTGCCAACCCAGTCCTCGTCTTGAAGAAGAATAACAAGTGGTGCATGTGTATCAACTACACGAGCTTGAACAAAGCCTGCCCCAAGGATCTGTTTGCTCTGCCACGGATCGACCAAGTAATAGACTCCACGAACGGCTGCGAGCTGATGTCCTTCTTGGATGCCTACTCCGGCTACCACCAGATCAAGCTGGATCCGGCCGACCGCTTGAAGACCGCCTTCATCACACCATTCGGCACCTTATGCTACATCACCATGACGTTCGGCTTGAGGAATGTTGGCGCCACCTTCCAGTGCTGCATGTAGAAGTGCCTCCTCAAGCAACTCGGACGCAATGCCCACGTTTATGTGGATGACATTTTGGTGAAGACGGAGAAGCGCGACACCCTCATGGAGGATCTCAGGGAGACCTTTGATAATTTGCGTCATTTTCAAATCAAGCTCAACCCGAAAAAGTGTGTCTTCGGAGTACCATCCGGCTAGCTACCTGGCTTCCTTGTCTCTTAGCACGGGATCGAGTGCAACCCCGTGAAGATCAAGGCCATTGAGTGGATGGAGAGACCCACCAAGCTGTGCGACGTCCAAAAGTTCACCGGGTGCCTGCTATCCCTCAGCCTCTTCATCAACTGGCTGGGCAAGAAGGCGCTCCCCCTTTACAATCTCATGAAGAAAACCACTTGCTTCGAGTGGACCGACCAGGCGGATGAAGCTTTTCTCCAGGTCAAGCGCATGATGTCTATGCTGCCCATCCTGGCTACTCTGGCTGCCAAGGTACCCATGCTCCTCTACATCACCGCCGGCAACCGAGTCATCAGTACGGTGATCATCGTGGAGCGTGCAGAAGCCGACAAAGTGTAGCTGGTCCAGAGGCCGGTGTACTACCTGAGTGAAGTCTTGTACGCCTCCAAGCAGAACTACCCCCACTATCAGAAGATTTGCTACGGTCGTCTGCATTGCTCCCCTTGCCGAGATCATGGGCAACAAAGATGCTTCAGACCAGGTGGCGAAGTGGCCATTGAGCTAGCTCCCCACACCATCCTCTACCAGCCCCGCACCGCCATCAAGTCCCAAGCATTGGCCGACTTCCTAGCTGACTGGGCCGAGTCCCAGTACCTGCCACCAGCGCCGGATTCCATGCATTGGAGGACGCACTTCGATGGCTCGAAGATGCACACCGCTTAGGAGCCGACATCGTCCTCACCTCTCCCAAAGTCGATAAGTTGAAGTACACGCTGCAAATCCACTTCGAGGCCTCCAACAACGTAGCCGAGTAAGAGGTGCTCATATTTGGTCTCCGACTGGCTAAGGAGATCAGCATCCACCACATTCTATGCTACAGCGATTCAGATTTGGTGGTCCAGTAGTTGTCCGACGACTGGGACGCCAAGGACGCCAATATGGCGAGCTACCGCTTCCTAGTCCAGCAGATGAGCGGGCACTTCGACGGGTGCAAGTTCCTCCACGTGCCACGAGCCGACACTGCCGCAGTAGATGCCCTTGCTCGCATTGGCTCTACCCGACAGGCCATACCAGCCGGTGCCTCCCTCGAGCGCCTGCGCAAGCCATCTATCAAGCCCTCACCAGAATCTGAGTCCATCT
This sequence comes from Aegilops speltoides, assembly GCA_021437245.1. NCBI lineage: Eukaryota > Viridiplantae > Streptophyta > Magnoliopsida > Poales > Poaceae > Aegilops > Aegilops speltoides. The sequence goes on from CM038147.1 coordinate 95,225,618, forward strand.
TCGTGCCGACTGACCCCACAGCAGTCGGATCTAGCTCGGGGACTTCGGCAGCCGACCCAGGGACTTCAGCAGTTGGCTTGGGGACTTTAGCAGGCGGCCCGCTGGCTGTAGTACTCGCACCCAGCCTAGAGATCCCAAAAAGCGGCCCGGGGGCTGCTGCAGTTGGCCCGGGGACTTCATCGACACCATCAGGAGCGGCCGGCTCCAGCCCGCCGCCTCCCAACCCGGCCACCCCAGTACCAGTTGCTGTCTTCATAGTGGTGGAAGCGCTATCTTGGGCACAGCATATCCGCGACTCTCTAGTGAGCCGCGTGCTACCAACCAATGAGGTGTTGGCCTGGCAGATCCAACGCCGGGCAGGAGCCTACACCATCGTCAACGGCGAGCTCGCCAGGCGCAGCATGACCGGCGTTTTTCGGTGTTGTGTGGAGCCGGAGAAGGGCATGGAGATCCTCAGAGACATTCAACAAGGCGAATGTGGCCACCATGCCGCCTCTAGGGCTCTTGTAGCCAAGGCCTTCCGCCATGGTTTCTTCTGGCCGACTGCTTTGGATGATGCCAAAGAGTTGGTCCGAAAGTGCAAAGGGTGTCAGAAGTTCAGCACCAGCCAGCCACCGCCCTCAAGAACATCCCCATCACCTGGCCGTTTCTCGTGTGGGGCTTAGACATGGTGGGCCCGTTCAAGACAGCACGCGGCGGCATGACCCACCTGTTGGTCGCCGTGGGCAAGTTTACTAAGTGGGTCGAAGCCAAGCCAATCCAGAAGCTAAACGGCCCGACAGCCGTCACGTTCATCGCAGACATCACCGTCCGGTACGGCGTCCCACACATCATCATCACCAACAATGGCACCAACTTAGCCAAAGGCACCTTGGCCCGTTTATGCACAAATCAGGGCATCCGACTGGACCTAACGTCCGTTGCCCACCCGCAGTCAAACGGCCAGGTGGAGCGAGCAAACGACCTCATCTTGTCCGGCATCAAGCCCCGACTGGTCGAGCCGCTGGAGCGCTCGGCCGGCTATTGGATCGAGGAGCTGCCGGCCGTCCTTTGGAGCCTTCAGACCACACCCAACTGATCAACTAGCTTCACGCCCTTCTTCCTTGTGAACGGGGCCGAGGCTATCATCCCAACGGATATCGAGTTCGACTCGCCTTGTGTCACCATGCACACGGAGGTGGAAGCAAAGGAGGCGCGAGAAGACGGTGTCGACCTGCTGGAGGAGGCCTGGCTGCTAGCACTCAGCCGGTCCGCCATCTACCAGCAGAGCCTGTGCTGCTACCAAAACAAGAAGGTCAAGCCGCGTGCATTCCGCAAAGGCGACCTTGTGCTCCGCCTGATCCAGTGATCAACCGGCCAACACAAGCTCGCAGCTCCTTGGGAAGGCCTCTTCATCATCAGCAAGGCCCTGGGCAACGACTCGTATTACCTCATCGTCGCACAAAAGCCCAGGGCACACAAGTGAAGCACAACCGGCGAAGAGACGGAGCGGCCATGGAACGCAAACCTACTCTGTTTGTTTTATAGTTAAAGAAAGCGTATGTACCACGCTGCTTTTTGTATTAAGTAAAGACAACAGGTACCCCGAGATGCACTTGGGGGCTGCCTTTTTATCTATGAGATAAGCTTCTGCTATGATTTGAGTTTTTCATATTCTTGCCTCGCCGGGTCTGGCCAACCGGCCCGGGGGCTCGCCGCCTTTGCTTAAGTTAGCACCACCCGGAGCCGACTAGTAGTGTGCCAACGCCAAAGCCCTCTCTTGACCCGGCCACAGCTCACAGCGCGACTGCCCGGCTGGCAAGAGCTAAAGGCTGGAAACGCTGTCCACATGAAAAATGACTAAGGAAAATGTTGAGTGTAGCCAAGCCGGCCCTTTGCCTCCCTCGTCTGACTGCTCAGCAGCTGGCAGGCTGGCTTCTCGCTCGACCAGCTACACTCTAAGCGGCTAAAGTAGCTTGCCCGTTCTAAATGGACATTCCCTGAACTGACCACAGACCGTAGCTCAACTGTTCGGCTGGCAGGGAGGCGGCCAAAGGAAGGCGGCAAGCGAAAAAGCCAAAGAGAGTAAAAGCAAAATCAAGCCAGAACTCGGCAACACATGCAAACATGTGGGGATTTACACTTTATACATTGAAAAACGGCCCAAGACCGGCATTCATCAAGTTTAAAATTACACCCCCAGTGGGTGGAACTGTGTATAACTAACATTGTTTCAAGCACAAGACAGAAAAACATAAAAAAGATAAAGGCCATCTAGGCAGATGGCTCCTCGGGTTGCCTGGACTGGTCGGCAGTGGGCATAGCTCCGGCTAGCGTTGCTTCCAGTTGCTGGGTCTCGGCCTGGCTATCAATGGCGGCTGATGTGGTCTCCGGCTGGTCACTAGTCGGCGCCAGGTCAGGCCGAGTCTGGCTAGTCGCTCGGCTGTCTGGTGCGACATAGCTGTCGTCCTTCTCCTTGTCGTCCTGGTAGTCTTCATCGCTGGAGGTTATCTCCTCCGCTGAGTCCTCCCCATCCGATGGGTTCAGACCGAACCAGGACGGAGGCACGGCGGCGCCGTTTTCTCCTCGCTCCGGGATGAAGATGCCGACGTTAGCATAATCAGCCAGAGTCGACGCGTGAATGGCGATGTTCTTGCGCTCCATCGCCAACTCCGGCAGTGCTTCCTGGCGAAAGGTGGCCAGCTGCGCCAGGAACACGCCGGGGTACCAGGCCTTGACAAACTCCAGTGCCTTCGCAGCCCCAGACCATGCCGCAGAGCTCTTCCAGGCCTCGAGCCGCACTGCCGCCACCTACAGCCAGTCGGTCATCCAACTGGGAGTCCGCGGGATCCGAGCACCCGGCCACAAGCCCTCCAAGACCTGTGACCCGGCGCGCTGAAGCCGGCGGAGCAGGCGAAGCGTTGGCTCGAGGCGCATCCGGACGGCCTTGAGCTGTTCGCTCAGGGTTCAAGCTCGGTCCTGTGCGATCTCCTTGCCTTTGCGCATGCACTCCTCGCGCTAAGCCTCGATGGCCATGCGGACGGCGATGGGGTGGCCCGGGAGAAATCTGTTCAAAAGAAGACAAAAGTGTTAGAAGCGTTAGAAGCCAGCAGTCGGCAACAAAAAGAAAGGGACACACCGTCGAGCAGATCCTCGATCACGGTGTAGCTGTCCTGGAGGATCTTCTCCTTCTTGGTCCAGTCCGAGCGTTGGGTCTCAAACTCAGCTGTGAGGTGCTCCTCGCCCGCCTTCAGCCGCCGGACCTGCTCCGTGTGCTGCTCAGCCTGGTCCGCCAGCGCCTTCTCCAGCCGGTCGCACGCTGAGGCCACCTGTTCATGCTCCTGCCCCACAACCAAGAGCTGGCCCTCGAGCTTGGCCCCATGCTCCCTCAGCTGGGCGGCAGCTGCTGCAAAAAGGAAACAAGCAAGAAGCATCACTATCTACTTCAACAAAAATAAGAGCAAGTTGCCGGAGAAGATCCGCCCGACCGCCAAGAGGTCGGCTTTGAATCTCGGGCTACACCTAGTGGGCACTGCGCCGCCCCCACCGGAAGCCACCCACGACTCGGCTCTAAATTAGCTCAGCAATCCGGGTGGTGAGCGTTCGGTTCTGCGTGTTGTAGGCGGCCGCCCGCATGTTGTGGTAGTCCTGCAACAAGAGCAACATTTCAGCAAACAAGAAGAATGCCTTTGAGTTCCAACCCTCCTGCTCAGTAGCCGGCTCGGAACTCGAGGGCTACACCCAGTGGGTGCGCTGGCGCGCCCCAACGGAAGATTACAAGATGAAAGCAAAAACAAGATGCATGTACCCAGACGGACACTCGCATCGCCAGAAGCTCCTCCCTCGCCCTCAGGAGAGTGGCGTTGTGGGCGAGGAACCAGTCCTCCACATCCCACACAGCCAGGTTCAGGGCGGCTGGGCCGGCCCCTGCCACCCAACCTGAAGGAGCAGCGCTCGTGGCCCCGGCGCTAGCCCCCTGTGAGCTCGAGGCCATGGTCTCCATCAGCCTTGGCTCTGAGGTCGACCGCGTGAGACGCGGGCGCGCGGGAACGCGTGCCTTGCGCCGGCTGGTGGCGCCTGCGGCTGGCCGGGCTCGCCACCTCCTCGCCCTCCAGCATCCGGTGCGTGCTGGACCTCCTCTGCCTCCGTGATGGCGGTGTTGGGGACCACTAGCTCGGGCACCAACTGCTCGGCCCTAGCGTCTCCAGGCGGCCTCTGGTTCTCCGCTATTTGCGCCTCTAGCTGCTCGAGGCAGATGGTCTTCGGGACCCTGCCGCCAGCCGGATCCACCGTGACCCTGGCGCCAGCCTCCACATGTGCCTTGGTTGTAGCCTCTGCTTGCGCCTTGGTCGCCGCCTCCACCTCCACCCTCGTCGCGGCCAAGGCCTTCGCCTGCGCTGCCTCCTCCGCCTAGACATTGGCCGGCGCCTTATCCGCGGCCTCCCGCGCGTTCCATGTTGTCGCCTGAAGGGCGGCGGCGGGGTCCATGCACCGGGCCTCCTTGGAGCCTCCTGCTAGAATCATCAGTGAGGCAGACGGAGCCCACGTGGTGGCGCAGGCCGTCCTATTCAGCAAGAAAGCAAAAATAAGAAAACCCCAAGGGAGAAGAAAGATGTGAAGCTAGAGCTACAAGTACGCTTACCCGGATGCGTACGGCATCCGCTTGGGCCCCTACGGGCGGCGGCCACCTTCATGGCCTCTTGCTGCCTGGTCGCGTCCGCCTGCTTGGCCTTCTTTGCCGGGTGGCTGCCAAACCTCCCCGCAAGGCGGCGCTTCTGTCCGCCGAGTGCAGCAACCAGCCGCGGGTAGAAAGTCCGGCCCCTGTCCCCGCGCCTCTGCCAGGTCGGTGCCGCTCCTTGTCATCCTCGTCTCGTCGGGCCAAGACCGGATGTCGCCGACTCCTCCTCCTCCGCCTCCCGAGGAGCCACCTCCTCCGGTGGCCTCTTCTTTGCTGCCTTCCTCTATGGCGGCCGCCCCCAGCTCGGGGTCGCCCACGTCGCTCTCCTCGCGGTCCGGTATCCACTGCCGGTCCACAGTCGGCCCGCCTTGGCCCGGGAAGCGCTACCACAAGGCCAGCTAGTCATTACAGAGGAAAAAGAGCAATATAAGTAAAGCAGTCGGACCTGATACTTACCGCTGGGGGTGGGTTGGCACGGCTGTACGACTCCTTGCCGATGTGCCACTCCTCCTCACTGAGCTTGCAGTTGGAGAAGTAGTTCATGTGTCGCGCCACCTCCACCTCCGGCATCTCCTTGGTGGACAGCCGGCTTAGATCCCGGCGACCGCTCATCTCGCTAATGAGATGCGACCGAAGCTGGAGAGGCGACACCCGACGCATGATGAAGCCGGCTAGCAGGTCGGCCGGCTTGAGCCCCTCCTGGTCCGTCATCTCTTGAAGCCGAGCAAGGATGCTGATGATGTGAGACGGCAGGCGCTTGGGAGGCTGCTGTTGCCAGTTGTCCCACGGCTCAGCAGGTGGCCCGGGCATGAAGGCCGGCAGGTTGATGTAGTCATTGACCCAGTGGAGATTCCGGATGTAGAAGTAGGACTTCTGCCAGAGCTTGGTCGACTCGTGCAGGGTGATGGCCGGGAAGCGGGTGCCGCCTCCTGGGCACCTCATGGTGATGCATGCTCCGCACTCAGCCAGCTCCTTCACCGACGTGCCCAGCTTAAGGTAGAAGAATCTACCCCAGAGCTCAAGCGTGGGCAAGACGCCGAGGTAGACCTCACAGAACGTGACGAAGGCCGCCATGAGCACCACCATGTTGGGGCTGAGGTGATGCTACTGCAGGCGGTAAAGGTTGAGGAAGGCCCGAAAGAAGCCGCTAGCTGGAAGCCCGAACCCGCGGAGGAAATGTGTGCGGAAGACAAGAACTCGCCGGGCTGCGGTCGCGGCGAGATCTCCCGCTCAGGGGGGAGACGCACGCCCATATTGTCGGCGTGGGGAAGCCTCCGCATTGCACGGAGGAAGTCGATGTGGTCTTCGTGCACTTAGAGCCCAACCAGTCGCTCATCGCCATAGCTTGAGGAAAGCTTGGAGAAGCTCGGAGATGGAGGCGACGGGCGGCACTACGGGTGTGCAAGGCTGCAGAGGTGGAGTGGCCGCTGCGGTGGAGCAGTGGAGATGACGGAGCAGCCAGAGGAGCTGCAGTCGCAGCAGAGCGGTGGCAGCTATGGAGCAGGGTTGCAGCAACTGCGGCGAGAGGAAGAAGAGGGAGTAGGAGGCGGCGCGCGTGCATTCTGCCGCCCCTCCTCCTCCTCCCCCTATTTATAGCCAGTGCGTCCAAGCCGAGGCGACGCGGGGGCGTGGGATTAACTGCGCCCCATGCACCGCGCACCCCCGCATATTTCGCATGCTATAGGTGCCTTAATTGCACCACGGAAGGGCAACCACCTCCCTCGGTCGCAGCGGATCCGCGCGCGGGCCGAGGCCCTATAGTGGCGGGCCCCAGCCCACGACGACGTCCCGTCGCGCGCGTGGGCTAGCAGGCTGGCCTGGCCTGCTGGCGCCATGTGCCGCGCGCGTGGCGGGCGGCACCTTCCTAGCTCCCGCCTTGTCGATTTGAATTCCACTACGCGGACGCAGCTGTGGCCGACTCCTGGCATCCAACTCCTCCCAGTCAGACGGAGCAGAAGGTGGAAGATTCCTCGAAGGGGAAACTGCTGAGGCACTTCGGCGGCTAGCCGTAGAACCTCACCAGCTTCGGGGACTACTATCGGGGGGATAGACCCCGGGTAGCTTCACCCACACTAAACAACATTTCAAGACATCGGGGCAAGCCAAGCCCCTCAGGCCGACAGGTCTCACGGCCGGCTTCCAGAGCTGGCTGGTGCCATGTGGCCGGCCTTTAGAAGACAGCGCGCTCCTAGAAGGCGACGTGGGTACGGGCCAGCCTCTAAGCAGGCGGCCCATCCCCTCCCTCGGTGTCTGAGCCCGACCAAGCGACAAGTTGGGGCATGTCTATAGTGCGCCATGCCTCCCCCAAATCTCGGCACGCATGGCTATAGTAAGCGCTGCCCGGCGCCCGCCGACCCACCCGGCACGGCACTGTAGCCATGGCGCACCCAACACGACCTCAATCAGCACGGGCAGCACTACAGTGAAGAGCCGTCGATCGGGCTCATAGGCGGCGGGTCCCACCTGTTGGCCGGATCCTCGGCAGCCGGCAGGGCCCACTAGAGGAGGGCCCCAGCAGCCGGCGGTGAACCCGACCACCTTAGACACTGACAGCCTGGACCTACCACCCGGCCTTATTATGATTGTACCCCTGGGGGGTTGGCCTATAAAACCCCCCCAGGCCTCACCCATGCAAAGCATTCCAACCTCATTCCACCACACCCATAGCTAGGGAGGCTAGCCTTGCCCTTCTTCCTCCTCTAGCCAAACAGCTCTAGGAGCACCCTTGCACTCTTTGTGATATAGTGATCATGCGGAGACCCCGGAGAGCAGGAGTAGGGCTTCATCTTTCTGGAGAGCCCTGAACCTAGGTACATCTCATGTCCGTCCGAGCTTGTGCTCACTCCCGCTTCCAGGACCCATCCATGATAATCCACCCCCTGGCATCTGACGTGAGATTACCACGACAATATTCGAGATGAAGTATTCGAGATTATATTATTAGATTATTAGATAATATTCGGGATGATGTATTCAAGATTATATTATTCAATAATATTCGAGACGATGTATTCGAGATTATATTCGATGATGCATATTATCTGGATTATTCGAGATGTATATATTAGTGATATTATTCGAGATGGATATTATCTACTATGATTCAGTTATTCCTTATTGATTGCATGCATTCTAGTTTGAATACTAAATTGTTTTATCTTTCTTCTGGATTAGTTAAATAAAGGCTATGGACAATACCGGTAGAGAAGGAGAAGAGACTATGTTCGACATCATACGCTCCCCGAGCCGGCCAGATGAGAATGAAGAATTCGAAGATGATGGCTTGCAATACCTGAACAATACCGGTTACGGTATGATATTGGATGAAGACGAACGAATAGATGAAGTCCAGAACAATGATGATGAAGGATGTTGTTCTTCAAATAACAAAGACCGGCGAGGTATATTTATATAAGGCATCTGGTGAACATCACATGTTTTAATTGATTTGTATATATATTAATGAATCAATCTTTCTTCTTTTAGCCCTCCGGATCAAGCAAATCTTCTACAAGCAGCAGGGTAGTTCGAGGCCCCGCCAAAATGTTGCCGGCTAGCGTAAAGTACAACAACGATGCCATCAAACCTAATGGCGAACCTGATGAACCTAAGAAGAATGTGAAGAAGTTCATTCGTTAATGCGGAGTTATTGTCAGGGACCAAATCCCGATCTCCGTTCAAGAATGGAAAAAGGCAGCAAAGGGAGATCCAGATGTTACTTTTGTCGACCAAAGAGCAAAAAGCTGCTTTGGGAATCGCTCATGTCACATTTCACCCTACCAGATCATTTGACAGATGCATATCTGGAGAAAGTCAAGAACAGTGCTCTTAAGAAGATGGCGATAGCATTCAACAACCACAAGAAAACTATATGGGTCGTGTATGTCAATGCAGGAAAGCAGACTCTAGAATTCAAGGGAACACTGGAGAAGGCAAGAGATCACTGGGATGCTTTCCTGAACTTCAAGGAATTGGAAGTAGCTCAGGAACGGTTGTCGGCGTTCTGGATATGGGGGTATCCAGACTTGCCTGCCTGCGGCCCACCCCGTGGCTCCATCGACGGCCTAGTACGGCCCAGCTTCTACATCAACAACTCAAGACCCTCGCGAGGGGCCAAGCCTCGCGAGGCGGACGACGCCAAGACCCACGAGGGGATCGGCCTCTTCAGGCTGCCTCCCGAGGGGCGGAGAGTTCTATGCAAGGTGCACCTCACGAGGCTCAGCTGACATGAGCCGTGATGACCAAGGCCAGGCGGGCGCCAGCAGGCGGAGAGCGCCAGTTTCCTCTTTGGTGCAAGGGAGGCAAGCCATAGGCACGGAGTCCCGAGGGATGAGCCAAAGGTTTCCATTCCCGTGCTACAAGACCGAGACCACCAGGACGGCAGGACTGAGGTCGTCACCGAGCCCACTGCAGTGTCCCGACCAGGGGCTTTTCGCAGGCGAAGACTACTTTTGTCAGGATAAGCTGTACTACTTGTACCCTTTCAAATCCGGTCGTTGTGGGATCCCTTCCCGCCTACATTTGGGAAGAGGACCAAGGCCACTATAAATAGGACCACCATAGAAGGGGGATCAATTCTCATTCGACCACCTCACCAGCTCTCTCGAGCTCAAGACCACCTCACCTCCTCAGGCCAATTCATCCACTGTACTTGTTCATCCTCAGCCCTTCGAGGCAATCCACCAAAACCATGGAGTAGGGTATTACACCACAAGGTGGACTGAACCAGGATAAACTGACGTGTCTCTTTGTCTCTTTGGGCTTGATGTGCTAGGCTTAGGAGGATTGCGAGTAGGCAGGCTGGATAGGTTGAGATTTCCGCACGCACCCCAGAGTTTGAACCTCTCAAGGGTTTGCGGAACCTGTAATCCGACATTTGGCATGCCGGGTAGGGGTGTGTTGAATTCTCTCTTCAATCTATCGATCCACCGTCACTCCAACAACTCCATGGCTGACGCACGCCAAGCCCGTGCCGAGCGTCGGGCTGCAGTCGCTGCTCGCGTTGCTCAGACGGCCCCGGAGGGCGATGGTTGCGCTCGACATGCTCCGTCTCCGATGGCCAACGCCACCACAGGCCTTGCCGGCCATGAGCAGCAATCTTCTTCCTTGCACCCTTTGGTGCGCCGCGACGGGCGCACCGCCACTCCGTCACTGACCCTAGCAGCTTCATCCTCCCATGCACGTCACGGCCTGGCGAACGCGTAGGCCGCTCTGCTCATGGCACGGGAGCTCCTTCACTACCGCCCGGTCGATGACTTCTACCAGGAATGGCTCGAGCAGATCACTGAGCTCGTCAGCGCGGCTGGGAGCTCCACTGCACCGGCCCGCTCACTGCCCCACCAGCCACCTGCCGCGGGCGACGTGGATCACGGGGCTCCTCCACCACCTGCAGCCCAAAGCGTCATCATTGAGCCAAGGCGTGTGGCTCCGCGGCGCGACCCGCTGTGCCTGGCGCCTGCTCGGGAGGAGGTGAGCTGCCAAGTGGTGCAGCAGCATCAATGGGAGGCACGCGTGCTTTCTGCACCCCGGCATTAGGCCCGCATGCCGCCATACGGGGTGGCGGCACGCGTGCACCAGGGCCAAGTTCTACCTCCTCAGCAGGCTCCAGTGGCCACCGCAGGATGTCGCGCATTCACCTCGGAGGTCCGCAACGTCATCTGGCCAAGCAAGTTCAAGCCTGGCCTACCCACACACTACAACGGCATCGCCGACCCCGCCGAGTTCTTGCAGCTCTATGAGCTGAGCATCAAGGTGGCCAGCGGCGATGAGAAGATCATGGAAAACTAGTTCCCTATGGCCCTCAAGGATGGAGCGCGTTCTTGGCTCCTGAACCTCCCCGATGGATCAGTCTCTTCCTGGGAGGAGATGTGCGGCTGCTTCATCGCCAACTTCCAGGGCACTCGGGACCGCCCGCCGGCCGCGGTTGACCTGCATTGCATCAAGCAGCAGCCAGGAGAGACCCTGCAAAAGTATATTCAGCGCTTCAACAACGTTCGCCTCAAGATCCCTAAGGTGTCAGACGAGGCCATCATCTCAGCGTTCACTGATGGCATCTGTGATGTCAAGATGAAGGAGGAGCTCGCCATCCATGAGGACCTCTTCACGGCCTTGGAGATGTTCAACATGGCGAACAAGTGTGGAAGGGTCGAGGAGGGGCGCCTCTCTCTCCTCAAGCTCCCTGATGCTGACCCAGAAGACAAGAAGGACAAGGCCAATGACGTGAAGTGCAAAGGGCCGCCCGTGCTCGCGGCCGAGCCAAAGATGAAGCGTGGCTGCGACCACCCCGAGTTGTCCAAGAGCAACCGACCGTTCTGCGTCTTCCACAATGTCCACAGCCACAACACCAATGATTGCAAGGAGCTCCGGGCCCTACATGACGGGCGCCTCAGTCAGCGCCCCGAGCGCAACGATCAAGGCTACGGCCACGGAGGTGGCCGAGGAGGAGGCTGGGACGGACGCGACCATCCTCAGGAGGACCGTTGGCAGTGCCAACCTCGCGAGGGCGCCTGGAGGGAGCAGCCTCGTGAGGAGCGCCCTCAGGGCAATGCAGGTCTGCCTCCACTGCCTCCGCCACCAAGAAGGAACGAAGAGCATCACCAGGACGAGGTAGCTGGGGGCTTCCAGGAGCCTCGAGCCATCGCCTGCATCCTGGGCAGCTCACAGGCCCCACCTTCTCACCGCATCTTCAAGCAGTTCGTGCGCGAGGTGAACGCGGCGCTTCCCAAGCCCGAAGCAACTCGCCCTCTCAGGTGGTCCAAGTGCGCCATCACCTTCAGCTCCTCAGACCAACTCAAGTGCGCGGCCACTGCTGGCGCGCTCCCCATGCTCTGCTCTCCCTTCATCAGCAACGTGGTTGTCACCAAGACTCTCATCGATGGTGGAGTGGGGCTCAATGTCCTATCCGTTCAAACGTTCGATAGACTCCAAGTGTCGTACTACCAGCTTCAGCCAACTAAGCCATTTTTAGGGGTGACCGACGGTTCCACACACCCGATAGGGCAGGTCCGCCTCCCTGTCACCTTCGGCAAATGCAACAACTACCACACCGAGCTCATCGACTTCGATGTCGACGACATTCGCCTGCCCTACAACGCCATCCTAGGGTACCCAGCACTAGCCAAGTTCATGGCAGCAATGCACCATGGCTACAACGTCCTCAGATGCCAGGAAGCAGCGGCGTCATCACGGTCGCATGCCAGGAAAAGGACGCGGTGTGCTCCCTCGAGTGTGCCTTCCAAGCTGCAGCGGTCGAGGACCCTAAACATGAGGGCGGTGCCCTCCCTCCTGAGGTCGCCCCCAAGAAGAAGAAGCCGCAGCTGGATCAGGGATCTCATGAGGAAACATCGCCCGAGGACGCCACACTAAGCCTCGCGTCCCCGGACGGGGCGCCTTCACCCATCGCATAGGAAGGCGTGTCCGACACCCCTCTCAGGCTGGGCTCGGGGGCTGTCCTCGGGAGGGCCTCATACCTAGCCAGGGTCACGAGGGAGGTGCTCGGGCATTACGTGGAGGCGCGCTTCAACGCACACTTCCTAGGAGAAGGCGTGAGGCAGGAGGCGCCAGGCGTTCAGGAGTTCATCAGCAAGGCAATCGAGGAGATCCAAGAGGCAAGGGTTCTGCAAGGCGATCGCCGCCTACCACGAGGCGTGGCTCACTACCCTGGCGAGGGTAAGGAGCTCCGCATCTGCATCGACATTCCAGGGCTCAACAGGGCCGCATCTCGGCAGCTCTTCTGGTTGTCTCGTGTTGGCCGATGCGAGGGTCCACCCCACAGCTACGTCTGCATGCCTTTCGGCCTGCCAGACGCAGCCGTGGTGTTCCAGTGCTGCACGAGGGATGCTCTAGCGGCTCGTGAGGCTAGGCACTAGGCGACCCTGGTGGAGATGGAGGAGCACCTCCATGAACCTCCCGGACCCTCTGGGCCTCCCGAGGCTCGGGGCCAGGGCGGCTCATGAGGAACAACTCCAGCAGCGCGCATCTTTTGCTACCACAACACCTCTTCAGCAACGGTACCAGGTGACATCTCTGTAGTTTGTTCAGTTTGGGGGCGCCCCTCGGGCTACATCATCCCCAAGCCGTGCGGGTCTATCCCTGCGGCCTGTATTTTTTTGCATTCACCAGGATTGTCTAACCATCTTCTATGAGTTTACCTGTGATCGTCACTCTGCGGCCTTGAGTTTTAACCACCTCGCGGCCTCCCTGTATTTGTTGGCCTGTCCATCGCTCGCCTCGCTGCATGGCTACTCACATCGGCACGACGCTTGTGCTCAGGTCCGTCCCTGCAATGCTGACAAACCCGAGGATCGAGCTCTGGTTCGTGACCCGCCTCGCGCACGCCACCTCACTAGGTCCTCGGTGCCTCCGTCTGGTGCCCAGGGCCCTGGGCTGGCAGCCCGCTCCGCAGGGATTCTCGGCCTCTCCTGTCATCTAACTTACAGGTCCACCTGATGGTGATTCGCGGGCCAGTTCAGACGACCGCCATCTTGTCTCGCGAGTCGCTTGCACGTTAAAGGGGGAGGTCCCGAGCATCGCGTCTCGGGAGCTCCTACTGGCTCTCCAGCCCTCACCCTCTGGCCTTGACCACGGCACCGCGACCTGGCATACCAGCGGCGGCTGAGCTCGCTCGAGGACCGGGACCCGAGGACGTAGAGCACCTGGGCAAGCAAGGCAAGAGGGTGGTCGTCGCGGGCCATGCCTAATGATACCACCACAGACGTAAGGGCAGGCACCATCCTCCCGACGGATCAGGACTACCAAAAGATAAGTCGCATTCGTTGTGGGACCGGTCTCGCTCCCTGTATGCCCCAACCTCATAGTCCCACTCCAGCAGTTTCGCTCCCCTTTTCGATTCTCTAGGCGGCTGCTTGTACGCCAAGGGGGACCTCGTGAGCATCGCGTCTCATGAGCTCTCACTAGACCTCGGGCTGCTCACCTCCTAGCCTTGACCACAGCATCGCGCCCTGTCATACTAGCGACAGCTGAAGCCCTGCCTGGGGAGTAGGTCCCATCGGCATAGAGCGTCGCACCGTCTAGGGAAAAGAAAAGGGAGGAATCGTGCCGAACTGGGATACGTGAATTCAACACAGAATCAAAGAAAAGCAACACTGGTATTAAATACATTCCGATCCTTACAAACCCCACGGGGGCTGGTTTTCATTCAGCGTAGGGAAGGCAAAAGAAGGAAGGGTACTGCTAAGCCGTTGGGTGTCACCGGCGACGCCGGGAGGCAACCACTGCTACGCTCCGACAGCGGCGGGAGCTCGACGGCACGTAGCTATCATCGCTAGACTCCGGAAAGTCGCTGGACTCGGGAGAGTCACTAGATTCCCAGGAGTCGTCACTGCTGTTGGAGGAGGTGCCAAAGGGGACAGAAGTAGGTCCAGCGCCCACGGCTGCGTTCCGTGGGCTGCTTCCTCCAGGGCAGCACTCCAGCCGTTCGCCCTCCTCGTTGAAGACCTTGAAGAACAAGGTAGCCATGCCATCATACTCAAAGTGAATCGCGAGGGCTCCCTCTGCGTGTTAAGTCCAAATGACCTCACCCCATCTGCGGGTCATGAAGATGTCTCCGGGGGGCACCACCTCGACCTCAGCTTTGGAGGCCAAACAGCAGCATCCGGCGTGCTGCAGCCACAACTCAAGCGGCCCCCTCGGAGGCAGCTCGTTGGCGAAGAACCTCGGGAGTAGGATCCAGGTATCAGGAAGCATCACCGCCCACACCACAAACTCGCGCGAGCTGCCCTCGGCATGAGTCCGTGGCACGGTCAGCAAGGCAATGTCGGCCAGCCCTCCATCGTTGGGGGCCGCTCGATGGCGTGCATCTTCATCCCAGACGCGGGCGTACGTGGGGAGGGGGAAGCCAGGCGGAGGTCTCGACTGCCAAGGCCTGGCCACCTCCCGCCCCACGCTGGCATCATGAGGGAGGGGGAGTCGCTTCTTTGGCGGGAGAGGATCAGGACTCTCCCTAGGGGCCTTCCCCTTTTCGGCCATCGAGAACCTCCTGATCGGCGCCATGGAAGCAAGGTGAAGAAGGAGAAGCAGCAGGAGGCAAGAAGACAAAGGAGAGATGGGCGAGCGGTTCTGCCCCTCCCCTCATTTATAGCCAAGGAAGGCCAACCGCCAGCCTCCACGACCTCGCGCCATGATGATCTTCTGCATGCCGCATCGTTCCATCAAGTCGAGCAGTTGCCGAGGCGGCGCGGGAAAGGGAAGACGCCCACATCCTATCAATCACCAAGCATCATCAAGGTTGCAGGCGGTTAGGGCCCGCGGCGCTCCACACTTGCCCTTTGGCTTCGCCTGGAAGCCAAGTCCGAGCGTGCCTTAGGCCCGGGGGCTACTGTCGGCATTCTAGATATGGGGGTATCCAGACTTGCCTGCCTGCGGCCCACCTCGTGACTCCATCGACGGCCTGGTACCGCCCAGCTTCTACATCAACGGCTCAACACCCTCGCGAGGGGCCAAGCCTTGCAAGGCGGACGACGCCAAGACCCCCGAGGGGATCGGCCTCTTCAGGCTGGCTCCCGAGGAACGGAGAGTTCTATGCAAGATGCACCCCACGAGGCTCAGCTGACGTGAGCCGTGACGACCAAGGCCAAGCGGGCGCCAGCGGGCGCAGAGCGCCAGTTTCCTCTTTGGTGCAAGGGAGGCAAGCCACATGCGCGGAGTCCCGAGGGATCAGCCAAAGGTTTCCATTCCCATGCTACAAGACCAAGACCACCAGGACGGCAGGACTGAAGTCATTACCGAGCCCACCGCAGTGTCCCGACTAGGGGCTTTTCGCAGGCGAAGACTACTTTTGTCAGGATAAGCTGTACTACTTGTCCCCTTTCGAATTCGGTTGTTGTGGGATCCCTTCCCGCCTACATTTGGGAAGAGGACCAAGCCCACTAAAATAGGACTTAGCCACCACCATAGAAGGGGGATCGATTCTCATCCGACCACCTCACCAGCTCTCTCGAGCTCAAGAACACCTCACCTCCTGAGGGCATTTCATCCAATGTACTAGTTCATCCTCAGCCATTCGAGGCAATCCACCAAAACACTGGAGTAGGGTATTACACCGCAAGGTGGCCCGAACCAGGATAAACTATCGTGTCTCTTTGTATCTTCGGGCTCGACGCGCTATGGCTTAGGAGGATCGCGAGTAGGCAGGCTGGGTAGGTTGAGATTTCCGCACGCACCCCAGAGTTCGAACCTCTCAAGGGTTTGCGGAACCTGTAATCCGACAATGGTCGCGAAAAAACAAGATTAATGCCGCGAAAAACCAGTGGCACCATAAGCAGGTGGCTATGAGGTGGCCGGCCTAAGTGGGATCTCGTTGAGCAAGAGGTGGTGGATGCAGGGGTCACTCCAGTTACATTGAGTTGACCCCCCAGGTGCAGGACTTGATTCTATGCACATGGGGGGAAGTTGGACCCAAAGACATGCGAGCTTTTGGAGCGGGCATGTCTTAAAGGAGCCGATGAAAGTTTACTTGCTGCAATAGAAGAGGCTCAAACGGGGGTGTTCACACCGAACAAAGAGAATGACGAGCTTACGCGTGCCCTGAAGAATCCTAAACACCCGGGAAGAACACGAGTCAAAGGCGTTGTTCCGTGGTTTGAGGGGTTTGTGGACTGGAATGCCGACTACAGAAACCGTGCGAGACAGAAGCAACAGGAGGAGTAGAAGAGGAAGCTGGAGGAGGAGCAGAAGAAGCAGGAAGCAGACCGCCTTCAAGGCCTAGAATCAAAGCACGCGGAGTTGGAACTCGCTTTCAAGTGGCAGCAGCAGCAAATCGACTCACTTAGCTAGGAAGGGGGGTCTCAGCAGCAGCAGCAGCTAGCGGATCCAGCATTGGATAGCACTGTCCCATCCATGCCGAGAAGCAGCGTGGGTTCCACCTTGGGCGATGATGCACTGCTAGATAGATACCCTGTGGATGATATCATAGATACTACAACTTGTGAGCTACACATAAAAGTGAAGAACATATCCATGAAGGTGGCAGACAACTATGCTTATACAAATCCCCCTGAAGCAACCTTCCATTGCAATCCGATTCCAGCTGGCTATGCTCGTGTCGAGGTTGATAAAGTGGTGGCAGGATATTCGGGGCTAGAGCTTGACATTCCTAGAGGTGACGAGGAGCGCACACTGGGAGAGGCCGTACATCATATCATTCTATCGAGAAAGGATTGCATCGTCTTTCCAAGTCCACTGACACTGCGTGAGCCGGCTCCTCCTCCAAGTCCGTCACCGCGTCAACAGACTCCCGCTCCTCAAAGTCCGCAACCGCGTCAGCAGACTCCTGCTTCTCAAAGTCCGCCACCGCGTCAGCCCACTCCTCCTCCAAGTCTGGCACCGCGTTAGCTGACTCATCCTCCTCCAAGTCTGGCACTGTGTCATCCAACTCCTCCTCCAAGTCAGGCACCGCGTCAGCCGTCTCCGCCTCCTCAGCAACAGCGGAAGAGAGGCGTTGCAGCTACGTCGGCTAGCGGTACAACAAGAGGCAAGAAATTCAGATATGATCCAAGCCTCAAGCCTCTTTCGAGGTTGCTTTACCACCTGACTGAGGAGGAAAATGAAGCTGAAGTGGCTGCCCAAGTGAAGGCCCATTTTGGACCGAAATCGCCCCTGCCGCCAAAGGAGAAAGTACCTGAGCATGCCATACAACACTTTATTGATAATGCTCAACCAGCTGTCAAGCATAGGGACTCAGACTATGAGCACTCTATCAAGAAGTCATATCAAACACAAAAAAGAAAGGAGTCGAGCTCGATCTCGAGCCAAGCAGCTGGCAAAAAATGCGGGAAAACTGTTCCCCGGCTGGGAGAACGGGCAGTGCAATCGATGCCCCCGCTACAAACACATGTGAGTACCGCCGATCAGCAACTGGTAATAACCGACGTTCATAGAAGGCACGCTAAAGAGGCTGGTGTCACTGTAGAACAACTCCTAGGCATCGAGGACTTCCAAATGTTTACAGAGGAGGAACTACAATGGAAATATGTCCACGGCCAACCTATGGTCAAGCCTGGGCAGATCCCGCTTCTATCAACGAGAACGTATGAATTGCATCAATGGTACCTGAGAGAAGTAAAGACTACCGATCGAGAGTCCCTCGTGGTGAAAGTCGAGGCGGAGCATTACTTCCATGAAAAAGATTTGTGGGTTGAGTTTCAAGAAATGTTTCATTTATTCAATCAAGATGCACTCGACAAATCTATCGTCAGTTGCTATTGTTTTTAAGTGATTTCTTTCTGTAATTTAAGTCTCTAGCTAGTTGTAGTGCTCATTCATTACCTGTAATTATTCTCACTATATATTATTTTCTGTGTTATTATGCAGAATGAAGATATATGAAATGAAAAAAGCTGGACGCTATGGCATTGGGTTCATTGGACCAAATACCATTAATGAAGAGACATGGACGCGTCAATGGGAACGAAAAGACATAGAGAAAAGCTTGCTAGAGTTCTTGGTGCGACTAAATACCCAATCAGAAATACTACTTCCTTAAAACTTCGGGTGAGTGACACTGTCTTGTACTACAAATTATGTTTTTGCTTATTACATGTTAATAAGTGTAACTGATAAGTTGTGCACATGCCGCTTAATTATACAAACGTGTGCGCATGCAGTTTTCACTGGATCCTGCTAATCATTGAAGTTGACGACAGAAATTTTCAAGTACTGGACTCACTACTTAAAGATGTTAATGACTACGCAATCGTGAGGGGGGTGGTCGACATGTAATTTCAATCATTATCAAACTATATGTCGGCCTCTTTAACCCATTTCCTGATATCAACTAATTACACTTATTAACATGTGTGTGTGTGTGTGTGTGTGTGTGTGTGTGTGTGTGTGTGTGTGTGTGTGGTCGTGCGTGAAATAAGAAAAACTTTCTAGGCGACGGCCGGCGGCAGCTGGGAAGCGGTGGCCCGACAATAATGGGACAGCCCAGAACAATACAATAAACAACCCACTCTGTTAGATGACATCCAGACTAGATTTTGCATAAGGGCATTGGACCTCCTATTCGGCGACCTACGTGCCACAAACCAGACGCGCGCCCCCACCCGCATCCCTTCGCGCCCTTCTAGATGCCCCCTGTTTTTTCTCTTTTGATTTTTTTTCCTATTTTTTAATAATCCAAGATATTAAAAAGTTCTAAAATTCAAAAAAGTTTCAAAATTTGAAAAAAAAAATCATGAATTCCGAAAATGTTCTGGAATTCAAAAAATGTTCACGGTTCAAGAGGATCTTCACAAATTTGTAAAAAATGTTCATGGAACCAAAAACTGTACCAGAATTTTAAAAAAAGTTCATGATTTCAAAATTGTTCGCGGTTACAAAGATGTTCGCGGATTCAGAAAATGTGTGCGATTGGAGAGAAAGGTTCACGAATTAGTAAAAAATGTTCACAAATATAAAATGTTCACAATTTTCAGAAAACTGTTCATGAATTAAAAAATATTCATGATTCAAAAATGGTCATTATTTCAAATAATGTTCAGGAATTTGAAAAATGTTCGCTCTTTAAGAGAATATTCATGAATTAGTAAAGAAATGTTGATTTTATTTTAAATGTTGACAATTTTGCAAAACATTCATGTATTTGCAAAACATTCTTGATTTCGAGAGATGTTCACAAATTTGAAAGATGTTCGCAAATTGAAAAGTAAAAATAAAAAAATAAAAAGGAGAAAAGGAAAAACAATTTAAGAAGGAAAAACGAGATTATAAAATAATAATAATAAAGAAAAAAGAAAAAGCAGGAATAAACCGAAAGAGGAAAAAATGCGGGATTGGGCTGACCCATACGAACACCCAGTGCGTGGGACACGCGCCACATCGCGGGTGACCTATGCGCCAAATAGGAGTCGCCTAAGGGCATCTTCAATATGGACCCCCAAATCACCTGCAACCGTCCGGACCGCGCGGTCCAGACTTGTTGTGCTATCCAACATGGACATGTTTTGGTCCCTCAGTGGTCCAGACGCACTTTTCCCCGCATATCGAAGACAAACTTGGGGTGCTTTTACGGATGTCCGGACCGTTGCCATGCCTGTGTCTGACTTCCCTCACCGACCCAAAAAACCCCACCCTCGTCCGTCGCTAGTTGCCCGCATTCATGTCGCTGGAGAGCGGCCGCTTCGCATCGACGCCGGTGCAGAACAGATGTGACCTCTCAGTGCCACCATTCATGCGGCGTGCCAGCTGAGAGACTGCCACCCGCTGTACGGCCGGCTGAACACGCCTCATCGCCGCATTCAAATGTCCAAAGACTGTCGGCTATCCTCCATTTAAACCCGTGCGCATGCCGAGAAACCTACTCCAAGCACACGTCCATTCGCGAGCCACCCGTCATTGAACACAACGCCAGTTGGTTCCGGCAATTCGCCTGCTACTTAAACGATGCGAGGCGCCGGGCAAAAAGCGCACCACACTCCGCTCATATATCTTCCTTGCACCATTTTCTCCGCAATCTCCATGGCATCGGGCGAGCAGAAAGAGGAGTTCTCCGGCAAAAAAGTCGGCTGGCTGGTCCGTCGAGCCCGTCGGATACGAGTCAGGCAACTCTCTAACCCAAATCCCTCGACGCTCAAGGCCGTTGCAGGCTAGATCATGGAGGCAGAAGCTCCAAGTCAGCACGTCGTTCAACAACTCGCCGCTCCAAGCCAGCTCGTGAAGGAGTAGCGAACTGCTCCAGGCAGGCACACGGGGACCACGGCGACACATGCATAGTGGTTGCCACGGATGATGCCATTTCATACCGCTCCTCCCGTGCATGCGACTGCACCATCCACCATCCACCGTCAACGTTCGCGTAATGGCGCCTTGCCGACGGAGAAACAAGCCGGCTTCACGGAGATCGACGAAGCGGTGGCCAACACGTCCGCTCCCACTGCCATCATCGAGGAGAAATGGAACATGGGAGGTCACTGCTGTTTGGGTACCATGAAGACCACCACCGAGGCGATGCCGGTGTACACAAGCAGTGTCTTGCCCTGTCGCAGGCATCCATCGTCCGCAGCCCCTCCGGCTGAAGCACATCATGCACTGCCACTCCGATGAGGAAGCGAGCCGCCCTTCGCGCCGGAGCATATACCTCCAAGGCTCAAGGCACTCTGATAGCGGGGTGCTCGACATGGGGAAGACAACGAAGATCCGTCGAGTCAGTCATAGACTAGTCAAGGGTATCCATGTCATGGGAATGGATATCCGCCGGTGCCAGTCGTAGACTAGTTTTACCTTAGTCTGGTATAGTTTTTAGTTAAAAATGCCCAATATGTAATGAATTCATTCGGTTTATATGAAATCCGCCGTGTTTGCATGAATTATCGTTTGGTTAGTTCAAAAGTGGTTGAAATGTATGCAGGCAGCATTGGATGGGCGCCTCGTGCAGCCGTATCCATGGACGGACCCGCTTGTCCGCGGACAGATGCAGGAGCAAATTTGCGGCTCAGCATTGGAGATGTCGTAAATGCATGGATGATTCCTATTGGGTGCAATGGCCGCTGGATAGGGAACCGGCGATTATTGCCTCCTCATGCGCCACGTACTCGGTAAAGGCTTGCCATATTGGTTTTCCCCACCGGTTTGGAAGGTTCTAGAACCTTCCCTAAATCGAATTTTTTTGCCGGGTTTTTTCTTTCTTTTTTCCTTTTATGTATATTTATTATTTTATTTTTTGTCTTTCCTTTTTATTTTACATTTTTCTTTTTCATTCATTTCATTACATTATTTTAAATTTTTGTACCAGTAAACTTTTTTGAATTCATGATTTTGTCTTAGAAATTATCAACAATTTTCGAACTGAAGGACACTTTTTAAAGTTTTGTGAACATTTTTTATTCTCAATATATTTTAATTCACACACATTTTTCGAGTTTCTGAAAATTTTCTAAATTAACGATTTTTTGAATTTGTTCATTATGTTTGTATTTACGAACATGTTGTTAATTCATGAAAAATCTGTTGAATATGGGAACAAATACTGAATTTTTTACATACTTGCGGACATCTATCTATCTATCTATCTATCTATCTATTATATACATAAAATAGAAGTCAAACAAGCCATCACGTTCGCCCACACCGTTTAAATTATCTCATCCATTAACTGCTTAATATAAACGGCT
Organism: Aegilops speltoides; assembly: GCA_021437245.1. Lineage (NCBI taxonomy): Eukaryota > Viridiplantae > Streptophyta > Magnoliopsida > Poales > Poaceae > Aegilops > Aegilops speltoides. The sequence continues at coordinate 95,247,404 of CM038147.1, forward strand.
AAGATTTAAAGATATAGCGTTACATACGAACATTGTGTATAGGAATAAATTGTGTTGCACATGGCAAGGTTGTCACGTGCGTGCATATATGATGGAAATCTATTACGACTACATCATGATCATGATTCAGAAAAATGTATGCCACCATCACGATTTGCAAAAAAATAAAAAAAGAAGAAAAAACAGAGTTTAGTACCTTCACGTGTGTTTTCCTTACGTGGGAAATACGGGACACGTAAAAGAAACCAGCCATGGTACGCTTGGCCAGCCTGCCACGGCCAGTTTTTTTATACAATATCGGCCCATGTTCACACTAAATATTTGTACAAACCTCTGAGTCAACGTAATCATGGCAGTGAAAAAAACGGAGGTGATATTAAAAGATTAAAAGGTGGAAACACACATATCTATCCAACGACACATATAGCTCCTGCCAAATCAATAGTAAAAACATTATATTTATCTACGAAATTCAAAATAAGAAAAAAATAGCACTTTGATTTTAGAATAAAATACATGTAATATTTATAAATAGCTAAATTAGAATTCAGTTGTAGTATTGAAAAGCTGGGTTTAAAATATGTAACATTTCTTACAAATATTATTACATGCAAATAGTTTACAGCTCTCACCAAATCAACAGTAAAACCCTATATTTTATTTAAGAAACTAAAAAAAAAGATGCTAGCTCTGTGGTTTTAGAATATACGAACATTGTGTATAGGAATAAATTGTGTTGCACATGGCAAGGTTGTCACGTGCGTGCATATATGATGGAAATCTATTACGACTACATCATGATCATGATTCAGAAAAATGTATGCCACCATCACGATTTGCAAAAAAATAAAAAAAGAAGAAAAAACAGAGTTTAGTACCTTCACGTGTGTTTTCCTTACGTGGGAAATACGGGACACGTAAAAGAAACCAGCCATGGTACGCTTGGCCAGCCTGCCACGGCCAGTTTTTTTATACAATATCGCCCATGTTCACACTAAATATTTGTACAAACCTCTGAGTCAACGTAATCATGGCAGTGAAAAAAACGGAGGTGATATTAAAAGATTAAAAGGTGGAAACACACATATCTATCCAACGACACATATAACTCCTGCCAAATCAATAGTAAAAACATTATATTTATCTACGAAATTCAAAATAAGAAAAAAATAGCACTTTGATTTTAGAATAAAATACATGTAATATTTATAAATAGCTAAATTAGAATTCAGTTGTAGTATTGAAAAGCTGGGGTTTAAAATATGTAACATTTCTTACAAATATTATTACATGCAAATAGTTTACAGCTCTCACCAAATCAACAGTAAAACCCTATATTTTATTTAAGAAACTAAAAAAAAAAGATGCTAGCTCTGTGGTTTTAGAATAAACTTTATGTAATGTATATAAACAGCTACCCAAGAAAAAATGTATATAAACAGCTAAATTGAAATTCAGTTGTAATATTAAAAGGCTGATATGTAAAACATGTAGTAGAGTTTCATACCAATATTATTACGTGCCAGCAGTTTACATGGCACATAGGAATAGTTCAACATGTCATACGAGTCACACTCATATACCCTTCCTATTAAAAATATATGTACGAGACAATCATACATAATCATGTGCTGGCACTCCTTTTTTTAGAATTGTTGGTACTCCTAAATTGAAGAGTCCAAGCAACCAACAAAAATGATGCAAAAGAGCACCCTACGAAAAGAGTCCAAGCAAAATAAGCATCAACGGTTTAATCAAGCATTTAATCAATCAAGGCTGTTTTTCAGGGTTAAAAAATCATAGTACGCATCACCAACATCAATCTGGGCTTCACTTTTTCTTAGTGGCAGTGTGTCACATTGGGGGTTAAAACCTTTCTCTACGTAGATTAAAAAAGATGTTTATGTACATGGCAAGGAGGTTGGGCAAAAAGATTGGCAAAAACTTTTGTTAAAAAAGTAAAGATGTTAGCGTTAATAAATCATGCAAAAAATAGAACGAGAAAAATGTTTGTTGCCAAAAATTATAAAACTGGCTACTAATATATTAATGATTTTTAGACCTCGCAAGGAAAATAGTACCAATTTATCAATGAATCACCTGCAATCATAACATCCTATAGCATATTCATGTGAAAAATGAGCAAATTTTCATCTCGAGAAAAATATAAAATATCGTGTGTAGATGGACATGTGTTTAAAATCTAGCCGCGCAAATGCGCGGGTCACCCTGCTAGTTTCTTTGAAAGTCGTGAACAATTTTCGAATGCATGGACATTGTTCCAAATTCATGAACAATTTTTGGAATCTTGTACAATTTATGAATTCATGAATCTTATTGGAATACATGAACATTTTTGGATTCGCAAACACGGTTTTATATACACATTTTTTTGGAATTCACAAATATTTTATGATTTCCTGAACATTCTTTCATGACCGGAAATCACGAACATTCTTTCAATGTGCTAATATATTTTTTCAACCATCAAAATTTGTTATTCAGTTTCAAACTTTTGAAATTCGGAATGATTGTCAAAGAAGAAAAACAACAACATCAAAGAAAAAATGCACGCTGGGGGAGGGGTGGGATGTGTCTTTATGAGATCCTATCTGCCGCATTGTGCGGCAGATTATCGTATTGCTGTTGAAGTTATCTGTTTTGTTGTGAGGTGAAACCTGGTAAACGTTCTTGTATAGTGAGGGGGGGTGACCCAGCTACTTTAGCTGGGCTGGAGAGGTAGGAACAGTTCTTTTAGCTTTTGCTCCGTGGCAATGTTTTAGTAAAAATGAGGGTGGGGGGGGGGGACCCTTTTTCGTCAAAAAAATCATCGACCTAAGGCAGAGGCAACAATCTACTTGGACTGGTCCATTACACAGATTGCACGTTCCGATTTTGGGAATCTTCTCCTCCCAGTCGGGTTTCTCCAGTTTTGTGGACTGTCTAGGAGGTTCGTGAACCAGTTATTTTCATCTTCTTTTTTTCCGTTCTATTTTCTAGTTTCTGTTTCTCTTATTTTTCATTTCCTTTTTCCCTTTTTCAAAATATATTCTTGTAAATTCAATAAAAAAAATCCTACTCAATGTACTATCGCCACATCGCATAGGCGACAGATATTTGGATCGGCCAGTGACCAGCAATGCACGACTTCTAGTTTTACCGATTGTGGAATCCGCTTATCTCTTCTTTTTTCTATCCGGGTTTCTTGTTTTTACTTTTTGGTCGGTTTATCTTTGTAATTTTCTTTTTTCTTAAAATATGAAATTTTAAAAAATGCAAGATATATCAAAAAGTGTTCTGATTTCAAAATGTTAGCGTTAATAAATCATGCAAAAAATAGAACGAGAAAAATGTTTGTTGCCAAAAATTATAAAACTGGCTACTAATATATTAATGATTTTTAGACCTCGCAAGGAAAATAGTACCAATTTATCAATGAATCACCTGCAATCATAACATCCTATAGCATATTCATGTGAAAAATGAGCAAATTTTCATCTCGAGAAAAATATAAAATGTCGTGTGTAGATGGACATGTGTTTAAAATCTAGCCGCGCAAATGCGCGGGTCACCCTGCTAGTTTCTTTGAAAGTCGTGAACAATTTTCGAATGCATGGACATTGTTCCAAATTCATGAACAATTTTTGGAATCTTGTACAATTTATGAATTCATGAATCTTATTGGAATACATGAACATTTTTGGATTCGCAAACACGGTTTTATATACACATTTTTTTGGAATTCACAAATATTTTATGATTTCCTGAACATTCTTTCATGACCGGAAATCACGAACATTCTTTCAATGTGCTAATATATTTTTTCAACCATCAAAATTTGTTATTCAGTTTCAAACTTTTTGAAATTCGGAATGATTGTCAAAGAAGAAAAAACAACAACATCAAAGAAAAAAATGCACGCTGGGGGGGAGGGGGTGGGATGTGTCTTTGCGGAGAATCCTATCTGCCGCATTGTGCGGCAGATTATCGTATTGCTGTTGAAGTTATCTGTTTTGTTGTGAGGTGAAACCTGGTAAACGTTCTTGTATAGTGAGGGGGGTGACCCAGCTACTTTAGCTGGGCTGGAGAGGTAGGAACAGTTCTTTTAGCTTTTGCTCCGTGGCAATGTTTTAGTAAAAATGAGGGTGGGGGGCCTTTTTCGTCAAAAAAATCATCGACGTAAGGCAGAGGCAACAATCTACTTGGACTGGTCCATTACACAGATTGCACGTTCCGATTTTGGGAATCTTCTCCTCCCAGTCGGGTTTCTCCAGTTTTGTGGACTGTCTAGGAGGTTCGTGAACCAGTTATTTTCATCTTCTTTTTTTCCGTTCTATTTTCTAGTTTCTGTTTCTCTTATTTTTCATTTCCTTTTTCCCTTTTTCAAAATATATTCTTGTAAATTCAATAAAAAAAATCCTACTCAATGTACTATCGCCACATCGCATAGGCGACAGATATTTGGGTCGGCCAGTGACCAGCAATGCACGACTTCTAGTTTTACCGATTGTGGAATCCGCTTATCTCTTCTTTTTTCTATCCGGGTTTCTTGTTTTTACTTTTTGGTCGGTTTATCTTTGTTATTTTCTTTTTTCTTAAAATATGAAATTCTAAAAAATGCAAGATATATCAAAAAGTGTTCTGATTTCAAAAAATATTGTTTTTTAGAAAATGTCTGAAATTCAAAAAATATTCATGATTACATCTAAAAGTTCACAATTTCAACAAGTATTGTCCTTTAAGAAATGTTCAGAAATTTGGAAGATGCTTTTGTTTTCAAATTTTGTTTGTATTTTCAAAAAATGTTCCCATTCTTGACAATTGATTACAATATGATTATTTCACCTTTTAAATTTTGGTTTGGGGTTAAAAAATATCATGTTTAAAAAATGCCTTTCTTTACAAGTTTTTACAAAAGTTCAAAAAAGTTCCTGTTATTCAAAAATCGGTCACAGATTCCAACATGTTTGCATTTACAAGTAGTGTTTGGGATTTCCAAAATTGATCTCGTTTTAAAAAAATCACAATTTTGAAATTATCCGTGTTTTAAAAGGTATTTCACCTTTTCAAAATAAAAATCACATTTGAAATTATAAAAAATCTTTTGTTTTTTTGCTTGTGATAACTCTTATGATCTGCGCTACGAATTGGAGATCAAAGTTGATCAAGTCGTGTAGCTAGCCATGAGCGTTCTCTAGCAAAAGGTCATGTGTTTCTATCCCTCGCACGATCACTACATTTATTGGGGTGTGTTCCCCGCTTGTACATCTCGTTGCTAGGCCGGCCCAGCCGGGGGAGCCCCCGGCGCGACACTCATCATTTGACGCAAAGAAGCTCAAGTAGGGGCTACCACAGCGATGTATTGCTTGTGGCGACCCTATGCATGGGTCTGCCATAGGGAGTTGGCACTGGCCCGGTCAAGTAACCACGTGTGACACCATGCTTAATTCACACTGAAGGTATGAGTGCGTTTTTACCGCTCAACAAAAGATATGAGTGTTCTTTCTGTCTTCTTAGAAGAAAAAAATGCCAAATACATATGTTGAGGAAAATTAATTTAGTTAATTTTTAAAAAGTTCAGTGAACATTCGAAAGTGTAAATTTAGGGTAAAAATGTTTGCTCAACCTTTGAAAAGATGTTTGTACCATTCGGAAAAGTTATTATTACATTAAAAAAAATTCACGTGTTTCCAAAAATGTATGTGAAATTTGAAAAAAAATATGTTATACAAAGTAAAAAATATTCCTCTAATTCAAAAATTAAAGTTTCATGCCAGGCAAAAAATGTATGTTTCACTTTACAAAATGTTCACGTGTTTAGAAAACCATGCACTGTAGAAAAATATTTATCCAATGTACGAAAAATAATGTTTTGTATCATACAAAAAATGTTTCAGCGTGTATTCCAGAAAATGTTTAGCACAAGTAATTGAAAAAATGTTAATCATGTATTTAATTTTTTTCATGTATCTATACCTACTAATAAACCACGCATTGCTTTCGTCGGGTTCACTGTCGTAATGTTTTTGCACAAAAGTCCTTGTGGTTTTTGGTAATTCAACCCACAGTACTTTTTAAGGAAAGAGGCAGACTCGATAAAAAAATCATCCGACTGTATCTATCAAAAAAATCAGCTGGGCCCTCGGCCATGGATGGGCCTTTTTTTGGGACCATGAGTCACCTTAAAAAAAATGCTCAGCTAGAGATCGAACTCACTGTTGGGGAACGTAGTAATTTCAAAAAATTTCCTACGCACACGCAAGATCATGGTGATGCATAGCAACGAGAGGGAGAGTGTTGTCTCACGCACTCGTGAGACCAAGCGAAGCGATCACAATGTAGAGGAAGTAGTCGTACCTTTGGTGGAAAAACAAACTTCCGCCCATTTCATAAGTCGCGGTCTGAGGAACCGCGACTAATGGGACCTTTAGTCATGATTCGAGGTGAACCGCGACCAAAGGCTGGGCCTGTGGCGCTCGGTGGCGGTGGTGCGCGTGAGGGCTTTAGTCGCGGTTGGCCAGACAACCGCGACTAAAGGCCTTCGGCACTTTTAGTCACGGTTTGCTGTGCCAACCGCAACTAAAGCCCTCCCTATATATACCCATCCAGCAGCCAACACTTAGCCATTTGGAGCCATTCTCTTCACAAGTGGGTGTAGGTTTGCTTTTGGTTCCTCTTATGCACATAAGGTGTTTGATGAAATGCCCCAAGAGCATGAAACAAACATGACATGAAGTGTTGGAGCCACACTCTTCGATCGCGGTTAGCAACTTGATGAACCTTTGATGTGTCAATATGCATGTGTGTAGTTCATTGTTTAATTTATATTGTTTGTAGCTAGTTAGTTTAACAAATGCATGATGGTTAATTATATATTTTATATTATAATAATGCAGATGAATCGGCAATGGATGTACGGTAACCGACTCTCCCATGAGTTCACTACGGGTTTGAAAGATTTCCTCGTAGTGGCTAATGCGAACAAGCGGGGGGTTTTGTTATCTGTCCATGTGTTATCTGAAGAATGAGAAGGGTTACTCTTCCTCAAGAGTTGTTCACATGCATCTGCTTGAAGGGTTTCATGCCAAGCTATAATTGTTGGACCAAGCATGGAGAAAGAGGGTTATAATGGAAGAAGATGAAGAAGGGATGATTTCATCGATGAAAGCTATCTTGCTCATTTCGTGATACTTTCATGGAGGATGTGAAGGTGAAGGGAAGGTGAAGAAGAGGCACGTGATGATCCCGTTGATGATCTTGGTCGGACCATTGCCGATGCACGGAGACGCCGCTAAACCGAAAAGGAGAGGAGAATTTGGATCGCATGTTAGAGGATCACGAAAGGCGCTGCACCGGATGCGATGATGGTCGAAAAAGCTAGGCTGCATAATGGATTTGCTGAAATGGAAGGCAGAGGCGGTGTAGTGACTCGGCATTTGAAAACTTGCTGAAAATGTTGAAGAATATGTTTCCAAAGGATAACGAGTTGCCCGCCAAGACGCGTCTGAAGCAAAGAAGGTTGTCCGCCCTCTAGGTTTAGAGGTTACAAGATACATGCATGCATCAACGATCGCATCCTCTACCGCGTGAATACGAGAATTTGAATGAATGCCGGTATGCAATTGCATTGCGTTATAAGATCGAGGCGATGACCCGGTGACGATGTTGAGGGCGAAACCGGGAAGAGGGTTCCGCCAAGGTGATGTGGTATGCTCCTATAATACCACGGTTGAAACGTCTGCTCAGAACAAAGAGCATGCCAAGTTGTTGCGATGGCACAAAGAGGACCGTAAGTCGGACGGGAAGTTGAGACACACCGCAGATGGAACGCAATGGAGAAAGATCGACAGATGGTTCAAAGATTTTGCGGTGACGCAAGGAACATAAGATTTGCTCTGGCACGGATGGCATGAATCCTTTTGACGAGCGAGCTCCACCATAGCACTGGCCCGTGACTCTATGCATCTACAACCTTCCTCCTTGGTTGTGCATGAAGCGGAAGTTCATTATGATGCCGTGCTCATCCAAGGTCCGGCAACCCGCAACGACATCGATGTGTACCTAAGGCCATTAGTTGATGAACTTTTACAGCTGTGGGGTGGTGTCCGTGTGTGGGATGAGGACAAACAAGAGGAATTTGACCACGAGCGTTGCTTTTCGTAACCATCAACGATTGGCCTGCTCTTAGTAACCTTCGGGATGTCAAATAAGGGATACAATGCATGCACGCACCGCTACATGAGACCGAAAGTGTACATTTGCCAAATTGTAAGAAGAACGTGTACCTTGGGCATCGCCGATTTCTTCCGAAAATTCATCCAAGAAGAAAGAAAGGCAAGCATTACAACGGCAAGGCAGATCACCGGCGAAGCTGCGGAACGACCGGTGCCGAGGTATTTGATATGGTCAAGGATTTGAAAGTCATCTTTGGAAAGGTCTGGCGGACAATCAGTTCGAAGGGAGCCGACGGCACGCAGCCATGTGGAAGAAGAAATCTATATTCTAGGAGCTAGAATATTGGAAAGTCCTAGATGTCCGCTCTGCAATCGACGTGATGCACGTTACGAAGAATATTTGCGTGAACCTCCTAAGCTTCTTGGGCGTGTATGGGAAGACAAATGATACAAAGGAAGCACGGCAGACCAGAACGTTTGAAAGACCACGATGACCGCATCCGGAATGGTTTCAAGGTCGTGCAGCTACGCTCGACCAAAGAAGAGAAGGTCATCTTTTTGAATGCCCGAGCAAGATGAAGGTCCCGTCTGGATTCTCGCCCAATATAAAGGGAATAATAAACATGGCGGAGAAAAAGTTCCAAAACACAAGTCTCACGATCGCCACGTGATTATGACGCAATTGCTTCCGATTGCTTTGAGGGCTCTGCGGAAAATGTTCGAGTAGCCATTGTGAAGCTATGTGCATTCCTCAATGCAATCTCTCGAAGGTAATCAATCCGAAGTTCTACCACGTTCTAACGATGTGATCCAATGTCTTGTCGGTTTCGAGTTGGTGTTCCGCCATCCTTCTTCAATATTATGACGCACCTCCTGGTTCACCTAGTCAAAGAGATTTTCGTTCTCGGTCCTGTATTTCTACACAATATGTTCCCCTCGAGAGGTTCATGGGAGTATTAAAGAAATATGTTCAGAACCGTGCTAGGCGAGAAGGAAGCATCGCCAAGGGCTATGGAAATGAGGAGGTAATTGAGTTTTGTGTTGACTTTGTTCCCGACCTTAAGCCGATTGGTCTTCCTCGATCGCGGCACGAGGGGAGACTAAGTGGAAAAGGCACGATCGGAAGGAAATCAACGATATGTATGGAATGCCATTCTCGATGAAGCACACCACATCAGTCTCGACCAATTCCAGCTTGGTGGCTCCGCACTTTGAGAAACACAAGAATATTTTACGCTCGACAACCCGGGAAGCTGAATCTCGGATTAGGAAGGCCCACATGGAGACTTTCGGCAGTTGGTTGAGAAAACATTTAATGAATGACAATGATGTTGTAGATCAATTTGTACATGTTGGCCAAGACACCATCTTCGACTATAACGACTTTCCAAGGGTACGAGATAAATGGGAATACATTTTACACGATCGCCCAAGATAAAAAGAGCACCAACCAAAACAGTGGTGTCCGCTTTGATGCAAAGAACCGAGAATGGGCAAAAGGTCACATATTATGGTTACATAGAGGAGATATGGGAACTTGACTATGGACCCTCCTTTAAGGTCCCTTTGTTCCGGTGCAAATGGTTCAAGCTAACAGGAGGTGGGGTAAAGGTGGACCAGCAATATGGAATGACAATGGTGGATTTCAACAATCTTGGTTACCTTGACGAACCATTCGTCCTAGCGAAAGATGTCGCTCAGGTTTTCTATGTGAAGGACATGAGTAGCAAACCGAGGAAACGGAAAGATAAGAAAACGAACAGTACATCATGCGATGATTCAAAGCGCCACATTGTTCTTCGGGGAAAAGAAACATCGTGGGAGTGGAGGACAAGACAGACATGTCGAAGATTATAATATGTTTGCTGAAATTCCGCCCTTCAAAGTGAACACCGACCCAAGCATTAAGTTAAATGATGAGGATGCTCCATGGATACGGCACAATCGTAAGCAAGCGAGGGACACAAGGGAAGAATTGATGTGTAATAATTTATTGTACCAAACTTTGTATTTGGTCGATGAACTGAATGATGTATCAAACCTTTTGTAAAACCTTCAAGGATTAGTTTTATTTTTCTGATTTTTTGATATATAATTGTATTTTAAGATTTTAAAATGAATTAGTTTTATTTTTCTGATTTTAAAAGGAAAAAGGAAGAAGAAGAAAGAAGGAAAAGGAAAAAATGTAAGAAAAAAAAACAGAAGAAAAAGGAAAGCAGAAGAAAAAAAACAAATGAAGAAAAAAACAAAGCAGAAGAAAAACATAAGAAAAAAAACAAACAGAAGAAAAAAGGAAAAAGGAAGAAAGGAAGAAAAAAAAAGAAGAAAAACAAGAAAAAGGAAGAAACAAGCAGAAGAAAAAAAAAGAAGAAAAAAGGAAGAAAAAACAGAAGAAAAACAAGAATTTAAAATGAATTAGTTTTATTTTCTGATTTTTTGATATATAATTGTATTTTTAAGATTTTAATAACATAAATAAATAAGTAATTAGAAACTTTAATAGCAAAAATAATTATCATAAAATAAAATAAATAAGTAATTAGAAACAAAATAAAATAAAATAAATAAGTTTTTTGTTGTAAGTAGAAACAAAACAAAATAAATAAAGCAAAAATGAAAACAAAAAACAGGCAAAAAATAAAAAATATGCCACCTTTAGTCGCGGTTGTTGTGCCCAACCGCGACTAAAGGGTCTTTCTGCGCGGGAACGAAAGCGGCGGCAAAACCCTTTAGTCGCGGTTGGGGAGGCGGACCGCGACTAAAGGGTACCTTTAGTCGCGGGTCTCGTCGCCAACCGCGACTAAAAAGAAACTATAAATACAAGCCTCTCGCCGCCATTGCCCGTTTCTCGCTGTTAAATCTCTGCCGCGCCCTCGGCCATTGTCGCCCTCGCCGCTCGACGCCGCGCTTGCGTCGCCCTCGCCGACGCGCGCCGCCCGCGTCGCCCTCGCCCTGCAGCAGCAGCGCTAGCGCCCGGCCTCGATCTGCCGCCTCGCTTCGCCCTGTAACCCCCTCCGCCTCTCTCGAAGTAACGACAGCATGACGCTGGAAGCCTAAAGCCGCCCGACGCCGACGCCCCTCGCGCTCGCCCGCCGCCGCCCGTCCGGCCGCGAAAGCCTGCGCCTGCCGCCGCCCGTCCCGATGGCGCCGCCGCCTCGCTGAGTGCCTGCCCTGCCCTTGCCGCCCGTGCCTGCGCCCTTGCCCTTGCCCGCCGCCCGCCGCCCGTGCCCTGCCGCGCCCTTGCGCCTTGCCGCGCCTGGCCGCCTGCAGCCCTGCCCAGCCACTGCCGTCCTCCACAAGAAGAAGAAGAAAGAAGAAGAAAAAGGAAGAAGAAGAAGAAAGAAAAAGGAAAAAGGAAGAAGAAGAAAGAAGGAAGAAGAAAACAAAAGAAAAACAGATGAAAAACAAAAAAAAGGAAGAAAAAAAGGCCATAGAATTTTTTTTTTTTTTTTTTTGTTCTTTTTAATTTTAACTAGTTAATTAGTTTAACAAAAACGGTAAATAACTTAAAACTTGATAATTAACAAAAAAACCGTAAAATTTGATAATTAACCAAAAAAAAAAAAAAAAGGGGGGGCTATAAAATCAAAAATACATATAAAGTGAAAAACAAAAACAACAGAAAACCGCCAAAGAAAAAAAAAAAATAAAATGGAGGGGCGGAGAGGGGCGGCGAGGGGGGGCGGCGCGTGCGGTGTTTTTAGGGATCGAGAGGGACGGCGAGGTTATAAATGTGTTGTCCTCGCCTCCCTCTCCGTGACGCCGCCCTCTGCCGCCCGTCTCGCTCTACCGCGACACCTCTCCCACCCTTCCTCGCCTCTTTTGCCACCGCCTTTCGCCACCGCCACCGCCACCGCCCCTTCTTCACTTAATTAATTTGTTTTTACTACATGTTTTCGGGATGACATAATGGCGGACGATAGAGTGACCCGATTATGGACAACTATGATCCGGACGGTGAAGCACATATGTTCGGCATCATAAACGGCGATATTCAATATGTGCCGACCGGAGAAGAAGAAGATGATATCTCTTCTTATCTGAACCTTGACGGTGAAGATGAAGGGCGCCGTCAAGAAGATGATGTCAAGAAACGTCGATAAAGCAGCGATCTTCAAATGGAAGTAGCAACCACCTCCGACGCCGAGGTATATATATACATTGAGCCTCTGGTGATACAAACTAACGATTTGAATAAATATGTGTGTACTAATGCGCGACTCTCTTTCTTATTTTAGCCCTCGGCGGATCGTCGAAACAATCGAGTACGTCGTCAAAGCGTGGCGCAACCAAGACGATGAAACAAGGAGAAACATGCACCATCGAGGTTGTCGACAAGGTAACCGGCGAGCAGCTGGAGCCCCGCAAGAACGCCACCAAGTTTGTCACCAATGCGGAGCCATTGTTAGAGACAACGTCTCGATCACCGCCCAGAGTGGAATGAGCCAAAGAAGGCACGAATTGATGGTTTCACTTTTGTCGATAAGAGAACAAAAAAGATTGCTTCAAAAGCTTATGGAACATTTCGTTCTACCTCGGAATACAACAAATTCGATGAGGAGGGTAACAAGATTGAGGAAAACAAGGAGAGGAGGAGGCTAGTCAAACAGTTCGCTCTTCATAAGATGGCCGACGCATTCGGAAATTCAAGCAAAATCTAGCCCGTGACTTTGTCAAGCGTAACAAGACTCCGGATTTCAAAGGACAATATGAGAAACTGAAACATGATTGGCCAGAATTTGTGAAGCAAAAGAAATCGGATCAGTTCATTCAAATATCGAAAAATAAGGAAAATGCGGCTAAGAAGGAGTACAATCATGTTATGGGGCCAGGAGGGTATCGCATTTGGGTGCCTAGGTTGGAGAAGATGGAGAACGAAAGTGAGGCGCGAGGAATCCGTCCAGTGCGGAGGATGGGACCCAAGGGCCAAAAGCTGGTGGTGCGGGCATGGGGAACGCCGAACCCGGAGGCAGGGGAGTGTGTTTACGGGGCAAATTAATTAAACCCACCCAAGCCCTTATTGGCGCAATGAAGGATGCTCAACAGGGAAGATCAAGTCCAACAGAGAGAACGACGCTACCGACAAAAGCCCTCGGGAATCCCGAACACGGAGGGCGTGTACGAGGCATGGGGCACATTCCGTGGAAAATAGGGTTCCCCGAGCGATGACCCGTCTGATTCTGAAGCCGTAAGAGAAAGATGGATCGGAAGCGGATGTTGTGGCGCGGTTGGCATCGAAATGGATGTGATGAAAAACCATGAGTGTACTAGTAGCGAAAGAGATTCAGCTCGGGTGCAGCATGAAGATCATCCGGCGGATCTCGGAAGCCAGCAGCGGAGAAGCGGCGTGGCTTCCACGGAGGCCCACCGGCTGGTGCAGATGCACCGACGATCGAAATTACTGCACCGGAGCCTCTGGTGATCGAAATTACTGCACCGGAGCCTCTGGTGGTCGAAATTACTGCACCGGAGCCTCCTCGCTACCCGTGGGCGATATAAAGGAGATGAAAGAATGTCATCTGTATTATCCTATCGGGAACATGTCCATGAAGGTAGCCATCGGCAGTGCTTTACCATGTTTACAGGAGCACTCCACCACAACAACCCCATTCAAGATGGCTATGCTCGTGTCACGGTGGAGGACATAGTCCAAGGGTTTGAGGACACAGAGATTGAAATTGCTACACCGAAGGGAGAAAAGACTTGGAGATGTCAAGCGCCATTACATTCTATGGCAAAAGAAGTTTATCAAGTTTCAGGAGGCGCCAAGGACAACAAGTCCACCCCCTACGGTGGTGGTGGTGGCGGTGGCGGTGGTGGTGGTGGTGGTGGTGGTGGCGGTTCACCTACACCTCCGTCACATCGGCCGACGCCGCCCCATCCACAACGTCCGGTGGGTGATCATCCGCCGCCCCATCCTCGTCCGGCGGGTGATCGACGCCGCCCCAATCCACCTACGGCAAAAAGCGAAGCAGTCTGGATTATTAACCCGGACCCTTATGTACCTAAGACCACAAAGGTACCGGAGCCATCATCAAGCCTCTCCCACAAGGCCTTGGGAGCGTAGTGCCGAGCAAGTCGGCCACATGGCTGCTGATTTGGAGAAATGGAAGGCGGACTGCAAGAAGAAAAGAGAGCCCGAGCCCAAGCCAGATTTTCGATGAGCAAAAGAAGTGGGCTAAGTCATTTTGAGCACACCGTCCCAAGCCGCCAAGAATCGCTTAACGACTATGCACGTGAACTTCGCAGCAGGCACTCATGTTCAAGGAGAACAAAGAGCGGAGAAGGCGAAGTAAAAAAGCGGAAACAAGTTGCCCAGCTCGGGAACAAAGTAAACAATCGATTGCCCGCTTATAGTGGAAGCCTTCGTCCGGATGCCCCGAGATCATACAAGCTGCGGCACAGGATTGATTAGTATAACGAGTGCCGAGAACAAGCGCCAACTTAGGTATTACTCTTCGTGAACTGTTAGGCCTTGATGAGGCGCCTTGAAGGAGGTAGTAATTACATATGTCAAGAATGGGCCTCTCGTCGAGCTGCTTGCAGAAAAGGATCTACCTCCACAAATGAAAGGTCTGCTGAATTGGTACAAGGGTTACATAAAAATAAAACGCCAAAGAATATATTTATGCGGAAGTTAGACATGAGCATCACTTCAAACATTACTATGTACAAATTGCCTTTGAGTGAATTGTTCCACTTTTCAATCTGCTTGAGCTCGACAAATCTATCATCAGTTGCTACGTTCTGTAAGTGATTTATTAATTTCTACCCCATCTCGTTCATATTGCCTGCACTATATATATGTCCTAACTATATTGTTGTGTCCGCTATTATACATGCAGAATGAAGATTAAGGAATGCAGAGTAAGGAACATCCATGATGTTGGGTTCATTGACCCACACATCGTTAATGGAATTGTGTTGAAGCATTACCCGCCGACGTGGAGGCGGACACTGTGGCGATTTCTTACAAAGCAGGAACTCAAAAGTGATATTCTATTTCCTTACCATTTTGGGTGAGTGTTTCATCTTGAGCACATTCTCTTTTGTTTACTCCATGCATGGTATGTGGCGGCTAATCGATGAGTTATGCATGACGTCTTGTGCATGTATCGTGTCCGCAGAGTTCCTTTGGATTCTGCTAGTAATTAAAGTTAACACCTCGTAATGTCTCGCCCACGACTCTCTGAATATGGATCCAAAGCTTTGGGGCGACATGAGAAAAATGCTGCGAAGTAATTATTTTCATTCATTTGCGCTCTATATCGATCGGCCTATTTCGTTCATTTCCTAATATCAAGTAACTAATAACTCTCTTGTTCATTTAATTTTCTTTGCCTCGTAGGGTTTGGAGACGGTTCGTAGATACAAAGGTCGGTGAATTAAAAAAAGAGCTAGAATTCAAAATGCTAAAGCCTAAGAATGCTGGGGATATTCAGCCACCGTTGACCAATCTATGTGGATACTATGTCTATGAGATGATCCGGAGATACACCTCTGAGCGGGTTCCGAGTGATACCAATGCTAAGAGGAATAACCTCCGGTGGATGCTTAGTCCAGAAGCTCGCTTCCGACCACTTCAAGAGGAACTAGCTGGATGGTTCAGCAGGGAAGTCCTCCATCCTAAAGGAGAACACTATTACGAGGACGTAGAACTTTATATGGATTAAATCATGTATGGAAACTTGTTCAAAATTGTATATGGTCATCCGATGATATTGAATATATATTGTATATTCCTCTTGAATTTTTTTGGTTCTAATTTCAAATTTATTTGAAATTGTACATTCATATGCATGTATGTAGTACCGTAGAATATATGAAACTCCTTCAAAATTAAAATAAAGCACAAAAGAAATAAAACAATACAAATTAAGCAGAAAACAGGTTTAGGGGGGCTAAAACCCTAAACCTGCGGCGGCCTTTAGTCGCGGTTGGCCAGAAGAACCGCGACTAAAGGTCCTCCGCCCCGACGGCCGCTTGGCGCCCACGTGGACGGGCCGTTAGTCACGGTTCTTAAGCAGCCGCGACTAAAGGTGGGGGGCTTTAGTCGCGCTTATTTGGTCGCGGTTGCGCAGCCGCAACTAATGGCAGTTGCGAACCGCGACCAATGGCCTTTTTTCCACCAGTGTACGTTCTCCTCGCGATCCAACCGATCCTAGCGCCGTTACTCCGGCGCCTCCGAGTTCTTGACACACGTACAGCTCGGTGACGCTCCTCGGGCTCCGATCCAGCAAAGCTCCGGGGAGAGAGTTCGTCAAGACGACGGCGTGGTGACGATCTTGATGTTCTACCGACGCAGGGCTTCGCCTAAGCACCGCAACGATATGACCGAGGTGGATTATGGTGGAGGGGGGCACCGCACACGGCTAAGGAATGATCTCAAGGATCAACTTGTGAGTCTATGGGGTGCCCCCTGCCCCCGTATATAAAGGAGGGAGGGAGGAGGAGGCCGGCCTAGGGAGGAGGCGCGCCATAGGGGAGTCCTACTCCCACCGGGAGTAGGATTCCCCCTTTCCTAGTCCAACTAGGGATCCTTCCATGTATTAGGAGTAGGAGACTAGGAAGGGGAAGAGAGAAGGGAAGGAAGGAGGGGGTGCGGCCCCTCCCCCTAGCCCAATTCGGACTAGGGCAAGGGGGGGCGCGCGGCCTGCCTAGGGCAGCCCCTCTCTCTTTCCCGTATGGCCCATAAGGCCCAATACTTCTCCCCGGCGAATTCCCGTAACTCTCCGGTACTTCGATAAATACCCGAATGACTCGGAACCTTTCCGAACTCCGAATATAGTCGTCCAATATATCGATCTTTACGTCTCGACCATTTCGAGACTCCTCGTCATGTCCCCGATCTCATCCGGGACTCCGAACTCCTTCGGTACATCAAAACTCATAAACTCATAATATAACTATCATCGAAACCTTAAGCGTGCGGACCCTACGGTTCGAGAACAATGTAGACATGACCGAGACACGTCTCCGGTCAATAACAAATAGCGGGACCTGGATGCCCATATTGGTTCCTACATATTCTACGAAGATCTTTATCGGTCAGACCGCATAACAACATACGTTGTTCCCTTTGTCATTGGTATGTTACTTGCCCGAGATTCGATCGCCGGTATCCAATACCTTGTTCAATCTCGTTACCGGCAAGTCTCTTTACTCGTTCCGTAATACATCATCTCGCAACTAACTCATTAGTTACAATGCTTGCAAGGCTTAAGTGATGTGCATTACCGAGAGGGCCCAGAGATACCTCTCCGACATTCGGAGTGACAAATCCTAATCTTGAAATACGCCAACACAACATCTGCCTTTGGAGACACCTGTAGTACTCCTTTATAATCACCCAGTTACGTTGTGACGTTTGGTAGTACCCAAAGTGTTCCTCTGGCAAACGGGAGTTGCATAATCTCATAGTTATAGGAACATGTATAAGTCATGAAGGAAGCAATAGCAACATACTAAACGATCGTGTGCTAAGCTAACAGAATGGGTCATGTCAATCAGATCATTCAACTAATGATGTGACCTTGTTAATCAAATAACAACTCCTTGTTCATGGTTAGGAAACATAACCATCTTTGATTAACAAGCTAGTCAAGTAGAGGCATACTAGTGACACTCTGTTTGTCTATATATTCACACATGTATTATGTTTCCGGTTAATACAATTCTAGCATGAATAATAAACATTTATCATGATATGAGGAAAAAAGATAATAACTTTATTATTGCCTCTAGGGCATATTTCCTTCAGTCTCCCACTTGCATTAGAGTCAATAATCTAGATCACATCACCATGTGATTAACATCGATAGTTCACATCATCATGTGATTAACACCCATAGTTCACATCGCCATGTGACCAACACCCAAAGGGTTTACTAGATTCAGTAATCTAGTTCACATCGCTATGTGATTAACACCCAAAGAGTACTAAGGTGTGATCATGTTTTGCTTGTGAGAGAGTCTTAGTCAACGGGTCTTTCACATTCAGATCCGTTATGTATTTTGCAATTTTTCTATGTCTACAATGCTCGCACGAAGCTACTCTAGCTAATTGATCCCACTTTCAATATGTATCTAGATCGAGACTTAGAGTCATCGGATCGGTGTCAAAACTTGCATCGGCGTAACCCTTTACGATTTAACCTTTTGTCACTTCCATAATCGAGAAACATATCCTTATTCCACTAAGGATAATTTTGACCGCTGTCCGATGATCTACTCCTAGATCACTATTGTACTCCTTGCCAAACTCGGTGCAGGGGTATACAATAGATCTGGTACACAGCATGGCATACTTTATAGAACCTATGGCCAAGGCATAGGGAATGACTTTCATTCTCTTTCTATCTTCTCGCCGTGGTCGGGTTTTGAGTCTTACTCAATTTCACACCTTGTAACACAGGCAAGAACTCTTTCTTTGACTGTTCCATTTTGAACTACTTCAAAATCTTGTCAAGGTATGTACTCATTGAAAAACTTATCAAGCATCTTGATCTATCTCTATAGATCTTGATGCTCAATATATAAGCAGCTTCACCGAGGTCTTTCTTTGAAAAACTTCTTTCAAACACTCCTTTATGCTTTGCAGAATAATTCTACATTATTTCCGATCTACAATATGTCATTCACATATACTTATCGTAAATGTTGTAGTGCTCCCACTCACTTTCTAGTAAATCTGAGGCTTCACCATAAGTGCATGCAAAACTATATGCTTTGATCAACTCATCAAAGCGTATATTCCAACTCCGAGATGCTTGCACCAGTCCATAGATGGATCATTGGAGCTTGCACACTTTGTTAGCTCCCTTTGGATCGAAAAAACCTTCTGGTTGCATCATATACAACTCTTCCTTCAGAAAACCATTCAAGAATGCAGTTTTTACATCCATTTGCCAAATTTCATAAATTGTGGCAATTGCTAACATGATTCGGACAGACTTAAGCATCGCTACAGTTGAGAAAATCTCATTGTAGTCAACATCTTGAACTTTGTCGAAAACCTTTTTGCAACAAGTCGAGCTTTGTAGATAGTAACACTACTATCAACGTCCGTCTTCCTCTTGAAGATCCATTTATTTTCTATGGTTTGCCGATCATCGGGCAAATCCATCAAAGTCCATACTTTGTTCTCATACATGGATCATATCTCAGATTTCATGGTCTCAAACCATTTTGCGGAATCTGGGCTCATCATCGCTTCCTCATAGTTCGTAGGTTTGTCATGGTCAAGTAACACGACCTCCAGAACAGGATTACCGTACCACTTTGGTGCGGATCTCACTCTGTTTTACCTACGAGGTTCGGTAGTAACTTGATCTGAAGTTTTATGATCATCATCATTAACTTCCTCACTAATTGGTGTAGGTGTCACAGGAACCAATTTCTGTGATGAACTACTTTCCAATAAGGGAGCTAGTATTGTTACCTCATCAAGTTCTACTTTCCTCCCACTCACTTCTTTCGAGAGAAACTCCTTCTCTAGAAAGGATCCATCTTAAGCAACGAATATCTTGCCTTCGGATCTGTGATAGAAGGTGTTGAAGGAAATATGCCCTAGAGGCAATAATAAAGTTATTATTTATTTCCTTATTTCATGATAAATGTTTATCATTCATGCTAGAATTGTATTAACCGGAAACATGATACATGTGTGAATGTATAGACAAAACAAGATGTCACTAGTATGCCTCTACTAAGACTAGCTTGTTAATCAAAGATGGTTATGTTTCCGACCATGAACAAAGGAGTTGTTATTTGATTAACGAGGTCACATCATTAGTAGAATGATCTGATTGACATGACCCATTCCCTTAGCTTAGCACACGATCGTTTAGTATGTTGCTACTGCTTTTATCCATGACTTATACATGTTCCCGTAACTATGAGATTATGCAACTCCGTTTACGGAGGAACACTTTGGTGCTACCAAACGTCACAACGTAATCGGGTGATTATAAAGGAGTACTACAGGTGTCTCCAAAGGCGATGTTGGGTTGGCGTATTTGAGATTAGGTTTTGTCACTCCGATAGTCGGAGAGGTATCTCTGGGCCCTCTCGGTAATGCACATCATCTGAAGCCTTGCAAGCACTACAACTAATGAGTTAGTTGTGAGATGATGTATTACGGAACGAGTAAAGAGACTTGCGTAGCGAGATTGAACTAGGTATTGGATACCGACGATCGAATCTCGGGCAAGTAACATACCGATGACAAAGGGAACAACGTATGTTGTTATGCGGTCCGACCGACAAAGATCTTCGTAGAATATGTAGGAACCAATATGGACATCCAGGTCCGCTGTTGGTTATTGACCGTGAATGGTTCTAGGTCATGTCTACATTGTTCTCGAACCGTAGGGTCCGCACGCTTAAGGTTTCGATGGCGGTTATTATGAGTTTATGTATTTTGATGTACGAAGGAGTTCGAGTCCGGATGTGATCACGGACATGACGAGGAGTCTCGGAATGGTCGAGACATAAAGATTGATATATTGGAAGCCTATGTTTGGAGTTGGAATGGTTCCGGTAAAACGGAATTTCTTGGAGTACCGGAGGTTATCGGAACCCCGGGAGGTAAATGGGCCTCGATGGGCCTTAGTGGAAAGGAGAAGGGCAGCCCTAGGAGGGCGCGCCTCCCCCTTCCCTAGTCCTACTAGGACTAGGAGAAGGGGCCGCCCCTCTCTCTTTCCCCCTCAGGAATCCTAGTCCAACTAGGATTGGGGGAATCCTACTCCCGAGAGGAGTAGGACTCCTGGCGCACCTCCTTAGGCGCCGGCCCCTCCCCCGGCTCCTTTATATACGGGGCAGGGGGCACCTTGGAACACGAAGTTGATCGTGAGATCGTTCCTTAGCCGTGTGCGGTGCCCCTCCACCATATTCCACCTCGATTATACCGTCATGAAGCTTAGCGAAAGCCTGCGCCGTGAAACATCAAGATCGTCACCACGCCGTCGTCGACGGAACTCTCCTCGACACTCGGCTGGATCGAGTACGAGGGACGTCATCGAGCTGTACGTGTGTCAAGAACTCGGGCGTCGGAGTAACGGCGCGGGATCGGTCGGATCGCGAGGAGAACGTCGACTACTTCCTCTACGTTGTGATCGCTTCGCCGGGTCTACAAGGGTATGTGGACAACACTCTCCCTCTCGTTGCTATACATCACCATGATCTTGCGTGTGCGAGGAAAATTTTTGAAATTACTCGTTCCCCAACAAAGTGGCATCCGAGCCTAGGTTTTTCTATGGTTTGATGTTTTGCACGAGTAGAACACAAGTGAGTTGTGGGCGATACAAGTCATACTACCTACCAGCATGTCATACTTTGGTTCAGCGGTATTGTGAGATGAAGCGGCCCGGACCGACATTACGCCAGACGCTTACGCGAGACTGGTTTCACCGCCACGAGCACTCGTTGCTTAAAGGTGACTGGTGGGTGTCTGTCTCTCTCACTTTAGTTGAACTGAGTGTGGCTACGCCGGTCCTTGAGAAGGTTAAACGAGTCTATTTGACGAAATATCGTTGTGGTTTTGATGCGTAGGTGAGACTGGTTCTTGCTTAAGCCCGTAGCAGCCACGTAAAATTTGCAACAACAAAGTAGAGGACGTCTAACTTGTTTTTGCGGGGCATGTTGTGATGTGATATGGTCAAGACGTGATGCTATATTTTATTGTATGAGATGATCATGTTTTGTAACCGAAGTTATCGGCAACTGGCAGGAGCCATATGGTTGTCGCTTTATTGTATGCAATGCAATCGCCCTGTAATGCTTTACTTTATCACTAAGCGGTAGCGATAGTCGTAGTAGCATAAGTTTGGCGAGGCGACAACGATGCTGCGATGGAGATCAAGGTGTCGCGCCGGTGGCGATGGTGATCATGGTGGTGCAACAAGATGGAGATCATGAAGCACAAGATGATGATGACCATATCATATCACTTATATTGATTTGCATGTGATGTTTATCCTTTTATGCATCTTATCTTGCTTTGATTGACGGTAGCATTATAAGATGATCTCTCACTAAATTATCAAGAAGTGTTCTCCCGGGTATGCACCGTTGCCAAAGTTAAATCGTGCCCGGACACCACGTGATGATCGGGTGTGATAAGCTCTCGTCCATCTACAACGGGTGCAAGCCAGTTTTGCACGCAGAGAATACTCGGGTTATACTTGACGAGCCTAGCATATGCAGATATGGCCTCGGAACACGGAGACCGAAAGGTCGGCGTGAATCATATAGTAGATATGATCAACATAAGATGTTCACCATTGAAAACTACTCCATTTCACGTGATGATCGGTTATGGTTTAGTTGATTTGGATCACGTGATCACTTGGATGACTAGAGATGTCTTTCTAAGTGGGAGTTCTTAAGTAATATGATTAATTGAACTTAAATTTATCATGAACTTAGTACCGATAGTATCTTGCTTGTTTATGTTTGATTGTAGATAGATGGCTCGTCTTTGTTGTTCCGTTGAATTTTAATGCGTTCCTTGAGAAAGCAAAGTTGAAAGATGATGGTAGCAATTACACGGATTGGGTCCGTAATTTGAGGATCATCCTCATTGCTGCACGTAAGAGCTACGTCTGGATGCACCGCTAGGTGCAGAACTCTTGCTAATGCAACCGCAGATGTTATGAGCGTCTGGCGAGCAAAGCTGATGACTACTCTATAGTTCGATGTGCCATGCTTTACGGCTTAGAACCGGGACTTCAACGACGTTTTGAGCGTCATGGAGCATATGAGATGTTCCAGAGTTGAAGTTGATATTCAATGTAATGCCCGGATTGAGAGATATGAAGTCTCCAATAAGTTCTATAGCTGCAAGATGGAGGAGAATAGTTACATTAGTGAGCATATACTCGAGAATGTCCGGGTACTACAATCACTTGACACAATTGGGAGTTAATCTTCCGGATGATTGTGTCATTGATGAATTCTTCAATCACGCCACCAAGCTACAAAGGCTTCGTGATGAACTATAATATGCAAGGGTTAGTAAAGACTATACCGAGCTCTTCGCAATGCTAAAGGTCATGGAGGTAGAAATCAAGAAGGAGCATCAAGTGTTGATGGTCAATAAGACCACTAGTTTCAAGAAGAAAGGCAAAGGGAAGAAGAAGGGAATCTCAAGAAGAACAGCAAGCAAGTTGTTGCTCGGGAGAAGAAACCCAAGTCTGGCCCTAAACCTGAAATCGAGTGCTTCTACCGCAGCGGTAGTCCGGTTTGGAAGCGGAACTGCCCCAAGTATTTGGCGGATAAGAAGGATGGCAAGGTGAACAAAGGTATATGTGATATACATGTTATTGATGTGTACCTTACTAGAGCTCGTAGTAGCACTGGTATTTGATCTTGGTTACATTGCTAATATTTGCAACTCAAAGCAGGGACTACTGATTGCGAACTCGCAAAGGGCGAGGTAACGATGCGAGTGGGAAATGGTTCCAAAGTCGATGTGATCGCGGTCGGCACGCTACCTCTACATCTACCTTGGGATTAGTTTTAGACCTAAATAATTGTTATTTGGTGCTGCGTTGAGCATGAACATTATATCTGGATCTTGTTTGATGCGAGACGGTTATTCATTTAAATCGAGAGAATAATGGTTGTTCTATTTATATGAGTAATATCTTTTATGGTCATGCACCCTTGAGGAATGGTCTATTTTGATGAATCTCGATAGTAGTGATACACATATTCATAATGTTGAAACCAAAAGATGCAGAGTTGATAATGATAGTGCAACTTATTTGTGGCAATCGCCGTTTAGGTCATATCGGTGTAAAGCGCATGAAGAAACTCCATCTTGATGGACTTTTGGAGTCACTTGATTATGAATCACTTGGCACTGCGAACCGTGCCTCATGGGCAAGATGACTAGAACACCGTTCTCGGTACTATGGAGAGAGCAACAGATTTGTTGGAAATCATACATACTGAGATGTATGTGGTCCGATGAATATTGAGGCTCGTGGCGGATATCGTTATTTTCTCACCTTCACAGATGACTTAAGCAGATATGGGTATATCTACTTAATGAAACATAAGTCTGAAACGTTTGAAAAGTTCAAAGAATTTCAGAGTGAAGTTGAAAATCATCGTAACAAGAAAATTAAGTTTCTACGATCGATCGTGGAGGTGAATATTTGAGTTACGAGTTTGGTCTACATTTGAAACAATGCGGAATAGTTTCGCAACTCACGCCACCGGAACACCACAACAGTAATGGTGTGTCCGAACGTCAGAATCGCACTTTACTAGATATGGTGCGATCTATGATGTCTCTTACAGATTTACCGCTATCGTTTTGGGGTTATGCTCTAGAGACGGCCGCATTCACCTGAATAGAACACCGTCGAAATCCGTTGAGACGACACCTTATGAACTGTGGTTTAGCAAGAAACCAAAGTTGTCGTTTCTTAAAGTTTGGGGATGCGATGCTTATGTGAAAAAGCTTCAACCTGATAAGCTCGAACCCAAATCGGAGAAATGTGTCTTCATAGGATACCCAAAGGAGACAGTTGGGTACACCTTCTATCACAGATCCGAAGGCAAGACATTCGTTGCTAAGAATGGATCCTTTCTAGAGAAGGAGTTTCTCTCGAAAGAAGTGAGTGGGAGGAAAGTGGAACTTGATGAGGTAATAGTACCTTCTCCCTTACTTGAAAGTAGTTAAATCGCAGAAACCAGTTTACGAGACACCTACGCCAAGTAGTGAGGAAGTTGATGATGTTGATCATGAAACTTCAGATCAAGTTCTCGCAGAACCTCGTAGATCAACCAGAGTAAGATCCGCACCAGAGTGGTGCGGTAATCCTGTTCGGAAGTCATGCTACTAGATCATGATGAACCTACGAACTATGAAGAAGCGATGGTGAGCCCAGATTCATAAAATGGCTTGAGGCCATGAAATGCGAGATGGGATCCATGTATGAAAACAAAGTGTGGACTTTGGTTGACTTGCCCGAGGGTAGGCAAGCAATAGAAAACAAGTGGATCTTCAAGAAGAAGACTGACGCTGACGGTAATGTTACTGTCTATAAAGCTCGACTTGTCGCAAAAGGTTTTCGACAAGTTCAAGGGGTTGACTACGATGAGACCTTCTCACCCGTAGCGATGCTTAAGTCCGTCCGAATCATGTTAGCAATTGCCGCATTTTATGATTATGAAATTTGGCAAATGGATGTAAAGACGCCTTCTGAATGGATTTACGGAAGAAGAGTTGTATATGATGCAACCGAAGGTTTTATCGATCCAAAGGAGCTAACAAAGTGTGCAAGCTCCAGCGATCCATATATGGACTGGTGCAAGCATCTCGGAGTTGGAATAAACGCTTTGATAGTGTGATCAAAGCATTTGGGTTTGTCAGACTTTTGGAGAAGCCTGTATTTACAAGAAAGTGAGTGGGAGCTCAGAGCATTTACGATCTTATATGTGGATGACATATTACTGATCGGAAATGATATAGAATTTCTGGATAGCATAAAGGGATACTTGAATAAGAGTTTTTCAATGAAAGACCTCGGTGAAGCTGCTTACATATTGGGCATCAAGATCTATAGAGATAGATCAAGGCGCTTAATTGGACTTTCACAAAGCACATACCTTGACAAAGTTTTGAAGAAGTTCAAAATGGATCAAGCAAAGAAAGGGTTCTTGCTTGTGTTACAAGGTGTGAAGTTGAGTCGACTCAATGCCGACCACCGCAGAAGATAGAGAGAAAATGAAAGATGTTCCTATGCTTCAGCCATAGGCTCTATCATGTATGCAATGTTGTGTACCTGACTGATGTGTGCCTTGCTATAAGCCTAGCAGGAGGTACCAAAGTAATCCAGAGTGGATCATGGACAGCGGTCAAGAACATCTGAAATACGAAAAGGACGAAGGATATGTTTCTCGTATATGGAGGTGACAAAGAGCTCATAAATGGCAGTTACGTTGATGCAAGCTTTGACACTGATCCGGACGATTCTAAATCGCAGACCGGATACGTATTTACACTAAACGGAGGAGCTGTCAGTTGGTGCAGTTCTAAACAAAGCGTCGTAGCGGGATCTACATGTGAAGCGGAATACATAGCAGCTTCGGAAGCAGCTAATGAAGGAGTCTGGATGAAGGAGTTCATATCCGATCTAGGTGTCATACCTAGTGCATCGGGTCCAATGAAAATCTTTTGTGACAATACTGGAGCAATAGCCTTAGCAAAGGAATCCAGATTTCACAAGAGGACCAAACACATCAAGAGACGCTTCAATTCCATCCGGGACTTAGTCCAGACTGGAGACATAGAGATTTGCAAGATACATACGGATCTGAATGTTGCAGACCCGTTGACTAAGCCTCTTCCACGAGCAAAACATGATCAGCACCAAGACTCCATGGGTGTTAGAATCATTCTGTGTAATCTAGATTATTGACTCTAGTGCAAGTGGGAGATCAAGGAAATATGCCCTAGAGGCAATAATAAAGTTATTATTTATTTCCTTATTTCATGATAAATGTTTATCATTCATGCTAGAATTGTATTAACCGGAAACATGATACATGTGTGAATGTATAGACAAAACAAGATGTCACTAGTATGCCTCTACTAAGACTAGCTTGTTAATCAAAGATGGTTATGTTTCGACCATGAACAAAGGAGTTGTTATTTGATTAACGAGGTCACATCATTAGTAGAATGATCTGATTGACATGACCCATTCCCTTAGCTTAGCACACGATCGTTTAGTATGTTGCTACTGCTTTTATCCATGACTTATACATGTTCCTGTAACTATGAGATTATGCAACTCCGTTTACGGAGGAACACTTTGGTGCTACCAAAGCGTCACAACGAATCGGGTGATTATAAAGGAGTACTACAGGTGTCTCCAAAGGCAGATGTTGGGTTGGCGTATTTGAGATTAGGTTTTGTCACTCCGATAGTCGGAGAGGTATCTCTGGGCCCTCTCGGTAATGCACATCACTGAAGCCTTGCAAGCACTACAACTAATGAGTTAGTTGTGAGATGATGTATTACGGAACGAGTAAAGAGACTTGCGGTAACGAGATTGAACTAGGTATTGGATACCGACGATCGAATCTCGGGCAAGTAACATACCGATGACAAAGGGAACAACGATGTTGTTATGCGGTCCGACCGACAAAGATCTTCGTAGAATATGTAGGAACCAATATGGACATCCAGGTCCGCTGTTGGTTATTGACCGTGAATGGTTCTAGGTCATGTCTACATTGTTCTCGAACCGTAGGGTCCATGCACGCTTAAGGTTTCGATGATGGTTATTATGAGTTTATGTATTTTGATGTACCGAAGGAGTTCGAGTCCCGGATGTGATCACGGACATGACGAGGAGTCTCGGAATGGTCGAGACATAAAGATTGATATATTGGAAGCCTATGTTTGGAGTTCGAATGGTTCAAGTAAAACGGAATTTCTTGGAGTACCGGAGGTTACGGAACCCCGGAGGTAAATGGGCCTCGATGGGCCTTAGTGGAAAGGAGAAGGGCAGCCCTAGGAGGCGCGCCCCCCCTTCCCTAGTCCTACTAGGACTAGGAGAAGGGGCCGCCTCTCTCTCTTCCCCCTCCAGGAATCCTAGTCCAAGTAGGATTGGGGGAATCCTACTCCCTGAGGGAGTAGGACTCCCTGGCGCACCTCCTTAGGCCATGGCCCCTCCCCTGGCTCCTTTATATATACGGGGCAGGGGGCACCTTGGAACACGAAGTTGATCGTGAGATCGTTCCTTAGCCGTGTGCGGTGCCCCCTCCACCATATTCCACCTCGATTATACTGTCATGAAGCTTAAGCGAAGCCCTCGCGCCGGTGAAACATCAAGATCGTCCACCACGCCGTCGTCTTGTGGAACTCTCCCTCGACACTCGGCTGGATCGAGTACGAGGGACGTCATCGAGCTGTACGTGTGTCAAGAACTCGGGGGCGTCGGAGTAACGGCGCCGGGATCGGTCGGATCGCGAGGAGAACGTACGACTACTTCCTCTACGTTGTGATCGCTTCCGCTTCGGGTCTACAAGGGTATGTGGACAACACTCTCCCCTCTCGTTGCTATACATCACCATGATCTTGCGTGTGCGTAGGAAAATTTTTGAAATTACTACGTTCCCCAACAGGTGTACCCAACAATTTTCTTTGGGTATCCTATGAAGACACATTTCTCCGATTTGGGTTTGAGCTTATCAGGATGAAACTTTTTCACATAAGCATCGCAGCCCCAAACTTTAAGAAACGACAACTTTGGTTTCTTGCTAAACCACAGTTCATATAGTGTCGTCTCAACGGATTTAGATGGTGCCCTATTTAATGTGAATGCAGTTGTCTCTAATGCATGATCCCAAAACGACATTGGTAAATCGGTAAGAAACATCATAGATTGTACTATATCCAATAAAGTACGGTTATGACGTTCGGACACACCATTATGATCTGGTGTTCTAGGTGGCATGAATTTGTGAAACTATTCCACATTGTTTTAACTGAAGACCAAAACTCGTAACTTAAATATTTGTCCCCGCGATCAAATCGTAGAAACCTTATTTTCTTGTCACGATGATTTTCCACTTCACTCTGAAATTCTTTGAATCCTTTCAACTATTTTAGACTTATGTTTCATCAAGTAGATATACCCATATCTGCTCAAATCATCTGTGAAGGTCGAAAATAACGATACCCGCCATGAGCCTTAACACTCATTGGATCGCATACATCGGTATGTATTATTTCCAATAAGTCGGTTGCTCGCTCCTTCGTTCGGAGAACGGAGTCTTAGTCATCTTGCCCATGAGGCATGGTTCGCAAGCATCAAGTGATTCATAATCAAGTGATTCCAAAATCCCATCAGCATGGAGTTTCTTCATGCGCTTTACACCAATATGACATAAACGGCGATTGCCACAAATAAGTTGCACTATCATTATTAACTTTGCATCTTTTGGTTTCAATATTATGAATATGTGTATCACTATGATCGAGATCCAATGAACCATTTTCATTGGGTGTGTAACCATATAAGGTTTTATTCATGTAAGCAGAACAACAGTTTATTCTCTTACTTAAATGAATAACCGTATTGCAATAAACACGATCAAATCATATTCATGCTCAACGCAAACACCAAATAACATTTATTTAGGTTCAACACTAATCCCGAAAGTATAGGGAGTGTGCGATGATGATCATATCAATCTTGAAACTACTTTCAACACACATCGTCACTTCACCCTTAACTAGTTTCGCTTATACGCAACTCCTGTTTGAGTTACTACTCTTAGCAACCGAACCAGTACCAAATACCGAGGGTTGCTATAAACACTAGTAAAGTATACATCAATAACATGTATATCAAATATACCTTTGTTTACTTTGCCATCCTTCTTATCCACCAAATATTCAGGGCATTTCCGCTTCCAGTGACCATTTCCTTTGCAGTGTAAGCACTCAGTTTCAGGCTTTGGTCCAGCTTGGAGCTTCTTCGCGGGAGTGACAACTTGCTTGTCTTTCCACTTGAAGTTTCCTTTCTTTCCCTTTGCTCTTTTCTTGAAACTAGTGGTCTTGTCAATCATCAACACTTGATGCTCTTTCTTGATTTCTACCTTCGTTGATTTCAACATCACGAAGAGCTTGGGAATCATTTTCGTCATCCCTTGCATACTATAGTTCATCACGAAGTTCTACTAACTTGGTGATGGTGACTAGAGAATTCTGTCAATCACTATCTTATCTGGAAGATTAACTCCCACTTGATTCAAGTGATTGAAGTACCCAGACAATCTGAGCACATGCTCACTAGTTGAGCGATTCTCCTCCATCTTTTAGCTATAGAACTTGTTGGAGACTTCATATCTCTCAACTCGGGTATTTGCTTGAAATATTAACTTCAACTCCTGGAACATCTCATATGGTCCATGACGTTCAAAACGTCTTTGAAGTCCCGATTCTAAGCTGTTAAGCATGGTGCACTTAAACTATCAAGTAGTCATCATATTGAGCTAGCCAAACGTTCATAACGTTTGCATCCGCTTCTCTGCAATAGGTCGTCACCTAGCGGTGCATTAAGGACATAATTCTTACGTGCAGCAATGAGGATAAACCTCCGATCACGGATCGAATCCGCATCATTGCTACTAACATTTTCAACACAATTTTCTCTAGGAACATATCAAAAACAAACATATGAAAGCAACAACGCGAGCTATTGATCTACAACATAATTTGCAAAATACTACCAGGACTAAGTTCATGATAAATTTAAGTTCAATTAATCATATTACTTAAGAACTCCCACTTAGACAGACATCTCTCTAGTCATCTAAGTGATCACGTGATCCAAATCAACTAAACCATAACCGATCATCACGTGAGATGGAGTAGTTTTCAATGGTGAACATCTTATGTTGATCATATCTACTATATGATTCACGCTCAACCTTTCGGTCTCCGTGTTCCGAGGCCATATCTGCATATGCTAGGCTCGTCAAGTATAACCTGAGTATTCCGCGTGTGCAAAACTGGCTTGCACCCGTTGTAGATGGATGTAGAGCTTATCACACCCGATCATCACGTGGTGTCTCGGCACGACGAACTTTGGCAACGGTGCATACTCAGGGAGAACACTACTTGATAATTTTAGTGAGAGATCATCTTAAAATGCTACCGTCAATCAAAGCAAGATAAGATGCATAAAGGATAAACATCACATGCAATCAATATAAGTGATATGATATGGCCATCATCATCTTGTGCTTGTGATCTCCATCTCCGAAGCACCGTCGTGATCACCATCGTCACCGGCGCGACACCTTGATCTCCATCGTAGCATCGTTGTCGTTTACGCCATCTATTGCTTCTACGACTATCGCTACCGCTTAGTGATAAAGTAAAGCAATTACTGAGGCGTTGCATTTCATACAATAAGCGACAACCATATGGCTCCAGCCGATTGCCGATAACCGGTTACAAAACATGATCATCTCATACAATAAAATATAGCATCACGTCTTGACCATATCACATCACAACATGCCCTGCAAAAACAAGTTAGACGTCCTCTACTTTGTTGTTGCAAATTTTACGTGGCTGCTACGGGCTTAAGCAAGAACCAATCTTACCTACGCATCAAAACCACAACGATACTTCGTCAAATAGACTCCGTTTTAACCTTCTCAAGGACCGGGCGTAGCCATACTCGGTTCAACTAAAGTGAGAGAGACAGACACCCGCCAGCCACCTTTAAGCACGAGTGCTCGTAACGGTGAAACCAGTCTCGCGTAAGCGTCTGGCGTAATGTCGGTCCGGGCCGCTTCATCTCACAATACCGCTGAACCAAAGTATGACATGCTGGTAGGCAGTATGACTTGTATCGTCCACAACTCACTTGTGTTCTACTCGTGCAAAACATCAAACCATAAAAACCTAGGCTCGGATGCCACTGTTGGGGAACGTAGTAATTTCAAAAATTTTCCTACGCACACGCAAGATCATGGTGATGCATAGCAACGAGAGGGGAGAGTGTTGTCTACGTACCCTCGTGAGACCGAAGCGGAAGCGATCTGGCGTAGAGGAAGTAGTCGACGTTCTCCTCACGATCCAACCGATCCTAGCGCCGTTACTCCGGCGCCTCCGAGTTCTTGACACACGTACAGCTCGGTGGCGCTCCTCGGGCTCCGATCCAGCAAAGCTCCGGGAGAGAGTTCCGTCGACGACGGCGTGGTGACAATCTTGATGTTCTATCGACGCAGGCTTCGCTAAGCACCGCAACGATATGACCGAGGTGGATTATGGTGGAGGGGGCACCGCACACGGCTAAGGAGCGATCTCAAGGATCAACTTGTGTGTTTATGGGGTGCCCCTGCCCGTATATAAAGGAGGGAGGGAGGAGGAGGCCGGCCTAGGAGGAGGCGCCATAGGGGAGTCCTACTCCCACCGGGAGTAGGATTCCCCCTTTCCTAGTCCAACTAGGGATCCTTCCATGTATTAGGAGTAGGAGACTAGGAAGGGGAAGAGAGAAGGGAAGGAAGGAGGGGGTGCGGCCCCTCCCCCTAGCCCAATTCGGACTAGGGCAGGGGGGCGCGCGGCCTGCCTAGGGCAGCCCCTCTCTCTTTCCCGTATGGCCCATAAGGCCCAATACTTCTCCCGGCGAATTCCGTAACTCTCCGGTACTCCGATAAATACCGAATGACTCGGAACCTTTCCGAACTCGAATATAGTCGTCAATATATCGATCTTTACGTCTCGACCATTTCGAGACTCCTCGTCATGTCCCGATCTCATCCGGGACTCGAACTCCTTTGGTACATCAAAACTCATAAACTCATAATATAAGCATCATCGAAACCTTAAGCGTGCGGACCCTACGGTTCGAGAACAATGTAGACATGACCGAGACACGTCTCTGGTCAATAACCAATAGCGGGACCTGGATGCCCATATTGGTTCCTACATATTCTACGAAGATCTTTATCGGTCAAACCGCATAACAACATACGTTGTTCCCTTTGTCATTGGTATGTTACTTGCCCGAGATTCGATCGTCGGGACCTGGATAAGACTGGACAATTTCTAATAATGAGAAAGGAGCTCCCGAGGACACTTTTGGAATTATCGTCAAGCTAGTATTCATCACGTTCATATGATTCACGTTCGGTACTTTGATAATTTGATATGTGGGTGGACCGGTACTTGGGTACTGCCCTAACTTGGACAAGCATCCCACTTATGATTAACCCCTATTGCAAGCATCCGCAACTACAAGAAGAAGTATTAAGGTAAACCTAACCACATCATTAAGCATATGGATCCATATCAGCCCCTAACGAAGCAAAATGCTCACGTGTTTAGAAAACCATGCAATGTAGAAAAATATTTATCCAATGTACGAAAAATAATGTTTTGTATCATACAAAAAATGTTTCAGCGTGTATTCCAGAAAATGTTTAGCACAAGTAATTGAAAAAATGTTAATCATGTATTTAATTTTTTTCATGTATCTATACCTACCAATAAACCACGCATTGCTTTCGTCGGGTTCACTGTTGTAATGTTTTTGCACAAAAGTCCTTGTGGTTTTTGGTAATTCAACCCACAGTACTTTTTAAGGAAAGAGGCAGTCTCGATAAAAAAAATTCATCCGACTGTACCTATAAAAAAATCAGCTGGGCCCTCGGCCATGGATGGGCCTTTTTTTGGGACCATGAGCCACGTTAAAAAAAAGCTCAGCTAGAGATCGAACTCACGACTTTAAACACGGTCAAAAATGAAGGAAATACGCCCTAGAGGCAATAATAAAGTTGTTATTCTATATTTACTTATTCATGCTAAATTTTTATTATTCATGCTAGAATTGTATTAACCAGAAATTTGATACATCTGTGAATATATAGACAAAACACTGTGTCCCTTGTACGCATCTACTAGACTAGCTCGTTGATCAAAGATGGTTAAGTTTCCTAGCCATGGACATGTGTTGTCATTTGATGAACGGGATCACATCATTAGGAGGATGATGTGATGGACATGACCCATCTTTTAGCTTAGCATAATGATCGTTAAGCTTTATTGCTACTGCTTTCTTCATGACAAATACATATTCCTTCGACTATGAGATTATGCAACTCCCGGACACCGGAGGAATGCCTTGTGTGCTATCAAACATCACAACGTAACTGGGTGATTATAAAGATGCTCTACAGGTATCTCCGAAGGTGTTTGTTGGGTTGGCATAGATCGAGATTAGGATTTGTCACTCCGAGTATCGGAGAGGTATCTCTGGGCCCTCTCGGTAATGCACATCATATGAAGCCTTGCAAGCAATGTGACTAATGAGTTAGTTACGGGATGATGCATTATGGAACGAGTAAAGAGACTTGCCGGACGATAATGAACTAGGTATGAAGATACCGACGATTGAATCTCGGGCAAGTAACATAGCGATGACAAAGGGAATAATGTATGTTGTCATTGCGGTTAGAATATGTGGGAACCAATATGAGCATCCAGGTTCCGCTATTGGTTATTGATCAGAGAGGTGTCTCAGTCATGTCTACATAGTTCTCGAACCCGTAGGGTCTAAGGATGTCAATTTTACCCATGGGTACGGGTACCCGCGGGTACCGTACCCGCATGGGCAGGGTATGGGCACGTTTTTATACCCATGGATAATATCCATACCCTACCTGTTAAGTCATGGGTAGGGTATGGGTATAGCCTTGTACCCGCGGGTATACCCATACCCTGCCCATTTGTAAATGAATGTTAATTTGTCATCAATTAGTCATTAATTTATCATGTGACTCGTCTACTCCTATTGACCTAAGAGTATGTTATGGTTTCCAAATTTTGATATTGGTCATTTACTTATCTCCCTACTCCCTCCGTCCCAAAATTCTTGTCTTAGATTTGTCTAGATATGGATGTACCTAGTACAAAAACGTGACTTGATACATTCATGTTTAGACAAATCTAAGAGAAGAATTTTAGGACGGAGGGAGTATTATTTAGCTGAGATAATTATTATTTTTGTCAAATGTGCTATCAATGAGCGTAAAATTGTGAACAACCTGTGTACTATTTATTCTGCCCGTTGGGTACCCAATGGGTACGGGTACCCGTCGGGTATGGGTATGGGTACAGCTTCATACCCATGGGTACGCATATGGGTAGAATTTTGTACCCACTGACTATACAGGTATGGGTACGATATTTCACTACCCTGCCCATACCCTACCCATTGCCATCCTTAGTAGGGTCCATACGCTTAACGTTCGATAGAGAAAGCTAAGTTTCCTAGAGAAAGCTAAGTTGAAAGATGATGGGAGCAACTACACGCACCGGGTCCGTAACTTGAGGATTATCCTCATTGATGCACAGAAGAATTATGTCCTTGATGCACCACTAGGTGAAAGGCCTGCTGCAGGAGCAGAAGCTGACGTTATGAACGTCTGGCAAGCTCGATCTGATGACTACTCGTTCGTTCAGTGTGCCGTGCTTTATGGCTTAGAATTGGGACTTCAAAGATGTTTTGAACGCCATGGACCATATGAGATGTTCCAGGAGTTGAAGTTAATATTTCAAGCAAATGCCCGAGTTGAGAGATATGAAGTCTCCAACAAGTTCTATAGCTGCAAGATAGAGGAGAACAGTTCTGTCAGTGAGCACATACTCAGAATGTCTGGGTACCATAATCACTTGACTGAGTGATGACCCACAAGTGTAGGGGATCTATCGTAGTCCTTT